>OX459199.1:13610308-14860308 GCA_949775195.1 Diarsia dahlii | reverse complement strand
GAACATGCGTTAATCCGCTATTTCAAACTAAAATTAATAATAAAATAATCCGAACGCAAACATTTATAAACACGTCATGCATTATTAATTGAAATCATAAACAATTCTATTACACAAATCAGCGGATTTAATTACTTATTAATAAAACAAATTAAAACTCATTAATTTAAACTCAATGGATTAATATTAAAACTCTACAGCTATGTTACATGGATATGTGTTTAGGCGTAGGTCCCACCGCTGCCGACGAAAAGCGAGTAACTATCGAGTTGTTTCATGCCCAAGATGCGTACAAAAATTGTAGGTATCTCCTCAGTAAAAGAAATTTCCGATACCTACAATTTCATAATTACTTAACTTATCATCACACCTGAAATCCTCGAATGTTTAGGCAAGGTTTTAATATACCACGATTTGCCAGATATATTCAAGTCCCGTGCAGTGGGGGAGTGCCTATTGCCATTAACAAAGCACAAAATAATGAAAACTCCTAATGAAAAAAGCAAACAACAACCTGGGATTCGAATCAAAAATCTCATACTCAACAGTTGCACCAGCGGGCGGTCACCAGTTGGTCGCTGTCGGACCGCTGCGCGCTAGCAAGAACACTTGATTTTAGTCACTAGTTCTACTCGCATCTCGCTAATCGCTGGCTGTGGAACTGGTGCCTAAGAGAAGATAATGCTGTGTTCACTCTGTCACTGATTTGTAGTATTAGGATACCGAGTAAATAGTGACGAAACTTCTTCACACTTTCTTTAATGACAAGACCTTCCAGCTCATAATTAGAATACTTATTTTCAGCATCAATGGTTTTCCGGCTCATATAATACACGGGATACAGACCACCGTCTTCGCTATTATAACTGCTACATAGGTCACACTTTGTGCGTCTGAGTGCAATTCTGAAGGTTTTTTTGGGTTGAATTTGTTCAGTACTGGACTACTGGTCCAAATTCAGCGATTAGCGAAATCGCTTATCGCAAGGTGTGAAACTGGTGCCTAACAGTAGATAATGCTGTGTTCACCTTGGTGGCTGTAAAGCCCGGTTCCATAGTCAGCGATAAGCGAGACCGCTAATCGCCGTCTATGAAACAGGTGCTATAAAGAAGATAATACTGTGTTCACTCAGGCGCCTGTAAGGCCGGCTACATCTTTATCTCTAGATTCTGTGATCCTACCTCGACGTGTGGGATTAAGAGATTAACTAGTACTGCAGTACTTTAAGCAAACTTCGTATTTAACCCGTCTATTAGCCGTCACTATAGTTTTACGTAAACATCTCGTGGCGTTTTCTAAGAATAGACAGACACGTTTTGTACGGAACTGTCGTATACGGGTTTGATGTAGAAGAGGTATGTTTGTGCTTGTTTCGGCTTTTGTGTTGTTGATTGTTCGTGTATTTTCAATGAGTTGAAGTCAGTCTAACAACCAGTCATACCAATGACTACCGCGTTACCATCTTCATTGTTTCTTTACGTGAAAAAAGAAAATATGTGTCTAATTACCTAGTTATTGAGTAGTGGAGTTCAGATAGGTAGTCGTTTCGTGTAAAATACTGGTACTGCTAGACTGAGACAGATGCCTCCGGTAAGAGTGGAAGCCGATCCTAATAAATTTGAAAAAAAAGCTAGGCAGAGGATGAATCTTCTTTCTTACTATTCATAACAACGGTACTTAGATAGTTTGAACCTGTAGCTACCGTTGTTGCGTTACGTTAAATGCAGCATCATCAGCGTCAGTCTTTAGTTCATCAAATTGTGCTAGTAAAATATTCATATTTGGAGACACCAGCAAGTGGGTCATGGTGTGATCGGAAACATAGCTCTCGCATTGGGTATCCTAATTATGGTTATCAAAAATGCTCAAAATTTACTGTAACAGCCGATACACGACTGTTTCAGTCAGTTAGTTAGTCAACAACTTGTAAACGGTTTATAATAATGATGACCCTTTGACTGCCTCGTTGGTCTAGTGCAGGGATGGCGAACCAATGGCACGCGTGCCATTGATAGCACGTTGCAGAATATTTTAGGCACGCCACCGAATTTTTAACCATATTTTCAACTATGCCTACGGGTCATTATTTTCAGAGATGTACCTATAACATAAGATTCTATTAGAAACCATTTGGTAGAGGAGTCTAGTCCAAGATACGATTCTTACTTTAATTTGAATTAAGTACACATAGAATTGAAACATTTATTACGACACTTAGGTCAAGATTTTTCTTTTTGGTAGCAAAGAAAGAGCTTTTAGTTGAAAATATTTAGTTAATTATTATCTGCCATTAAAGACTCAGCAATAACATTTGACGGCACGTGTAAGGTCTCGATAATTTTTTTTTTTTAATGGCACGTTGATACATAAAGGTTCGCCATCCCTGGTCTAGTGGTCACAAGTGCAAGACTACTAGCTAAGCATATGGTCCTGGGTTCCAATCCAGGATCTGGAAAATACTATTGGATTTATCCATTAGGAATTTCGCAGATAGCAGCCACGGAGTCTGGGTTAGTGCCCGGTCGATAGCAATAGGCTATAACTGGTGAACTTTGTTTTTTAAAGCGTTTTACATTAAGCGACTAATGTCAAACGCTGTATCGTTTGGCATTAGTCTCTAAATGTATCTGTATAATCTTAAAAGTAAATGAAAGTTAGCTGGCTGTCTACCTATTAGCTTGTTCGACTGTACAAGAAGAAGAGATCAAAAGATTTTCTAAACAAAACACAGTCAATACTTTTTGAGTCTCATTCCTTTTCTTACACCGAAGAACATTGAACGGCATAGCTTACATACACAGGATTCTGCTCCGTCATCACGGCTCTATTATTCAGTGCCAGTACATACGTTGTATCAAAATGACGCGTCATAAGTGCATCAATTTGTCATTACACCCGCATCTTCTGTTTGGGACGGATCACGTGGGATTTGGACTTAATTTTGTGTTTTGTTTTAAAACCGTAGTAAGTATTTAATACTGCCGCACTCAGAGAGCTTTAATGATTACTTAGGCCATTGCGTAGTAAAGGTTTTGACAGTACCTATTGTCATACAAAAGTATGTCAAATCTTTTCCCAGTGACGGCTTAAGTAATCATTAAATATCTGTGAGTACCGCAGTTAGACATAATATTATTTTGTACTTGAAAGAAGTAAAATCTAAAGTCCAGATAACGATTCTGTGGTCACAAACTAATAGAGAGGTTGATTCCAAAATAATTACTTTCATCGTCATCATCATCATCAGCCTATAATGTTCCCACTGCAGGGACTCAGGCGGAGGCCTGAGTCCGTGCAATGGGAACCCTCCCTCTCCTAGAGAGGAGTCTCTAGGAGAGGTAGCCCATCCCTCTCCTAGAGAGGAGTCTCTAGGAGAGGGATGGGCTATAAATCTACCACGCGGGCCCAGTGCGGATTGGTAGATGTCACATGTCTTCGAATTTTTTGGTTCTAAGACATGCCGGTTTCCTCACGATGTTTTCCTTCACCCTTTTGAGAGCAGTCAATCAAAATCAAGCTCATTTACTATCACCACTGACAAAATATTTTCGAACCTCTGCCTAACCATTTAGGGATTACAAATTGTATGCAGACGTTTCAGGTAGTCAGTGACCTGAAAGTGTGACAACCAGTCTTACCAAACGGCATCGTATTACCCAGTATTAACTGGGTTGTGGAGGTCAGATAGGCAGTCGCTCTATGTAAGATACCGATACTCAGCTGCATCCGGTTAGACTGGGAGCCGACCCCAACATAGTGGGAAGAGGCTAGGCATTTATTACCACACCATGAAAAAGAATTACTACTAACTGTGTTATTATAAGTTTATTAAACTGGTGTGGTCACTAACATTATCATTAACACTGAAAACGAGCTATTTACCATGTTAACTGTGTAATTTTCGAAATTAAAAGAAGATAACATTTTCTAAAGTTCATAAAAAAGAAAAAACAAGTACCTAAGATAAGAAGTCGTTTCTCCACCATGCTTAGGAGTCCTTTTAAACTCCTTTAAAAAACTGCAAGATTAAATCCGAATGCAAAACAACAATAAACTTTATCCATTTCAAGTCAATTAACTTTTATTATTAGCGAAAATGTTCTTTTTAACTACAAAGCACCTATTTATCCCTCCTTTTACTTTAACAAGGTTCTATTTAAGGACGCAGGACACAGCAGATAAGTCCAATAAGCAATTAACTAAAACATTACAGAATCCAAACGATTTTCACATTGCCGTCGGGTTCTACGTGATACTGTGTTCAAAGCCTTTCCTTCTGCAGTACGGAACTAAATTTAAACCAAATCAACACGGATTATTCTGTGTGCAATGGCGAAGCAGACATTTTATTAATAGAATATCTATCTATTAGCTATTTCTAAATGATGAGATCGTGGGCGCGGGCTTTAGAATTGGTTTCGGTTTTTTCTTTGCTATGAGGAGCGATTTTTCTCTTTTTGCGCGCTATATAGATGTCTTTTAAGAGTTTTTAATTTGGTTATAGTTTTATGAATTTTAATTGGAGATTAGCCAGGTTTAGGTTGTGAAGAGTGGCTTGTGTTGTTGAACTCTTGTTGAATTGACTGGCCTGTTGGTCTAGTGGTTAGTGACCCTAACTGCTATGCCGGAGGTCGTGGGTTCGATTCCCACCCAGGACAAATGTTTGTGTGATGAGCACGATCATTTGTTCTGTGTCTGGGTGTAATTTATCTATAATATGTATGTATTTAGAAATATATAAGTATGTTTATCAGTTGTCTAGTACCCATAACACAAGCTCTGCTTAGCTTGGGACTAGATGGCGTTGTGTGATAGTTGTGGAATATTATTATTATTATTGGTCTTCTGTTTTATACTGTAATACTAAAAAGCTTGTAGTAGTCATCTAGAAGCTGTGCCTACATATCAGAAATTATCCATCGGGAAAGTACAACCGAGTTAAAAAGAACCTCCAATATCCTCACCCAATGGAAAAATTACTATTTCATAACATTCCAGAAATAGTAATTTTGCAAAATAGCAGTTAGTCAGAGCATAGGAATTCTATGTAGCACTAATATTTATTGTTTCTTAGTACTGCAAAGTTCGTAATGCTCCGAATACTGCGCTTATGCGAGCCATTAGCAATAGCCATTACTGCCTTTTAGTTACGCACATACCGTGAACACTGAAGGGGTTTACTTTATGACTTAGGTAAGTATTCAGTACCTATGTAAACATCAGTTTTGGTTAGCATGTTCATAGAAATGCAAATAATAATAATCGATTCTGTAGATCTATTTTGCGTTTAGTTTCAGATGCTATATTGATTATCTAAGGCCAGTACATCAAGCTACGGCAATCCATCAAATTGTATAATAATATATAGATTTTTAACTTTATCGCTAAACCATTAGGTTAAAGGTTGATTGAGAAAAATACAGTTACAGTGTACTACTGCGTTCACTAACGCTCTTCAACTTTCCACCCTGAATCACTCAGATAGAAGTATTAAAGCTGAAAAACGTCAATGAGCGTGGTAGTACATTTTCACCAAATAGAAACTACATTATAATAACAGATCACGTCATTTTCTAATTTAATTAGCAGCAGTAAAAGAAGAAAGAATAATATTTTTAGCAAGATTTTGTTTAAAAAAATATATTATTTTCGTCTAGTCAGATTTGAAACAAATGTTTAGAAACCTAATGTTTAAAAATAAAATAATCAGCCAATTTGTTTAAGTACTCGTAAATATAAGCCAAAGAATAACAAACAACGCAGACATGTTTCGCACATGTTATTGTTTTGAGTCATCGACTCCTAGACTATTTACATAAAGAACGTCTATTTCTAGTATTCCAGATTCAAGGTTTATTTACACCATAGACATGCCAAGTCAAGCGTCAGTCAGTATGTATTTCTCTTGTATTTGCTGATTTGTACTTCTTTTTTCCAACCATACTCGTGTCATCAGGTAATGAACAGAAGCACAATTAGAAATGATCAGTAAAATAAATTATGGTTTGTTCCCAACTTACTAACTGTAAGTACCTTCCAAGAAAAACATGTTATTCAAAACATGATGGCTTTTAAATTTTGCTCCAGTGATTCACGAAAAATGAAAGTTATAAATACGAGCAGGTATTTTAAAGTAAGCTGAAACACTAATTTAATTTGCGAAGGGTTGATTAACAAATACGATTTACATCACGAATCCCATAGAAAGCTATCTAACCTCAAATGAAGAATTTTCTTAACTTTTCAACAAGGTCCAGTCTCGATTGTAGCAGAATGTACCTGAAAACCGAAAAACAAAGAACAAACCGCCCTTACCGAAGAATAAATAAAGTAACAACTTCAAACTTTGCTTACAGGCAAAAGTTTCCAATACGAAAAGCACCTTAATTATCTTGCTTCGGGATCGCCTGCAGCAAATCTCTGTTTGGGATATCACGTCAAATGATTTTATCTAATTGAAGTACAAAGTCGACGTTATTAATACTTAATAAGATACTTCCTTATTGATGTTTTGAGCTTGGCCGTTTCGGCCGTTTTCTGGGCAAATGTTGGCCGGGGTTGATTCGCCCTATTCCCCCTCCGTTGCCTTCCCCCCTGCCGCCCTTGTCTAGACTACCGCGGAGACCGATTCAGTTTGTTCCCAACGTTCTTAGGGGAAGGGTGTCGCGCTCTACGTGCGTTTGGCGCGAATTTTGAACGTCAGTGCGTTTCTACGTGACTCTTTTGAATTTGCAATTCTAGTGGATCGTTTAGTGTTCTAGTGATTGACTTTAGACTTTTGTTCTTGAAATGGATTTATTATTAATGTAAGTAAGAATTGTTTTGTTTGGATTTACTTTTGGTGTTGTTTTTACGAATTGTTTGGATTTTATTTGTAGTTAATTAATTTATGTTTTTATACTTTTTGTTTTTATTCATTTATATTTAGCCATTTCAATTTATTTATTTAAAAAAAATATGCAACTTGTTAAAAAAATATATTTGCAGGATTTTTTTGTACCTAAAATCTGTCTAAGATACGTTAACCCATCCTGTGGATTAGACCCCCTGAACACACAGTAATATACACTCTAAACACAAATCCAAACAGTACTTATCCTTCAAGGACCCACTAATTCCAAACCAAAGACACATAAAGCCGCAACCAGATAAAATTCTCTTCATTCATCGCCAATGAGTTCTACAAACATTGGTCGCCAACGCTACCCAACCTTAAGTGCTACCATTGTAAAAAAAAAATGTTCAAATGTACTTAAAAGGAGAAAAGTCATTTCGAAGACATTTTGCGGGGCTCTTGAGAGTTTGCGGGATGGCAGGATGAAAAAACGGAGTTCCGGCCGTCGTGGACCACTTATCGACGCCGAGAAGATGCGATGAATTAGCGAAAATATAGGTACTGGCAGTGTATAGTGGGGGAACTTGGTGTCTGAAATACTGTATATTTCAAAATAAGGAAAGATTTTTGCTGGTTCAACAAAATTTTGAATATTTTGGTCTACACTGACTTTTTTTTTCAAATAAGTTTGGGGCTTGAGGTGGTGGGTGTATGTAAAAAATATCAATAATTTAACTATTTGAAATTAAAATAAGTTTATTTTTAATAAAAAAAAATCAAAAATCAATCAATCAAAAAATCAATAATTAAAAAAATAAAACTCAATCAATCAAAATATTTTTTTACATTCACTCTTTTCTCTTCCTTTATTCTTATCAATAATTACGTACAAACATAGAACAAACTCTTTCACTATTTTTTATAGTCACATATTAAAAACACTTCACAAAGATACAATATGTATTATAAATCACTTGGTACATAAGAAAGGAATACAAAAACACTATTGAATAAATCCTTGTAATTACCGAGTTCCTTTAAGCCAAGATAGTAAAAAGCCGGAAACACAAAGTTACAAATAGATACATTAGTTCTTGTAACCGTAACATATGATACATTCATTTTGTGTTCATTTACTGGCACGGAAATAAAAAATAAAATATGGAAAACCCTTTCTGTAACTGTCTTGTTGACATTGACTTTAATTCTTTTTTTCACTTTTGATTCTTGGTTACGACAAGCTTTTTAACTTTAGTTCTTACATACTTAATAATAGTCTAAAGCTGTAGTAATTTATTTAAAATTGTTATTAAATAGTACGGGTTCTAATTATATAAATGGCGGTTTTAAAAGACTTCGTAAGCCCAACATTCGAGATATTCTTTAATGTTTCGGCACTTCTTAAATGTTGGTTTAATGCAAAAAAGTATAATATTACCTGGCCTTACCTGTTACAATGACTGACAGTTACATTTTGTCCCTTGTCAATGGATTGTCAAAACATATCTTTCATTTCAACCCTATATAAACATACAGAGCAGCTGATTTTGAATACATTATTTTCAAGCACCAAAAAGGGTTGTTAGGTACTATGTATGAATTTGGCATTAACAAGTACAAGTACAATCACGGTGCGTACTATATAAATAAACACTTTCATTGTCAGTGGCTTTACAGTGAAAATATTCTAATAAAATAGAAAAACTAATAAAAATGTATTTTGTTTAAAGAACTGAAATTCTCTTTTCGAATAAAAACAAAACACAATTCGAACAGTCGTGCACAGTCTCAGCGCATCAATGATTTATTCCATCTCGAGACAGCTATATTGGACCATTATAGGGTCGAATCCGTCCCCCATTGCACCCGCGGCCCAGCCTCTGAGGTCATCAGAATATCACTTATCATACAATACAGGAACATGAGCAATATGCGCATATTTAACCGACTCACCGTCGGCCCACTTAATAGCTGTTTAAAAAGCCGTGCTGTTTGCAAAATGAAGGGGGAAATTAAGAAAAATATTTTTGGTACGTTTTCATGCACGTGCAATTTCTTATTTAGTATTCATCATTGTTTTCGTTTGGTTAGGTTAATTTGGGACAAGAATGAAAGTTCTAGTAACGGTTATTTGAAATAATTATGAGATCCTTTGCTGGTGTTAGCTCTGTGCAATAAAGTAAACCTATGTCGCGGTCACGCAGAAAGTCGCAAGAATTCGCAGTCACTATTCAGTCGATTGGCAGGTTGTCGAACTTTTATTTTCATCGTTACTGTTGCAAAAAAATCGTTGCCCACGGCTTTGCAAGCACTAGTGTACGCGTTTTTGCGTACAATTGTACGCGGCAAAGCGCTTAAAGCACTCTGCTCCGAGCTGAAATATAGGGTGCGCCAAAGTTCACCTAAAATTTCAACTCCGATAATTGGAAATCCGAAAATGTTCTTCCTAACATTTTTCATCCTAACAATCGCAATTCCTAACTTCTCTGTCTCTAATGTTTTAATTCCGAAGCATTCAACTTCATAATGTCTGTAGCAATAAACATCTATTACACTATTATTTGTTTTCCTATATTTTCTCAACATAACAATCTTTTACACTATTATTCAAAGTCATATCTTTTTTTTTTGTTTATATTACTTTTTATTCATAATAATCAGTATTATAAAAGGTCCCATTAAAATAGGTGGACAAAATTTTAGAAATCATTCAGACCGCTAAAATAAGGACAATAGCAAAAAAAAATATAAGAATAAGAAATAAAATACCTACTTTTATAGGATGAGTTTGTTCTAGAGTGCCGGCAATTTATTATTTTAAGTCAAAATAAAATCACTTTATATATAGTGTTTTTTTTTTGTTTAGATGTCTTTAGTTAGGCTTACTAAACGCTGTGTTAAAATTTGTCCACCTATTTTAATGGGACCTTATATACTATGCAAAGATATCCATAGGTTAGGTTAGGTTAGAACTGTGACCAACTACGCGCGAGCCGAGCGAGCGAAGCGAGCGGTGCCGCGGCAGCGGCCGGCGAGCGCTACCTCGAAATTGGTCGCGAAATTTTTCTAAGTATTTTTTTCATAGTGCCCCCAAGACGACACTCTGACCTGAATTTCATTCATTTATTTTATTTCAAGACAAAAATCAGTGAAACGACCTTTAATCATTCTAAACAGTTGTATGAGTGAAAATATTATGGTAATTATGTTTAGGAATAAAAGCGTTTGGATAAAAAACAGTAGGAGTTTAAATATATTTACACTAATGATATTATGAATTCCAATTTTCGGAAACATGAGTGTTATGAACATCGTCGGTAGGACTACAAATAGTATGAATGAAAACTTTAGGATGAAAAATTTTAGGAAGAGTGATCATTCGGATTACAAATCGTTAGGAAGAACAATTTCGGATAAACAACTTTAGGTGAGCCAATATGGACCCGAAATATAGTACACGTAACTCTGGCTGCCCACTCTAACACTAATGAATTAAACGCCGACAGGATTAGGGAATGCCCGGATAAAGAATTTCAGAGTAGCTCAACAATATTAACATCTGTCTAGCCTTTTCCCAAATATGTGGGGGTCGGCTTCCAGTCTAACCCAGAATATCAGTATTTTACATGGAGCGTCTGCCTATCTGACCTCCATAACCAGTTAATACTGAGTAATATCCCATGGTAAGACTGATAGTCAGACTTTTGGGCTACTGACTATCTGTTACGACTGTCAAAGATCTTTTTGAGATATTTTTTATTATTTTTTACCTTATCGCTGATGTCTTAGAAACTAAATAAATTATAAAGAACAGTTCGGCATTTGGCACTCTACCCTCACAATCTGGCTGGCAGTGAAGCTTTTAATAAATATGATACGACTTGGTAAGACTCATTGACAGACTTTTGGGCTACTGACAATCTGTTACGACTGTCAAAGATCTACTAATGACAATCGGGAACAAAGATTTATCGTGCATTCTGAGGCACGGAGGGAGCTCGATATGTGGTGGTCACCCATCCACTGGCCAACCTAGGCAAGCGCGGCTTAACCTGAAGATTGATCCGAACGGCTGTTATCAAGAGCTAAACAATATTAACGTTATCACAAAAAAATAAAAAAGCCATACAAAGAATCAGTCACGATAAAAATTTCACTCTATGAAATGAAACTTTTATCGTCACTTTACGAGAATTTCGGTGCTATAAAAGCGACCCTTATCTTCTATTGTTATCTAACACCCGATAATCGAAAACTTTGAATTCATTCACGAAATCCGATATCACCTTAACTTTGAAACAAATGGATGACTGGGAGTCCTGTCCGCTCGAGAACTTCCAATTTCAAGAGGTCACATAATTATTCCACTTCGTATCAAGCGCCTCTCGTTTTAAAAGCCTATTCTTGTTACAGATAAACTGGAGATATCTTCTGACCTTTGTGTATCTTTAGGTATGTATTTTCAGGATAAGAAACAATGAATTTTAATTCGTTGAGCGACTGTCGGCTCGTAAATAAGACGCTTATCGTATAGGTAATTGGGACTGCGGGCGACCGCTCCCATAACGCATGGGTTATCGATATGGGGTTATAAATTAAATTATGGTATCTAAACTGGATCATGGTTTGGACAAAATGAGACTAATCAGTCCCATTCGTCTATTATATGTGACCTTGAGGGGATGACAACATTTTTATGTTGCTAACTCCACGAGCTAGGCTGCCTCATTGGTCTAATGCTCCTTCTGTCTCCATCAGGAATTTCTCAGTAGCAGCCACAGAGTCTGGATTAGTGCCCGATTAATGGCAATAGGATCATCCCCTATTACATGGGATTTAAACATAACTGGCGATGTGGGTGTACCATTAGGTACACCTTTCGGGGATTACAGATTTGCAGAATGTGTTTTCTGTGTCAAATTAAGTTTAATTTGGGGGTTGAGTACCAAGAATTTGCTAATCATTTTTCATTACCTTCGTAATTATTTTCTGAGAAAGTTTCTGAAAGCCTGTAGTCTATTTATACCTTGTTCTTAGAAATTCAAAAATAAATCTTAAACAAATGTGTACAAAGTGTTTTCTGCTCTTATCATAATTGTCGTTTAAACATCATTAAGTTTTATTACGTCAAAGATATAGTCTACAATTTACTTGAACATAATTTCTATTTAATTCCTCCTTTTAGCTTTGTAGGACGACAAACTTGACATTGACGATAGTATGATTAATAGCTTATTGCACTAGACAGAGAACCACTTAATACAGGACCTATACATTCATTTCTATATAAGCTTTTATATAGAGGTCAGTGTTCTATGTAAAGTGGAATAGGTCTAGTATGTAATATGTATAAATTTGTATTAAGGGTATTTTCCTGTAATTAGAAAATTTGGTGATTACCGAAGTGTCGCCAATTGGAAAGCCACAATCATGAAACTGTAAGCCTAGTTTTTTCTATCACCCTAAGTTCGAAAATCCAGTTTGGCGCTAAAAGAATCAATAAACTTAGGGATCGACGAGGAATGAAAGATGGAAAACCAAGGAGTGACGCCCAACTTAGGAGAAGCTTTAATTCAGCTGTCATTTACAATAAATCCCCTAACAACAATGTCTAAACCACTCTTATTGCCCTAGGATAACCGTAACTACAGTATTACTTTAGACAGCTGTCGTTTCAAAGACTAGGACAACACGACAGTCGAGATATGATGACCTGTTTCAAACAAAAAACGTTACTCCAAGAACTGTTTACCCACTTTCAAAATGTAGGCTGTGACATTTGAGCCCGTAGCTTATCTAAGAAGGACAAATATATCAAAATGCTACTTCAGAAGTTGTCTTTGTTGGACTAAGATAATGTTTTCTTAAAAAAATATTATATTTTATGACGTAGGACACCCAACGTGAAATGTGGTGATATGAGTATGTAGTTGAAAGATAAATTAGTTAGTTGTATTATTTTAACTTATTCAGATAGTAGGTACCTATACTGGTTAACTGCCCGTTGTTCTCGGATTCGATTCTCAGGTAAGGCAAAAAGTGCTTTTGGGGTTTTTGGTCTTCACTGCAGTTTTTTAATAATATCCCTACACTAGGAATTTCTCCTGTATCGTGCGTTTACAAACATTTAAACTCACATGCACACCCAGACCCGAAATATTTGTTACGTGTGGGGATCGAACCCGCGACACGCAGCGCAGCAGTCCAATCTCTCAGCCACTGCGCTAACCGCGAATTGGCCACCATGACCGAAAACGTTTAGGAGCATTTTATATGCTGCAAGTTTTTACCATTTCTATCTTTAGAAACTCTCAGTCTGTTCCCTGGTTAAAATCACGTCTTATCAAAAACGTATCACAGCTCATCGAAACCCTTCAGTGACATCGGGACCTAAATCCACCATCCAAGTCTATCAAAATCGAATAAAGTACAATTTTCCTCCATTACCGCCCTTCATATCTTCCGTCATTTCACGTATCGCTTCCGAGCCCAAAAGAGGGTAAGATGTAAAGATGAAAATAATAAATCCGTATCGAATATGCACGGCTGGAGCGAATGAAAAAATTCTTCGCACGAAAATATTATTTATATTCGGCCGTGTAATTCGCCTGTCGGGGATTCGTAGCGATCCATCAACAATTAAATGTTGGGTTGTTGGCGATACATTATCGGCCGTATTGCGAACGTTCTGATTGATGGCGGCTGGTGCCATGAAACCATAGATGCTTCCCGCTCCATTGGCCGCTAGTCTATCGAGACCACTGTCACCGAGTGACCGATCACCGATCCCGCTACTACTCCATTCATACCTATCGACACCAACCCTAATTGATATACAGCTGGTATTAGCACTGAATAAACACGAAAATATGTATTTTATTAAACAAATACGACCGAATTATTCTCCTCTCGGGTGGTCTTTGATAAAATTTATGCAATAAATTTACACGAAGCACGCAGATAATTACCTCCATTTAACAACCAAACAATGTGCACCTGATATTATTAATATTTTAGAATAGAGCGGCTTTAATCACGGCCTCGAATTCGAGCTTAATTATTCCGTCCGTTGGATAATTAATTAAACAAAAGATGGTATGCAAGCTAGGTGAGTATTGAAACTGACTTCCATTGTTGTTGGGATAACAGGGAAAAATCCGCGATGCTTCCGGCTGCGTCCCTGCTCCTTCATTGTTCAGCCTTCCGCCTCATTCCAATTTACGCAGCTCTTTCATCGCGTGACTGATGCATTTATCATTCGTGTTTAAGAAATCCCTATAAATTGTTTATTGAACGGGCGTTTCTAATCGCGTCGCTACGACTATCTCGATGTCTTTTTGATTCGTGCCCGTACGACAGATTTGTAGGCATTTAGCGTGAGGTCGTAGGGTGGGTCTCCGTTCCCATGGCATTGGGGTGTTACGCTATTTTAGTGCGTCGTCGTAGGGTAATTTACGAGCATGCAATGCACACAAGCAGCCCTGCTTTTAGGGTGATGGCCTGGAATAACGATTTTTCGTGAATTTATGTCTCTGTAAAGATGATAAGTGATGGCACTCTGATATTCACATACGCGTTTCGGAGTATACAGTTTGAAATATGTACGGAACAAAATTAACTGTTTGGCCCTTTTGTAAATTGTCGGAAACTTGATAGTGATCTAAATATTCAATGAAATTACGGTGTTTAGTAAGGTAGGCAACGCTTGCGGCTATAAACTAATATGTCTTTAGTTAACTTATTACTGGACGCTTAATTGAATTAAGTTTTGGTTTTGTTAAGCGGTTTGGCTTTGAAGTTTTTAACTTTGTGTTGTCCGATCATAAAAGACCATACGGATTATTTATAACCGAAGAATTTGTCCGCTTGTCATGCTATCATTGAACCAGCAATATAAAATAAACTTATTGCTTTAACGAAACACCAGACGGTTGCCTTTTTATTTAAACTGGCAGATAAGACTGGTATCTTTATTCCATTAATTCTAATAATGTATTTATAATCTCGTTTTATTAGATGACCTAATAATTAATTTTACCAGTAGTAGAAAGTCAGTCACTATATTTAACCCTCTACCTACTGCTAATGTACTTAATATGTTCAACACACTCATTCTATGAACATAAAATAAGAATAAAAGTGAAAGCTCTATTTCTCCATATGTGGCGCGTGAAATATTTAACTACAAAAACAAACCCATTTAATAGTTGAACTGTTGGACCAATTTGTTCTCAAATTATTTGTCAAGGCGTCCATTCCGAAAATTGTTCCAGATTTAGAGCTAAAAGGGGTTCGGATGTGCTACCGAAGTACCGATGTTCGGATTTGTGACAAAATGTCTCTTACTAAAGCAAGACTAATCTCGTAGAATTGTTACATGAAAATCTAAAGCTCTTTGATCTTTTCTAGAAAGGTAAAGACATATTTTTTATTTACATCAAGCTTCATAAAAGACCAGATGAACAGACGCAGTCATAAATAAGACTGATAACGATTACTAATTAATTATTATAAATAAAGTAAACGTTAATATGAGTAATTAACTGTCGTAATTAATGAATGAAGACTTGATAACCTTGACTCCAAGACCACCGTAAAGAAATTCCGATCGAATAACTTAGTCTCGCACACAAAAGACCAAAAATATCTGGTCCTTCTTCCAGAATATAGAAAACATGTTTCAATTTTAGACTCAATAGATAAACAGAGAAGGTTCAAAAGACGCAGCAGAAGCTCTCAAAACTATCACATAATTCATAAATCAACAAGATACTTTAATATTATTACACAAAACTCCATATCTTTTATGGCATCGCGCAATGTCACGGAAAAAGCAATGAGGTGTGAGGCTCGCGCATCTGCCAGTATTGTCCCGATAATGATCGTTTGTTGCATATAGTGCGTTGGTTTTAGCCGAATTTACGATACTGATGGCAATTGGCTGTCCTGGAAATTAATATGGTCATTGTACTTATGTATGTTTATTAAGCAGGCCGTTAGTGGCTGTGGTTTTAGTGAGGGTTATGGTGAAATTTCGATTTTGTTTTCGGTCATTAGGCTTAGCTTATCGGGAGTTATGGTGTTTTGCTTCCTATTGATTTAAAAGCGTTAATAATTTCAAAATACGCCCACGTTTTTTTTTAGAAATTAAAAACAAATAGGAATATAAGCAAGAATATTAGCAATAATGAACGAATTTTGCAGTTTCAAATGCTATAGGTATTTATCATTGACCAACGTAAATTAATGACCAAAAAATGTAGGACATCATGTTAGTCTTTTCATTCAGAAATCCACACCGTAACCACAACCAGCTGCAATTTCACAAAACAAACTAACATAGCCACATACCAATACACAAATAGTCAGCAACACAACTACAAAATCGCGTACATCTAATTTTATTTGCCGTGTCTACACGTAACAAGGTCTACAACCTTCCCTCTCAGAATAGAACAGTAAGTTGAGTATATAAATTAGCTGTCAGGGCGCTAATCGCTCCGACAGGCCGCGATGAAACTTAAGAATCCATCAGTGGTCTTCTAAAAGGCCAACATGTTCGGAAATAGATACACAATAAACGCAGTTATTTATATTGTTATCCTTTTAGCGAAAGCCCAGAGGTCGTTACTTTTAACGTTATAGAATGTAACTGTTTGTCTAAGGATTTTGGAGACGCCGATTTATGAATTTGGTTTTGGTAGATCGATTTATCGGATTATTCGGTGATGTAATGTAAAAAGTTTGTAGTTTTATTTTTACAAATGAGTCAGTTTTGGTTTGAGAATGACCATCCTGTGGCTTCACTTGCGTGGATTAGGACATTTTAAGGATAAAATGTTTTCTTTATTCTATCCCAGCTCATAAAAAATACATTTTTTTTTCGAGGTCTGTACCAAATTATATCGACCTTTTCAATTGTTACAGGCAGGCGTTATGGCTTTCGCATTTAAAATATTATGTATTTAATTATGGATAAGGAATACGTTAAAATGTGTTACGTCTTGCTAGTTGTTTTTTTTTTTTATTTAAACTTCATGCACAAGAGTGGTACATACAGCGGACTTAATGCCACAAGGCATTCTCTACCAGTGATCCTTAGGGTCAAATAGGACAGCGCTGTGGTAGAGTACAAAAAAAAAAAATAAGGAGAAAACCATTGTGTAATATAAATTGATATGCACAAATAGGTAGGTACATACTAATACATATTATTATAGATACAGATAGAATATAATAAACTAATATATAGTTGTACCCCTATTTCCTAACTCCATGACTAAACACAAATCAACGGAAACTAAAATCACTACCACTTCAAATCCAAAACCATTAAGTCCAGAGTCAGCGATCCTCCACGCAAATTACGACCCCTGTCCCAGATTCACACGGTTCACAGAAAAACTGTCGTCTGCCGAACAGTACAATAGAACACAATTACCGCGCGGCGCGCGGCGGTCGTAATGAGTGAGAATGAGATAGCAATAAAATTTCGCCGCACAATACGTTCATAATTAGAATTAACTGTCTCATTCCCACCCACATCCGATGGCCATCTTCATTTTGTCCATTCGCCCCATTGATGCTGGGCAGAATTTTCTCGGATATTTCGCGAGAATTATGAGCTCTATTGAATTTGTCTCGGTTGCTGATCCTGGACTGTGATTATGAGTGGACCTTTATGAAGTGTGCTTCTGTGGATGGGATTGTGAATTGTGTGATAGCCACTTTAATTTTGCTGTTGTTTTCGTGACAGGGAATTCTATAATGCACATTTTGTTGGGCTGAAAATTTATTTGTTTAAAATTAAGCTGTACATACGTAATGATACATCATTTTCATCTTTGCCTTTTCTGAACTATGTTGGAGTGAGCTTTAAGTTAAACCAGGTGCAGCAGTATTTTACATGGAGCGACTGCTTATCTGACCTTCACAACCAAGTTAGTACTGGGTATTAAGATACCCCTTGGTGAGACTGGCTGTCAGACTATCGTGCCACTGAGAGAACATGTGTAACGACTGACAAAAATCTATAATGACAACCGAGACCAACGTCATTTCTAGGCACGGATGAAATTCGATATGTCACAGGGTAGCGGCTAAGCACGTAATTCTACATACGCACAAAAAAGTGATATTGAATAAACTTTCACATTTTGAACTCGCAACTTTTACATCCACTTCACTATCACTTTTATCCTCGTACTTTCTCTATCTTCCCTTAAACTCATTACAAAAAACTAAACCTACAGTTTTACTTGCATTTGCCAAAGAAACTTGAATTTCAAGTCTAGAATAACAAGTAATATCATTGTAGCTAGCCGTATAAAAACAAATACGGCTATAAAAACAAAGCGAGAGCTTGCTAAAAGTACCAGACTAAAGTAGGCTACTTCAAACTCAACAAGACCATTTTGCTAACAGAATTTCACAAAAAACCTTTCAAGAAAAACACATGCGTTTTCTTAAACGTCCAGCAGCAAAAACATCGTAAACACCGCTCTTTGTTGTAACATCTGTTGTTGTAAACCACCTTTATGCTTCTGAGTGCCAGTTTTTGTTGAACCAATTAAAACGATAGTTTCTTGTGTGTATTGAAATTCACGGATCACTCAAGCGGCCCTCATTTAGAAGATTTAAGGAATTAGGAGGGAGAATAGTGCGCGTATTGTACGAACAATGTCCCATTGTTTCCGACTTAAATGTGGAGGTTTTGTGTTAATAAACTGTTTCATTCAGAGCTTATTTCACGTGGTATTGTTGCTTTCAGTTTGTGGAGAGCTCTTTATGTAGTGTTTTGGTAGCGTTGTGATGTTATTTAATATGCTGTTGCGTTTACTTAAAATATCTGACAATGGGAGTTACCCAAAAGTTCGCTGCCAGTACGGTGATAACTGAAAACAATTCAACCCACACATGCAAAACAAATGTAATTAGATTAATGACCTCAGATTTATTACAACGAAATCATTTGCGATAATAAATCCATTTCACACCTAACCAAACAAAATCTAAATCAGATTATCGCCATTACAGCTTAATCCGCAAGGGAAAAAACAAGCACACACACAGACACACTAAAACAGGAAATAAACGCAGTGTGGGAAAACAAACACTAAAATGCAAATGTTCGTAATTAGTTGTGCCATAAATACCGGCCGATTCGACCCATAAATAACATAATGGAATCTCTAAACCGAATTCATAAAGCATTGCTTGTAACCGGAGCTCTGAATATTAACAGGATTTGATTACGACTCTGAAACCTTTTGGGCGTAGGAAAAAATGTTGGCTGTTTTTTTTAGTTCTCGCAGACTGATGCTGTTTTTAGTAGGGTTAGAAGATAGACGGAAACGTTTTGCTTGTTGTGTATTTTGTTGCACAGTATTATTTTGGAGCAATGGGTACAAATAATAATGTAGGTGTCGGCAATTGGATGTCCCTATAGTTGGTCGCATGTAAGGAATGATTGGGCAGCTTAACACTTGCATAAAATGAGTTACCAGCTAATATCCCATCATCATTTCCTGCGCTTGTTCTATTCTAAACTTTTGGTCGGCGAAACACGTTTTCTTCTTCCCCTAGCAGAGGTTACGGCATCATTTACTCCTTTCTCTTTCATATCATTCTTCACAAAATCCATCCTTTGGCCTTCTTCTCCCTCTTCATCCATCGGCAAGCCCAATCATATTGTGCAAATTTTATGTCTCTTTATGTTGCTGTTTTTTTTATTTTAGTATGTTGTCAATTTGTTTGCTGTGTTCTGGCTAAAGATCTGCGATAGGGATTTATTATTACGTCGTTAAACTTACATAATATTATTTATTTATTTATTTAATGCACAATGTACACAGCATAGTTACACGCTAGGCTTAGAACTAGTGAGTACATGACCCTGTTAGGGCGCAGCAAAATAACTTAACAACTAACAATATTGCAATAAAGATCTTAAATAACGTAAATTAGGAACTTTCAAAATTATACAATTAAAACATTATATTAAATAAAACTTATAACTAGCTTTATACAAACAAAAAACACAAAATAAGAATATTTATTAAAATTTAACACACATATAATATATTTCTAACACTCTATTTTAACATTTTGTCGTCTAGAAATTCTTGGATGCTATAGTAACACTTATCTAGGAGCAATGCCTTTAACCTAGCTTTAAATAAACATAGTGTTTTTGTGGACCGTATAGTTTCAGGTAGTTTATTAAATACTTGTATACTTCGGTATTCTGGGCTATTTTTGTACACGTATTATGATCGTATAGTCGTCAAAGAGAGCCAACTACCATACTGGGGTTTACAACTCAGGTTTCATAGCGTGTTGTTTTTGTCGTTTAGTGTGCCCAGAGCTCAAAAAATAATTAGTATCTAAAGAAACAATGAAAATTCCTTCGTAAAACACTAACATCTTCTACAAACACTCAGTAGAATACTCGTAATAATATTAGTTTCAGGTAGAACAAAGCTATGTATTTCTTAAAGCGAAAATACTACCACTTCGTCAACCAAATCTTGAGAACGAGTAGTATTTATTAAAGCAAGTATAATGTTTGTACGTTTGTCACTAAATAGGCTAAAGTAGTACTTAAGTAGGATTTGTTACCCTGTGAATTGTGATGTGGCGTGTGGTGTTATGTCGAGTATCTGTACATTTCGTGAATGCAGAATAAGATATGTGACAGAGTGCGAGCTTCATACATATACACTCTGAGAAAGCGATGCTTCTACGCTTCTTTCGTGGTTATGGGTGGCTGTACTTACAGTCAGTGTGGTCACATGAAGTTTAGTCTCTGTCATAATAACTACTCTGTGATTTTATACTCTATGTGAAATATAATATTGCGTTCGTGAAATTCTGCATGCATTTTGAATGTGTGCTTTCATTTAGATTTCAATTTCCATCCGATTAGAATAATATGATTATGTGTAACGAGGCATATGCATTAATTATTAATAAGGTTTATGTTCTATCAATATCGTCGATAATGAGCATTTCGATTCTATGTGATTTTAGAGTAGTTATTAAAAGGTAATGTTTATTGTATTGCAAGTTTATCAAACCTTCCCAAACATCAATTTACGAGCTGATCATTTATTTTGTTAAAGAAAAATCTGTTTTAGATTTAACTGTTTCTTTAATTTCAAACACCTACAGTGTTGATATCAGACATAACTTATCTTATGATAATTAGGCTAATAAATTCCTGAATTTAAACATGCACCATTATCCGAAACACTACGCTAAGGTTAGAAGCTATCAATCAAACCCTTTGAAATTCAATCCGTATTTTAGACCCTTCAATTAAACATAATTTTAAGATAGGCCTTAATTTTTACGTCACGGGTAGGCTAAGGAAAGTGTAAGCCGGTCATTAGCCAGTTTTTTATGTAAGCGCTTTTACCTTTTGTCTTACACACCATATTTCTCCGGTATAATCCATAATACATGAGATACCGTGCTCCTCATAGCAATTATGTGTAATAAATCTCATGTTAGATCAACAGCTGATGCCTAAATTTATTTTATTATCTTCATGCATTAAGCTTTTACACTTTAAAATGATCGGAGGTTTAAAAAAATGATAAATCATATTTGATTTTCGTTTGAGCACCACTCCAGTGACCTCAAATCACTCAGCGCTGCGACCAAACGTTATCATCGAAAATAAATGACCAATTAAACAATCTAATTCATTTCGGTCGGGTCCCCGTTTAGGGTGGAAACATAAATCAACATGCCGTCGAGTAGCGATAAACATTTTGTGACTTCCAACCCAGGTGATAAAAAAGTGTCCACTTTTTTGGACACTGCACACGCGAAGAGCCTTTGAAAGGGTGACATTTTTTAACTCTAACGGCTCCTTAATTGTTACAGCCCACCCTTTAGGGTTAAGCACGTACCTTTTTGACAAAAAAATATCCTAAATAAATGATCCTAACGAGCCGATTTGGAGAACAAAAAACTAGTAGGTAGCCGTAATTGGTCATAATTCGTGTGAGATAAGAGGAAATTCTTTCATTGTTGCCGTATAGACGCCACTTAAATCAATATTTTTAATGCCGCATGCCTGGACATTAAGTGCCCGCTAATAGGGTAAGCAAATAAGGAGGTGGACACACTTGTATAAAGTGCGCACAGCGCGCGCTGCGGATAAGAGGGTCAATATTTTGATAGCGCGCGTGGTGCGATGATGGTAGGAACATGTGGTCAAACATTGAGCAACACTGTATGGGTGTTTAATCGTTGCGGCGTGTATAACTGCTCGTCTCGGCAAAACAAATGTAACCACGCTTTCGCCACGCGCGTACGTAAAGTCATGGGGTTCAGGCGCCAGAAATATCCACTGCGATGAATCAACCGCTAACTCGAGAAATTCCTGTACATCAAAGGCGAGAGTTTCGCGGAACTCGATTTTATATTTTGTACCTTATCGCCCGGAATGTGAGACATTTTGATTGGGAAGATTTTGTACGTCGTTCATAATTACCGGCTGTAAATCATGTTAGAAATTAAAACAATTCTAAACGATGTTCGCGTAAATGATTAAGGGTTTAAGTTGTTAAATTATAAAAGGTTTATATGTGTACATTTTAAACACAAAATAATCTTCCTCCATCAAAATTCGCAATTAAAAATAAACATCCAATTTCGCTAACCATCGTAACACGATTTAGACTGATTACGAGACCGGAGCGAATCAAAAACGCTTGTAAATTTTTAAAACTCTAATTTTAAAGTTAAAAGGCACGGTTTAATGACGTGGAAAATTTGACACTTGGCCGAGGGCGGTGGGCGAGAGTCAAATTATTCAGAATTTTATTGACGGCCCGGGAGATTTACACACAGCTGCCTCGGTGCCTTGCCCGCTTGCCTCGCCTCGTGGCAACACCCGTGAACATACCACCTTACATTTTCTATCGTAAGTATTTTGCATATTACATGTTCACATGTAAATTGTACGAATAGCTCTGATATAGTTTCTACATGGTTATTAAAATTAAAAAGCCGTAAATGGTGCACGCAAAGTGTGCAATTTATTACAGTAACCTAATTTATGTTTGCTTAGCTTTCAAGACTTGTTTGTTGTTAATTTATTATGGTACACCGCGCTATGGTTTACCGCAGTGTTTGGTCTCAAGGGTTATTGAAAAACCGCAAGCCTTCAATAAAATTTTAGTAAGAGTGTTTTTAAAGAGGTTTTCTGTCTGATTTTATTAATATCTTTCTATATTATGCGCGATAGTCAAAGTCTTTGCATAGCAATATCGAATAGAATGCGTCGGCACGGTTGGTGTAGTAGCTGATCGAGAACATCCTGATGGAAAAATCTAATAAAAATTTGCCCGACGCGGGAATCGCACCTAAAAACTCTTGCTCAGCAGTTGCTACTGCGACCACTAGGCTTACGAGGAACAAAGTTAGTTAGGTTTGTAGTAACTGTAGTACTGTATTAAGTCGAGAAGGGAATGAAAATTAAATAATTTATTTCTGTGAGGTTATTACAAACTCATACTTGTCAAAATACTAAGGTAAGACCACCTGGATAATTTCTCAAGACTGAAGCAAGACCGAAATAATCTTTCACACAATAGGTCTTAACTTCTGCACCTTACGGTTTAACTTTCTAACTGAGAAATATTTTCATTTATGTATTGACCGTTTCACTTGGCTGGACTCACAGACGTACAATAAATTACTGTTTTTATTTCAGTTAACTTATTTTACGATTTCAAATGAAAACTCTTAATTTCTTGTTCCAAATTGTTTTTGGGAGTCAACGTTTGTGTTTAAATCTCGCTTTTCTTAATTGTATTTATTCTTTTGTTTTCTTTCATGCTTGAGTATTTTTGCAATGATTTCAAAGGAATTGCTGAAATAAATCGTTATAAAATCATTACAAAAATGTTCACTTTCTCCTGTTTTATACCAATTTATTACTTACATACTTCTCTTTTACTCGACATCTAAACAGTCACCTCCTTTCTAGCCAAATCATCATTAACACAGCCCATACATCGTTCCTTCGGTCTTATACTTTACTTTTATAGCCGTTTACATATAAACTAAACATTTTTCTCACTTGTTTCAGTATTGAATAAAAAGTCTCAGTTTAACAAAGCAATGTTACGCTCAAATACAAAATCATGAGCATGATGGATGAGACTTGATTTTTTATTGTCTCTATGTCTCTGTTTTAAGAATTTACCGTATAAAAGATGAACACTGCAAAAACTTTCTTAAATTCGTATTTTTCATTTTTATCTACAAAAAGTTGTCATATAATTATGTTTATCTTCTTACGCCTCCATCAACGTCTGATAGAATCTTGAATACACTTTCATCGATCCCAATACATTACTTCCAGATGAACATTATACTAAAACATCCGGGAAAAATTAAAGTTCCCATGGGAATTTAAAACAATAGCAGGTGCGGGATGCAGTTTGGTGAATTTTTAAACTATTAAAAGGTTTAGTAGGTAAATAATGGGCTAGTAAGCTCACTTTGTCTTTTGGAAGCCAGCCACCTTTTTTAGCGACCAGTTTTCACTAGATTTATTTTTCTTCATTAGTTAGTAAAGGCAGGGACATTTTATGTAAAAATTCTGTATATTCAAACCTCAACTGACTAATGTACTATAACATTACAGCCGACCGACTTTTATACCGAGTTTCTTCCGTGCTTTGGAAAACACGTTAAGCCATTAGTCCCGGCTGTAATTTTTGTTGATTTTTGACAGTAGTTACAAGTAGTCAGTGGCCTGAAAGTGTCACACTTCTTTAGTAGCACTTTCTACCATCAGGTGACGTTTCTTCGTCTAATTAATAATTTAAAACAATTTTTTTAGCTTTTAGTAAAGCTAACATACTAGTCACTTAAAATTCAATTAAATTGATAATTACAAACCTCCATAGATAAATACAGAAATTAATACTTCTACTTTATTACACTAACATTGTCATCGCCAAGAATTTACTGACAAAACGGCTCAAGAATTCACTGATAACCATAGATAATCGTGCCTGACTCCTGTAGGTTATCATCACCTATTAATTAACTAAAGTTTATCTCTAAATGAATTATGTGGCACACTCTGTAACAGCAAGGCTCTGTTGAGCCGTGAAATGGCTCAATGAGAGCCGTTTTGTGAAATCAATAAACGTATTAATTATGTACCTAATGTATTAATTTGAGTACTGCGCTTATTGAATGCTAATTAAATGGTATTCAGTGATGATAACGGGAAAACTGCTGATAATGTTTTATTTTAATTTAGTACTTACTTTTTTTTTTGATGGGTACTTGTGTAGCCTTGATGATAAGTTAAGTGTGAGTTGACTAACGGTCGACCTTATTACTAAAGTCATAAGGGTGAAAAGTAGTAGACCCTCAGTGAACTCGGGAGTCTCACTTTTTGCATCGTCAAGTACCAATCAATTGATTTCATACAGTACATTCTAGTGTAACTAACTCTTTCATATTCAATGTCGGCGAGATTGGTCTACTCAATGCATATAAAGTTGAGTAGCTCATTAGGCACTTGGGTAGATACTGCAGTAATTAGAATTAAACCTATAAAAATAAAGTATAAATCACACATAAAGCTTTCACACCACATCGAGAAAAGCCGTACGATAATAAAACACAAATTATAAACTTTACGGCCTCTCAGTCGTCAATCAGTGTGTCGCAACCTAATAAAACTAAAACTATATCGTAAAATTCTTCATATATTTATCACGCTGCGCGCTGCAGTTTCACAAGCTACCGCAAAGGAATTCAGAACTTTGATCGGTATACCAACATAATAACATAAACTTTTGCTCCTTTGGACGTTTTGACATGTCATGGCGACTTCAAAGTTGGCAAACGTTATTTATAATATTTATGGTTTGAGACACTTTGGCGCTGGCGCTTTGATTGGTAGTGTTATGCATGTCTTTCATGTTTTAATATTTAAAGAAGTTATTTATTTTATTGAGCTATAAAGTTTTCAAATGGGAGGTGATTCGCAATGTGATTAGTTTCAATTTTCGGGTTGTAAAATTAGTAAAAATCAAGGCGTTGATTGGTCGTGTTTGAAGTGTGCTGTAAATATTCCAACCAACTCTTTGATACGTTATGATTTAAGATAACATAACATAACGCTTATAATCCCTTTAAGGTTAGGCAGAGGTATACCTAATCGTACACCTATATTTCGCCAGTTGTGTTTGTTTTACGTTACGATATCTCTTTTGATAAACAGCCCAAGAAGAATCATGACATTTCTCTTAAAGAATAAATGCGCAGGCCTTGCAAAAAAAACATGTATGACACTACAATCACGACATTTTCATGGCCGATTTATTTTATTGCAAAAACTCGAATGTCCACAGAATAAAAAATGCAACATTGTACCAGGTATCTATATGTATAAACATTAAAAAACTTTAGGCCTAACTTAAGCAGGGGGTGTTAAGTTTGTCCTTTCTATTGTCTATTTTTTGTCAGTCGACACGTTTTCTTTGAGGCCCCCGCTAATAATCTTCTTTTATTTACTTACTATGTTTGACGGGATGCTCTCGGGTTTTTTTGGGCAATGTTGCCTGTAATTCTAGGATTAGCTGTATTCATTGCTGGTATTGTGCCGACATTTTCACTTGAACACTTCGTTACTTCTACGTGTTTACTTAGTGATCTTCTTTAGCTCTAAGGACTGTAGACAGACATGTCTAATGCTTTGAAAACCCTATTCCTTAAATAGGTTTGTTCTTACCTAATAAATTAATCAATGATTTCAAGGTTTTATTTGGGTTTTTCGATCGCATGAGGCATTAACATTATTTCAAACTTCAAAAATGCCTACCTAAGATTTTATTTTATATTGAAATACTGCGGCAATTTACCAAAACAAACGACCAAAGCTGATTATCCGTTGCAAAATATTATATTTCAAATCCCCAATCATTCACCAGCATCCCAAATTCCCTCTTAACAATAATCTTTCGGGCGCTTTGTAAAGCCGCTTCCGCCGTTCACAATAGATGCATGCAAACTTCGTGAAATGGGTAAAAATAATCCTCTGCCCGAGCCCAATACATCACGCGAACTGTCAGTACCGACCGCACTAACAAAAATATACCATTGTGAACGACGAGACGCGCATTGTACGACACTTTGGTAAAAACTTGTGCAATTTCGACTGTACGACGCACTGAGCACCGACGCAATGACAATGGGTTCCTTACCACGTCACCACCGCCCAAAAAACTAATCGTCCCCTGTCAAACACTTTTCACACGAAACGTCTATTTTGAATTCCAATTGTCCATTAAGACGGATCGTTAGCTTGTAAATCAACGTCGGCTGAGCGATTGATGGTACCAGCAATTAAAAAACTAGCTGCGCCGTCGACAAATAGACATTTGGGACTGTTCTTAAATTGGAACAGGCACTCGCGTTTTGTACGCACAACTGACAATTAATCAATTCCAAAAGTAGAGCGGTTAATATTTTACTAGTTCGGAGCGATCAATCCCTCTTTGTGTGGGTCCACGCCTCCACCAGTTGAGCCCTTCAAAACAAACATTATTCAGTGGATGTTTTCATTTATTTTTATAATAACACCCACGTTACGGCAGCGGCGTGTGATCGTGCGAGCGCGCAGGTTTCGTGAGACTTACCTATAAACTTAAAGGTTCAAGTCAAAATATTTTCATATGTTATGTAGAAACGACATGACTTATAACTACTTATAAGGCCGTGTTCAGTAAATATTACACTTCCAAAGCGCGAGCAAATTCTGGTGATATTTTAGGGATTTGATGTCGATGTGCGCTAGATAAACGTGTTCTGCATACAATGTTTTCCAAGTAACTATGTGAAGAGTAAACATTGTGGCTGAAGTCCAACCATTTAGTACGTTTGCTAAAGCTATCTCTGGGTCGCGCCTGGAAAGTAGAAATGTCAACAGTGTAATTATGTCCGTAAGTGTCGTCAGAAGTAACTATGGATGTTGTCACACCTACGTGGAACGAAAATATTATATGAGTATGATGAAATGTTTTTCTAAGTAATTTTCGAGATTGCATTATCGAACACCCACGCGACTTTGGACTTTCGAAAAAGCGAACATCTCAAAAGCTTAATCAGAGAAAAATATCTGTTGTGAAATTATTGCTACGAAAGTAAAGGCGAACACACATAATAAAATACCACAATACTAATAGCTTATTGACGCGTCTTAGGCCGCGTGGAAATCGGGAATTGTCTTACGATATCGTACTTCCGCGATAAAAAGACAATGTGCTTTTTCAGACAATCTATGCCTGTGGCGAATTTCATCCAGATCCGTTTTGCTGCTCTGGCGTAATTGAGTAACAAACATCCATCCATTCAAACTTTCGGGTTGATAATAGTAAAGCAAATTAATTATTATAAAGAGGTCTTTGTATACCCAAGAGTACGAAGGTTCACAATACATAAATAAGTATCATAAAAGAAATATCTTAATTACTTTTAACGATACAGTTTCTGAATGGCACCCACCAAAGAGTCCATTGTTTATTTAGACGATAATGATTTTCAAGCAGTGCCTTGTCATCGCTGGAGTGTCCATAAATTATAAACTTAACCTTGGGTAAGTTTGTTTTCGTTCAGTGTCTAGACGCACCCCGCATATGCTTAGACGCATATGTGGTTGTGTATCGTGAGAATTTTATAGTGAGGTTATTTTTATGTATGTTTAGGGAATTCATTGTTTTTGGAACCCACTGTGTACTTTTAGTGGGGGTTTGGGAATCAATCACGTGATTACATCTTTTACAGCACACGTGTACCTTATCACATATATTTCTGGTTAAGTTTAAGTTTCTTGTAAGAGGAATGTTTAAGTCCTATTTTCATAAATCAGGCACAAATTCAAATTTAGTGGCTGACTGAGAAATTTCTAATGGAAAAACCCAATGACATTTTGGCCAACCGCAATCAAACCCAGAAACCCAGTATGTTACATTTTACTAAATATTCAACTGAAACATGCATGTCGTGCAGTGTAGCTTAATCTTAAGGTATTACTGCATGACCTCGTTTTGTAAAACCTACTAGACAATTCATACATAATCCTTTCATAACTGGACATAACCTAAATATAAATCTACCAAAACAGACCAATGACTTCTAAATAATCCAGTCCAATACGATACAGTAACTGATTCCAGATTGTATTCCAAACAGTCGGATTATCCATCACAATAATGAACTAATATCCGTGATTACTGGGAATAGTGCTGCGTCTATTTTGATACAATCGGGTTTATTGGATGTTAACTGTTTCCCATAGCTGGGTAATGTATCGTTAAACTGTATGGCATCCGTTACAGTGTGTTTCTGGCTTTATTGGTGCTTCCTTTGAGCAGGGCGACATTTTTAGTCATTTCAGCGTGTATAACGCTGTTGTTGACGTAAAGCGTATGAAAATTAAAAATGTAATACATGGCAACATTATGAATAATGTTTTGCCCATCACAGGCAATATTTTTTGCTTTAAGATTCTAGCTTTATAAACAATAAAGTTACGGTGGTTAAAAATGTGCCATCTTTTGCGAGACTTAGAGGGTGCACTGCCGTGCCCGCATATTTTTTTCAAGGATCTCTGAAAGAAGCCAAAACTTGATTCACCCATACGCCCATACTAAGCATAATTAGTGGACACTGCTGGAACGATATAATTCCTCTGTAAGGAGGCATCTTTGCTTGGTTTCTCAAATCCTTTTTTTTCATACTTTCACTGCTATACATTTCACTCGCTTCATTTGTTCACACACGTTTCTCTTATTTTTTGTTTCATTACTTCTAAGTAATAAGTTAGTAATAAGTATTATTTTTCAATAGAAACAAAGCAGTTATGCCATATATAATAATAATTGGTGAGCAACAAACTGAGCATCCCTTGTATAAAAGTAAGTAAGCATGCAGTAGCTCTATCTAATTAAATGGTTACATAACATAAGACCGCAATAAAACTCCCTAATCCTTGTATTTACAACTCGCCGACGGTATCTATCTTATCTTAGCCGCAGCATTTTTATATAGGATAAGATTTTAATATCATAACAAAATATTTTCGAAAGAATAAGTTATAGCCCCAATCATAGTGCCCCACTTCTGCTGTTATACAAAAAATGGAACATCCAGCTATAAAAGTTTGATTCCGGTTTTATAGCTAGGATGTTGTTACTGCTGAAAATAAATGGTATCTCAATAAATTGGTAAATAAAATAATAATACACAATAATGGTAAAGAATGCGGGGTAGTAACTTAACTTACTTACAATGGTATTGTGCTATTAATTTCGAAAATGCGTCTATCTAATCACATCATTTGGTAAGACTGGTTGTCAGATTTTTGGGCCACTGATACTAACTGTAACGACTATCAAAGCTCCACAACTACAAATGACACGAGAAGGATAAGTCAACTGAAATCACGAAACAGGTTAACATATTTGCCGTATTAACAGTCCATACACATAAAAGATGTCCAGCTATCATTGGGATACCTACTTCACGAAGTAAAATCGTTCGCAGTACAGTTTTTCGATGTAACAAGGCGTCGATTTAACAAAGCGTCGCAGTATAGTTATATCGATGAAAGGTTTTCGAAGAAACGATATTTGATGATACGTTTGTCGCACTGAAGTAGGTATCCCGCTATCATTAGGTAGGTACATCTTTTACTCCTAGTTTCCGAAATTATAAATGCCAGTACAAAAGCTCATTTCCATATACCCAGTCATTACCAAAGGGAAAAACACAAATGTACGACATTAATTACACCAAGTTCCGGCAAATTAAAATTGCAAAACTCGCTCTTATTCATATCTGAAATGAGGCTAACTTCCATTGTCTTTAGCAAAGTTTATATTTTGTAGCTATTATGCAATTCAAGGCAAATACAAGCCGCAAGTAAATTGCATTGCAAAAACATTCGCTTTTATGAAACATTGAGAATAATAAATTAATAACTCGTCATCGTGTTTAACTGTCTGTCTGCAGTCTTCCTATGAGTTATCTTTTCACTCTTTAAAGGTAGAAGGATTACGATGTATGGCACTCAGGTCGTCCATGGTCCCAGTAAGGATAGTTTTTATACCAGTATTTCGTTCCCGTGGCATAACTTTTGACCTCAACATGAGCTCACCCCGTGGTTTGCTCGTGTTCTGCACAATAATGTACAATAATAATAACGAAACAACATATAACGAAATATAAGTAACGAAACATTTTACGTTGCTGTACCTAAATTGCAACATCACATCATGCTTGCGATCCCCGAAGGGCTAGGCAGAAGTGCACCCAAATTTCGCCAGTTATGTTGAAGCCCCATGTAATATGTGGCGAGCCTTTTCCCATCATTCGGGCACAAATCAAGGTTCCGTGGCTACTACTGAGAAATTCTTAATGGAAAAGACCAACAAACCGTACAACTTCAATTAATAACCCTCCTTTTGGGCTTCGCCGCAGTTGGGTAAAAACAAACTACATAAGTTACAGCTTTCATTAGCAGTCCTTTGCAGCTTTCCCAGAAAAATGTGAGCATCGGAAATCATTAAGCAAATTCTCTGAAAAACGTGACACACTGAATCATATCTATCTGCAAGCTCTTACAAAGTGAACATGCTCCACAAATCTCAAGCAAGATAAATATACTCAACACCCATATTCAATCTGAATAATAAAACAATACATTCACAATTTAATATGATATTATATCGAATCATGTAGCCAATAAGCGGTCGGTACCCAACACGGAAGTTGTCAAGAGCACTTGAGTTCAGATAAACTAATTTGAACCAGTCAAAAGTTAAATCAGGGTCACATATTCGGTGGGTTCACTGTGCGGAGAAAGGCAGTAAGATAAGTGATATTGTTTTTGTTATAAGAAAGTCTGATGAATATGGTTTTATTAATGGTTGGAAAACTAATCGGGATATGAAGACATAACACCCTGGTCAGAAAAAAATAGTAATGAAGTAGTAATGTAATCTAAAGTAAAAATAACATTGAAAACAATCGATCGGAACATTTACTGAAAAAGGGACTTTTTTCAAACCATTTCACCATTTACGAAAAAAAAAACAGTATTTTTTTGTTGCTTACTATTTACTACTGTTTCCTTTCTGTCTATTAAATAAACTCGCCAAATCCTTTCTCGAACAACACATTATTAGATACCCGCAGAATATTACTTGACACTTAACCACCTCCAACCCAAAATTCGACGCTACTCTAAAAACATAAAGTACACAATCCTGTGGCATCTGACAAGGATCGACCCAACGCTTTTCACTATAACACGAGTATTGAATATTTGTTACCAATCAGACATATCAATATTATTGGATCAATGGAGAGACTGTCAGTTGTTTTAATTGAAACATCCTTGTCAATCATCAGATTGCTTTTGAAGTTCGACGAAATTTTCGAGAGGTTCAGAGTGTTTGCGTACTTTAGATTGTTATGGCTGTACTAAGTAAGAGCGTTGTGGAGGATTATGTGGGCAGGTTTATTAAAGTTACTTTGTTATGAAGTACCGGTAGCTTTGCTTGAGTATTTGTTAGATTTATTAAGGTAATTTCTTGATTTTTATTTAATTAACTGGAGAAATATAAGTGTTCTAATGGGTACACCACTTACAGCGGATGATATGTTTGATGTAACTTGATTTGTTACGCTGAAAAAACTAATATTGCTGCAGGTTTCACTCACACACATTACTAAAAGAATTTACACCAGAAGGTATTTATGTATATTACTAATATTATGATTTATTCATATGAAAGTAACGTACCTAACTAATACAGAAACCTCGGTATTGTTTCGGAGAAAAAGTGTTATTACAGTTAATTGAATATGTTACATGATAGGACATGATCTAAACTGGGCTTTACCTAGAATTGTATATAGATAATATGTGCAATTTGTTCTACTTTTCCTAGATCTCGAACGGCTTCTATAAAGACGTGGATGACAGCTAACCCGTGTTTGTATTCGTCAGTGGTCTCAACAACTTGTATTCCTGGAATACACATATTTGTGACACTAGGATCAAACGATGTCACATCACTTTGTGTCTAGCGAAAGCTCTGCTGAAATTGTAAAGAAAAATGTGACGGGTTACAGAAATGTTCGAGTCTTTATATCGTTACACACATCTTGTATTTTTTAAAGACCTACTAGACATTTCAAGCTTTAGTACAATTCTGTGAAAAAAAAACAGAAAATGATTCTAAGGTATTTTTCACGAACATCCAAATTATTCTCTTTCATCAATTCCTATAACTCTCAATGTTATTCTAATTTGTCACATCACATGTAACATCTAACATATACCCCAATAATATTTATAATAAACAACCATTTCAAATAAACAAAACATTGCCAGAAGTTTCCCAATGCCTTTCAAAATTAGGTGAAACTCCATGAAACAAAATTAATAATCATCGTTTTTAATGTCTTCCGACATGTAGCCCCTTTTCGTAAATTTCGTAAACATCACATATTTCTGAAACGCCGTCTGATACTTAAGACATTTATTGAATAAACTGCATGTTGTAACATGGCCGATGATCGCGATTTAAATGTTTATAAACATGATATTAATAACAGTTTCAGATGAAAGAAACTTTTATCTAGAAGTTTGTTGAAATGTCATGTTGATATCGATGACTATTTTAGTAGGAATTTAGAACTAATCACGAGCGAACTATATCTTTGAAAGTCAAATTAACATTAAAGGCATGTGAGCATACACTTTTTTTTAATCAAAACACTTGAACAAGTGGGTAATATTTTGCCCCGATGTATAAATAGAATTCGCGGATTGCACACTGTTAAATAATTATGCTAAGTCCAAGCTCAGAAAACACTAAATACTCAAGCAGAATCCTATATTTCAGTGTATATTTGACTTACAAAATACTTTCAACGAGACATTTGAGACAGATTTAAGTGTTTCAAATCTTTCTTGACAACTGTTTACTGTTCTTGATAATCCAAATAAATATTATAAAGTTGTTTACATTTATGTTGAGAAGGAGTGTCGTTGGTTTGCTCGTTATTTTGTTTGTATAATTTGATTATGGAGGCCCAATGGTGCTTGGCACAGATGTGGCTACGGTCCCTCAAAGTTGATTGAATGGTTTAGAATTTTAGATATAACTGAACTTTGGAGTGTCAACTTAGTTTAAGTTATTGGTTTTAGTTTGATTTGTTGTTGTTTTACTGAAATTTACCACAACGCTGACAAATCACATACAAAGAAAACATACATGACATTAATTTGGAATTAATCATGCAAAATTGTTTACTCGTTAAGGTACAAGTTGGTAGCCGACTGCAGACGTCGTCGACACGACTGGTTTCTACGTATTTCTATGAAATTCCCTCCGTAGTTAGCGACACGAAGCTAGCGACGCGACGTCGAGCGGCAGACGGTAGTGTCGTCCGACCGCAGATCAGTAGTGCCCATAGATAACAGAAACAACAGGAGATGTGCCCTTTAGTCAAACGACATGTCGCAACGACGTGTCGCGACGACATGTCGTCTGCTGCTGCTGCGTGCAGTCGGCTACCAACTTGTACCTTTAGTCATCGTAATCAGTGCTTATGCTACATCATCAGCATTTTCCTGCTCTTATCCCAATTTATTCTTCATCTTCCATACTTCTCTATTACTCATCATCTCAGCAGTCACTTTCTTTCTCCTCCATCCTTCTGCTACCATCTGTAAATATGTATTACCTACTATCTAACATTCTGGAATCTTCACTTCAAGACAAAACCAGTAGCCAAAATAACAAAGAAGAAGAAGTTATAATTATATCAGACAAAACAACTGCTCGAGACTATCTGCATATCCAGACTAATCTACAAAACGAAGTGGCTTTTGATACTGTATTCACCACCACTTAGAGCGTCTGTCGCGAAGGGTTTTTGTTGCATACGTTTTACGAGTACAGTCTGGCAACACGCCAGTACATTCATGTGCTAACATACCTGTAAGATAAGATGAAACTCACAGATTTCAGTGATGATAAAGAAAATTAAAAAAAGTAGTAAAGCAAGTTAAACCGGTGGTCCGGCTGTCATTTGTAGATCTTTAACAGCCGTAACAGGTAGTTAGTGGCCCAAAAGTCTTACAATCAGTCTCTGGCTTGTGGAGGTCAGATAGGTAGTCTCTCTACTCTGCCGTGGACGAATTCATCCATCCATACCATTGTGAATGAATGAATGAATGGTTTTGCTCGGTTTACTCTATGTAATATAAATACTGCATCATCCTGTATCCTGTAAGATTCAGCTTCATACGGTAAGACTAGGAGTCGACCTCAACATAGTTGGAAAAAGGCTAGATGATGACTTCAAATCCAGGAAAGTACCAGTGTGACATTTTTGTTAAAGTACTTATACTTTCCAAGCTTATCTCGGGCGTCACGTGCATCGACAAAGAAAATAAATCCTAATCCAAATGAATAATATTTTCAACCAAAGAACTCATAATAAATAAACATAAGATAGGCGGAACCATTCCTCTCCTCAAATTTACAAGGGCCAAGCCCATGGGTCCTGTTATCTCGTTACATTATTGAATAAAAGGGGTAGGTAAGGGGTTTTACGAAATCCAACGTGTAACTAAAGTAAATTACGAAAAGGTCCTAAACTGATGAACTTAATAAAGTTAGAGCGGCTATTTGAATAAAATGTTCAAGGTGTTTATTTTGGGTCGAAAAATGGAGTTATTTGTAAGGGGTAGTTAAATTTAGGTGAAGGTACTGTTAATTTAGGCTTTATTTTAAGCTTACTTGTTGAAACAAGGCCGGCTAAAAGAAGAAGAAAAACACATGAGAAAAACGATATAGGAAAGGGACCTAGTTTTAATTAGGTACTTAATCGTTGTTATCTTACCCTCTAGCGATTACCAACCTACTTTATTTCTAAGTTTACTTAGCATTTGAAAAAAAATTACATCGTTTATAATATATACTTATTGTTAGCAACTTATTTATTTTACTCTCTTTTGTTGCAGATGATTGAAAAACAAGAAAATGTTGAAAAGAGCCATCACCAAGGAACATCACTCGTCGAGCTGAAGATGTGGTAGTGACTGCAACGATGGATACCTTGACCGTGGTGACATCTTTACTTGGACTGATATGCATCTGCTCAGGTAAGAGCCTAGTTTAATCTTCTTCTTTCGTATTGACATTATCATTCTCCTGCCCTTATCCCAATAAATTTGTGTTTGGCGCGGCATGTCTTCTTCTTCCATATTTCTTTATTACTTTGTAATTTCAGCAGTCACCTCCTTGCTAGCCAAATCGTTCTTCACACAGTTCATCCATCGTTACTTTGGTCTTCATCTACTCTTAAATTACATTAATATAATGATAATTATACTTGTATTGAAAGAAAGAAGGAGTAACTCGAGGGTTAGAAGACGGTAATGTAGAGCATTAGGTGCCGGTAATAGGCTTGCCCCTTATTATGATATACTATAGGTAAACCTCTGCCTAACCATTAGAGATAAAAACTGGTGTCAAAGAAAACATTCAGTTATTTAGCACAGAATAAAAACCACCTGGTCATCAGAATAATACCCTTAAAAAAACTGTTTCGTTGTATTTGCCAATCAGCATGGTTCTGCCGTGATTCATGTACTTACTTCGTGGGTATCAAACGTTCTGTAATATCAAATGCAAGAAGGACTATCTATTGAAGCAATTTGTCCTAGTGATGAAAGTGCAACTTTGCATAATAACATAAATACTCACGTGTGGGTGGAGCTGGACTACTTACATTCATAGTTTACGCAAAAGCTTGGCCTATTTCCATTTATCGCAGCTGCTTTTACTATTGGCCAACTGAGACGTCCCTTAGAGAATGAATCAGTAGGTGAACCTTTTTGGTCCTTGACGCTGGTGACCGATAACCATTGGTTATTGCTTTTGCCAAGTAGACACTAACTGCGGTACTCAGACATGTTTAATGAATACTTAAGCCGTAACTTAGTAAAGATTTGACATACAAAACCTTCACTAAACTATCAAAACCTTTACTAAGTGATGGCTTAAGTAATCATTAAACGTTTATGAGAGTGACAGTTAGAGTAAGAACTGATTCGTAAGTCTAGTCATTGAAAGATAACTGCTAAGTATGAGGTCCTGGGCTTAAAGTGTTAGTTAATTTTTCCATCTAATATTCTGAAATACCAATCCGTAGTCTCAATTTTTTTTTTATCATGTTCGTTTTCTTAATATTTTTATTTTTAATTACCTCTAAGTATTCTTATTTATGTTATTACACACCTATTTCACATAATGTAAGTACCTTCTTATACACACACATATTAATATACACACAAAGGGCTAAACTGTTTTACGTTCGTTACGTCACCATCTCAGGGCCAGTTGAAAACCAGCGTCGGGCACTAGCTGCTCGGCAGTTTGCTGAACTGGTCCTATTTGGCGCAGCCGCGAGATGCACACACGCTTTTATTTTGTTTTGTTATTTTTTTCAATTTGTTTTTTATTTTTATTGTTTATTGTGTGCACTTGTGGCATGCACTAAATAAATAATTATGTTTTCTTTCTTTCTTTCTTTTCTTTCAATTTAAGCCCGGTTCACGGCAATAGGCTCGCCTCTATTCAATATAATTTAAACTAAAGGTGGGTGTTGAGCTAAACCCTGCCTAATAATTCGCGGAAACAGGCGTTTACTATCGAGTTGATAACATCATCATCTTCCTGCCCTTATCCCATTCTATTTGGGGTCGGCGCAACACGTTTTCTTCTTCCAGTCTTCACTGTTAGACGTCACGGTGGTATTTACTCCTTTCTCATTCATATCATTCCTCACACAACCCATCCATGTTTTCTTTGGCCTTCCTCACCCTCTCCATCCATCAATATTTGTATGGATTTGATATAATAAAACATTTTATCAATTATATTTGTTACTCTAAGTTGTGTTTTTGAAATCATTGTTATGAATCTTTCTCTTCTTTTCAAGAAATTAAAATGCTGATAAGAACACCCATCCAATTGATATCTATTTAAACTATTTACGTAATCAAATTCGTTTCAAAGCAGCCCTATTTTTCGGCACAGTGATAAATAAAAGCAATACAGTCTGACACGGTTATTTTTGGGGCAATGTTGCCACAAATCTAAGATGGTACGGCAAGGCACTAAATATCCGTAGGGGATGTTAACCCCATGGGACCAAGGCTAATAGAGGCGAACCTTGACATTACTTATTCTTTTGGATAATTTGGTTGTATGTTCGTATAATTGGTCTGTTTTTGTTTGGGGCTACGATGTTTGAATCAGAAAAGTAACGATGAGTTCTTTGATTTAGTTTGATAGACTTTGGTCTAGATTATGTAATTTAAATTTAGACCTTCGCCTAATTTAGGTCTGACTTGTTAGTTAATTTATTTATTTAAAACAATTTATTTGGGTTTGTTTGTAAAGGATCATCATTATCATTTAGGTTTAAACCCTGACAAAATTAAGGCCTAACTTGCTGCTTATTTTACGTATTTAGTAAGCTAATGTGTTTGGTAATTATTAAATCTAAAAGGTTGCCTGAATTCTGTATTCGAAAATTGACTGTTATAGTTAGGCTACAACAAAACAGTTATTTATAATTTTGATAAAACTTCATAAGTTCCTTTTTGACGTCTGTTTCCTTTCTAGTGACAACCCCAAAGTTCTACTTCATAAACGCCACCTAATAACGTAAAACTAAAGAACGTTTTACACTCAATAAAAAACACAACCACGGTTTAGTTCTAAGCGTTTAAAATCGTGTTTTACAAATAAACACAGTTAATGATACTCCGGGGAGTCATGCAAAGCGGGAACCGTAACTTATTGACAAATCTCATTAGGTTAACAAAACACATGTGTATCCCGCATCTGTCTATCGCATATTTTACAATCAACGCCGTATATAAATACCGTATCTGGTCAATTTCGAAGTTTAAGGATGAATGGGGTCACATTTTAGTAAAACAGAAAAAAAAAACCGTTTCAACCCACGTTAAAGAAAAAAAGACCAGCGCCCTGAGTGAGGATACGGTCTAAGCCCCACGACCCTAAGTTTTATACCTATTCCATTGTACACATTAGCGTTAACTTCAATTTATTCTGAAATTGAATAAGCACTGTCTGGTGACACACTAGTGAATATTAAAATTTACGCAATTGATCGAGAATGAAAACTCTCACTACCTATTTATATTTTAAGCTTCATGTAGAATAGTGGTACATATGTGGACTTAATGTCCATTTATTTTTATTTTGTACAAATAAATGTAATTACATATACGAAACAATTTTTTCAAAGTCGTAAGTTATCTACAAATATCGTGTCTCTAATTTTTGTCAAAACTTACAAGAACTGCATATTATTTTGCTTTTAGTTTATGAATTAACTGAAATAATAGTTAAATCACGACAGGGCTCCACTATCTCCCCTGCGGTACCCCATAGAACTCGCCCGTGTCGCCCATCAAAGCGTAAAGAAGTTAAGCTAATGTCAATCGACGCCCATCTTTTGTAACTAAAGCTTTATACTTCGATACACTGTAAAAAAGTTACACATACAATGGAAGCGTATCAAAATGATGTGCTATTGAGATTTTTTTGATAGTTTTTGGTATGGCAAAATTATTATTAACTTGCGACCCAATTCTTGCACTATGAATTAATACATACTGGGCGAAATATTAATAATCCTGATAATGATGACGAGGAACATTTCAATGATGGTGAAAACCAAAGAAGAGGAAAAAGCATTTTTTTTGATACCGTAGTTCTGGCAGAATTTAAAAATATGTATAATGGGTTGTGCCGATTCCAAGAAGAACAGGACAAGGACAGGATGATGATGATGACGATGGTGAAAACAAGATCAAAATCGATTGTGTGATCTTGAAGACCAGTGTACTTATAGATAATTTGATTGTGGACAAGCAAGCCTTAAAGCTGGCCAAATTACCCATACAACCAATAGCCGCTGGAATTTCTGAATAGAGATCACACTCAAAGTGGAGTGGCAAAAGCCTGGCCGCATTACCCACTGAACCGAAACACATTCGAATTCACGCGTTTGGAGTGAATACAGCAAAACACCAAAGGTTATGAATGTTAGTAAAGCCACAATTTGGTAGCAGTTTGAAGCAGATAAACTAAGATCAAATTCTGTAGTATGCAATTTTACTCGACAGACGTATTATAATATTTTTTTAAGAAACGTTGCCCCACACTAGGAAATTCTCCTGTATTGTAGGTGCGTTCACAAACATTTAAACTCACATAAACAAATACCCAGACCCATATCCACTATCTGCCATACAAATATTTGTTCCGTGCGGGGATCGAATCTGCGACACGCAGCGCAGCAGTCCAATCGCTCAGCCACTGCGACAACCGTGTCGTCAATTTTTATTAACACTTTCAAGTGATGAGCAAACCACACTGTTGCCATAGCGGGACTGTTCTGGATGATGTTTGCACAAGATCGTGGAACTTGCCACAATCAAAGAGAAGCCCAGTAGTGGTGAAGTCAAGCTGTGGATGATGATGATGAAGCAGTGACGGTGTAATACCTCAACAAAAGCACACTGTTGGGTTTAAGATAGGATATAAGAGATGATGTGTATTAATGATAAACTTTTTGCGTATTTGCTTTCCTTAGTTAAAACAACAAAAAAAATTGTCCATGTTTTTTAAAGTTCCATTTCCTGTTTACGCATCGCCGTAAATGGATTGGTGTAGTCCTAATGGACTTTTCTCTGTTCGATAGCTTTCATAGATAGGGTTTACGGCAAAAAAAAATTGATTATGGAGTAAAAATACACGTTGGAGCTTTATCCGAGCACAAAGGAATAGGGACCAAACTTTGTTTCATACGTTTTGTAGCCATCGATACACTGTCGAAGCCATGTTAAAAGTTTGTCTTCAACAGGATTACCGATCCATACCTCATATCCCATCTATGCAGAAGGTACTACAATATTCATATTTGATAAATATAATTTTATAGAGCTCATACGCCTTATTATAGACACAATTGTGTATGTGAGTTTAAATGTTTGTGAACGCACCCACGATACAGGAGAAATTCCTAGTGTGGGGTAAGGTTTAAAAAAAAAAAAAAAAAAAAAAAAGCCATTGTTATAAATCTCCTGGAGATTTATAAGCGGACAAGAGGTTAAAATGTTGATACATACTAAATTTATCAGAATCTTTTTAGAAAAAATAGTTTTCTAGGACCACCATAAATTAATGTCGCCTCAAACCAGACAGGCTTACAACAAAATTGTTTTTTCAGATTTAAACAGAGAACAAATCGTAAATATCGTTCTAGAATTTTGGTATAAAATCTCAATTTAACTGGGTTGATTCTGGCAACATACAAAATACACCAAAAAAAAACTGTTGCCGTAGACACAAAGCGCTTGTTCGTTTAGTGAGCGTCATTGTTCGACATTTGAAAAACTGTTCGATCTCAAAAGCCGGTGCTACAAACAAAGCTATGACATTTATGAACGCTGACACGTGTGTGTGACCCTTAATAAAACTCCTTTTTTCCTAGCTAGAAAAATAAAACTATAGGCATGATGTAAATCAGTGTAAATGTAGCTTTGTTCACACGAACAAAGCTACACAGTTATGACTAAAATAATTGACTGATTCATGTTTCGAATATGAGCAGCCATTTTTTTTTATTTAATGCTTTTCCTTGTTGCAAATAGGCTCCAATTTTTTTTTATTCAAGCAATTCTGGAATTTTAGAAACCATACCTAAAGTGTAGGATAGAGTTCCTTTACAACTTGAATGGCATCTACGAAAACGCCAAGTTGGTCAACTATAATATTTATGAAAATGTGGAAACCAAATAAAAAACACAAAAATGAAGCTAAAATAACCATACAACACTATTCTGTCTATAACGTTTAAAATATCCAGTTGTTTATTCTACTCATAAAACAAAATACTATTGATCTGTGAATTATGTCTATAACATCGCTATCCATTGTCGACAGTGTCTTAGTCACCACAATGTTTGTTTACTAAATGGGATACTTATTGTGAACTCAGACCAACAAAAAAAGGTTAAAGGCTTTTTTTCTTGGTCTGAGATTGTGAAACAAACTGTATCTATTTCATTGTAGCACAAATATTTTATTAATTCTTGTGTGCTGTTTATGTTTAGTCTGGCTATATACCTTTAGCCATATAATAAATTATTTACCTTTCAGTGCCCCACTGGTAAAGGCCTCTTCATAGGAAAAGTTTTGGGAACTGATCAATACTGTTCCTTGATATTATTAAATTGTGTTAGTTTTACGGATAAAAATTATAAGTTAGTATTATTTAATGAACTCCACATCCACAATCTAGCCGGAGAGTCAATTTATTTATAGAACAGGAAAAATGTGCAAGTGAAGGTACTAGCTGCATTTCTACTTTAGACAATGACGGAGAGACAAAAAGAAAAAGATTGACAAATATGTACAGTCGAACAAGCTAATAAGTATACAGCCAGCTAACTTGTATTTACTTTTAAGCTTATACAGATACAGTTAGAGACTGATGTCAAACAATATGGCGTTTGACATCATTGGCTTAATCCAAAACACTTGATAAAACAAAATTACAGTCAATATTTTCAATTTTTATAGAATTATAAAGATCTCTACCCTGTATACTTATTAGCTTGTTCGACTGTACTACTGACTGAAAGACTGTGAACTGAGAAAGACACAGCCATGCATGGGTGATGAAGTGATGATTATTACGAGGGTCCGTAGGTAAATCAGTTAAGTCTGGGCATCGTTGTACTTAGCTTAGTGATGGAGTAATCTTTATACTATAGTAGGTACATGATAATTTGGATAGATGGGTATTTGTAACTCGATCTCGCCAGAACGACTAAACGTATATAGATAAATAGGTGCAGTTCCAAACTTTAACATAGGAACAGCACCTATTTATCCTGGTAGTACAGTCAAACAAACTAATACATTTATAGGTAGAGATCTTTATAATTCTGGTACACTGAGAATACTGGTTGCAATTTTGTTTTATATAAAGTGTTTCGCACTAAGCAACTGATGTTTGACATCAGTCTTTAAATTTATCTGTATAATCTTAAAATTAAATATACAGCAAGATTAGCTTGTTCGACTATACGATCCCGTGGGCACCAAAGTCCACACGAACATTAACCAGTTAAGTACAAAACGAATAAAAAAGACTTAAAAGTGCTTTTTTTTAATTCACAGCAGATTCATTGCTTCTAAATATAGTCGTCGCTAACTAATCAGTAAGCAAGGAGCGCCTTTCAACAACTTTTTTGTTTCCAAGATCAGATAACTTTGAGTTTGCAAACTACCTTTTTGTATTTTTTGGATGAAGTACCTGGTTCTAAATAATGGCTTCCGATGTTGTTTTTTTAGCTTCTATTTGAGCCGGTTTGGAAGCTGGATTTTGCTTTTTTAAGATTTCTTAGACGTTGTACTTCCGAGTTACTTTTGTTAGTAACAGGATTGAAAGATTTTTAAGGAATACTTATTTTTAAGATCTTTCTTTTCTTTGTGTTGTGTAACTATGACGTAAGATTTTATGTTTAACAAGTTTTTGTTTCGTCTCATTTTTGGATAACCATCTCCGAGCATAAATTTTTATAGGGTATTGTGACTCGAAAAATACAATATCAGTGGGAGTCTTAACATAATACTACATGAAAGATTCCACATTACACGCGCCATATATCTAAAAGTAAAATCTAACAACTTTTTGTGTAGTATCAAAATCTGTTATTCCATCTGCCCACGCGTCGATCTGACACAACAACAAACCGTCCTTTAGAGACGACGCGACTGTCGCCGACGCATTTCCGTAAACATCGCTGTCAAATGGCTACACCTCGCAAAACCAAATAAACTTTACAACTAACCAGAAACTTCAAACTAAATCCAACTCTGTCACAACAGGACTTAGAGTAGAAACTCGAACAGTGACATTCGAACAACAAAATTCGGTGTCATTTATTGCATGGATGGCTGCCCCAGTTAGCCAGGTATCGGTCCCTAAGAAAGATGACACTGTGTCAACAATTTGTCCCTTCGTACATTAGACGAACGCCTTACAAGGCAAACATGGTAACTCACGAAAAACACATTTCAGTAATCCGTCCATCCGTTCGGGATAATTCTTAGCACATGGTGCGTGTTTTTTGCACCGTAAAATATAAGTGTTATTTCATTAAGCGTGTCGTTTCGTTGTTCATTTAGTACGAGCCGACATGGCGTCAGTTTCACGTGTTAGTGTTACGTCTGATGTGTGAAAAAGCTTCTAATAAAACCCTAAAGTTGGATAATGGATTTTATTGTTATCGTTTTTATTTTGGACGCTTTGGGCAGGATTTATTTGAGAGATTATCCAATAGATGGGTTTTAGAATGAAGTATTTTTGATGGTGTACGTTATTTGAGCCAACAAAAAATGTCCAAGTTCTACCTCTAAAAAGTTTGTAAAATAAACTACGTAGACTAATAGATGCGTGACAACATTCGCAATTATAACTTCATTCTGTGTTACCCCTCGGAGGATAGAACAAAGGAGAAAACGAGTTCAAAAAATATGTTTTAATTTCGCACTAATTGCCTACGTGCAGTCAGTCGAAATGTCGCGAATGCACTGGCAACTAATAACTTCAAACGCATCATATTGCAAAGGGTTTCAAAATTTAACACGTGTTCGTTCGAAAAATCGTGATTACCTCCTAAGGGAGCCAATCACTGCCATTAGAATTAGATATTCGAAATTCAAACAGCTATCAAGTTACTTGGGGTGACAGTTCTGGCAGTTATGGGCATTTGAAAATGTTCACTCAGTCTGTAATTACGTAATTACATGGAGCAATATGATTTTTTCTGCGTAAATAAGTTTTATTACGAACGATCAAAGGGATTTAGAGCTTTGATGGTAATACGAGGCCACTGACAGATTGATTGCAATATCTGGTAGTACAGTCACCAGCACATCAAGTTACTACAATCTGTTAAATTTCTTTAATAGATTTTCAACTTTATCGCTAAAGCATTAGATCGATTACAAAAATTTGACAGTTTCGGATGGCTTAATATGCTGGCATCTGTATTAAACTCAAAAGACGCGTTACTTTTAAATTGCCATAAACCCAAATCGATTGAACCGAGTGCAATCGTATGTTCTAAAAGTTTAATAGTTCACGTATATACGAGAGCTATCAATTTCAAACCGACAAAAAACATTAACGGATCAGTTCAAACGGTCTTGCAACAGTTTTAAGTATTGGCCGCGTGTCGGTCGCTTTAAATGCGAAAGCCATGTCTCTATAACCGATTTTTGCTTTTTTTTATTTACTTTTCTCTTGCGACGCGTGTCGACATGTGCCTCTAGTAAATTAGTAGGGGGACACGAATCACCCTCGCAAACTTTTTTTTTACAAAGATTTTTGAACAATAGAGGTAACTACTAGCGTGTGAGTTGTAAAGTCACTCCCGGCGGCGTTCGCGTGTTCCGCGGGTGAGTAGGACATAAATATCATATTATTTGAGTAGCAAGTCTTGTTATTTATGAGCTGAAGCGAATTCAATCGAGTTTGAATCGAGATAAACATAATTAACGAATGAGGCTATTGTTTTGACAAGGACAGTATTTTTGGATATGCAACTTATAAAATCTGAATACCAGGTGATACCGATTCATAAACCTTAAATTACTAATGCTTCGCTGCGTACCGACACAAGCTATAGATTTCCAGTATAACATGACAATGCTTTAAATAAGCAATACCGTACAATGAGAGATTGGTATAAACAGGTTCTGTATAGCTTCACCAGTCGGCGTGCGTACTTCCCTAGTTAAACTTTTGAAATGGCAAAGTTTCATCACAATATCCAAATGTCTCAGAAAGTGAGAACCAAACCCGATTTATAACTAAAAAAATAGGTCACATCATATTTTTAAATAACATAAATATTTATATACCTCGTATAATAAAACTTTATGTCATACACATAAAACCGAGGAAGGATATATTGAGTAAATATCTAATAATCGATACATAGAGTTCTAACGCACAACTATGCAATAAAGTTAGTTTTATGTTCGATAAAGTAACGTATAGAGATAAACATAAACAATATTTTATGTTACTCGCAATCTGCTAAATCTTATTTTTATCTCTGCACGTCTAGGAATGTGTGGCTTTGAAAACAGCGGTTGGTGACATGATATTATCGGGACAAACTTAAGAATCATATTAGTATTGTTCTTCTTTTAACCTCTAGAACTAGTTGAAAAAATTATTGTTATATTCCAGGTAAAAACATTTTTTTTTATATCTCATTATAATCAGCACTCATACTGAATAAAAACTGTCAAACAACGAAATTTTCCCTCAAGCTTACAATTATCAAGTAGGTTTTTTTTTGGAAGTTGAATCGAAGTTTCCTGTGAGTCTTAATACAATAATAGAGGTACTGTTGTTGTAAGATGGGGACAAACTGAGCAGATTACACTCTAGACCGGGTTGTACCAGACAATGTGCTGAAATATATGTCAAAAACTGTTGCCCACTGCGAGTCCACAGCCCGGTTCACTTGGTTATACACAGCACCATACACTTTTAGTGTGTTTATTCCAATAAATCTTACTCAACTAACTCAACCAAGCTTCCTTCAAACCGCTCATACAATCCGCTGCTTCTAGAGCCTCACACTAGTATCTATGTAGTGAGCCGTATCATATCTGTGTGTTCTTTACGATGGCGACACTTAATTTATAGCTGTCACACTGCCGCTCTATGGTCAATATTTTTTGCTCTATATCCATTCACATGGCGACTTGCTATCTATGGGTTATATTTTTTTTTTAGAAAGAGAGTTTTGAAGTAGAGGTATCTTAAGGACACCAGGTTGGAGTGGAATTTTAATTATGTATTTTTATTAATAAAAAAGGGTAATTAAAATTATAAAGTATTTTTGCTTACTCTCAAAATTTTCGGCAAAAAAAAGTTTTATTTTCCCATGGTGATCGGGAAGTGCCTCACAAATCACTGCTAAAAGATGTTGGATTTTGGTGTTGATTTTCGTTGTAGCACATTTTGCTCTTCATTCAGACCGTAAACAAATCAAAAAGATAACGTGCGCTAAGAAACTCCGTTCCTAAATATTTTTTTGTTTGCTGGTTTGCGAAAAAAGTATAGTGCTTTACCTGCTTCCGTATTGGAATAGTCATTAGAGTTGAGTGTTGCTACTCTTTGGATTTGAAGGAGCAAGCCGCTCATTGAGCGGGGATTTTAAAAGAGGATGTATTTTTGTCTCGGTAAAGCAAAAAAATATAAATCTAAAAATGACAAGATGTTTTTATTCGATTTTATTTTCAAAATGAAGTAGATAAAATAATGATACAATTTCAAAACATAGTTTAGAAATTCAGAGTTATAGAAATTCGTCTTTTGTAACTTATAACTATGGAAAATAAAATAAACTTTTTATAAGTATGCAAACACGCGAAACAACCATTATTTTTGTCACCATACCCATTTGCGACGACAGTTTTTTTCAACTTTTTAAGAGTTTTTGACAGGTTTCAAGTTTTTCAAAGTTGTTTTTTATAAAAAGCTAAGGTTTACTAAACACGTCACGCTTTATATTAAAGATTGGGAGATACAATAATGTATCCATATTCTATTATTGTATAAACGTTCATTAATAAAATATAACCAAGGAATCGTAGTTAATTATCCTCTTTCGGTCTCTTTGTATTCTTTTATTGCAATAAGTATTATTATTTTTACGCAATTAGGTCACCCAATACTTTCCAAAAATACGTTACAAAAATAGGGCTGTGAACACAAAAATCGAAAGATAGCAAATCGAATGGAGATTCAATTATAGATTAGCCCTTATATCGTACCACATTCACAACTCTGGGACACGTGAATAAATAAACACAATTACCACACACAAAAGAGTAAATCCCTATTGATTTCGTTCGCAAAATACAAGTTCGTCGATGAAATCGACTCGTATATTGATTATGAAGGTTCATTTTGCTAAAATCGGACACCGAATCGTATATTTTTGTCGTCGATTTTTTCTACGCTACAATAGCTCCCAGTAACAAAAGACATACATCAATTCGAGTGTCAAAAACTAACATCTGCGCGTTCGTTGTAAACAGAGTAAAATAGTGGGGTCTTGGGTACCCCAGCATCAGAAGGGGACCCTCAGCCTTTGGGCAAGCCTGTGTTTATAGCTCATTATTATTGTGCGACGCTTTAGAGTAACTGCAAATGACATACTCCACCTATTATTAAAATAAACCGTAGGTTCGAAAGGGCTTTTGTTAGGGAAAATTTTAAAATAAAGCTTGTGTGTTGGTGAGAAATTGCAGTGGGTGGGATCGAACGTCGCCTTTCACGCGCTAGTTCAACACGCCACTGCATAAACACTTGAATATAAGTGTTTACACAGTAATTTATATTGTTAGGGTCGATGTGACGAGAAGTAGCTGTGCTAATGTTCAACAGCAAGACAAAGAATCCGGCAGTTTTTTGCACTATCAAACTGAGGAGTTACATAACTAGAAGGTATTTCTCGAGTACCTTTTTAGTTGTCATAAAAATGCCATTTATTACAACTGGCATTTTATTCTGTAAACCCTAGTCACTTGACGTTCGCATGGACCCATTCATACATAACCATTCGTCGAAACGACGAGTTTGGTATGGTATAATAACTTCAAAAATTGTGCACTTACCCACCGAACCGGACTGCTACCTCAGAGAACATTGCAAGCACAGAGATGACTAACGACAATACAGTTATTGGCCAAAAAAATACTAATTAGTCCGTCAGATAGATTTCCAAAAAATATTGACCACATATTTTTTCTTTTTTCACGTAATCAAAAAATGAAGACGATATAGTGCTTTGAAAACTCGCGTGACGTCATATGATAGTACATTTTGTGCCTTCAAGTGACGTTTCAAACCCCACTCCATGATCTTTGATGCGCTTTATCTTCGTCAATTTTTATTGATTTGATAAAACAAAAAACACGTATCCAATATTTTTCGATAATCTAACTGACGGACTAAACAGAATCATATTTTTTTTGAGTCAGTCCGATCCCCTATTAATGCCAAGGGGACTTTCTGGACATGTCTTACATCCGAGTCCAGTTTTCCCCCCTGAGGGGGATTTTCTCAGGGGGGAAAAGTGGAATAAGCCATTAATGATCTATCATGTAAACGTCGATTCGACCAATGTGTCTAGTGTTAATGTTAACCTAGCCTAATCCAATCATTTTATTGCCAACAGGTCCAGTAAACGGTGGCATGAGCGATGACTACGTCAGCACAGGAGAAGCACCCTATATCATAGAGCAGCCCATAGACGTCACAGTAGCACGCCACCAACCAGCGACCCTCAACTGCCGCGCCGGAGGATCCCCTCCTCCCACCATCCGATGGTACAAGGGAGGGGTACTCGTCGTCTCCGACACACACAGGAGCCTCCTCCCAGCCGGAGGACTGTTCTTCCTCAGAACCACTCATGGAAGGGCACATTCAGACGCTGGGGTCTACTGGTGTGAAGCCACCAATCCTTACGGAACAGCTAGGAGCAGAAACGCAACCTTGCATGTTGCAGGTAACTTTTAATTATTCAGTAATTTTGTAATTGTACCGGTACTTGGTTTATTTTTGCACGGGTCAGAGTTAATCTTGATTTGTAAGTGGGCCAAACGGTTTAAAAATGTAGGGACATGAACGTTAAACCTCGGGTTAGATGGTCAGTTGCTCGTGTGATTAGCTTGCCAGTTCACATGATTGCACAGTTGCCTGGTCATGTAAAGTGCAAACGTGAGTTGTTGTCAAAGAGTTCACGGTTAGCGCAGTGGCTGAGCGATTGGACTGCTGCGCTGCGTGTCGCGGGTTCGATCCCCGCACGGAACAAATATTTGTACGGCCTACCGGTAGTTGTTTCGGGTCTGGGTATTTGTGTATGTGAGTTTAAATGTGTGTAAACGCACCCACGATACAGGAGAAATTCCTAGTGTGGGGCAACGTTTTTTTAAAAAAGAAAAAGAAAGATAGAAAAGTTGGAGACCTTTTTTGTCGTGGTCCCCCGTCATGGACATCCCTCACCTTTTTCTAAGATTATCAGACTCCTATGGACTTTAATCTTTATCTTTAACTTCTGTGGTAGTTCTCCTTTTCCATTTATTTATAATTCTCTCTTTATTTATATAGATCAAGTGATCTTTACATGAGGTCTTGGGTTCGATTCCCGGGTTGAGTAAAGTGTTACTGGGTTTTTTCATCAACGATTTCTTAGTAGCAGCCACGGAGTCTGGATTTGTGCCCGGTTAATGGAAATAGGGGTGAGCCTATTTCTATATTCCACATTGGACTTAAACATAACTGGCAAAATGTGGGTGTACACCTCTGCCTAATCCTAGGGAGATTACAGGCGTGATGTTATGTTATATTATGTCATAAAATCAACTTCAAAATCTTTTTATTTTCCTCTAGTCCTTCGTGAAGAGTTCAGACTGGAGCCGGTGTCGACGCAGTCAGCGCAAGGTGAGACTGTCATACTGGAGTGTTCTCCGCCGCGGGGGTCACCAGAACCCACCGTCTACTGGAAGAAGAACGGGCAGATGCTACACTTTGATGGTGACTCCAGGTTAGTACTTTAATATGTTAAAGGCATTAAGAAAACCCACGAAAATGCAGCTACATTGATACACGTACTCAAAACATACATACACATATGGGAACAGTGCATTTTATCGAAAACTTGGACATACGAAACAAATCTGAAAATTGGCAGAGTCGAGGCGTAATTATAAAAAGTTTTCATGAAACGTATTGAGTGAAGTAAAGTTTGTAAAGTAAAGTAAAGTAAAGTCTGCCTAAAGTTTTATTTGAAATTTTTAATGTGTAATTATTGGTTCTTCCGAATAACAGAAATACTATTTAAAAAAACTTTACGCATGACTAACATGACAAGACTATTCATTCACCAAAGCAAATTGACAACTAAATACTAAGAAATCAAATGCAAGTCAAACAAACCTCAAACCGCATAATTCCAACAAACATTACATTCAAATTCCAAACTTACAACTTAAAAGAACACGAAGTTATTCAAAGTTACACCGCCTGTGATAAAGGATAGTTTGAAGCAAATTCGAGGATAGCAAGTGCTCATGGTAGTAAAGTGGGGTGGTGGAAACATGATATTCTTGAATAGCTACTCGAACCGTCGTTTGATATCAGATAGTTTCATACGTTCTACCGCATTCTGGCAGTAAGAACAATGGAGCGCTAATTTTGAAGACTTTGTTATAAATGTGTTGAAAAGGTTCCCCAAACATGCTGCCCCGCATTAAAATTCGATTTCTATGTCTTACTCCAATGATAATTTGAAACGAAAATATTTTAGACATTTAAATGATAATGTAGCTCTCTGCTGAAAATATTATATAATGCTATCCTCTCCCAGGTCTGCGGCAAGAACTTTCTGAATGAAATAAGCAGTACTTTTGCTCTTTTAACTTAATGCTATGTCCTATTAAGCATTTTGTGTGTTAATAAATACATAAACGATATCTGTTGAGCAATAAACTAACAAACACACAAAAGCTAACTAGAGAACTTATCCAAAGTACAATACATTTTTAGCTTTTCCATTGACGTTATCGCTGTTAAAATGTGAATGTTTTTTTTTTTGTATTGTGGGACATCATCAAATGACTTCTCCCGCTCTGGGCAGAGCGGTAGGGAGTGTCAGACTTCTGCTGACTAAAAACCACTCAAATTCGTTCTTAGCCTTTTGTGTCGAGGCCGCGGTATCTCTTTCGAACAACCCGCAGCCCCGATGGGAATGTTAAGGTCTTAGGTCTAAAATGTGTGTTTTTGTTAAACAATTTTGTCCCTTATCGTAAATCACTCTTCGATTTTAGAAGGAAAAGTCTCAGTAATTCAGCCACCTATTAGCACTCCATTCTGATTAGTCAGTGTTTACGGGCAATCAAAGTAGGTACTAATTTATGCGGGACTTAGCTGCGGGAGCCAACATTCTTTTACGAGCGCGACTTTTAATGGTCGCAATTAAGTGTCTCAGAGTATTTATAGAGTTTTTGTAGACCTGATTAAGATCTTGTGACAATGCTTTTGCTTTCATTTTCTTTATAGGGTTGAAACTTTTATACTTGGGCACTTTATTCAATCCTTAGATCCGCAAAACTTTTTCCAATAATTTATCGTCGTCTTTACTCTTACAAAACTCATAGCATTACAAAGTAAAACTAACAAGCTCAACATTGTTTAAAAATGAGATAAATTTTAACGCGGTGAATTGAATCTCGCTCAAAAGTTATATTGCCAATTTTCACTTTGCTCTCTATGAATTTTTATGAGCTTCACATCTTGAGGGCGCGCAGTTACGTATGGTGGAGCATAAAAATAATTAACAGCCGTACGCAGAGAGGGAGGTACATCAAAGTTATAAAAGAAGGGGATATTTGAAGAGCTCGACAAGCAATCAAGTAAAAATCTCAATAGTTCTGACTCACCGGACCCTTTATTAAATGTTAATTTCCCATTGAAATATTCCGCCCCACATTTGAATGACTTTGTTACTATGCACTTTGTTTGAAGGAATAAAAAGCTTCATTATTAATATTTGAACAATTGTTTACTTTGAATGCTAAACTGTAATGCTTTATTGCCCCAGGATGCATTTAGTCGACGGTGGCAATCTCGTAATACAAGACGCCAGGCAAACCGACGCCGGAAGATATCAATGTATCGCGAGGAATGCGGCGGGAACCAGGGAATCGGCCGTCGCGATGCTCAGAATACACAGTGAGTAACAATTAATTTCGTACCTCAAATATGCAACGAGCAAAGATTTGTTGAATTCAATTCATAACTCTGTAATTTCTGCTTGCAAGTCTTGCAACTCGACATTTGTGAGCCGTTTCTCGCGAACACCTCTTTTGTCATGTAATTCAGAGAGACATTTCTCACTGCGCAGTTAAGCCGTACTTAATCACGGGCCCGGAGGACGTTGTGGCGCAGACTGGAGGCAGCGTCACATTCCAATGTCGGGTGGGAGGTGATCCCCTCCCAGACGTGCTGTGGCGGAGGACCGCTGGAGGTGGAAACATGCCACTCGGCCGCGTCAAAGTTCTTGACGACAGGAGCTTGCGACTTGACAACGTTATTCTAGGGGACGAGGGAGAGTACGCTTGCGAAGCTGACAATTCTGTCGGCGCTGTGAGCGCTAGTGGATACTTGACTGTTTACGGTACGTTTTAATATCAATACGTTTCCTTCTTTTAAGCTCTTCTAGCAATAATATTTAATTTTCCTGTTTCTACGAATTACTTTCAATAAAATGTTCATTGTTTTGTTTTAGATCCGCCGTCAATTACGTTAAGACCGAGTTCTGTGAACGTAGAAACCGGAACAATGGCAACATTCACGTGTTCTGCCACCGGTAGACCAGAACCAACCATGTTTTGGAGTGTAGAAGGCAATAGGACAATCGTATTCCCCGGTACATCCAGAGGCAGATACCACGCCACGACAGTACTAGATGGGGTGACTGTACTAACAATCAACGACACAAATAAAAACGATAGTGGAAACACGATAGTTTGTTCGGCGGTAAACTTCGCTGGCAGTTCGTTTGTTAGAGGGAAACTAACCGTGACGTCAGACGATGACCGCCCACCGCCAATCATAACAAACGGGCCCTCTAACCAAACGTTACCTATAAAATCGATGGCAGTTTTCCCCTGCACAGCCGTCGGCGCACCTGAACCAATTATCGCCTGGTATTTCGAAGGGGAAGCATTAATACAAAATCATAGACGGAATGTTACTAATGACGGTACTCTCATATTGAAGGATTTGGACAAAATAGACAGCGGCACTTATACGTGTGTCGCGTCCTCACATCACGGCAAATATGTGTGGAGCGGGGTGTTGCTAGTGGATAGTCCGATCAATCCGAACATTCATTTTTTTCGAGCAGCCGATGTATCCTCACTACCCGGACCGCCAACAAAACCACTAATTTACAATGTAACAGAAACAAGCGTTACAATATCCTGGAATCAGAACAATAAAATAGGATCGTCCTCAATACTTGGATATCAAGTGGAAGTATTTTCTAGAGAGACTTTATCGGGGAATAGCACTCCACGGAATTCAAGAGGTTGGGTTGTATTGGCAAGGCGGGTTCATCATACACAATTCGTAGCAAAATCTTTAGTACCTGGAGTCACTTACATGTTTATCGTTCGGACGGAAAATTCCCATGGGCTGTCTGGACCAAGTCCGGTTTCCGACGCGGTTACTATTGGTGACGATGCAAATTCTCTATGGGAAACCGGAGTATTTTCCAACAATACGGAATTCAGAAACAACATTCTAACCGACAATATAGTGGAACTGATTGAAGCAACACCGATAGACTCCAAAACTATAAAGCTCATGTGGGAAATACTGAACTTTTACTACCTTGAGGGCTTATTCATATATTTCAGACCCCTAGATAATATAACGACAGAGTATGAAATGAAAACTATTTTGCATTCCAACGATGTCTCCGGATATGAAATAACGTCTTTGAGAAAATACACAAAATATGAGTTTTTCCTCATACCATTCTACAAGAAATTCGAGGGGAAGCCGTCAAATTCCAGAGTGGCTCAAACTTTGGATGATGGTAAATACCTGGATTATATTTTGCATTTTACATCTTTACTGTGCGTTTTACATTTTTGCTTACATTGTATTCTTTTTTACAGTTCCTGACGGTCCTCCAATTAACATAGAAATGTTCATTTTAAATACCACCACAGTTCATTTGAAATGGTCCCCTCCGGAGGCCCATTTACAAAACGGTGTTATTACTGGTTACAACGTGCTGGTTAATTGGTTGGACATACCCGCGAACAAATCCATGGTGGCTATCAACACGACCGTTCATCAAGCCACCAGTCTAATTATGACTAATTTGACGTCTGGTGTCAGCTATTCGGTCCAAATTGCCGCCGAAACTATCGTCGGGCTCGGCCCATTCAGCCAAAAAGTGTATTTAAATATCGACTCTCGGTCTGTTGGACTCGACCCTTTATCCAGGTAATTTGATTTCCCAAATAAAACCCACAGAATATAATCGCAAATGAAATGTCATTACATGTAACATCGGACGTACGTTCTGACGTATTTATTTTATTTCAGATATCCGATAAACGGGGAGGTGTCTATAGTGGCTGGGGACTTTGTTATGGAAACATGGTTTTACTTTTTGATTGGAGCGATTGTTCTGTTGAAAATAATTGTGATTGGCGGCATTATTTATGTGCGGAAGCACAACATTTTCGCCAAAAAGTCTGCACTCCCTAACATTTATGGTAAGTGCTACTAGACATTGTGACTGCGCTAGTGCGCCACCCCACATAACAAACATAATAGTAAATGCTCCGCGTATATCTTTAATTGCTCGGAGCGAATTGTGTTCACATAAAACAACCCGACGACGCTAACTCGAAAATAAACAGTTATTCAGCTTATCTCGAAACGCTATTTTTTCCGAGGAATCAGCATCAGAATTTCAAAATTAAAAACATTCCTCGGGTGTCGTGGGGTGGTGCAGGGCGCCGAGCGTTTGTTTGATGGAGGCTTTGCCATGCGACGGTAAGGGAGGGGAGCTAGATTACTTTCGAGTTGAAAGGTAGCGCGAGCCCTCTCGTGAGCGCAGTGGATCTCTTTCACTTTGCATTCACGTTCGGGGCACAAAGGAATGATACAAATCCGAGAAATAAAGACCCAGTAAATGTAAATGTTTTCTATTTTGTTTTCTCCGGGCGATTCGTTTGTTGACTCACCCAGTTACCTTTAAGCCAATTTCCCTCGCTTTGTTTGTTTTATATTGCGTTTTGCATCTTTTAAGTATTCAGTAAACAAGATCATTTGCATTCGGCTTATAAAATGGTTGTCAAACGATATTATAATGGAGGAAATCCCTGGTGTGCCTAATTGGAGATGTTGTTTTAGATTCCAACGGAACGAGCTTAGTGACTCAAATGAACATAAAAGCCGCAGTGTCTTTGTCACATCCTCTCAGCAGTTGTTACAATAAGAACACGGTGACGAAAACTGAGTCATTGTTGTGGATGGAGAATCAGCCGGGATTATGTATGTCCGGCACTCAAACTAATCAGAGCAAAGAGAAAACTAACTCGGAGTACGACAAAGTTACTCACCAATTACCTGAATATGCTGAAGTGACGTCTTCACGAGTGAATGCAAATGAATGGAACACAAGTAAAACTGCAACTTCACCGGCAGCGTATGCCTCGGTTACTTTAGTTGCCAATACCAGGCAATGTGTGAGTTCATTGGTAAGTGTCCAATTATATAATGTTCTCGATTTCGAAAAATTGAAGCTCTGCCAAGTTGGAGTTTGTGCCATTTAATTTATTCACTCAACTGTCGAAGCTTCAAGTAGTTGTGAAGCATCACTTGTTTGGGATGTAATTGATGCCTGTAGATTGCCAGAACTTCTCTGAATCAGGAGCCATCATATTAATTTGAAGTATTTATCATTGTTTGTGTTTTGTACAGGGCTGGTTTCCTCCAACTGGTAAGAACGTTGAATCATTTGACAATCGGTACGCTCTTGAAGAGGAAATGTATCCAGCCAGCAACGGAGGCTACTACAACAGAAATGTGTACAGCGAAAAATACTTCCAAGGTCATCCCAATGTCCTGAAGTTTTACGACCTACCGTCTTTAGACAAAACTCAAAAGGCTCAAATACGATACAACCAAAGTTTAGATGACAGAAAAGGCGATAAAAACTCAAAGACTGACGCAACACAATCGCTTATAGGTCGCACCTATGGAATTAGTTCTAGGAAAAATTCCGAATCGGAATCGACGTACAGAGCATTTGGTGAGGAGGAGACGGACGAGGAGAATTATCCAGAGGATGGTGGTTACGATGAGTTGCAAGCGATGCAACCGCAGCGGCAGCGACCGCAGCATCAATACGAAAGGCCTAATTTTGACACAGATGCGACGCGGACGTTGGCCCGACTGACGTCGTTCAGGCAGGCGCAGGGGTTGACTGGTGGTGCCAAACCTTCGCTCGCCCCCTCGCACCCGCCCCCCGCGCCTCACCCCCGTGTCGACTCTGTGACTCGGTAGTATCACGCCTTGCCGGTTTTCGGCGACCTGTGCCAAACGGACGTATAGACCGATAATCTTTCCTATAGTAGTGTAGTGACGTCACTGAGATCGCAAGTTCTTCCTCACGTTGTACAGTTGCAGTATACCCGTGTAAAGATTCGTGATTCGTTTATCTCTGAAGATAAAAAGTGAGACAGTGAGTGTTTTTAGTTCTGATAGCTGCGGACTGCAAAGGCCTAAAATTGTGATTTTAAAAGTGACTGGCCTATTATGTTACAGCGCACAATAACTGACAGTGATTTATCTAAAATTTCTAATAATATATTTTGAAGTATTCCTAGTCTTTGTAATTATAAATTATTGTAAATTATGTAAATAATAACTACTATTAATTTAATGAATAACGTTCTTGAAGTAACTAAACTTGGTGAAGTTAAATATCAATTCTGATAAATGTTTACAATGTTATTATTGGAATTGGAAATTCAATTGATATGTCCGTCTGAATATCAATAAACGAATTTGTAATCCTATATCATTAGTGTAAGTGTAACAAATAATAATAGGAAGAACAAATTAACGCTTGGCAATAATTTGAAATAACATAACCTTATTAAAATGATTCATAGCATTGTAAATAATAATAACAGACTTTCAACTCGAATAGTATTTCGTTTTGAACTGCATTTAGACAACAATAATTTATTCGAATAAAAAATATTATTAGTTTCATTAACTGTATCTAATTAGTATTATTATTTAGTTCATTTCACGTGCCATAAGTAGAAATCATAGCTAAAAATAATAATAAAGTAACATTGGCGTTGTGAGATAAAAAAATCAAATGAAGCTTTTACAAAACTAAAATTATAATCTACGTAAGACCATGTGATATGAGTTTATATAGCCACTTGTTATAATATTAAATAGCACGACTTGTATTGCATATCAAATGTATTAGTTATGTAATAGTTAAAAAAAATGTTATTAATTAGGTCGCTTCCATATCTGAAAAACAAAATTATTATAATGTGTATTCGTCCTTCATTTTGTAAATAATGTAAAATGGAGTTGACTCGCCTTTAAACTTCAAATTGAATGTTTCAACGGATTTTTATTTTAATCTGTCGACTGTTAAACGAACTATTTTAGGCGGAGATCACAAGATCGCGAGTTGCGGTGACAGGACGAAATGGTGGTGACATTAATCTAAATGAAGAACGCTCACAGAATTCTTCAAAGAACGTTTGTCAAGAAACTTTGTGTCGTCATTTAAATTGATGTTATTACTGACCGACTGGTCGCTTCTCCCCACTTGTGTTCTTGTATCCCTACCTTTATTTAGATACGTTGCTTTGCTATGTACAGTAATTCCATATAGAGTTTAGACTGCAGGTTCTCAGACAGAATTCTTCGTAGTTCCTATTTTTGCACTCTGTTCAAAAATAATAAAGGCAATAGGCATTTCACATAATAATACTAACGTAAAAGATTATTATTACCTACATATTTATGAATAATAATGAGACTCAATACGTGTTTATTAATGCTATTTTATTTAATGCAAATAAATTGATATGTGTTTATGGAGGAAAGAAATTTCAAATTTTAGTGTTCCAGATCATAAAATCTTAAGTTACGCATGTATTTTAAAGTTCTATCTACACATCAACGTTTGTCTTCTAAATTTTACTTGTAGGTAGATCAGACAAGAATAAGTTGAAATGGTAAAATGCATGTAAACTATTACTTAAATGCATTTTAAACTAAACAAATTTATAACCGTAAAAATGTACTTCGTTTACGTAATGACTTTAGTCATAACAAAAATACTAAGTGGATAATCTTCAAACGTAGATGTGTAGTGACTTTTAATTCAAAAATATCAAATTAATAAAATAGCAAGGTGTCTATTTATGAAAATTGTACTAAAATAACATGAAAAATTGTAACAAGCCCAAAGGCCTATTTTTATGTGCAAAATACTACGACCATACATTGAAATAGACAACACAATAATTATAAACTTGATGGATTTTAATTTTTGTATTAGTCTTTGGATACCTATTTTTTAATAAAAATAATTTAAATACTAATAATATTGCATTTTTATTTACCTTGTAAATACCTAGATAGATGATTTTATCACCACCCTCTGATTGTCGACGAATTAAACAATTAGAATGAGTTAAGATTCAATCAATTATGATTCATATTACTATATATTACATTCATAGCGTTAACCAAATTTCATATGACGCAAATTAGACCAACCAACGATTTTGGCAATTTAAGTGCAGTGATATACAGGGTGTAAAGGGACTTCACGAAGCCGTCAACCAAGCATTAAATAAATAATAAATAAATTCTTTATTTCACCAAAAGCCATCACAATATAACGAACAGAAACAAAAGCTATAATAAGGCTTATAAACTAGGACACAATAATTTTAATTCCCTGACTCCTAAACTAGGTGTATGTGCCTGTGTCTTAGGAGTCAGTGATTCACCGCAAGAAACAAAACAAAGCCATAGTATAATAAAATCAGGTCGTCTCAACAATTAGCAAATGGTATAAAAAAAAACAGAATATAATCTATTTAAACAAAATGAAATAAATGAAAAACGTTTAACTGTGGAGAGGTGAATAAGTGTGTGTGTGTGCGTGTGTGTGTGCGTGTGTGTGTGCATGTGTGTGTGTAGTGAATAAGTGTAGGAAGTGTGTGTGAGTGCGTATATGGTGTGTAGGTGAAGGCCGCGTGTAGAGAGAATGGGGTTACCATACACAACTGCTTTAGGTTAGATTTAGACTTTTATAATTATTATGTACTAGCTGACCCACGCAACTTCGTCTGCGTCACATAAATATAGCTATAACCTTTCTCGATACATCGACTATCCGACATAAATTAAGCTAAATCGTAACAACAAAAAATCTTATCTTTCCTCTTTATTAAAATAGTTTAGATGGTTTAGATTAGCTTAGATTTTAGTATTAAAGTGTGAATTACTATAGATATATCTTACTGTTAAATATACTATAACACTGTACTTGTACACATTATGATGCAGTAAATATTTTGAATTTGAATTTCCCGGAGGCCAGCCAGAATCCCCCGTACCACAGATATTATAATACCCCGTACCTACAATGCGACGCGCGAATTATTTTGCCGCGCGGATATTTTTACATTGCGATATCTTCTAAGATATTTATTTAAACTGTATAGAGTAAAGGGTACAAATATTCTATATTAAATTTCCGTTCTGACAAACACATTTATTTAGATATAGATTAATACCGTATGGGTTAATAAGCTTCGCAAAAAATAATTATTTTTAACCTAAAAGTTTAACAGTAAAAAAAGGTTACAGTGAGTCAATCTTAAAAGATAGATATATGCTGTCGCGGACTTTTTTATAGAACTTTTAAAGAGGAACAATTCTTTCATACATGATATTTGCGTAACTTAAACCGTTTTCGCAGCGCACGCAGCGGAAGCTCTCAAAAAGGAAATACCTTTTCCCGTTTATGTAACATTTTTCATTTATGCTCCGCTCCTATTAGCCGTAGCGTGATGTTATATAGCCTATAGCCTTCCTCGATAAATGGACTATCCAACACAAAAAGAATTTTTCAATTCCAACCAGCAGTTTTAGAGTTTACCGCGTTCAAACAAACAAACAAACAAACAAACAAACAAACTCTTCAGCTTTATAATATTAGTATAGATTTGACGACACGGTTGGCGCAGTGGCTCAAGCAATGGACTGCTGCGCTGCGTGTCGCGGGTTCGATCCCCGCACGGAACAAATATTTGTATGATCTACAGATAGTTGTTTCGGGTCTGGGTATTTGTGTATGTGAGTTTAAATGTTTGTGAACGCACCCACGATACAGGAGAAACTCCTAGTGTGGGGCAACGTTTTTTTTTAAAAGACTTTAAAAGACTATGTATTGTATAGTATACTACTAGTAGTACATTATCACTATAATTTGCCCTGCAGAAGATCCTCAGTGGCATCATAATTTAGTGCTTGGAGGTAATCCCGAAGTAAGTTTTTACATTTGTATTTAGGACACGCATAGATTTTAAATTTTTTATTTAGGAGGTTGTACGTATTAGTGCTACTAACGTAGAATTGGCGTTTGGCAAAAGCAGTTCTATGGCGTCCGTGGGGAAAAACGTTATGCTTAAGCCTTCCAGTTGGTTCATTTGAAGGGCGGGCAGAGTGTTTGCGTAGGGTCGACAGGAGGATATAAAGTTGCCTGACTGTGAGTACGTTGCAATCGGAATAGAGCTGCACGGTAGGATACCTACGTGGAAGAGAGAGCATAACCTTAAGGACAGCTCTTTGGGCTCTCTCAAGGCGGATAAACATTACATATTTTGGGTGGCACCACCCCAGACGGGTAAGCAGTACGTTAGGCATAGGGCAAAATATACTAATTTTAGTGTATCGTTATCAGCAGAGTTGCGTAACTTCTTGAAAACATATATAAGCTTACGTATGCGGGTCGTGACTTTGGCTATATGGGAGTGCCAGTTGAGATGCTGATCGATGAGTACTCCAAGATACCTTACACTAGTGGATTTGGCCAAGAAGAGGCAGCTACACTGCGTCAGGGAACCGCAGGCATGCGCTTTTAAAGTAAAGGTGTTTGGAGGACACAGATTCGGCCGAATGGAAAATGGAACATATACCGATTTAACAATATTTAAGGTGAGCAGGTTGTCGGCTAAATATTTCATAACGGCGGACAGCGCAGACTCGGCGTTTTGGTATGTCTGGGGCCAGTCATTACCATGTACAACAAGGGCAGTATCATCTGCGTACGCGTATATATTACAATCTTCAAGAGGCAGTTGGCAGAGTTGATTAATATAGATGAGAAAAAGAGTGGGCCCCAGAATACTGCCTTGCGGAACACCGCATGTGATTGGAAGCTCATCACTTTCGTGTAGGCCGATTTTTACTATTTGGGTACGGTCGCTGAGATAATCTGCAAAGATCTTCAGAGCGTGTCCGCGTATTCCGACGCTTGCCATTTTACTCAATAAGACCTGGGCAGAAACGGTGTCAAATGCCTTAGACAGATCAAGGAAGATTCCCAGGCACTTATGTTTTCTATCTAGCGTTCTAGCTACGTGGCTGGACAGATAGATGACTGCGTCTTCGGTACTAACCCCATTTCTGAAACCATATTGGTTTTTCGCCAAGATGTTGTTTGCGTCGAGGAAACTGGTCAGATTCTTGTTCAGTATTCGTTCAAGAATTTTTGACATTGCTGTTAGGAATTATAAACAAACATAAAACTAAGTACCCTACGCAAAATTTTTTGCTGGAAAACGACTTATTTTTTTGGGGGAAAATTCACGTTCTACGGTATAAAATTTAATGTGGCACAGTCAAAAAATCATCGTGCTGATGAATGCTTTGAATAACTGGACAGCTAAATTTCGTTTTGTGCACAAAAAGGACAAGCTCATAAAAGAGCATCCAAAAGTCTGGACAGAATCGACGGATATCCCCGTAGGAGTAGGTACAGTTAGGAAAAAGACGAGCAGTACCTTAACGAATTTGTTTTGCAAAATATTGCTGTCAGAGTTTTTGTTACGCAGCGAACATTCAGTCGCGATACGAACATTCCTTTTCCAAAAACTTCCCAAATGAATGTTTGGACTTAACTACAAAATTCCCGCAACGAATCTTTACAAAACAATAAAATTAAGACGGTATGAACCTACTCTTATGCGAACATTCGTTTCGCGATCGACATCATATCGATGACCGTATGATCATAAAATTAACGCTGGGAACACCCTAGCATAGAAAGACATACACTAACTTTATTAGTGTTGTACCTACTTCACAAAGGACGATAAGATGATGAATCAGGCGGCGTTCTGTGGATTCAGCATATCCACGTGGGTAAAAGGCGTGAGTTTATATATGTATGGATGTAGTTGCTAAATCAAACATCATCAGCCATAAGACTGCTGGACAAAGGCCTCCCCCATAGAACGCCATAAAAACGGCAACCCTGCACTGTTTGCATGAACTGGTTGCCCGCGACTCTCACGATGTCGTCAGTCCACCAGGGTTGGAACCTTACCAACGCTGCGCATCTTCCGATTTATGGTCGAGAACCTTTCTTTCCCGTCGGTCGTCGGTTCTTCGAGCGATGAGGCCTGCTACTTCAACTTACATATTCTGAGAGCTAAGTCGGTGATCCTGATTTTTCGGCGAATTCAAAACAAACCAATCTTATCCAAGTCTTTCATTATTCGTACAGCCAAGGAGTGGAACACCCTGCCTGCGTCGGTTTTCCCGAGTTCATATAACCCCAATCTATTTAAGTCGCGAGTGAATGGGCTTCTTCTGGGTAAGCTCGTTCCATCGTTGACCTCATCTCTGCCCTTAGGGCAAGATTGAGGTCAAGAGCAAGCCCATATTAAAAAAAAAAGAAAAAAAATACAAATTATAAACTAATAATATCGGTCCATAGCAAAAATAACATAAACCTTACCCAACCCGAGGGTGAAATTCTGTGCTATTTTAGACGGTTGCCGTTGGCGGTCAACCCAATTGTTCGACAAAACTATTCGGTTGCGGTAATGGCCCAACTGTCATTCGCAGACAAAACGACAATTTCATTGAGTCTATTGTGTACGGATCATTCGTTTTTAAATATCGCTTCAATTGTATCTAACAAATCGAATTAGCTTACTGTAGTTCATTGTTGAGCTGGTTTTTTTTTCTATAGATTGACTGTTTGTGGTTTTGTACTTATGTGCAACCACCAATCAAGCTATACAAAACCAAGTTAGGCTTATCTCTTAGTCTACGTTAAACACAAACAAAGTGAGGATAGGTCATACTGGAAATGTATAGATTGATGAATTGCTGTGTTTACGTTATCTAGAGAATCTAGAAATATAAAATGAATGTGTTGGAAAAGTTAAGTAGGAAGGAATGTCATTTCCCGTAACTTTACAAAAATACATTTTTATTTTATATCAAATGGACTTGTGGGACGCCTTTGTCCTGCAGTGGGATGATAAGGATTACACAGATTAATCTCTTAAATTAAACTGAAACCACATTTGTCTTTTTCAGCAACCCACAAACGCATCTTTTCGCATGAGTCCATTTGACACTCATAACGTGATTAAAAATATCACTTCTGTGCCAGCAAACCTGCGGTCATAAGCCATCACAGCCATCCTTATCTAAGTCCCATTAATTAAATTCAATGGTAGCCACCAACAAAAGCATTACGAATGAATGAAAATTTAAATCGGGCCAAACATGAGCACGCTTTGTTTGATGGCTTATTCAGAATTATTCCACTCTGCTCTATCAAGTCGTCCCACTCTCTGGACCAAGTTTAATGTCATGTTTGTTTTACTACTAAGTCCGTTTTGGTGGAAAACATTACCTATATAATAATTATAATATCTAAAAAAATATTTTAAACCTAAGTAGGTTTAAATTTTATTTTTTTATTTTTCTGAAAACTACAAAACATAGTCGTTCAACAAATGTCAGTTTGACATTACAGTCATATTCTATGGATTGTTTTGTTTTAATACTCAGTGTAATTGTAATTAAGCACTACTAGTCCCAGAGTAATACTTAAATCGTTTAATGAAAAAAAGTGAACAGTTAAATTCTAAATAACAATTCCAGTTTGTCCCTGCTCCCGTTTCTGGAACAACTTGTTAGAGCAGCGAGGAACAATCCCTCATTCAATTTATGGCTGCAAATCTCTGTCGTACACTCTTCGTAAGTATATTATTGGTATTTAGCAGGCTCGCGGGCAGCTCGTCTGTAAACCGTAGATAGCTAACATACTCGTACATACATACACATGCCGATTGGATTCCGTATTGTCTTGTAATGTGGAGCTTAGCTGCATTGTAAAGTTATGTGTGTTGATTTGGAAATGTGTGTTTTAATGAAGTGTAGGAATTATGGTTTTATTTAACTACATCGTGGTTGATTTAAAGTGGCACAAATGTGACGAATAGTAATGTTGAAAATAATAATGAGGAGCATGAATGTAATCATCATCATTCTCCTGGCAATGATTAATTTATTATTTATTTTTTAATTTATTATACTAAGCAAATCTAGCTGCCAAAAGCTAGTTGGGCAGCTTCAACTACAAATTAATTGGTGGTATGTAAGAACTATTGCACGGTATATAGAGTTTCAAGATATTTAGCTCGGCTTGTCGGTTGCCAGCTTGCCTATTAGTTGCAGATAACTTCAAATTTCTATTTGATTGATTGATTTCATGTTTTGTAGTACAGTATGATGAAACCTTGGTACATTATTATGATAGATGAATGCACGAAAGTGTATACGAAAATAAGTTTCATACTTTTAAATGACCAAACTGTATGAGAATCTGAAATTTTGAAAGATTGTTTCAATACTTGATTACAGTCGATTTAAAATGAACGTTTGAGTCAAATTTTCTTCAGAATCAAGGAAGTAGTTTACATCATTGAGTGATGAATCGCATAAACATTCCAAACACAAAACGTACATCACTATTTCCCAGAAGACATAGTATGTGTACTGCCCAACATACTGCAGTTCGCAAACATTCAAACAACGGAGCGAAATCCATCCAACTCGAACCGATAAACTTTTTACAGTAAAGTAAACGTATGAAAACACGCGAAGTTTTTCTCTTTCGTTCTACTTTCATACCCCCAGTACAATAGGTATCCCGCCGGTGTGTGCTACGCCCCGGGTGCCATTTTAATTTTCCGCCAGCCTGAAAATTTACACGCAACGAATGAACCATCTATTTTAATGAGCTGTAAAAGTTAACTGATCATGGAGCTCAAGAATGCTGGAGACTGCTCGAGAATATGTGATTGTGGAGCTCACTATTCCGCACTATTCTACTGTGCAACTGCTCCATATTTTTGTGGAATCTAGACTGTCAGGTGAAATGATTTGTGAGATGGTTGCTGCTGTATTTTGTGGGTGCAAGTTCAGTTTTGTATTGAGATTGGAATTTCTATCGTGAAGTTGGAAATTTCGTAACCTGCACATTGTGCATTTGGTTTCTTGTGAAAAAACAAAATTAAGTTTTCCATTTATTAACATAAATGTTGTGATGAGCAGCAAATAATAAAGATTGCACCTATAAAGCGTAGTTCAACTCCGCGAAAATCACACGAAACAATCAATTAAACAAACTCGAAAAATAAATCAACTGCCACTCACGCAGTCGTATCGGTAGACCTCAAATCGTTCATTCACGTCAGAACCAATGACGTATGTAATCAAATTAGGGGTTAATTGCTAAATTAAGTGTCATCGCACTTTGTCCTTTTGCCTTGATATACGATTTTGTCAGAAAGGCGTGTTCCCGGCAATTAAGGTAATGGAAAACTGGGCACTGGCAGTTGCCACCCAATTTGGGAGTAAGTGGATGGTTGTAAAAGTGATCTGATGAATTGTTGTCAGTCAATTAGTTTTAAGGGTTGAGATTTAAATTTTTTGGTTGACTTGTTGATTTTTGTGACGGTATTTGGTTTCGGCTGCCTCGTTGGTCTATGTGGCTGAGCATGAGGTCTTGGATTCAATTCTCGGGTCGGGCTAAGTGCATTACAAATTTCTCAGTAGCAGCTAAAAAACATTTTTTTTTTGTTAGCCTATATTGTCCCACTGCTGGGCAAAGGCCTCCCCCATAGTCTTCATCCAAATCGTCACGCCGGCGTTTTCTAGGCCTCCCTCGGCGACGACGCCCGTCCTCTGGCACCCACTGCGTGACGACCCTAGCCCATCGGTCCTGATGCATTCTGCAGACATGGCCCGCCCAATCCCACTTTAATCCAGCAGTCTTGTTACCCACATCAGCGATTCCTGTTTTTGCGCGTATTGTGGTATTTCGAATTCGGTCGCTGAGCTTGATACCCAATACGCTACGTTCCATCGCTCTTTGGCAAACCTTGAGTTTGGACATTTGTGACTCGGTCAGGGACCAAATTTGAGCACCGTATGTCAGGATGGGCAGAATGCACATGTCGATGAGTTTACGCTTCAGGGATAGAGGTAAGTCGCCCTTCATTAGCGACTTCATGGACCAGTAGCTCTTCCAGGCATTCTCGACTCGGCGGTCGATTTTTCTGTCTTGCCTGTTTTCGAAGGAGACTAACTGGCCCATATAAATGTACTCATCGACGTAGTAGTAATAGTAGTAGTAATGTACTCATCCTATTTTTTGTGCTATTGGTCATCACTTTAGTCTTTGACCGATTCATCATTAGTCCAACCTCAAGGCTTGCTGTGTTCAGATCTTGGAGCATCTGTTGTTACTCGGCAGCAGTCGGTGCAAATAAGATGATATCATCAGCGAAACGAAGGTTGGTGAGTTTTTTGAAAACAATACCCTTACTAAAACGTTTCGTCCAGCTTTTATTTTAGTCTAATTTTGAACAGGAAATGAAATTCTTCATCCAAGCGTTTTACAGCCTATTGTTAGGGTTCATTTTGTTTATGTATGCCTAGGTTCTAGTGGTCAGGTAGCAACAGGAATTTTATCGACCATGCGGTGAGTTAGGACCTTGCAATACCTTCATTAGTGAATAAACTGTTCACCAATAAATGTTTATAGTGTAACTTGAAGATGTATATTATAGTTCCGGTGAACCAAAAGTTGCTAAATAAAAAATATTGAGCAACTTTGCTTATTATTAGTTACACATTTAAAGGTTTATTGCAATATCTTGTTAGCTTAAATATATTTTAAATAAAGAACCTGTTGAGTACTATTTGACTGTTGGAGATTTTTGAAAAGTTCTATGTACAGTGAATAGTTACCACAAACTGTCAAACTCCAAATGATTTTAAACCATAAAATGCTGATGGGTAAGTTAAAAAATTGGACAGTTTGTGCTAACTTGATGCGCTGGCGACTGCACTACTGAGTACACTAACGGTCTGCGACTATTCACGAATATGCTCTAAGTAGCAAGGTTGAAAAGTGATCGACTTCTTAAAACTAGAGAAGATTGGTGCTCCTTCATCGGTAGAAAAAACTGTTTTTTGTAAAAGCTCTTCCACAAGAAAGCTCAGAAAAACACGACACTAAATCATCAAACACTTATCCCAGTGTATTAAGCCTCTTTTCCGTCACATCTTTTTTCCCATTAAAGAAAAAATCATATGCATTTTAGATAAAAATCCGAACCACGTATAGGAAAAAGCAGCCATAATATACGGTGGCCCTTAAGCCAAAAGTGCCCTTAATACTGTGCTTAAGTGGGCAAGCTTCAGAAAATGTTCAGCGGCTTTTCAGGGCAACACTCCTAAGCCTTTTAATATCGCACCCCTAGACGCGTGCTTATCGGATCTCTTAACTGTTGCCGTTTTTAATGGCGTTGCAGTTAAATCAGGTGTTCTTTTTTTTTAAATACGCGCAAGGAGCTGGCTGTTTGTGGATGCGGCTTTATGTTGACTTAATATAAAGGTGAGGGTTTAATTGTTTATTTGAACTTATTGTGATGAGTAAAGCCTATTTTAGTCGGTGGATTTTCTTCTTTGCTTTTGATGTGAAGTTGAAATCATTAATTTCGTTGCGTGATCCATGACAGTTAAATTGTTAATCTGTCTTTGTCGAGCTTTATTGTCCCGGCACTTTTCTGGTGGTATCCACTGTTGATTCTGGTTTTCAGGAGTTGCTATGGTTTATTATTTATTTTTTTATGTTTATTTTTTTTTTCAATAAAAAATAGCTTCAAGGCAAAAACGGCTTGAGACGATCAGAAGAGCTTGTTATCAATGCAATGATAAATATGACGATAAGTGATTCAAGCCAGTTCTTAATCCTGTATTACAGAAAGTTAAAACTAATTTTGACTGATAAAATGACTTGAATCTAGTTTTAAGTAATGTTGGAGTATAAAAAACCTGAGTCGATAAGAGTAGTCAGTGAATAAAAAGATAGACAGAGATTGACACCATACCTTACTTACTAGTTCATAACTAATCTTTATAGTATTTTTTTCGTAAACTATTTCAATACCTATAAAGTTCTAAGTATTTTGATGATGATGTCACAGTTTCTTCTATTATTAAATCTGCCTACATTAAAACGAACTGACGACTCACTCCGCACTTAATAAGTGCAAGTCACGCCTGCATCACACAATAAAAGCTCGAAGCGAACGTGTCTCAACTTAATTCACTTAATTCTCACTTGGGGTCACTGTCAAACTAACGTTCTAACAAAACTCTGCGACAATCGTCCAAATTTAATTACGTCACTGTATGCGAACCCTTCCGAAGCGACTCTAAAGTTTAATAGCGATATGGCGATGTGACGATATCCTGCAGTACCCCGCACATGGGCCCATACTTTTGTAATTTTATTAATGACGTAATAACAGTTCTGTCAAACGCATGTGTGTGCCCCATGAGCGATAGTGGAGTCGTTAGCTCGGACGGGTTAATATTGGAGGGTTGAATTGGGGATTATCTATGAAATCTATGTGTTATTTTGTATTAAAAGTGGGTGTTGAATGGATGGCGTTCGTGTGTGGATGGTTTGTATTGGAACAGGTGGAATGGGTATAAATTGTGAATGCTTTTTGCCTAATTATGTATCGATGGGGGTTGTTATATACCTGGAGGTTCAGATAATCAAAATCAGATATAGCACAATCCTGCAAACTTAGCTCGTCAATAAGACTGCAAAGATTTGACTGTTCACTGGGTTAAGGTTTTCTCAATTACCAGTAAATCATTCACAGAATCACGTCTGAACAGATCCTTTACCTACTCATCGTCATCATCATCGTTATAGCCGAAAGACGTCCACTGTTGGACATAGGCGTCCCTCAAGTTTCGCCACATTGACCGGTCCTGTAGGTCTCGCATTCAGCCCTTAGCCCTCCCTCTTCCCTTCTTCTCATGTTCTTTTTACCTATTTAATCAATCCTAAATACAGAAGAATACGATATTTTGATGTCCCAATATTAAAAGAATAATAGTAAGACAACATAATTCATGAAACAACATTAGTCAGACAAAATCCTTTCATTGTCATATTTAATTTTCCCTTTGAAACCCCTTTCATTCCCTGCAGTGAATCTGGTTACCTAAAACGATTCCACCTTCACATTGTTGTCTGATTCTATTGTTTTCCATTTTGCATTGTGTAATTTTCGTGTGCTTTTGAAAGCATTTTTTTCAGTCACTTCCTTAGTTACTTTTCGGTTATTGTTATTTATACGGTATGTAAATACATAAGTTGGTCTGTCTGTGGGCTTATTTATCAATATTCAGCTAACTTTGTCAAGTTATTTTAAACAAAATCTGTCAAACCGTAATACTTGTTATTGTTAGCTTGTGTCATTCAACTGCTGAGCAAAGGCCCCACCCCATGACCTGCAAATCTTTTGATCCGGGCCCAATATGGACCAATGGTCTTTGGCTCTGTCCAGTTCGTCCCAACATTTCTGCATGGCCTACCACGTAGCCTTCTGCCTGGGTTCAACAACGTGGTTACTTTGGCCTCCAGCACGACGAGCATAACATGTAAGCTTTAAATAAAACTTATCTGACTATTGAAAAGTCAGCTTTAAGACACTTAAACATTTTCAGGGTTGAACACACGTTTATCTCTTGTGCTTTACAGCGACCAAATTTACCATAAAATAACGGACAAACTGCCGCAATTTGCAAGTTAGCCACTAAGTACATCACAATAGTGGTCAGATTTTGTCCGAGCTCCAGATTAAACCTAAAATGTGCAGACAACAAGCTTCTATTACTGCCAAACTTGATCGTATTAAAGTTTTCCGACGGCTGCTCCGAAATATGAGCACGGAATGGCTCGCTGAAATTTAACTTGCTATCTGATCGAAGTATTTAAGTGGCAAGTAGATTGTGTTACAGTAGTTATTTGGGTGGCAACGAAAAATGTGGCTTCATTTTCTGTTTAAGAGACTTTTTGTTGGGTCGTTCTGGTGAATTTGGCTGTGTGCCGCATGATGACTTCGTGGTGTCCTTGAAGTTGTTCTTATTTAACAAAAGTTTCAGAGGTAAATAATATATTGTGCTGAAAATTTTTCAGTCAGCCATTTCCACTGTTAAGATAATCACAACTTTGCATCTTCAGTCCATATGCCAAGTTATAGCGCGGTGCTCATAAGTCATAACAGATAAATAGTACGAGGCAACGAAAAAAAATAATCAAAACGATATATTGCATAACTAAACGCCATTCTTTTCCGATGCCCTCCTTTATAGTACAGTCAGCGAAAACAGAAGCCATCAAAGCACAAAAGAGATTCCTCGCACTACTATTGTGTCACCGTACGAAAAATATTGCGTGAACATCACCAATAAATAGAACAATATTCCAGCTGTTACATAACTTTGTCGTCTCTTTGACTACGGCTAGACACGTAAATATGGCATACATTTGTAGCTGGCTGTAATTATTCATTGTACAAAACTTTGAATGGCGGTGGAACTCCTCATTTTGTATAACGAGTTGTGTTTAATTCGTTTTAGCTCAGTGCGCGGTGTCTGCCAGATGGATTTTAGCGAGTTGCAATTGTTTTTAATTTGAGGTTTTTGTTTAAATGTTTTGTTTGGGATTTGGGTTTTAATAAAGAAATGTTAGTTTTTAATAGCCCACGTTCAGATTTGCTTATTAAGTAAGGGCAATTATAGTACCTTTATAATGGATGTCCTTTTGAAGAAAAACATCTTGGATATGTTGGCACGCGGTTAAATAAAAAAATACTCAATAGTTGTCTGATCTACGTGTACCAAAAAACTGAAAGTGCTATCAAAACTCCAATAAAAAGGAGAAGCTCAGGCAATCGATAATCGTCGCTCCGTAACCCTTGACCAGCTGGTGTCACTATATCAACTCTGATGAACAAATGCCCTCTCATTTTCACCCCTTTACTGCACCATACGGTACGGCTATACGGCGCTTTCTTTTTATTTGATCGTCTTTGATAGACGACTAAATGAAACCCCTTCACCTGATTGATTAACAGAACCCAAACAAGAGCTGGCCACAACAAAAGGACGCCGACTTGATCTGATGGGCAGTGTTAACATCGAAAGCGAAGCGAAAGCTTGCGATGGAAAATGATGAAAAAGAACATGATGACCACGTTGTTGGTTTTCATTGACAGAAGAAAGCATGAGATTTATGAAAATCTATGGGTTTTTTAATAGCTTGTTACTCTGACCACTGCCATCGACTGAGGATAGGGTTTGGTATTGCCCAGTAATTGTAATGGTGGTAAAGCTTTTTTATTTACACTAAATAAACTTGCATTTCGCAGGATATGGCGAAAAGAGCTAGACGAAAACATCGACCAGTGTCCAGTCTACATTGGCAATGGGTCGAAGCAGTGAGATGACATAGGCCATATCAGGCCTGCGTTTGGCCCTGCGGTGGAGCATGCTTACCTAAAAGAAGTATCTTACGGATAAAAGTTTAATTTTAAGGTAATCTGGAAGAGCTTGAAAATATTATCATGAGGATGAGTGATTCCTTATTCCTCTTCTGGAGTCTAGTGTCACGATATTACAAAGGTTGTAGGCTGATTACAATTTTCTACTAATCTCGACTATATTCATGTAAAAGTACTACTAACTGTGGAAAAGCACTGTATCATATTTTATCGCGTCGCATCGACTCTCTCTTTTTCCTCTAGTAGGACGATAGGTTTACGTCGGACAGTGATGTCGCGTATAGATAAGTGCCGTGCTATCCATCATTGCGTTAGGGGGTGCAATATTCTATTGATTTTTCATGTACTTTTGCAACAACTTCCCCTTTGCAATGTTTTGAATTTATGATAGTTTTGTGCAGTTGAAAATTTATAAATTATTAAGGAATTCAGAAAAGACTTAAATGCTGCTTAGTTTACAAGTCCTGAGTTATAAAATACTTCTCAAGCTTTTGACAATTACGGTTTGGGTACAATTAGTGAAATTAGATTGCATTGCGTTGGAAGGCCCTACTCGGTAGACTATGAATCCACTGGATGCAAGATATACGGAACCGGTAAATGTGGCAACATTTGGGGAAGGCCTATGTCCAGCAGTGGACGTATTTCGACTGAAATGATGAGTGCAATTAGATTGAACTCAATCTAACATGACACCTGGAATCCCCAAATGGTTAGTTTAGGTGGTTTTAGCCCCATGTAATAATAGAAGGCGAGCCTGTTACCTTCCACCGAGCACAAATCCAGACTCCAAGTCAAGTTTCATTGGGTTTTATCATCCGCAATCTCTCAGTAAGAGCCCAAAATCTTAGAGTTAATGACATTAATAACCAGTTAAGCTGATAACAGTATAGTATACCTATTCTATTTACAGTTCGTATTATCTCCTAAATTAACCACACACGATAATCGTGTGGTCAAATACGCTCAGTGTTATACCAATTAGTGTGATATCAAAACACTATAATCCTATCAAACGTTTAATCTCGTATAACTGTCGGTAAGTTACAACCTTACCGATAACAGGTCATAATGAGTTTGATAGCAAAGTTCCTTCTAATTACGACCACGCATGTAACTTATTTAATGGATATTTGAAATTTGAATAAGTAAACACAGTTGCCGACAGATAATTTTGAACTTCAAAACTTACTTTAAGTCACTTAAATTGGCAATTGATTAATTTTGCGGTTTTCTTTACCGTAATTCATGTTTATCACCTAAGCTTAACTATTTCACATACACATACAGAATAGGTGGACCGACGACCTGGTCAAGGTTGCGGGGACCCGCTGGATGAGAGACGCACGGGACCGGTCAACGTGGCGACACCTGGGGGAGGCCTATGTCCAGCAGTGGACGTCTTTTGGCTGAAATGATGATGATGATGATACAGAATAACATGCCTGTAATCCCCGAAGTTTTAGGCAGAGGTTTACCCAATAGTAGGTACACCCACATTTCGCCAGTTATGTTTAAGTCCTATGTAATAGTAGGCGAGTGTCTGCTACGAGAAATTATTGAGGGATAAACCCAATCACACTTTGCCCGACATGAAAATCGAACCCAGGACATCATACACAACAGTTGCCCTTGCTACAGCAAGACCAATGAGGCAGTCGTGGGTTTCTTTTCTAATAAGGCATGTTTATCACCTAAGCTTACTCCTTCCTTTGAAACTTAATTAATTCGGTAAAATATTGCGTATGGGTAAGCAGGGAGCTATTTCCGCCCACACACGCTCGGTTCATTCAAATTGGACTAAAATTGTGCGTCTCCTAAACACACGAGAATATATTAGTTAAGCTCAGCTGCTAATTCTTAATAGTTTATGCAAATCTGTGTCAAATAGTCCCTGTGTAAATCTCCCATCCCTTTCTGACGTCATCTCACTCCAAGATGAAAACAAAATGCTGATTTGCATGTGCAAATAACATTGTAGTGAAATCCAAACAGCAATTTGGGAGACAATTGGGGACCAGCTGTGTCGTCCCTACCGAGTTTGGGGACAAGAATTAAACAATAATTTCTTGCTTCTTCGTCAAGAACTACTGTCAAGGGCTTCATTGTGTTCTTGTTAGAGCACCTGATTCGTGAAAATGCTCTCGAGGGGTCTTTGATTAAACCGGAATTCGAGTTAATTTTAAGGAAATTTTAGACACAAAGGATTGCAGTCTTTGTTAAAATTAATCGGTCATACCTAACGTTTTTTTCTGTTAATTGATTTCAAATTGTCCATTATTAATTTCTATGAAGAAATCATTCAAACATTATAATGGAAACATAATACAGTAGATTAAACTTAATAAACAACGATAACAAAAATAACATTTAAATTTTCATCAATCGATAATCTATAAACTCTAGGTTACATACAATAGAAATGATTGATGATACAATCTGCAATCGAAGTCGCACAAATAAAAAGGAATCTTGCAACAATAGTTCTCTATCAAACGCAATGCCGAAAACATAAAACTGTCATGTGCATTATGCACCCAATAAATATTATTCCCAGTAGACACTACTAATGCTATTCAGTCTCTCTAGAGATGTAGGTCACTATGTTATCTATGATTTTGTGATATCACCCGAATTACCACCATATTTCATAAACTTAGAGCTCTATTTCCAACTACCCCAATTTCCCTATGCAGCGTCAATCTAAACTCAGCTTTGACTGCATAGTTTATGTTTGCTTTTTCAGTGACATGCATTTGTGCAACAAAAAATCCACAAGCGACTAGGGTAACTACTGATTTGTGCACGCATCTATTGCGTGGGGCGTCTAATGGTTTCTGCATTCGTTCAGAAGCTCAAAACACGAGTACATTTAATTTATGGTCGAAGCAAGAACGTGGGATTATCCTTAGTCAACATTATCTTAAATATTTTATGTTCAATTAAGTCGACTTTTATTTTCTACAGCTATAAATTTTGCCGCAACACAAGATATCGCTTTCGGGGTTCGTATGAGCAAACTAACCCTTCGTTTTCCTTGTTTTCTGTAATATATTACTTTGGATAAATATTTATCATGCATACGTAATAATATTATGATTCTCTCACGTTTTTTCTTCGACCCAGTTTAACTGTGTTGTGTATCATGTTTCTTCTGACAGTTTGAGTTACATTTTGGTCCCCGAAATGTACATAATAATATTAATAAAACATTATTACTGTTATTCACATAATTATAAATTACTTTTAAATGTACACAAACACACACAGAGATCTTGTTTACAGATAAACAAGATTTTCATTTCCGTGGTCCACCAAAATCTGCATTTTCGCTAGGTAGGTTAGTGAGTGTTTCTCAGTAGCAGCGAAGTAGTCTGGATTTGTGCTCGGTTGAAATCAGTAGGCTCATCTTCGTCATCCATCCTCCACATTGGACATAAACATAACTGGCTAAATGTGGTTGTACTATTAGGTACACCTCTGCCTTCATCATCATAATCATCATTTCAGCCAAAAGACGTCCACTGCTGGACATAGGCCTCCCCCAGGTGTCGCCGCATTGACCGGTCTCGTGCGTCTTTCATCCAGCAGGTTCCTGCAACCTTGACCAGGTCATCGGTCCACCTAATGGGAGGCCTTCCAACGCAACGTATTCCGGTTCGCGGTCGCCATTCCAGAACTTTTCGGCCCCATCGGCCATCCGTTCTGCGAGCAACGTGCCCTGCCCACCTCTGCCTTACCCTTCGGGGATTACGGACTTGATGTTATGTTTATGTTAAGAAAAGTAATTTGGATTACAAGGTTTTTATTTGGTATAAAATTGAAATTTTCACCCTTGCTTTTTGATGGGTGTAGACTGACGCAAATGACTTTACAACGGCAAACAATTATTTAAAACCAAACACACCTGACATACTACCAACAACACTACTCGTCACCAAACTAAAATCCCAGACAAACTTCGTAAGCCCATAATTAAAATAGACAATAAACTTTATCCGCGCAAGCCGCTCGTCTTAAACCCTACCCAAAGGGCAACCACCTCGGTCTGTTTACACAGTAACCTACATTACTGCTTATGCCATGAGGGATGGCATCATTAATGATAGGGACTTGATCGGGGGACCCTCCGTGACTTTGAATCTATTGAGCGTCATCCAAAACGGTTTGCGTATAAGATTTTGCAACAATTTCGAAAGTGTCAAAAATGTGGTGGATTAGTGTTTATTAAAGTTCAGTGGAAAAAAATTACTGTCTGAAATCAAAGTATTTTTGGAAAAAAAGAAGTTTATTTAAAATATATCCTAACCTAACAATACAACCCAGCAAAACCCTTAGTTAAATTCTTTTTTTCTATTACATATTCCCTGATTGGATTCCGTAGCAAACCATGGGACGCATAAAAGGAAATCGACGTTAGTTCACTTCCAATTTCAATATCAGATCGAGTCCGTGCCGATCTATTGTGCAAAACGTCCGAGTGTTCGGAAGTAAGCACGATGAGCCGAGGTGGGCGTCACCACTGCCTTTCATACCACCCTGTACGTATATTCCATTCAAATTTTTACCCTCAGAACGGTAGGCAAGCTCGATGAGTGCTCTAACGTCCATTCAATGCAATTTGATGAAGCCAACGCGGTGTACGCTATTCAAACTGAACAGTATTGGTCACGACAATACCGTGATTTAATAGAACCGCACCGAAATACCGGCTTACATGACATACTCTTGTTTCCGACGTATTTGTCGTACGATAATTGAGTTAATATTTTGGGAATTTAAGATATGATCAAAGACAGAATTTGGGTTGATAGACATTCTTACACAAAGGTGTGTGACGATGTTACCATAATATAATCAATGTGGTTAAAGAGGCATCTATTTTGAGTGATAAAATTTGGCTGCTGTTCATCAAAATAGTTGATGTCAAACATAAGTTTATTGATCGAACTATAGTTTAAGCAGCGTTTGCCAAGTAATCCCTAGAGTGTGTTTTTTTATCGATTTATACATTTTATTACTCATTTCCCCTCACGACAGACTTTTACGCAATTAAACTCAGTTTAAACAGATATTAAAAACGTAATACGCAGAAAGCTTCGCATTTGGCATGTAAGAACATAACTCATTACATTCGCCAACAATCTGATTCAAAACCAGAGCGCTTACATAAAACAATTACAAAACACATCCAAGCCCAACAATTCTTGTCACTGTTTAACGGATTTCACTGAGGCAATAAATCTGCCAACGGCGACAAACAACTAAAACTGAGTTATAACAACAAAGTCAAATTACTGAAGGAGTTTACCGCATCCAGGGTAGGAGGGGGAGCAACGAGCAACCGACACCGGGGTGTTGTACGACCCCAGAATACTGATGCACCTAACTCTCCAAAGATTTTCGGATCGGGATTTTCCTTTCTTTACAATGGGTCCTACTCTTGGGGCATATCAATTGCACGCGGTTATGTCGTTAGAAAGTTTCTTCGGGCCACACCGTAGACATCGATTTTCGAGCTTAAGGGGAAGTATGCGTGTGGCGGGAATAATACCGAGGTTGCTGATAGGTTGAGTAGACTGATATATTGGGTGAGGCACTGGTGTTTGTTATTGTTTAATCTTGGCTTATTTTTGGGTATTGCTTTATCTTCGAAACTCAAAAGAAGCTATGCACTGACACTACAATGCGGTTGTAGAGGGTTTAGTTATTCATGAAAGTACCTTACCAACTTATTAGCAATGGTCTACAGTAAAAATGACATTGAGATGATACCGGAACCAACAGTCCAATTTGTTGATAGGTATACATCATTATGTCAATGCGTCAATTTTCCATGCAAATCCTCACTAAAAATTAGCAATTATTATCATCAGAGATACGCATGTTTATAAAACGTTAAGAGTGTATGAGGGAAATATGTCGTATAAAATATTAAATACTGCGACTCAACCTAGTTGAGCACAATACAATAATCTTACAACCACCAACCAGCTTATGCCATAACGAGAAAGAATTAAATCAATCAAAATCGGCCAGTTGGTCGGCAATAGAGAAGCTTACGACTAATTCTATAGGAAATAATCGATCTCCCTCACTTATCTAGGACATTAGGCACATGCGATCCCAACATTTAATTTACATGAAAGTACCGGCTATTCATTTTTCTGTAAAAGGGGATTATCTATACGGAATAGTGATCCCCTGGGCTTTAAGTGTATTGTAATACGCTGGAGTATGTCCCCATACGTTCGGCGGATTTATTGAATTATGAAAATTAAATAAATGGACAGTTGGAATTGGAATTAGGGAGTTTCTTTTCTAATGTTTAAATAGGATAAGACCTTTGTTGCAATACACATGTACTTCGGACAACGTTATAAAGTAAAGCACTGTTGAGAACTTTAAAACAGTTGAGTACTCTTATAAAAACGCTAGAAAATATTGTTATTTAACAAGCAATCTAAGTATTAAGCAACCTGACTAACTGGGAGAGATTGTTTATGAATAAATTATCTCTATATTTATGTGAAACATATAAGAAGTAAAGACAGTTATATTAAGCATCGTATATTCCTGTTATTAGAAACAACTCAACATCACGCCAGTAATACCAATAGTAGTTAGTTAGAGATGTACCTAATAGTAAACCCAAATTTCGTCAGTTATGTTTATGTCCGGATATAACGGATGGCCGATGGGGCCGAAAAGTTCTGGAGTGGCGACCGCGAACCGGAAGACGTTGCGTTGGAAGGCCTCCCACTAGGTGGACCGACGACCTGGTCAAGGTTGCGGGGACCCGCTCGATGAGAGACGCACGGGACCGGTCAATGTGGCGACACCTGGGGGAGGCCTATGTCCAGCAGTGGAAGTCTTTTGGCTGAAATGATGATGATGATGTTTAAGTCCCATGTGATAGGGGTAGAACCTATACCGAACCGAACCTATTGCTAACAACCAAGCACAAATTCAGACTCCGAAAGTATCTCTTTATTAGAATGAAACAAAAAAAAAATGTTTTTAAATAGCCCAATCTTACACATCTTACATAATTATCCTGTAAGCTCCAAACATCAATTCCGTTTATACACAATGTCGTATTAAAACAACAACGATGATCCGATACACATTGCATTCCCTACACTCAGGTAGCAATCCATAAGAGGCCGGATCACAACGGGCCCGCCTAAACTCTGCTCACGGAGTTGGAAAATTGCATTCGTTATCGCATATCCGTATCCGGACTGCCTACTTGCATTCTAGCATTGTTTTAGGGGAGATACGACGGAAAGAAGGGGAAGTTAAGATGTTCTATTGGAGTGGCGTAGAAATTATAACTGTGGTATGTAGGTACCTAGTGAAATTGTTGAGATGTAAACTTTTTTTGTTGTTGTAAAAATAGGTTTTCGGTTCTGAATATAATTATAAGGGCATATTTTATTAGCGTTAAAAAAAAACCATAATGGGGTACATTAAGACGAAAAATGATTAAAAAAATATGAAAATACGTTTGTCTTGAAATGATCTGTTAATTTAATTCTTAGCGCGTCCATTATTTTTTTAGCAAACCATAATACAATTAAAGAGGAAAACTATTTTTCTTTTAAATTAAAATAAGTATGTTCCGTTGAAATGGTTCTCTTAATATACTAGCGCGAATTTATTAGAATGTTTTAAAAATCACAATTACTGTTGTATTAAAATTCCCATATTTTTATATTTATTGCAAGATGAGCCTGCTTTTGATCTCGAGCACGCCTGATGAAAAGCGATGGTTTTTGTTGTTGATTGAATTAAATTTAGTGGATTTGAGTACATTAAAAGAACAAAGAAGAAAATATGATATGAAACAGACAATTTCAATTGTGTATTTTTTAAAGTCATGAAAGAGGTAAATCGAGGTTGTTACCAAGTTTGTAATGATTAATATTATGAGAGAGCAACATACTTGTTACGTAATTTACTACGGTTCATGATTTTCCTGCCTTGTCCTATTCTATTTGGGGTCAGCACAACATGTTTTCTTCTTCCCTGTCAGACGTCACGGACCACGGTGTCATTTACTCCTTTCTCTTTCATATCAACAATATCCATGACTTTTTACAGCGACTCTTTGTCATTATTTACAACAGAATCAAAATAAACACTCCTTTGATTTTCAAAAACAATCTAAATCAACAAACAAATCAACCGCAGTCATGTCCACGTTATGTCACTCAACTAACAATGCCTCTAGTCCAGTGTACAGACACGGACAGTGAGTAACAAATTTCAGCCGATCTCGGTAAATAAATATCTGAAAGTGATTTAGCGATGTTTTGTTCCCAATTTGGTGAAATTTTGAAAGAAAAAAGCACTTGTAAGTTAATTCACAATGAATCAATATCATTATTTACTACAGAATCAAAACAGAGCCACCTTTTATTTTCAAAAACAATCTAAATCAACAAACAAATCAACCACAGTCATGTCCACGTTATGTCACAAAACTAACAATGCCTCTAGTCCAGTGTACAGACACAGACACGGACAGTGAGTAACAAATGTCAGTCGATCTCGGTAAATAAATGTCTGAAGTTAATTCACAACGAATCACTATCATTATTTACTTTAGAATCAAAATAAACACTCCTTTTTTCCAAAAACAATCTAAATCAACAAACAAATCAACCACAGTCATGTCCACGTTATGTCACAAAACTAACAATGCCTCTAGTCCAGTGTACAGACACAGACACGGACAGTGAGTAACAAATGTCAGTCGATCTCGGTAAATAAATGTCGGACACAAATTGATTTATTGCCGATCGCGACTCCAATCTAGTGTGATGTCCCATCATGATGGCCGCCATTATTTTTGGGTCAAAAATGGACGTGAAATGAGGCTGGACGGCGTTTTATAAGAAAAAAATAATGAGAATAAATTAAGCTGCGAATTTTTATTTAAAGGTCTAAAAAATTTAAGCATAATAATGATTATATAAATATCAATTGTCTATTAATAATTTCTATTAATTATGTCCATTTTGACTGCCCGTGATGTAAGTATTCATGCAATTTTGCAGGTGGTTATTTAACTATCACGGATTGCCGTCGTATTTCACTTTATATTGCAAAATGTAAGTGAAAACTAGTTATAGTTTTAAAGACAAACTATGCCCTCACTTTTAAATGGTGGTTTTGTGTCTGTGCCACAGTTAATAACACCATTTATATTTCTATCTGAAACAGAAAATAATTACTCAACCGAAAATAAATTTTCTCACTTCTCGCCAGCGAATAGCACCAAATCATTGAGTCCATTACCCTCTTAATTACTTATTTCTTCCTCCAACCTGCCAATACATTTTCAACCCCATGCAAAACCGTCGAGACATCAAAACGGTTCACTACCCGCGAAAGTATACTTCCCTACAGTACACCCCCTGTCTACGCGACAGACGACATCCCTGAATGACCTATTCATCCCAGTTCATCCTACTAATGGAGTTGCCTTTTTAAGGTGCAAATAAATAGTCAGTGCGCCTCAAAGACTTTCTCCTCACCGTGAAAATGTGGCTAATTAATTAAAAATTTCCTACTCCTTTGACTAGTAGTCGGCAAAAATATTCCTTCAATTTTATCTTTTGAGGTCCTTTATTTAGGTCTTAATTTAGTTTTGCTGGCTTGTTTCTACTTGGTGTCTGAGGGCTTAAAAGTAAGTAGTACTTCTTATAAAATTCTGTGAAAAGACACTGATGTCTTTTATGAATTTTGAAGTTTATTTTGTCGAGAGGGTTCCTGTATTCTTCCGTTGAGTTTTTACAGACAGCTCGTCTTTTATTAGTCTTTCCCGTGTTTTTTTTTCTCACTTCTAATCGTCGTAATGTTTTCACATGCTTATAGCTATTGATGAAGTATTAGTATTTCAAGCATATATCCCGTTACCACTACTGATGCTCTGATCTTCTAAGTAAGGTAAGCGTCTGTAGGCTATAATAATTCATCTCAAGGCCTAATGAGTAGGTCTGTCTAGGTACTCGGGGTAACCGAGTCAACGGTCGACCACTTTTCACCGTTATGCCCTGATTAATAAGGTTGAAAACTTGACCCAGTGAGCACGTTAGTATGTCACATGTCTTTAAAATTTTGGTTTTATGTCACGCCACTTAAAACATCATAATAATTATTATTATTTACTAGCTGATGCCCGCGGTTACACCCGCGTGTATATCGATTAGCGCGACCAAAAGTAATCTTTTTATCGCATTAAAAAGTAACCTGTGTCCTTTCTCAAGCTCTAGACTATCTGTGCACCAAATTTCATTTAAATTGGTTCAGCAGTTTTGTCATGAAAGCGCGACAGACTGCCAGATCGTGTTACTTTCGCATCCTTATCCTCCTTCCTTCCTTACATAGTATAAAACAAAGTCGCTATTTTTGTCTGTTTGTCTGTATGGCTTAAATCTTTAAAACTACGCAACGGATTTTGATGCGGTTTTTTTTAATAGATAGAGTGATTCAAGAGGAAGGTTTTAGTATATAATTTGAACGACATCCACGCGGGTGAAGCCGCGGGCATCAGCTAGTTTATAATATTAGTAAGGATAATACATGAAACAAGCTTGGTATTATTTTAACTTTTTCCTTTTCAATATAAATCAACATCACATTTAATGTCGTCCTCTTCTCAACACAAAACAAATAAAGTGTAATTCCAAGATACGAAACGAAATATTTACTTATACATTTGAGATTCCGTTATGCATTAATAGGACGGAACACGCCAATCTCGCTGGAGGCAGCATTCTTCACAACAGCTTCTATTAACTTCACATGCCGATATAATTGGCCTGTTGGTCTAGTGGTTAGTGACCCTAACTGCTATGCCGGAGGTCGTGGGTTCGATTCCCACCCAGGACAAATGTTTGTGTGATGAGCACGATCATTTGTTCTGTGTCTGGGTGTAATTTATCTATAATATGTATGTATTTAGAAATATATAAGTATGTTTATCAGTTGTCTAGTACCCATAACACAAGCTCTGCTTAGCTTGGGACTAGATGGCGTTGTGTGATAGTTGTGGAATATTATTATTATTATTATTATTAATTGAACATTCTCAAGTGCCTTAAATATTTGCGACTAACGAACAAGCCTGGCTTTGCGCACAGCCATGTTTCATGGATATTTGTGATGGAAGATTAAGATTTTTTGTTGATAAAATAATGATAAAAAAGTATTTGAGATATGTATTTCTTAACTTTTTATGTTACCTATCGTAGATTGTTCACGTATAAAACTTGATCCAGGCTAGACATTGTACAGGAAAAAGAGCTTTCGAATGAGAATGGGGAGGCTTTTGGCCAGCAGTGGGAAACAAAAACAGGTTAACAAAAAGAACTTTATCAATGAACAAGATCTTACACATTAGGTATGTACTTCAACTGCATTCGGTTAAACTAGAAGCCAATTTCTAGGAAAGGGTATGCAGACGGTGATGATATTTTTGTAAACTTCATATAATCCAGTTGCAAATAAATATTTATTTTGTACCTCCATCACCCTTATGAAAAGAAAATTCTTCATACAATACATTCCCCATTTCATTATCCAACATATAAGTGCTAATTTCGCTTTCCGCTCACCTAGCAAAACCAAAGACAATAGACAGACAGATGCACCAGACACTCCATTTCATACTGTTTGGTAATAAGTCGGCAATAAAGCCGGTCTTGCATTTATAATCCCTGCTCCCCCAGATCCGTTCAGTATTGGTAATGAAAATTCGAGACGTCTCGCCGCGGATTTCACTCTTGTTTGGGGAATCCGATTCCTTTGAATAGAGGAAGGATTGGAAAAATTGTGACTGATTAATCTGAAAAGTTTTGTTTGTTGCTTTTAAATTTTGTTTCAGTTTATTTCTTGGTTTTATTATCTTGAAGTTAAATGAATCTAAATGTTTTGCTCAGATATTAGCTTAGAAACACATTTCATGAAATGAGGCAAAACAGTTGAGTTTAAAATGTTTAAAAAATGAAAAAAGTTTAAAATGTTTAAAAAAAGATATAAAGTTTAGTTTCGAAAAATGATCGTTTATGCATAACAGGAACAAGAACATTATTTTCTTAATTGTCTCTTTTTTTTAGTATGTATAGTTAGTTATCCAGATAGACCAACAAAACAATGTTCTGTGACTACTTAAACCAAATAAGATGGAGTAAGGAAAAAACCTGCATTTCTCGAGCAATTAAATCAGTAAATAATGCAGGCCATGGCTTGCCTTTACCATACTCTCAGGTAGAAAAGGGGTGACCTACACTTATCAAGGGATAACAAAGCATATACATCTGGTTAACTATAAACTGTCCGTTAGTCCGTCAGCTGTACTTAATAATGTATTAACCCAAGAGCATTGTTAAGTAACTGGCTACCCGCAGCCAGTTTACATTATGCTTGGTTAACCGATACGTGGATTATTGTGGCCATTTATAGATTTGTGGTTGCGAATATATTTGTCTAATATTTTTTGGATGTTGCTTGAACCAGAAACCTTCTTTATTAATAAACTGAACAATATATTAATTCATTGGTCGTAAAAATGTGTCATCAAAAATTACAAATGAGTGCAGGTAAAAATATGATAAATATAATGTACTTTGTTATGTATCTACACTTTATGATCTACATACACTAATATATAAAAAATTTGATGGTAAGTTTGTATTCGAGGGGTAATCTTTGGAAGTACATCGGATTCCAAAAAAATCTTTGACTAACGATAAGCTACATTATAGCAAGGAGTGATGCTGACAGCAAAAACACCAATGGTATATCACCATGTTGTCTCATTTGATTGTATGCTCCTCATGTTTCTGCGACAAATAAATTACTTTTTGTTTCTTTCGAATCCTCTCTTTTCTTTTTTCAATAAAAATAAATTAGATCTAGATTGTTATAAAGAAGATCTCATAAAGAATATCTAAGTACCGTATTATCCAATAAATTATGCTAATACGATCTTTATACTGAGTGATTGATTTAAATCCTTTTCCAGAAAACTTTTCAGTAATTAAAACCTTACAAAATATCCGGCATACCAAATTTAGTGAATTATTTGATATGATTTGTTAATCACTAAAGTGGGGAATTCCGAGGGTGAAATGTTTCCCCTAAACCATTATTGTGACGATGCATTTCCGCAAAGAAACGCCTTATTTAATAAATTAGGCGAATATAACCCTCCAGTTACCTTACAATAAATAGCCTTTGGAGACAGAAAATTTTGAGTAATATTGCCGTTGAGACAGAGACAATGATAAAGATTCTATGAGTACCGTTGGTTCGACGCAGGGTGGTTTGAAGTTTTAACAAAAATGTCACGATGGTCCAGAAAAATAATTGTAATGTTTTTTTACAAACATGTATAAAGTCACGTCTTAGTCGTCACGTTATTTATAGTCCAAATGATTTCTAAGCTACGATGTTTTTTATGCTAAATAGGTTGCGTTTGACGGAACAAGAAGAACAAGCAATAACGCGGCCTGGGTTGGAGCACACTTGCCTAGAACAAACCGTAATAGTAGCAGCAGGTTTGACTCAATATAACTTCAGTCCCATCTAAAGTCTAGCCACCCTTATAACTTATTCGTTCTCAAAACTTCCAAACGATCATCCGAACTTAACCCGTCAAAACTCACGTCCAAAAAATGGTACAAAAGTTCCAAAACTTTAAATAAAGCTAGGATAACCGTCGCGTTATCCCGGACGCTTTGTGATCGGGATTCGACGGCTACGGTATCATGAATGAGTAACGCTAGAGGTCATGAATGTTTTATAAGTCGCTCGGTGATACCCGGGTCGATCACACCTCTATCGCCAAGGACACGGGATACGGCGAGAGGTATTATTATAACGTGGCCGTTTGAGGGTTGGTTTTTGCGGATTCAGATTTTTCGTTGATTGTTTGTTTTGTTTCTTCTTGATATCTGTTTTGTTTTAAATGTGTTTAATGTTTTAAAGCACGTAATTTTTTTTTCTATTCAAGATGATGATTGAAAAGACTGTTGTACAGTAACCCATACTATGTATAATCCAAGTCGATATTCTTATGACATTAAAGTTTAATAATTATGATAAATGCGTATTTTTGAACTAGAAACTTTTATATAAAATCACTCCCGAAGGCTTAGGCAGAGGCGTATCCATTAGTACACTCACATTTTAATAGTAATGTGTAAGGCTCATGTAATAGGCCGCGGATTTTTGTACTAGATGACGTGGCCTCGGCGCAAGGGCAAAGAAGGAACATGGGTTCGGTTTTTAGTCAGTAGAAGTCTGACACTCCCCTTCGCTCTGCCCAAGAGCGGGGGGGGTCATTTGATGATTTTCCACCCACCAAAAAAAAAAAAAAAAAAGTCTCATGTAATAGGGCGCGAGCCTATTGCCATCAGCCACAAATCGAGACTCCGTGACTGCTACTGAGAAATTCCTGATGGAAAAGCCCAACAACACTATGACTGACCTGAGAATCGAACCCAGGATCTCATGTACAACAGTCACGTTTGAGCCACTAAACCAACAAGGCAGTATTCAAAATGTTTAACTAAAACTAAATAGGAATCCTTCTAACATCAGTCACGTATTCAAAAAAGAACTAAAATAAACAACAAAATAATTCATACTATTTCCTGTTACAGTCTCACATTAAGGCATAAACACACAACAACCGAAGGTACAATCGAAGCACACGTACGGAAGATTTCCCGGATCGAAGCAGGCCCAGACGTCGAAGCAGGCCCGGACGTCCTTACCCTATCCGATAATGGCAGAGATTTATAAAATATTCAACGTCTTCAGCGTTATTTATGAGCCCTTCATACTGGAACAAAAGCTTTATGTGAGTCTCCTAAGGTTTGTTAATGTGAAAATAAAAACAAGTTACCGAATAATGTTGGGTAAATATAAATGTTTTCTTTGCTTTGTTATTTTTGTGTCATTCAATTTGTGATTAAAGTTGAAGTTGACTGGCTTGTTGGTTGAGTGGTTAAAAGCGCGACTGCTGAGCACGAGGTACTGGGTTTGATCCCGGGTCGGGTAAAGTATTACAGGCGTTATGTTATGTTAATTAGAGTTTTCTGAGAAAGAAATGAAACACTAAAACTCACATCTTCTTCACGTTTTGGTCTAATAGACAATGAGTTTCTTGTAGTAATGAGTCTATCCTCAGGTCATTTCTTAATTGATACAATTTAACTTAAAAAAATAAAAAAAATGTTGATTATTTTCATCTCGTAGAGAAAAAATACCCACTACGTAACTATCAACCGATAAATTACTAAGTATTTAAAATGAAGAATAACATTGTCTAACTTAAACCAAATTGGACAGCTCTAATTAAATTCCAACAAAAACAGCTAAGCTCGAATTACCTCCACTAAAATTCCAATGAAAAATCCCACCCTTACTACAGTACTATTATAAGTAGCTGAAGTTCAAACCTTACAATAAAGACATATGATTGAGGAGTACGACTGACAGATAATAACATGTTTGATACGTATTCACACGGGGCGATTAGTTCACGCCCCTATACTTACGGGCCTGACACACTGGTTTTAAAACTTTATAAAAATGATTAAGTTTTTAACCCTTTTTAAAAGGTGAGTTAGGGGTAATGATATTACAGGTCATGTTGTTTTATTTAAGCTTGACAATCTCAACTACGAGAGCTAAGAGCAGCGGTGGCCCAGTGGTGGCGGCCCCGACTTACGAACAGTAAGTCGTGGGTTCAAACCTAGGCAGGCGTATTACTTTGTATAATTTATTTCATCACCGCTGCTCTCAAAACGGTGAAAGAAAACATCGTGAGGAAACCGGCATGTCTTAGAACCAAAAAATTCGAAGACATGTGACATCTACCAATCCGCACTGGGCCCGCGTGGTAGATTATAGCCCATTCCCTCTCAAAGAGAGGAGGCCTGAGTCCCTGCAGTGGGAACATTAATAGGCTGATGATGATGATGATGATGATGATGATGATGATGATCTCAACTACTGAACAGATTATTACAAATTATGTTGAAGTTAGATTTGTGACAATAGATGCTAAATCATGCATCATCATCTTCGCAGTCTTTTCCTAACTTTGTTTAGGACGGCTTCCAGACTAATCAGACGTTGGTACAAACAAAAGCATTATATAGCATAAAAAAACAATCCATCATTTTCCCTACCCTACCAGCCTTTCACTTGCCTATTTTCATAAAAACCAATTACAAGTCACCATGAAATTAATCAATTGTAATTTAAACCTAGTCAACATTACGTCAGTATACACGGAGCTTTTAACTGCATTACATGAAAGAAACAGCAACGCCTTTTGCATGTCGCAAATAATAATTACCAACACGTCTTTCACTATAACTAGTAGGCTGGGGCATCAAATATTACTGGTTTATTCGCTGTCACACTGCAATTGTGGAAAAGCCTAGAGGTATAAAAATTATAGACCAACGCTGAGGACTGTTCATTATAATAATATTAAATACTATGTTCGGGTTGGAAAAAGTAAAAAAGGAAATGAATTGAACGAGGCGTACATTTTACGAGAAAAAGATAAACTATCTTAAGTAAATTATTATTTAAATAAATAAAATCTCGAGATCTATGATCTTGTACAGTACTATAGGCAAATAAATCTTAGTGTACTTCTTTTTACTTTGTCGCAGTTCAATTGTATGAAAATCTTTAGGAATGGAAGAGACAAACAAGTGAGTGTCAGCTGGTTCGAGTCCCACGAGTGTTGTAAATTCATGTGCCTGCATGAACCAAGGAAAACACGATCATGTGTGCAAGTAGGTAATGAACTTTACTTGGAAACGATACAAAACTGATTTGTAACTTAAACGATTGAAGAATTATAAAAGACTTTGTATCAAAGACTTTGATTTTTTGTGAGTCTTTGATTTAATCAGAATTTTGCGAATATCAATTTTTCACACAAATCCATTTCGTGAGAACCCGATGTTTAAGTGGAGTAAGACGAGAGGCGAAAAAAACGAAAAAATATTTCAGGAAAATTCATGATTAATATTTTTTATCAGCCACTCAAAACAAGCCTGAAAATTAATCTCGCGAAACCCGTCCTAATACTTTAATCTTCCTCAAACTTCAAAGGCTGACCTCTGCATCCTCAATTTTAAGGTCAATTTCTAAAATACAGAAATCAATTTCGTTTGAATTAAAAAATAAAAGAGGTGGATGTCCAAGGGGAAAGTTTCCCGAGATTAATTCTCTTGATAAAATTTCACGGTTCAAGAAATCCAACTACCGGTTGCGTGGGGCGATGAACGATACTGATTACGTTCGTCTCGGCGAAGACTTATGACTGGGTTAGAGTTGACTGTTTCTTTGAAACAAATGGAAAAGGCTTGGAAAAGTTTCTCTTTGTCTTTGATTTTTAAAAGGAATTTATTTTTATCTGACTTCATAGTATGAATGCTCTAGAAATAATGAACATTTACAAACGTATGTTTCAATACGATGTATGTGCAAATTATTATAATAGCATTGAGTATATAATACACAACAGAAATATTGAATCCCAAATAAAAATAAAATCTTGCTCTTTTTGACAATACGCAACTTTTATGTAGTTTACTATTCACAATATTCTTTAGATCTAAATATTTTCCAAACTAAAATCCCAGATTGAATTGTAGATATCTTTAACTCAACGGAAAAATAAGCGTTTTCTTATTCCATTTCTACCATTTCGCTCAGTCTATTTTCGTAGCCGTAGCGCTACGTCTGTGCTACGGCGTAGCTGGCGCTACGAGTCCCAAGAGATAGAAGGCCTTCGTAACCTTACTACGTTCTGCCTTCGCTTAGAGCTAAGCTGCCGTCTTATTATTTTCTAGATCATTTTCAAAAGCTGTTTACATAAATGTATGTCTATTACGTTTAGAAGGGAAAATTTATTTTTGGGAAAAAAGATAATTGAGGAAGATTTTGGCGTCGTCCTTTTTGTACGCCTTTTTACGTAACGTGGGGTCTTATGTTTTCTTTTCTTATTGCCTTCTATAATGTATTCCGTTGCTCTTTCTTGCTATTTTGTTAAGGTTTTGATTTTGAGGAAGAGCTCATAATTTTTATTTTGGTTTTTTAATCTGTCATATTCGTAAATCGATCTAATATCCTTCTCTTTTTTTAAAATGTACATTACACAAACAAAAGCTGACCTCAAAGCGGCAAATTGATAGTAAATTGGACCCACAAAAACCCATTAACGGTAAGCAAGTAGAATTAAACTGTGCATCGGTAATTCTAAGTCGTTTAGACAACTTCTGTTATATGCGTCGTTGTAGATAAACAATCGAATTAAGAGCTTAATGGAGCCACAAATTGAAAACTACTGTTTTGTTGTTGCTCCTGTTTTAAACTGTTATGAGTTTCTGAAAATGTTTTGTTGTTATGTTATGATGTTTCCGGTTTCGTGTAGTTTTGTACGAATGTAGTGGTGACATAGTTTTTAGAGACGGAGTTCCTTATCGCTCTTATTTGTTTGCGGGCTGAAGGGCTGAACTGATAAATGTGTAACAATGAAACAGACTCCAAAAATAGACATATTTTTGCAGTGATTTTTTAGGCACTTCCCGATTGGGAAGTACCTAAACTACAACTTCAGTCGACTTAGCTTGCCAGTAATTTTGAGAATATGCAATAAAGTTTTATAATTTTAATGTTTATACCCTTTTTAGGGTTCCCTAATAGTCAATATGGAACCCTTATAGTTTCGCCATGTCCGTATGTCTGTCTGTCTGTACGTCCATCCGTCCATCCGCACAATATCTCAAAGACTCTTACTGTTTTCTTACTCCTCCGCTATTCTTTTCTGATTAATATTGTTGCAGGATCCAAGGCAGTTAAATCGTTTCTTTGGAACTTTGTCGGGCTTCATTGTCTCGGCGCTTTTTTTTGTGGTCATCACTTTTGATTCTGGCTTACAGGAGTTACACAGTGGTTTGGGAATAGTGTAGCGGGCTTGTTACATTCATCATCATCATCATCATTTCAGCCGAAAGACGTCCACTGCTGGACATAGGCCTCCCCTAAGTGTCATTTTTGCTTAGGGGGGTTTGCCATAATCGCCACGCTTGGCAGGCGGGTTGGCGATCGCAGTACGGTCGATACAAAAAGCACAGAGAACGCTGCTGCCCATTCTCTGGTACATCCCTTAGTCGCCTCTTACGACACCCACGGGAAGATATGGGATGGTGCTATTCTTTGCGTCCGACACCATACTTGTTACATTATAAAAAAAAAAATGTTCTCAGTACTAGAAAGCTGTCATTTGGCATGAATATACAAATGAGTTACGCCGAAAAAGTGGTAAAATAAAATTATGGAAACTATTTTTTTAGGGTATCTCCAGTACACATTACAATGGGGATGTTTTTTTTTCTCGTAAGGGTCATTGTGTGGGGTGTCGTTGGATAGGTCTTTAAAAAATATTTATAATATATTTTTTATTTTTATTTTATTTATTACGAAAATAAAAGGAAAACTATCACAGCTCAATACGCTTTACAAGTTTACGAGTAATAGTCGACCAACTTTTAAATTATACTTGTATAAAATATTTTCCTATACATAATGTATGGGAGCGCAGGTCTTAAAACTGCAAATGTAAGTTTGTTTTATTTTTAAAATAAAACCTGCCTACGATCGAAGATTTCGATCGTAGGCAGGTAGGCAGGGTGGTTAATCAGTTCAGTAAGTTCACATAATTTTGATGGTCAACTACGGAACCCTACATTGTGCGTGGTCCGACATGCACTCAGCCGGTTTTTAATTTTATAAATTATGTTCATTTTTGCATGATAAATTGTGAAAGCAATAGCGTGCAGCTGCGTTCCAATACTTGGACGACCTAGAAATCGAACCAAGGACCTCATTTTTAGCAGTCGCGCTTGCGACCACTCGACCAACGAGACATTCGCCGCAGGTACGTACATTAAAGAAGTTCTTGAAATGCCTTTCACATAGACTTGGCAGTACTTGGATACATTCATTCATTCATTCATCAACAGCCTATAATGTTCCCACTGCAGGGACTCCGGCCTCCTCTCTAGGAGAGGGATGGGCTATACTCTATCACGCGGGCCCAGTGCGGATTGGTAGATGTCACATGTCTTCGAATTTTTGGTTCTAAGACATGCCGGTTTCCTCACGATGTTTTCCTTCACCGTTTTGGGAGCAGTGGTGATGAAATAAATTACACAAAGTAATGCGCCTGACGGGGTTCGAACCCACGACTCACTGTTAAGTCGGGGCCGCCACCACTGGGCCACCACTGCTCACTTAGATACAGCAAAAGATAAAAATCTATCAAAGTCAACAGATTTATATTCCTACCAGCGAACTCACAACTCTTTCCCACCTCCATTCCTATATCTTATCTTAGCGCATGTTCTAAGTTCTAAGAAACTTCCTACTCCACAACCACCGGAGGCTATGAGCCAACCACCCGCCATGTTATTTTACACAATTAGCCAGACAACACGCTCGCTACTTAGTTAGCACAAACTTTTACTTAATGTTACGGTTTTTGGCACACAAACTAATACAGTTTTTCTGGGAAAAACGTTTCATTTTTGTATGAGGACTCAAAAGTTAGATGTTAATAAGGTTTTTGTACGGTTTTATGGGATGACTTTTAGAGTGTTTCTGCAAATGCAATCGTGCGGGACATTGTGGAGTCAACAGCTGCTTTGGGTAAATATTCAGATTCAATTTGGTGCAACGAAATATAGTCAGTCAAAATTTAGTTCTATTTTATGTAACTAGATGGCGTTGATAATTTTCGTCATAATCCTGAATCGCGCTGTCAAGATTTTTCGGCGGTTACATAAGTAGCAAAGCATGTAGTTTTTAGAGTTTTGAGCAAAGAGACTTAGTAAAGAGTTTGACAGTTTTAATTAAAGAGATCACGCCAAAAAGATCTAATACATTTTATACTATCGTAACCGGTGTTTCATTTATCCCGAGTTCCGCGAAGTACTTACTGTTCATGGTTCGAGTAGAGCCATTGTTGTAGGTAGGCAACAACAAGATGCATTTCATGTATCCAGTTCTATCTCTTATTAGAATTCTAAACAATGAGTTGCTAGGTAATCTGGGTAGAATGTATAATAGTGTGCTAGCCAGAATCATCGCTACATAAATTATAAAACAAAGTCCACTGTGCGTCTTGTCTGTCTGTCTCTTCGCGATAAACTATAAAACTACTGCATCGATTTTCATATATTTTCATCAATGGATAGAGTGGTTCTCGAGGAAGGTTTTAGTATATTATTATATAAGTTGTTATCATCATCGTCAGCCTATAATGTTCCCACTGCAGGGACTCTGGCCTCCTCTCTAGGGGAGGGATAGGCTATAATAATCCATCACGCGGACCCAGTGCGGATTGGTAGATGTCACATGTCTTGGAATTATTTGGTTCTAAGGCATGCCGGTTTCCTCACGATGTTTTCCTTCACCGTTTTGAGAGCAGCGGTGATGAAATAAATTACACAAAGCAATGCATCTGGCTGGGTTCGAACTCACGACTAACTGTTCGTGAGTCGGGGACGCCACCACTGGACCACCGCTTCTCTTATATAGTCGGCTAACTAATGTACTACGTTTTAATACATGTGGCATGATGATTGTGTTCTTTTAAAACAACTTTTAGCAAGAGTAAAACCGACTTCAAAAACACAAAAAGAAGAAAAATTATGCTTCTGAAGTCGATGTTTGTTGTTTTGGTGTATCTCCTCCTTTTAGGAAGTCGGTTGAAACACTCGACACAAACTTTGTTTCATATTTTTTCACGAATCTCTTGGGGAAGTGCGTGCGTGTAGTAGTACACGCACGCACTTCCCCACAGTTTTGCCTGCGGGATTACACGGTGCACAGCACACAGTACATGGCGTGTGGTTTGTAATGGTAATACAGTTTTACCAACCATACGCGCGATGTACTGTGAAGTGTGAACGAAAACTGTGGGGAAGTGCGTGCGTGTAGTAGGCCCATGCCCATCTGAATCATTCCAGAGATTCTATCAAAAAATTTAAGTAAGATAAGTAAGTATTAAGAGTGTTGTTGACGGAAAATGAATGTAAGGATGTCATAAAACGCATGTAACGTAACCATAGCGCGATTCAGAAAAAGGTACAACGCCATCTATCAAGCAAGGAAATAAACTTTACACTGCATTGTGGTTTTTGATACAATGACATGTGATAAAACGAATACGTACTAAAAATATCCGAATTCAATACTGATAGTCAAGTAATAAATAAAGCATTTATTTACTTAGAATATTTATAAGAATCCCGACTTAAAAAAAAACCCTTTATATTTTAAACAAAATATCAATTTACTCAAGGAAGAGAGAGAGGTTTAAAAAAACATGGCTGGTAATAAAGGGTGAAATAAAAACGAGCCTCAAGATATATTATGAATTTTGTCTTAATTACACGTAATTATCTTTACCTCATCACTGTAATTCAGCAGGCTGTTATAGCACAGAATATTGTCGGCATCTTTCAAGTGGGAACGGGGCCCCGCCGTGCTATAATTTATGTGCTAGGGTGAGCCCTCCTCATCGCAGGGCACATCTGGTTTTATTCAAGGCACTACCATTCTGAAGAAGCCTTCAGATAAGGTAGTTACGGTTGGATACTCATGTTTATAACGATGTGACAACGCCTATAAATATAATGTTCCAAGTTGCATTCACTGCTTGTCAACTTTGCTATTAGAATATTGTAAGGCGTTATTTTCTAGGACACTGATTTTTCCGAATAGGTACTTTATTGGAGTATAAACACCAATTTCATAATTAGGATTTTCATTAGAAACTCCAGCAAGATTTATGAAGCTTTAAAAAAGTTTTTGAGTGCGATAATGAACTTGTAGCTGTAACTTGACTTTTTAACGAAATCGTACTTAATTATTATTCATGTTTCGGTATCTTGCACCGTATTTCGGTTAAGTTTCGTAATGGAAAAACTTTTTTTAACTGCCCAAATCTCGGGGTCCGTTCATAAATAACTGTTACAGCAAGCTGTTACGCACGACCGGTGCTTTACGGGGCTGCCAGTGTTGAATTCGGAATATACCATGTTTGACTTATTTATTATGTTTTAATTTTGCCAAAAGGATGGTTGTATGATAAATATTTTGATACAGCGGCTACACCGTAGTCGCGTAAAAAGTATAAACGTTTTTAATTGTTAATGTCAAGAGTAAACTGTTCTAAGATGCCTTTAGATACCTTTATAAGCATTTAATCTTTAAGACAATACATTCAAACTTCTTACAACTAATTCTTTAATTAAAACACCTATATTAAAGAAACATCTCAGCCATTTCTCTCAAGCTTATTAAACCCTTTTCACTAACCACTTACCTTCAAGTCAGGGAAACAATAAGATCCTGGCAACACCTGTAAGCCATTCCTCCTCTCGATCACAACGAGGGGTCAAACAGCACGTAGGTAATTATTTAAAAGTCCCTGTCGCAGAAAACATTTTTGTTTTTTTTTTTTATAGATAAAAACGTGGAGAAAATAAGCGATTTTCCTTAAAGATTAAGTTAAATTAGGTACAGCGTTAATATGTTTGGAGTGCTCTTTACAATTTTCTTCTTATCTTTAGTGTATTTATGTTTCTTTTTTCACAGGTATTTTTTTTTTTTGTCTTTTACTTTAGATCGTGTTGTGAATGGGTTATCTTTGTAACAGTAAATTATTGTTTTATTTTGTTTTTGTTAATTTTTATGGGTGAAACAAGATAAAACGAATCACACTCTCTATACACTAACTCTCTTCTCTGTATATACTTGACGTAGGTATCTAAAAACAAACAAGTTTCAAAAAACAAACATTAAACAGGTTTTACATCAGAAAACGACCAGTCTTTTTCCGATAAAATATATTGCCCAACGAGCCATTGATAACACAAAATCAAAGCCTCACAAAGCGTTTAAAACCACAAAAGGAGGTTCTCAGGTCGAACTAGGATGCGCTATCAGCTGCAAGCCGGACGTTCTCTCTTTGAGTTATGGCGGACCACATCCGTTGAATGTATTTCCGGTTGTGTGTGCCCGATCGCCACGGACAGTTGACCGCTCAATGAATCATAGCTAATCAGGGATGGGCTAATGTCTTGTTAGCTTTTTAGCTTTGGATGTTATAGAAGGAAATTACTGGGTTTATTAATTGCGGGTTTTGATATTTGTGGTGATTACTGCTGCTGTTAATTAGTATTATTTAGATATATTTAGAAATATTATGATTAGATATAATTTAGATGTAGAATATTATTTAGATAATAAGACTAGGTATAGTCGTCAGGAGCGCGGGAAACGTATGGATGAGGGACGCACAGAATAGAGAAGAGTGGCAGAAGAAATGGGAGGCCTATACTCAACAGTGTGAGATTCCGGGCTGAAATGATGATGATAGTTCAAGGAATGCAGAATAATTTGTACTATAAGATAATATCCTTTGATGAGGTTTTATGGAGGGCTCTGATCTCAAGTGCGTATGCGGCGCCTCCCCACAGACAGTGACTCACCTTCCGCCATGCGCTATATCTTGTTGATGCTCCCAGTTTATGAACTTGATGATGTTTAGACTTTATCAGTGAGCAAAGGTTGCTCTGAATTTTAAGTTAAATATATTTGAACTTGTTGCAATCGATACCACAAATAAGATGAATATTTGTGTATTAAGAGGACGTATGAAAGCATTAGCCTTCCAATCAAAATTGTTTTTTGCAATACACTGCCTGTTTAATTTATCATAGCTAATCACTGTGTAGCCGTTGTAGACTTTAAGAGTAAAGAGGAATTACTTATCGTATAAATTATTTCTTCCGTTGGAAGGAATAGAGGGTGGCCTTTGCTTAGCAGTGGGACAATATAGGCTAGCTATAATAATATAATTTATTTCTTACTACATAGTTAGATATTTTTGATGACAACCGCTAATGAGTTCTTCGGTTCTTTAGAAAAGGGAATGGAGTGATATGTGTTGGGTTTGTTAGTATTATGAAGTGAAATGATATTTCAGAAATACAGAAGATACTTACAAAAGAGCTCAGCTACGTATATTGATGTATTGGTTCGCTCACGTCAACTACATAATCAATTGCTGTAATACAGTAGTATGTTACTTTGAGGATATCGTACAAACAATACATTCTTCAACAACTATTCCACTCAATTCTATTAGCTATGTGAAGCTTCCCTTGAGAGTAACCCATACATCAAACTCGTGTACAGAAGAGTAGACTTATTGGCATCTAAGAGATGGACTAACTTTTGATTGTTTTTTTTTTATTATAAATGGGCTTGCTCTTGACCTCAATCTTGCCCCAAGGGCAGAGATGATGTCGACGATGGAACGAGCTTACCCAGAAGAAGCCTGTTTAATCGCGACTTAAATAGATTAGGGTTATATGAACTCAGAAAAACCGACGCAGGCAGGGAATTCCAGTCCTTGGCTGTGCGCATAATAAAGGACTTGGCAAAGCGCTTCGTTCGAATGTGTGGAACGTCGACTAGGTATCGGTGATAACCTGCAGTACGTCTAGTCTCCCGATGGAAGAAGGAAGATGGTGGAATCAGCTCGTGGAGCTCCTGCGTACACTCTCCGAAGTACAGTCTGTAGAAGACCGACAGACATGCGACTTTGCGACGGTGGGCCAGGCTATGTAGCTTGACAACCAGCCCACCGTCACCAATTAGCCTCCCGGCTCTGCGCTCTACAGATCTTGATACAACAAACGTCGATAAACCGGCTGTCATTCGTACATCTTTGGTTATAGTCAACATCTTTCTTCTGCCCTTTTCCCAATTCATTTGGGGTCGGCGCAACATGTCTTCTTCTTCCATACTTCTCTATTTCTCGTCATCTCAGCAGTCACCTCCTTTCTAGCCGTATCATCCTTCACACAGTCCATCTATCGTTTCTTTGGTCTTTCGAATCTCGACTCTTATAGCCATCTTTACATTTTACATTCATCAACATTTTTATTTGGTTATATAGTCATGGTTTCGATATACTCGGCGGCCCGAAAGTTAGTCAACCAGTCTTACCCAGTAATAACAGAGTTCTCAAGGTCAGATAGGCAGTCATTCCATGTAAAATTTTAACCAGATTTGACCAATTTTGACCAGAGAGAGAAAATTTTAGGCAGATTTAATTTCTTAATATTGGCATGACAAAATATGAGTGTACTTGACAGGTATAGAAGAATAAAACTGCCCCACATCTCAAAAAACAAAGCTAAACCAAAACAGAGCAGAACTAAACTCAATTTACATTCCAATACTTCCGTTGTCCTATTTATGATGTAAAAATTCATTTCTTTATATACATGTACGGAATATTTTAACGTTCATTAATGTTTGACTTTCTCCCTGCGATCTCGGTTAGATGGTTCATAAATATGTAATGGTGCGCTCCGTGAGCTATGCAAAGTAACCTGGGTTCCCTTTGGTAAACAGGTCAACTTGAATTTAGAGTCGGTTTATATCTGTGGTTGATTAAGTGGATGTTGTGATTGAAATTGGTGGGAAGTCGGTTAAGAGTTTTTTTAAATTATAATAATAATGTCAGCCAGAAGAAACTTGCCTGCCTGCCTTTGTCTCGTAGCGAGAAGGCACGAGCATTGATCACCTCACATGGTTTAGTGATTTCGAACTTATTTTAATAATTAGTATCGTAAAGTGTATCGTGTTAGTGTCGTAGTTAGTATCGTATTAGTGTCGTAAAGTACATATTTTATGATTTGAAAGGTCATATGATTGTACCTACTTGCCCGGATTTGAAGGCACAGCCTGGTGCCTGACATGCTAAGCTATAACCTCTTGGCTATCATAACGTTTTGAAATTGATTTGGTTTCCAAAAGTAATTTCGAAATGCTGGGTTATTGAAAACAGATATAAGATGTTTTTCAAGTGAAAACTATACTCAAAGAATCAAAAAAGGTTTTAGGGTCTATAATAGGAGTTTTTCTACAGAATAGGTACTTAGAGAATCTATTTCTCAAACATATCAAAGACAGAAATCTGTCTCAAGGAGATTAATATTAAAATTTAAAGTTTGTAAAAGAGTAAATTATTATCTCAAAACAGACGCCATTGAGATTCCTTACATAATAACTGCACAAGATTTATTCAAGTTAAAAATATCCAAGACTTTTAAAGGTCAAAAAGGAATTCCATCTGTCTCAGCAAAATGTCGATTTGACTTTATTTATTAAATTCTTTCCATACCCCTTAACAGACGCTAAGAATATTTAAAATTTTACATTTATTTATCTTAAAAATACCATTGCTTATGGTATGAGAAAGGACGTCTTGGAATTTAATTTAGCCTTGAATCGCTACTGGTATTAAATAAGTAGGTAGTTTAAATTTAAAATAACAGAGTCGAGTCTGCCTTGAAACATATTAAAACATAATTTGGATACCGGCCAAAGGGAGCAGGGTTAACAAGATGCCTTTAATAAAAGAGGAGATGCGACGACTCTGAAGGGGAAGAGGAGGATTTTTGTTTGGAGGACTCTGAAATGTGGCTACACAAAGGTTGCGTTCTAATAATTCAGTGTTTTGTGGCTGAGTTTATCAGAAACGAAGCTTTTTTAGAGTTTGCTTTGTGCTGAATTAGAATAATAACGAATAAGATAAACGTTTAACTTACCTCGTTTCTGATGCATCGTATTTAAAACCATGATTATATTTCTAAAAAATATTCGATGGTTTGAAGTATCTACTCTATGAGTAAAAATCGTGTATTTTGGTTCGAACCAAGTTTCCGGGTCAAGTTATTATTGCGTACCCAAAATGTTATCAAAATTACATAATCTTATCAGTTTTTCACCATAATGGTCGACCGAAATCTATAAAACCCGATCCCATCTGTCCAATATTATGATTAATATAACCGTACATTCCATGTCTAAAAAATTCGTCACGGATCTGAATAAAACTCCTTCCGCTTGACCGCCGGTCCTCATAACTCGACTCGTCCAATAATATCGTCATATTTTTTTCTAACATCGCGAAATTGGTATAAAAGGACGGAAGGGAAAGTTCGGGACGAAATTGCGGGGGTCGTGTGTACTAGTAATAAATAATATACGCAATCTGCGACTGTTACTTTCGAGGACACGTTTTGTGTTGCACGTGTCTTTGAGGCCAATTTGTTTGAGGAAGTGTTCAATTGGTAATGATTTAGTAGGTTATGCTTTTGGGGTTTATGTGTGTTGTTCGGCCAGTAGTGATTATGATAACGACCTTAATTGTCAGTGGAAAAACTTTATTCAGTTCTTTTTTTCAGAGGAGCAGTGGCTGTTTAACATTTTGTTTTTTAACTTACGAGCCTGTTTTTTTGTTTGGTGGGAAATCATAAAATGACCCCTCTCGCTCTGGACGAAGCGGAAGGGAGTGTCAGACTTCTACTGACTAAAACCCTACCATGTTCCTTCTTAGCCCTTTGTGTTCCGGGGCCGCGGTATCTCTTTCAAATAGTCCCACAGAACCTATGAGACTGGCTTCTGCTTACAACGGACAATCCTATGGATGCCTTGAGTGTAAGGCCAACAGCCAGAGCGAACATTTTGACAGTATGAACTTGCGTTTATACCATTTGCAGGGTTACTTTTTGCTCGAGTCGCAAATGGATGTTTTATTTTAGTCCTAAAACCGGTCACTATTCAACCCCTTTTTACACTATGAATTAGATGTTCACATCACACGAGTTAGATGAATGGATAGAGCTACAAGAATAAGTGAATTTTTGACTGTTCCTACAAGAATGAAAAGAAAACAGCACGAAAATTTCACAAACAAGCAGTTTATCTGATCTAAAAATAAACGCAATCACAGCGCAATTCCTTTGACTGCAATACGAATTTTGACAAGGGTTCATTATTCGCTTCCCCGATACCGTTTACCGTATGAACGTGGTCGTCAATTATCGTAAATAAGTGAACAGTCGGTGCACGGCTGTCGGTCGGGGCCGCCTATTCGCTGTCTGTGGCAAATGAGACGGCTTGATGCGCCCCTGCACTAACGGTAAGTTTTAGATAGTGGTCTAGTTATAAGACTGTAACGGATTTCTCGTTGCTTTAAAAAAGTCACCAGTAGTGACAGCGCACCAGAAAAATTAAATAACCTGAATGCTCTGGATAAATAGCCATCGGTTTCAAGATTTAATTTATTTTTCCACGACTTTCAGCATTCGTCATTGATGGTTAACTGAACGTCACTATGTTTGCTGCCTCGATAATTTTTACTAAAGTCTGAGCCATTCTCATATACCTACGTCTACTGATAACTGATGTTTATAGTTTACTGATCATTTTCAGTGACTCGACAATTTTCATTTAGCTTTTTATTGATTTCATGTTCAACTGGTTTATGTCGAATATCTTATGTTTTCGTTTTTCTTTACACATCATACCTATTTATCCAGTATACATTAGTGTTGGAATAATGCCATGCCATATTTACAACTATTTTAATATCTATCAAAAATATGTTACTTTGGCTATCGCTTACAGCTCGCATCTTGGGCCTAAACGTTTCTAAGAGGGTAAATTTACACCTATCCAAATAATAGTCCGTAGGTTCTTATGCGAGATTCAACGCTACACAATATTGCTACAGTTACTTTGTCAGCAATAGAATTAATTTGGGGGAAAAAAGCTGCGATACGTTTTATCATCACCAAATAATTTGCAGGTACTGAAAAAACAATCAACGTCATTAAACCGATTTATTAGGAGTCAGCGGCCAGCGAGCATATTTTGTTCATCCATACTTATCTCTTACTCGACATCTCATCAGTCACCTTGTTCTTATCATATATAAATATCCTTTATAATAAGTTCATCCAACGATACTCAATAAACAATACCAATAATCACCACCTGCGCGCAAAAGTAGCTTTTTGTAAAGCCTTCATTCGAAAAAAACTTACATCTTGTTCAGCCTAAACATTTTTTGTTTTGTCAAATATTTTTTGACTTCGAGACGAAACGAGAGATGACAAGGAAGAGATCTTGACTACAAAATGTCCGGGTCTTGTAGTTCTACCAAACTACATAAGAACAAAACACTTATTCCTTGCTTTATCTAAAGTTCTTCTATTATTCGCAACGAACTCCTGAATACTTCTACATAAGCCAGGATCTGGGCGCTAATGCTCGTGAAAGACTAACTTCAACTCGTATTCGCATCACGTTTTAGCGGATTTTATACACCCCATCTCGACTCTTAAGTCACTGGTTTTACCTGCTATAAAAATCGTATAAAATATTAGGTTCTTGAGTCAGCCGTTTTTTTGGTATTGGATATACGAGCGTATGTTAGCACCTTCTTACGCAATATGTATTGCTTTAAAACCGGTGGTACATACGATAATGCATATGTCAAGCGATCTGAAGAAATAAAAGTATTTTTCTGTTAATTTATTATATTAAAACATGCATTTTTTTCTTCACATTCTAACACCCGAACCACATAAATTATATCGTAATATTGCATCATCAATGAATTTGTGTATCAAACTGTACACAATGTAAGATCATTTCACATAATTAACCATCACAATATTTGTACGTTTTACATATATGCAACTGCGACTGCTGAGTATGAGGTCCTGGGTTCGATTACCGGGAAGGGCAAAGTGTTATTGGGTGTTCCATAAGATAGTTTGCTGTAGCACCGGAGTCTAGAATCGCGCCCGGTTGATGGCACCCCCCTTTAGAATATTGTACTTAAACATAACTATCGAAATGTAGGTACGAAATTACAGGTGTGATGTTATGTTATCATTGTCAAAAAAAACAAGATAACTACGTTTAACAATAACTATACAATATCACGATATGACGAGAAACAGAGTAGTATGTTAGAGGAAGTCATGCTGCGCCGACCCCAAATAAATTGGGATAAGGGCAAGAAGAATGATGACGATGATGACAATAATATAACACCAATAAATCATTTAAATAAAACATAATCCATTCCATCTATTAAAGTCATGCAAGCTCAGTTCAAGTCAGCACACAGTAATCAAAACTGCTTAAAGCTGAACACGAACACCAATTTCCCGATCGACTTCTATCCCTTCACGTACAAAGACATCGATTGTTTATATACGGGGAAGTTTGTCGTCATATGACATGGAGTGGAAGGAACATGGAGTACTCAGACTTTGTCTCGCTTTGCATACGAAGATTATTGTGTTCGCATTTAGGCGGTAACTGGTTCGATAGTTCAATGACCTTAATTGATTAGATGAGACCTTAACTGGTAAAAGCACACAGCTGTCACACTGTCAAAATATTTATAAAGTTAGAAAGTCTTGATATGCAAGAGTGTTAGATATGTTTAACGATGGATGAGTTAGCGTACCGCTGATGCACATCAAGGCCAATTTCTAATAAGTTACTGGCCTACCTAACCATTGCTTAAAGTATTTATGCATTTATATAGTAAGATGCGAGTTAGGTCTTACTACTCTTCTTATTTACAACTGCCTGCTACTCCTTTACTTGCTTTTTTTTTTGTTAGCTATTGCTTCTTTTGATTGTATTTGTTAATTGGTGATCATTCCATCCGCTTCCACTCCGTGTCATAAAAGTTGTTCAGGAAGTTGTATTGTGGGTTGACGGTTATGCGGGAACTTGGTTCTTTTACACGTTTAATTCGACAGTGAGAAGCGTTCTGATGTGGAGAAGCAGAATAGTCTCATGATTGTTGCGGAAAACGGCTGGTTGCTCTCTATATTGTTTAGTTTGGTGTATGAAATTGAGTTCTTTGTCCGGTGCATTTATGGGATGATCTATAAAATATGTGGTTTTCTATGTATTTACTACGTAAGGCTTAGTTAAGCTTCTTGTATTGAACATCGTCTATGAGAACCTCAGGTGGTGATCATGATGTACGAGTAGTATCTTTGTTGAGTCATTAATCGACGTCGTATACAAAACAAAGCAAAGATATCAATAAACTAGATGTTACCTTAATGAAAGCTTGAAACAGCTGCCATTAGCCATGCTTTGTTAAACCTGGTTGAAACCATTTGTTTCTCATTCACTCCGCTAGATAAAATCGTTAGTAAAAGTTAATATGGCCACAATAATGACCGAAATCGGAGTGGGTAACCATTGTGATCGATGTAAAACCAATATCGGAATCATTTTAACGTGTGCCACATTCAACCAATTTGATCCATTGGGCATGATTCCAATAACGATACGTTGAATTGACCGAATTCGAGTTCAATATACACTGAATGAAATACGAAATAAAGCAACATCCACCTAAGTTTAGACAGATAATTAAAAGAGATATAAAAAAAATTACCTACTTTATAAAATTGTAACCTTTTTATATAATAAAAGGTAATGACCGTTACCTCTAAAACAATTAACCGACATGTTCATAAAGGCCTCGAAATAACAAAATTAAAACGCGCAAAAAGTATCGTCACGCACAAAAGTTTGTAACAATAATACTGGGTGTATGTACAGAATTAGCATAATGCTAACATTGGCGCCCGTGGGACCGCACACGTGGGCAAACAGAGACAACCGTACGCGCCTGTACCGCCCGGCCACCGGAAAATATTGTGACGTTACAAAAATACAGAATTGCAAAAACAAGGCTTGTTGATGTTTCTCGTGTTTTTGTTTTAGATATGAAAGAGAAATTCTTAGTGGGTTAACCAGACGAAATAGGTTACCGCTTTGTGGGACGAGCTATGAATAAAAAACATCGTGACACGGAATATGAAAACAACATTTAGTTCGGTGCTGTTTTTGTTAGGGAAAGCTGAAAAATTACTCGAACATTTACAACTGAAAAATGCTGTGATAGTACAAAACTTTTGATAAATGATGATGTTGAGAGCTAGCCCAACATTTTCTCACTACTGGACAAAGGTCTCAATAATTCCTTCCAATGGCCAAGAATCTGTACAACTTCTATCCAATTCTTAAGGAAGACATCCAGTGCGTCCCGACAACTCCTTCGTGGTCTGCCGCGTCCCCTTGTCACTGTTTCAGGCCACGGACAAAAATGTTAACTATGTATTATTATAGGCTCAGTTTTTATAATTACATACAGAGGCCATTATTTATTCAGGATCATCGAAGTTGTTAAACCAAGGAGGAAAAAAGATCACAGCATGTCTTTCATATCATCAGAGTATTTAAGATACTTCCTTAACAATATAACCACTTCAACATACCTCAAACAAAAAATCCTCACAGAAAATGTTCTTTCATAGTCCAAACAAGGCACCTTTACAAAATTAAGTCCAACTTGTTGAACCTCTGTAATAAGCGGCCGAAAATGTCTGACTTGTACGGTAATATTTTAATTACTTCCCCTTAACTGTCTTACAACTTCTGAGCATAATGCTAGGCATCGCTTTGCTGGCCTAATTAGACGTGAGACTTTTAATTACGCTTTTAGACAAACAAAGAATTCTTACGTTTGTTTAGAGAACAAGAGGCTTGTGTTAAACCTTGCTTCTAACCGTTTGTCCACAACATACACGCTTAAGCGTTCGTGTTACGACAGCCACTGCGAAGAATGACAAATTCAACTTTCTTTCTTATCGTAATTTATAAAAAAAGACTGTTATCTATCAACATTGAATGCGTACAAAAGTTTCACGTTCGTGTTATTAACCGTTTGAGGAGTTCTCTCATAAGGAGCCGAGCCTGGCATGACTGCAGAATCAAGTTATGTCTATCATAAAATACCATTGTCACTAGACCCAAAAGTGTCTGCAATATTTCAGGCAATCGGTTGGAGAGAACTGGTTTGAAATTCAGATACAAGATTTAACCAGGACATACTAACAAGGCAAGATAAATTTAAGTTTATAAAACGAAGGAAATGGCCGGAGTCCAAGTCCAAGGCCACGAGTCACCCCGACGCGACGGAAGTCACTTAAAGAAAATAAGTGATACACGAGCGCGTTTCCGCCAATCGCATCGTTTGAGGACGTGTACGGGTCATAAGTTAAGGTCTAATGTAGGATCAGGTTAGGTAAGTCAAGCCTTAAGATCTTAGTGGGGTTGTTAGACGAGCAAGTCGTGTATAGATTAGTATTAATGTTGTAACAATAAGTCCTTCGTAGGGCTTATGTGGATAGCGAGTGGAGTATAATTATAGTTATTGTCTGGTTTAGTTACTAGTGGTGTGTGGAGAGAAGTGAATGTGAGAGATTAGTTGTGTACGAATTATATTATATTAAGAGGGTGAAATTTCAATACTATGTTGCAATGACCTTAACGAAGATGATCGGCTCTAAATCCTAACATTAAATTAATGGTAGTGATATTTATTGGAAGACGCATTACACAACAAGCCTCACAGATCACATTCGCTTGTAGTTGATGTCTGATTGCGTTTCAACAGAAAAACAAAGAAAAAATGCAATGCTCCCTGGGAAAAGAAATGTAAAAGCTATACGATTTGATAAAATGGTCCTATAATTGATGAAATATATTAATGCCATGGATTTTCGCAAAATAACGACTATTTCCATAACTTAGACGTTAGAGTGAAATATTATGAACTGTCTTAGTCTCAAAAGTATCTTTAAAAAACAAACCTGGATAAGAAACAAGCTTCGATGATTAACACGCACGTTTTTCGCAAGCTTACTCATACTTACAAACACATAACAGAGCAACAACCAGAGAATAACAGATCCCCATTACTTACCCCAAAACCACAATATACCCACATAATTATGCAAATTCCACAAACATGGAAAAGCCTAATTCTGCCTCTCGAAAACCTAAACCAGCGGCCTTCTTATAAATATATCATGAACTTTGTTCGTGCGTGTACTTTTGAGCAATCCATCCGGACAACGGGAGGATAATCTCCTATGTATCTCTGGGCTCTGACATGAAGCCTGGGGTCAAACGGAATTATAAATCACCAAACAACGCGGACTCCTGAGTGTTTAATAATTATAATATTCATACGGTAATGTATGGTTCGTAATGTTAAGAGTTGAAAGTAGGTCGCGTTTATATAGGTTTTGGTCGCGTTTTGGAGGCCGGTTTAGTGTCCGATTGTGGTTTGATGTTGATGAAGGATAGATAATGGAAGGACGTGCTTCCTGTATTATTCGTTTATTCATTTTCTTCCTCACGTTTTATAAAATCGTAAAACTAAGATATATAATCAACAAATAAATTGTAACTTACCGGTATTGGGAACAGGATCCGAGCGACCGGTGGTCAGGAAAGGAACCTCCTAACAATGCTATCCTTGTTCAGAAGTACCACTTTCTGCATTAAGTCCTTGATTCAGCTGCCTAACGAGAGCCTCTTCAGAGATTGGTCGAGGCTCTTGCTAATTAAGCTATTGTCTGATACGACTACCGGCACAATGATCACTGAGTTCATATCTCACAATATATCGACAGCCTCTTCTAATATATTCTATACTTGATTTGCTTATTTTTCTGGGCTTTCACGGGGTTCTCGTCACACGGGACTATTACCTCGTTATTCAAATTGTTGAATCAGATAATTATGTTTTACCATCAATGATTGTTAAGTTTACAGCCCATTATTCTAGATCTGTGGTCGGTTGGTTGATGGCAATTATAATAACGCTAGATATCTTCAAGTTTCATTTAATAGGTACACTTCTGCCGAACACCCTGAAGATTACAACTATCATGTTATTTCATGTTTATCAGTCAATAGGTTAATATTCAGCACACATATTCAAATGCAGCATAAACTCCAGAGTGAGTGCAGAATCGAGAGCAGAAACAATACGACATTTTTATATCATTCAATTTTCCGTATAACATATCTAACAGGATTATGCCGCGGGGCGGGACTGGTAACCGATAGAAATTGAAATAAAAACATTTGAGCTCGCTTCGAACTCACTCACGAGCTTCGCCTACAGCATTTCATTGATTTCAGGCTTAATTAAGTATCTGTAATAGAACAAAGTGAAAAATAGGAAGGAATTAATAGCCACTGAAGGTGTGACTACTTATGCTATAAACACCGGTAACCTTTCAAATAATTTCAACATAAAATGAATATCATCAAACCTTGTTACCGTAGTCTAATAAAAAATATCTTGAACACTGTAGCAGAAAGACTAGATCTGTTTAAAAATAGAAAATATATTATAATTAACGATCGCGACAAAGGACTGGCGACAGCGTAACCAACATGCTAATTTTCGTTTAAATTAAAGCAATAAAGGAGGAACTGTCAAATTACGGGAAGTAGCTAACAAGAAGCATAAGTAATATTAAAGAAGTAGGTAAGTAATCGCTCAAAGGACGGTTTCCATAATATAAAAATTGCAAAATTATAGAGTATGAACGATGGCGTAATTGGAAAAATGTTGAGCAACCCGCGCTGGACTAAAGCATACCCACGATGTCAAAGGTTGATCACCTCTGCTACTGCAATTGATTTTTTATTGCCGCAAAAAGTATTACTATGGAACCGAACAAACGATTCGTTTTGTCTAACTAGTCGCTATTTTGGTGCAGTCGAACAGTTGCTAGTTTCGAACGGACATTGTTTGAAACTATACGGATATTTGTATTCGCCAGGAACAGTTAAATTAAATCCAAAAAGCAGCTTCATGTACTCCCAAAAAAATGTTATCAAACCCGAAAACTTCGCCAAAGCAAACAAAGACATTTGAAGCAAAAAATCCACCTTTTGATCCTCCTTTTATCAAATACTTTTACAAAAGAAACATTTATGTTAAGGATAGCGGTGAAAAATTAGATAATAATCTTAAGATTTTTTCCATTTTAGCCCTTCCCTGTAATTACGTTTTTGTTCATCTCTAGGAAGTTCTTTTGTTTGAAGGGAAGGCTGACTAACAAAAGCCTTGGCGGGGAAGCAAACAAAGACGTCTGCTATGAAACCATAGCTCGATGGTGTTTTCCTTTCACGTCATACAGAATCGATGGCGATATGAAAAGCTTAAAGAATGCCTAATTATGGATATTATGTGGAGGTTCTGTGCATCAGGTTTCTTGTTTTTTATGTTATTTTTACTTTTCACTCTCAAAATTAATATAAAAGGCAGACAGTGCCTTGGGCATTCTCTATCAGATAACTAGGGTAGTTGACATGGAAGATTTTTTTAATCTTTTATTTGCGCAAGTAAGCTATCGTAAATTAAATAAACATTTTTGTAAGGGTTCTTTTATAAACGCTGCTTAAAGTAATTAAGATAAGAGATAAGGTTGGATGTTTCCTCAATTTTTTTTTTAGTTTTTTATGCGTCGCTCAATTTCATCGACGTTTATGAATAAAACTTCAAAATCACACTGTATCTATATTATGCTGTGGTATTATGTAACCTAATCTAACTATGAACACACATAAAGGATCACACACAAAAAGGCTCCATAACTAAGAACTAATAAATATCAGACACCTATCAACGAAAATCATCCGGCCGAGCGCCTCTAAAGATAGTTTTTCATCTGTTCAGACATAATGCTCGATTAACACTCCATAACGGTCAACCGGAAGTGCGGACGCCATGTTGGCGGCGAGATAGCGGAAATATATCGCCGGAAGTCGACAGCCATTATTCAGAAAAGGAGTTCTTCCGTCATCACTCTATGGCTCTTATTATTTTTGGCGATATCCCGGTAGTTTGGTGATAAGGTAACGTGTAATGAATTATTAGGGTATTCATAGGATGTAAGTGGGTTGTTATGGCTTATTATTAATGATTGTAGGCATGTGGGCAGACGTATTTATAACTGATGCTTAAGAAAACTGTTGTGTTAATTAATATATTGGGTGGTAGCTCTAAAAGTAACCATGGAGTTTCTTGCCGGTTCTTCTCCACAGCAAACAACCAAACTGAACCATAGGCCTATGTAAAATTGAATATTTCAATTGAGAATGAGATGAGTATGCTCAAATTAAGCAAAGAAGTAGACCAGTTCAGCTCAGGTTGGAAATTGGGTAATATTACTAAATTCAATATCGCACGGCACATAGACAGCCAATCACTCAAATTATTTTCTATAATTATGACTCCATTATGTTCTTATAAGCATTATAAAAATGTCATCATCATCATCAGCCTATAATGTTCCCACTGCAGGGACTCAGGCCTCCTCTCTGAGAGAAGGATGGGCTATAATCCACCACGCGGGTCCAGTGCGGATTGGTTTATAAAAATGTAACCTTCATCAAGTAAATCGAGAAAGCGAATAACGAAACAGGCATCTTGAAAAAAGAAAACTATAAGTATGGAAACCACCAAGATAAGTACCTCTAAGTGAAACTAAAACCGTAGTAAAAGCGGACCAATTAGCAGGTCCAGTAAGTAAATAAAATATACTAGACTATATAGAAACTCATTTCAGCTAGTGTTAATTACTAAATTAGGTACATAGTAATGAGAGCACTCCAACTATCGCCTCGGTGGAAATTTAAAAAGCTGGAACTCCCTTTTAATCTCAACTTTTGTTGAGGCCCAAGTTATAAGCGATTGGAGTGTAAAAAATATATTGGTTAACAGAAAACTAGCTGGGATCGCGGCTTATAACATAAGATAACAACATAATTATCATTTATTAATTTTCAGGCAACTTTGACCTATAAATAACAGACTAACATAATACCTTATTATGATACAATACAGGGTGGAAGTTGCCAACGTCACCTGGAGGGAAAGTACTCTAAATATTGAACATAACTAAATTTTCTCAAAGGAAACATTCTTTTATTTTTCATCATTTCTGCCGACAGACGTCCACTGCTGAACATAATCATGCCTCCCGTCGTCGATTTTTTCAAAAACAAACAAAACTGCATTCGAAATTATTCAAAAACTAAAAAACAAAGTTTTATTTCACATAAAACTAAAATAACATGGGTCGAATAAACACTTCTTCAGTAAAAAGGGCGAGGCAGACAGATAGAGACAGCGTCTAGCTTCTCATCATTTTATCAACTCATCATCATCATCATTTTAGCCAAAAGACGTCCACTGCTGGACATAGGCATGTACCGACCGAAGGTCGATTTCTGGAAGAAAGATATTTGAAGGAAGCGCGAGCATTCGACGTGGGCGGTAGCTAAAAGTATTAATAGTCTTAGAACTAAAACCATCTTAGAACGTAACCCATCTTCGTAACGACACCTTAGATACTATTAACGTATTCACTCGTGCATTTAGAATAACTTCCTTGTTTATCGAAACATAACATTGAGGAGATTTTGGCTAATAAAAGCAGCACGGGTCGACTTTCCAGGTTAAGTTGTGCTAACCGACGTTGGTCCTCGGGTAGGTGACCATCGTTATATACCGAGTTTCCTGCGTGCGTCGGAACACACTTTCAGCTGTTGGTCCCGGCTGTCATTTGTAGATATTTGATAGTCGTTACAAGTGGTCAGTGGCCTGAAAGTTTGACATCGAGTCTCACTAAGGTAAGGTACGGTATCGAATTACCCATTTAATGTGCCTTTCATTTCCTACTACATTTTTCTGCTTCGTCATCTTAACATTAGCTTCCAATCTTTTAATCTAAGTCTGTCTTATATGCCTACAGTCACAAGTTCCCATTACAATATCTCTGCTCAGATAGGTACCTTTAAGACCTCTTCCCTCACCTTATACCTTGCACCACCACTAGTTATGAACAAAAAACTGTCGTAGTCCCTCCCTAGAGACGAGTCGTGAAGCTAATGACGTGTTCTCGCCGGGACACGTGTCTTGCACGCGCCGACATAACCTCTAATGTGTAATAGCGTGGCTGGAGAGCTCGGCAAATTGGCAAGACGGATTTGTTATTTTGACGGTCGGCGAGTAAAGGGTTTGGCAAGCTATTGAAGTGTCGTCGTTGTTGATGTTTTTATTGCAGGCTTCTAGTTTAATTTTATTCAATGTAAAGTTTATTTATTATTGTTCTATTTTAGAAGCTAGTTTAAAATATTGATCTTTAGGACGTTTTACCCGATATTAGGAACCATTCTGACTATTTAGAATTTAAATTATAGATATTTTTATAATAATTACTTTGCCCTGCATTGCACCTTTTTCTACCAATCGGGTGGGTTTAGGAGGGTGAAGAGTACTTTACAACCTATTCTAAAACCTACTGAATATACACACGTAATTTCATAAAATCGGTCAATCCGTTTTCCAGGAGTATAATATGGCAACTAACACTGTGACACGAGAATTTTATATATTTTTAGAACATTATTGGGATTCCAAATATCACATACAAGTTTGTTTAGCGAGTGAAAAGACGTTTGTACTATTACTACTATAAATATACTACCAATAATATAACTTCATGGCCATTATGTCTTTATAAATGAAGATAAGGTAGTATAATATACCGAACTCAATTTCAGGTTGACTCACCTCTCCATGCCACTTATACAAGGACATGCAAATAACAAAATAGGTGAATTAGACTTAATAGGGCTGCACCTATAACACATTATGCATTACAATAATAATAATAATAATAATAATAAAATCTGTGGCCCGGTTGTCAATGTGACGCAACATTTTTTCTGCTTCCCAATAATTTTAAATCTTTTTTGACGAATTTTAATACAGAAAACATGTTCAATAAAATATTTTGGAAATATAAACCACCAGAAAAAAAAGGACAATAAATCACAATCACCATTTACGTTAAATCCTACGAAAAATAAAAATCATGCAGAACGAAGCAATTGATAGACGTCACCTATGTTAACAAGAAGCCGGGCTAAGCGACTCCAAGCACACCCACCATCTCCGGACTCGTCACTAAACTCCGCCTCGCAGCCGCCGGGACGCGCCACACGCGTGAGCGCCGTGTCACCGGTAGCTGTAGCTGCGTCGAGTTCCAGTGATGAGTTTTTCTCCCCGTCGCCGTCGATACAATCAACATCACCACCGCCATCACCATCACCACTGCGGCGCGGACGACGAGGAAGAGGACGGCCACCAGCGGGCCTGGGACCTCGAGGCCAACCGGCCCCGAACATGGTCCCCGCTGCCGGTGGAAATGTGTCGCGCATGAGATGGACTCAGTCCATAAATGAGAACGTCATGCGCGCATATTATGGGGCTACAGAGGGAGGAGACAACCTGACCGCGTACCGTGTTCGGATGCTCTCTCTGTTTCAGGTGCTTGAGCCAGCTGTCAACGTGTCGGCGCAACGATTGTCGGATCAGGTACGGGTCATCCAGCGTAATCGTATGTTGGATGACACTGTGCTTGATCGCCTGCGAACTGAAATGCAGCGTAGCCATGTCATTACACCGTCTCACGCTACACCCTCGCAGGCTGTGGTACCTCCACAGTCTACAACAACCACAACATCTAACCACGAAAACGACGTGAGTAATGACATGGTTACTGATGTAAGTACCCAGTGCAATGAGGAGATAAGGAGTACTTTGGAGGGTGCGGTTCGGGAGTATCGCTTCATGAATCCCGAACTTAGACCGCGTTTACCTCGTTTGCCCATGCACAACAAAAATAGGGCGCTGGTGGCTGTTCTGGATTCGCAGTTGTCAAGCTATTTTGACAATTGCGAAAACCTTACTGATGCTCATTCAATCCTGTATTGTGCGGCTGTAACGGTGTGTCGTGTAGCTCATGTCAAGTTTCCAGATGACATAGCTACACGACCGAAAGTTGCTGTACCAGCATGGCAGTGCAGGATTGAACGACGCATTACTAGGGCCAGGGCATTCATCGGCAAACTAACCTGCTTCCGGGAGGGCAACATTCGCCCTCGAGTGATGCGTTTTGTGAGGCGGGCGTTCGCGGGGACTGATATCAGTCCTCGAGACTACATGTCCCGTATCACAGAACGCATCGACTTCTGGAAGCAGAAAGTGTATGCATGGGCGAACCGTATCCGTAGGTATAAGCGACGGGTGGAGCGGTACACTCAGAATCGCACATTCCAAAGGGATGAAAGGTGGGTATACAGGGCTTGGGAGCGACCGGACCAAGGTGTGGCTGACGGGCTCCTACCGGATGATGATGCCATGAGCTCGTTCTGGCGCAGCATCTGGTCGGTGCCTGTCAGCCATACTGAGGGTGAATGGATTCGAGGAGTCGAGCGAGCGTGCGATCCAGTATCAGAAATGGGGGCGGTAACTATCAGCCCCCAAGACGTTGCTCGTGCAGTCCGCCCGTTGCCTAACTGGAAATCTCCAGGGCCGGACGGGCTGCACAATTTCTGGATCAAATGGATCACAAGGTCGCACGCTCGCCTGGCGACTCTTTTCCAGACAGCCTTACAGTCAGGGTCGCTGCCCGAATTCCTGACAACAGGTATAACCCACCTGCTCTATAAATCAGGTGGTACCGCGGAGCCCAAAAATTATAGACCGATTACTTGTCTTCCGACAGTCTATAAAGTTCTTACATCCATTTTGAGAACCAAAATTAACAAACACATTGATGACAATTCTATCATGTCCACTTCTCAAAATGGATGTAGGAACGGGTCCCGTGGTACTAAAGAGCTACTCCTTATCGATATGGCCATTAGCCAACAGGTTCGCCGTTCCCGAAAGGATCTGTCGACATGTTGGATAGACTATAAGAAGGCCTATGACTCGGTGCCACATACATGGCTCATGAGGGTGCTAGAGTTGTATAAAATTGATGCAACCCTACGCACCTTCCTGATGTCGTGTATGGGGCAATGGAGGACAGTCCTTCGCTATCCAGGATGTCGACAGATCCAGAGGAATAGCGAGCCGATAAGGATAGAGCGGGGTATATTTCAGGGCGACAGTTTGAGTCCACTTTGGTTCTGCTTAGCCTTGAATCCTCTTAGCACGCTGCTGGAGGATTCAAGTCTGGGCTATCGGTTGAAGAGAGGCGGTCAGGTTATATCTTACCTCCTTTACATGGATGACCTCAAACTCTTTGCCCCCAACGATTTGCAACTGATGGAGCTACTGAAGGTCACTGAAACTTTCAGTAGCGCCATCAGGATGGAATTCGGGGTGGACAAGTGTGCGGTCATGCATGTAAAGCGAGGGGGGATTGTGGAATCTGTGGGAACCCAGCTCACGGATACCATAAATCTTAGATCCCTCTCAGCAACCGAAACCTACAAGTATTTGGGTATGTCGGAAGCACTGGGCATCAACGTTGCCGACATGAAGCAATCGTTGAGGAAGCGCTTCTTTGGCCGCCTGAGAAAAGTTTTTAATAGTCTTTTGTCGGGCGGAAATAAGGTGCGTGCCTTCAACGGTTGGGTCATGCCGGTTTTGATGTACTCTTTCGGCGTACTCAAATGGACTCAGACAGAGTTAGATGCCCTGGATAGGCGGGTCCGTACATTGTTGACGGCATATCGAATGCATCACCCACGTTCTTCGGTTATGAGACTGTATATCCCACGGAAGTGTAGAGGTCGAGGCTTTTTAAATGCTAAGACTCTCCACAATCGTGAGATATGCAGTCTCAGGGAATACTTTCTGGAAGCCGACGTGGGGATGCATCGAGATGTTGTCGCGGTGGACAGGGGCCTTACCCCGCTCTCCTTGGCTAAAGAGAACTGGAGCAAACCTGTAGTGCTTGACACTAACGACCGCATGGAGGTATGGCAGAGTAAGGAGCTTCACGGACGCTTTTTTCGGGCCCTACACGGGCCCGACATAGACTTCCTAGCGTCCGTAGCCTGGCTACGATCCGGGGAACTCTTCGGAGAAACCGAAGGTTTTGTCTGTGCAATTATGGATGAAGTTATAATGACGAATAACTACCGGAGATTTATTGTGAAGGACGGCACGGTTGACATATGTCGGGCATGCCACCGTCCGGGCGAATCAATCCGTCACATTATCTCTGGGTGTTCTCGTCTGGCTAACGGAGAGTACTTGCATAGACACAACCTTGTAGCCAGGATTATCCATCAGCAACTTGCTCTGAAATACAGCCTTGTGGAATCGGAAGTGCCGTACTACAGATATGTGCCCGACCCAGTTCTCGAAAATGGCAGTATCACATTGTACTGGGATCAATCCATCATCACTGACAGGACTATTGTAGCCAATAAACCTGATATAGTGGTGGTGGATCGATCAGAGAGGCGCGCAATGATTGTTGACATAACGGTCCCGCATGACGAGAACCTCGTGAAAGCTGAGAAAGATAAGCAAATTAAATATCTTGACTTGGCTCGCGAGGTTGTCGACATGTGGGGTGTGAACTCAGCAATCATTGTGCCGATAGTCGTTTCAGCCAATGGCATAATTGCCAAGAGCCTCGACCAACATCTGAGGAGGCTCTCATTGGGCGGCTGGATCAAGGGCTTGATACAGAGAGCGGTACTCCTGGACACGGCTCGTATTGTTAGGAGGTTCCTTTCTCTGGAGCCCTGACTACCGGTAGCTTGGACCCTGTTCCCGATACCGGTGGGCTACTATTTTTTATATTTTTAAATGTTTTTTTATATTACTTTGTATAGGAATATTTAAAAATATAATTTATATGTATAAAGTTAAATAAAAGATAATAATAATAATAATATTCCACAACTATCACACAACGCCATCTAGTCCCAAGCTAAGCAGAGCTTGTGTTATGGGTACTAGACAACTGATAAACATACTTATATATTTCTAAATACATACATATTATAGATAAATTACACCCAGACACAGAACAAATGATCGTGCTCATCACACAAACATTTGTCCTGGGTGGGAATCGAACCCACGACCTCCGGCGTAGCAGTAGTAATAATATAATGAAAATCCATTAGTTATAGTGAATTGACGAAACTTGGGTGATGTTGACATTGAGGTGTTGTTTATCAACCCTAGATCGGAGATTGATTGATAAATAAGCTAAAAAGCTGTAGCGGGGTGTAATAATTGAGCGAATTTCCTCACTTTCCCTTATGGGGTAGTGTTATCGTGCATACCAACAATTGTGACATACTGCTGTAGAGTTTGCACAACAAAACAAGAGGTTATTCAAGTATTTTATGCCACGATTCTTTATGAGCCAGATGAGATAGAACTGATAGCCTCGTCTTATAGAAACTCGGAGAAATTAGTAAGTTATTTCTAGTACTTGAGACAGTTTACTTGACTAATAAAAGCCTAAAATAATAAAAAAAATAGAATCATTTTGATGAATTAGTTGATTGCACTTTAGTTTTCCACTTGTTAAGTTCACCAAACTCCTGAAAATACTAATCTACCTCGTAACATTACATTCACACACAATAATGTCCTCATACTAAACTTAATCAGTTAACTAAATTGTTGCCAAAATTATTCAAGCCTGTGTGTATCACGTATTAGGGTGTTCATCGTACCGTACGACATATCTCAAATTAATTCATGTTTTGTCATACCCCCACTTTATATTCACAGCTTAATGACGTAGCACTATAAAACATAGTGAAAGCCTTTATCCATTGCGTAAGATATCGCGAACGTGCGTATCGTTGTAAATGGAAAAACATGGCTTTGCTCTTACTGGACGACGGGTATAGCCGACAAAAACCAATATTTGGAAGGGGTGCCATTCAAACTCACCCTTTGCTTGCAAAAAACGGGATATCTTTTGATTAATATATCGTACACACGTTATTGATTAGCCGATTTTTGGTAGACCTACCGTATTTATTCTTATGCGTGTAAGCCGACTAAAAAAGCTAACATGTGAAACCTTTTACTGTGGAGGTTTTAGTGTCCATTCATCCGTCACTACTTTTTGTCAAGAGAATTTTTGTATAGGTATTTTAATAAAGTACTGGTCGAAAATACGTTGTGGCGAATAAAAATATTACATTTGCATGTCCTATTAAAACACAATGCGATTAAAACATTTTCATTTAAAAATACAAACTTCATTATTATCGAATATCAATTTGTCTTTATAAAATTACCTGAACACACAAAGGTGTACAAAGTCCAACAAAATGATGATGTATTTTGTAATTAATTCCGTCTGTGGTTTTTAATCAAGCGGTATGTGTTGAAAATATGCGGTCAACATCCATGCATTCGTTTAAAACAACTATTTTAATTATTCACTGAAAATCAACTCCCGTTTCAATTGAAACAAAGTTATTCGGCACAAAATGTTCCAAGCGCAAAATTGGTTCGAACGTAACGGAGTGTGACACAGGATATATTATTTAGAAGCTGAAACTTTGTCCCGATTGATAACCATAAAAGAAATATGAATATGTTCTCAACTTTACTTAGATTTATTAAGGATATTACAGGAAAATGGGAAAGCGTTATTCAAGCGCAGGTGTGCTGACGATTTGCTAAGTTGCCATATTTTTGTAGGAGAATTGAGTTGGAGCATTTCGCATGGCAGATAGCACGTCGTAAGGTATTGTTCAGAATCTTATATCTGGAGGCCATTATTTACTGTGAACGCGCCTATTCAGCGATGTGGCACCTTTATTGCGTCATAATTTAAGACTCTACGCTAAACGTATGCTTAATATAACTTTGGGTCTTATTATGTCTTGTTTTTTGAATGAAATATGTATTGGTGACAATAAAATTATATGAGAAGGGTTGTGGCACCCAGTTAAACAAAAACTTATGCAAATCAATCATTTTAATTGCTGTGAAAGCATTAAATACAGAATAATTATTATCTAATCACTATTGGTATTGAAGTGAACACTTCATCATCATCATAATCATCTGCTAAATATTTTCCAAACTATGTTCAGATCGGTTTCCAGTCTAACCGGATGCAGCAGTGCATTTAACATGGAGCGACTACCTATCTGACCTCCAAAACTCAGGTATTAAACACTTTATCATCAACTTAAATTAATTACTTTATAATTTATTCCTCCAGCAAAGCTTTATTCAATGTTGTTTACGACATACGTTTCGTGTAAATCTATATCCAGATACACGCTTTTCCATCAAACCCCTATCAATTCAGGGTGCCATCGAAAATAATAAACAAACAAAGCATCCAGTGTTTGATAATAGCCAATATGCGATGCCAAAATTGCTTTCCTAACGTTGTTTCCCTAACTAATATTGTAATGTTATTATCAAGGTTTAGCTTCAGCTTCTATTACATACGTTGCTTTCTCTTTTTCTTTAACTATACTCTTCGGTTTTTCCCGTGTTTTTATTAAACATTCTAATAACGTTTTGTTATCCGTTTTCCTATACGTGATACCGTTTGCTTTTGTACTGTATTTAATTAAAAGTGGTATTCTGCATTGTTTGCAGATAGCAGCAATTTATGATAGGGAATTTATTTGGATTCTGGACTTTTTGTTTTGTAATTAATTAGCAATATGTTATTGATGGTTTATTGTGGCTACTTTATCTATAAGTTAGAAACAATAATGGTTTTCTTTCTATCACAAGGTTGATCTATTGCAAATTGGATTAGGATATTAAGTTCTTGATAGCATTTTGTTTATCCCGAGCGTTTTTTTCTTAGGTTCTACGTATTTTTTGTAGTTTTCGGAATAATTTTATTACATGTAAAATTGTGTTTATAGTGGCTAATAATAATATATTTCGTTGAAAGGTAACGACCCACAAATCCACGATTCTCAGAAAAAAGAATTGCACACCTACCTACCCTTAAAGATTACTTTCCTGCAGAATTCTCGGAACTTGTCACGTTGTACGTTTTCTCGTTCAGTTATTTTTAGCGCACGTCCATGGCACCCAGACGACTTCTCGTTTCACTAATGGTACAACTACAGTGAATTGGATCCGCTTTTTGACAAATCAATTTGTCCTGCACACGTCGGCTTATATTTTTATCTGGTTAAAAGTTTTAGAGACTGTCGTTAGAATGCATTTTTATTTAGGGATGTCTACTATTTTTGAAGATATTTAATAAAAAGGTTATGGGTTTTGTAACGAAATGTTAACATACAATAATTCACTTTTCACTATAAACTTAAAATAATTGTACTTTGTTTTTTGTGTTTTGTTACGATGTTTCCTTGTGATGTCTGTTGTGTGGATATAAATTACTAGCTGACCCGTGCCCACTTCGTTGGGCATAATTAGTCGAAATTACGTTTCGAAAAATTCAATTTCGGGGACGTCCGCTGCGTAAGGAGCCTACCTCTCAGATGTAAAAGGCCACGCCCCCTTCTCCCGAAGCGAGCACGAACGCGAACCGGATTAAACCCGAAACCATCGCGCGCCGTCCGCTGCTTTGGTTTTTTCTCCGATTCACTTTGCAAAACGGACTACCACGTAAAAGTCTTTTTATTTTTCGGTTTTTTATATAACCTATGACACTTAGCAATAATGTGGCTTTCTATTGATGAAAGAATTTTTAAAATCGGTTCAGTAGATCCTGAGATTACCCCTTACAATTTAACAAACACACAAACTTTACTTCTTTATAATATTAGTATAGAAATATAGATAACCTATGACACTCAGCAATAATGTGGCTTTCTTTTGGTGAAAGAATTTTTTAAATCGGTTCAGTAGATCCCGAGATTACCCCTTACAATTTAACAAATACACAAACTTTACCTCTTTATAATATTAGTATAAGTATAGAAGATTAAGTATTAAGTATAGAAGTATAGATTAGTATAATAGAAGTATAGATAAAATACATAAACTCACGCCTTTTTCCTATGGGGGAAACCATAAACCACAGAACGCGATCTGCTTGCATCCTTACATATTTTTCAGTATTTTGCGAGAAAATTAAAAAAAAAAATGTCCACCTCTTATATAGAATTTTTACTAATCAAATGTTTTGAATATGCATTTTTTTTCCCAGTATTTCCTATGTATTGTATAATATACTTTATCCAATAAACAGAATATTATGTTGCATCGCTTTAAAAATATAGTGGCAGTCTTCATATCGTCGCAGTATCTTGGTTATAAAATTCTCAAGTAAAATATTTCAAGTGCTTATGTTCAATATTACATTCTTATTGCATTTTCCACATTTCTCTAGTATCTATAATTCAACCGCACGTATTGGAAACAGTGTTTTTTATTGCTACTCGATTGATATGATTGGTATTTCAAGAGTTTTCTGTGTTATTGAACATGTGAAATATATCTATGCAGTTTTCATTGAAAAGTTGTACCTACTAGGCAAACAAACATTTTGAACCTACATCAAACTAAGTCCGCCTTATTACAAAACGTAGTTAATCCTGGTTTAACTTAGACCTGGTTTATCTCGTATGCTGTCACTTTCTTTTGAATATTATTGAAGTGAGACGTCATGCGAGATAAACCAAGTCTAAGTTAAACCAGGTTTAACTACGTTTTGTAATATGGCGGAGTAAGTCTACGCAAAAATTGTTGCTGGGAAACTTTTTTTTCGTGTGAAAAATCACGTTTTTTGGTAGGTCCCAATATAAGTCACTTAAGACATTATGCAGATAGATGCATTGAATATAACGAGGGTATATAACAAGTATTAAAAATAACTTGGAAAAGTTTAAAAATTGGAATAAAGATATCTCGCAATGACGAGGAGAACAAGTACCTCTTGGCTTCGTCAAGGGTATTTCCACACCCATTATTACGGTTATTTTGTCATTAACGCATGTCATTATTGTTTACTATGCAAGTCATTATTGAGTGTAGGGAAAATTGGCGTAGACACATTTTCCCCTTTTACTCCTATTTTGTTGAAGTGATTGATTTTCAGCATCAAGTGTGTATGTCATATTTAACTTATAATGTGCGAGTGTAAAGTTAAGTGTTGTAATATCGGTAGAGCAATATTCAAATTGAAGAAACAATGTATTGCAGACTTTCTTTTACTTATTTGTGGGACAGGGACCAAAGGACAGTACAGACAATTTATTTCCCGATCCAAATTCAAATACACTACAACATTCATTGTCTCTTATCTAAACTACAATTCCATACGCAAAACAAAAAAGCAACACACACAAATCTCACTGATTTCTATCTTTATCGACATTGGTTTACCCTCCCGGCTTATTTCACAAAAACCCTTAGAAATGGTACTTTCCAGTGTTACACCGGGGATCCTATGTAAATATGGTTGTATGAATGTAAATGTGTTTTAAGTAGATACCACACGTGGTGGGCTTATGTCGTTACCTAAGGTTATTGGTGCTCCTTGGTACGTGCGGGGCGGCACGCTATAGTACAAATAAAAGTGTGGGACGGAATTAACGGTGCTAGGTTAGAATATAGATGGGTGGTATTAAGATTTGGCTTGGCTGCTGCTTTTGTTTATTCGGGAATGGTGGTATTTAAATTCGATGCGGTTTTGGTTTCATTTACTGAAGAATTGTTCTGTTATGTGTGTGCTACGAGGTTTCATCATGTCTTTTGACTTTTTTATTTCAATAATTTGATTATGTTTTACAGGATAATTTACAGGCGTTATGAACGATAAATACTCGTACTTATAGGTCCCAAGTTTTTGCCTTAAGTTCATGGCTAAAATGATTGAATATTCTAATCTAATATGTGTTCCAAACAAACAATATTTAATCGACTATCAATAACCTTCAAAATATAAACGACCGCGTTTACACATTTACAAAATATAGCTTAGCACGTACCATAAAATCGACCATATATAATTCATAATTGCCCCGTTTGGCCCAGCCTGTAGGCTCTTTTATTAGAAAATATTGCCCGGGCTGGCCACAGCAGGCTTTGCCACAATAATTATGCAGTAACTAGCGCATGTGCTAACGTGTTATGTAGTAACATTAACGATAGTACTTAATGAATTTTCTTTTAACACGTTTAACGGAAAACAACGCCTTCAAGGAGAGTTGGTCAGTCTGATTATATATCACCACTTGTCACCAACACCGTGAAAAAATCTTGGTAGACAAAATTTTGTTGTAGCCTCACCTCGATCGAAACAGAAAACAGAGAATCGGTACATATTAAAATATATCAGGATCGAAAGTAGCAACCACTACATTTATTACAGAAAAAAAAATTAGCAATATTATTTTACTATCAAAGTTATTTTTTACGCAACAATATTACGCATCTTCTCATAAAGCTATCTCAAGTTACATAAATTACCCACGACTACGCTAGTATTATATTATCTGTGCCACGACACATCAATATCATCAAAACTAAGAAGAGAGGTTTTATTAAAAAAATATTCCTCCAAGATGCAACACAGGGTAGAGGCACGCACCACATAAGGGTGAACCTCATAGTACCTACAGTACATGGAGTTCTGTGAATATGCATATTGTCTGGGACGAGGAGTCCTAAGAGCACTCCAGTCGACAACAATAGGCCGGGCGTAATTTCAAGTTTTTATAGCCTTATTGTGGATGGTACCCGTCTACAGTATCTAGACAATAAGTTGTTCTTACTACGTGTAGTGGAGTTTGTTTTTAATTTTAGATAGCGGTTAGTTTACCTGGGTCTGGTTATTTTGTTTTTAAGCTTTGTTTAAGTTGACGGGAAATGGATTTATAGTTGTTTATTTTCTGATAGAATATTGTTTTCTTACAATACCTAACAACGAGCAGGCTTCTCAACCATCTATAAAACGAACAGTGTCCCAAGTAGTACATAATAACTTTTTTCACTTCAAAACAACTTTATTTTTTTACTGGATGCGAGTTTCATGGCAAAAATGGCCAAATATGGTCGAGTGGAATCACTTCCCTGACAGAAACAGCCCCCCTATTGCGTATCTTTTTAACGTCAGTGGCTATCAGAAATGTCCATAGATTAACTGTAAATTTTTTATGGTTTGGTACATTTTTTTCTCAAAAACCCACCATTTGACAGTTATTTGATAGACATTATAAGTTATCCACTGTCATTAAAAGATACACAATAGCCCTGCTGGAACCAAATTGACAGGTTTTGTTTTATCATAACTTTTATTACAAGCACTTAAAAATATTTCATGTCAGCGCCAATGTTTTTCAATGTCACAAAGATCATCGTTCTCTTGTCGTTATCCCAGTTCATTTGGTGTCGGAGCAGCATGTCTTGTTCTTCCATACCTATCTATCACTCGACATCTCATCTTACACCTTCTTTCTTGCCTTATCATTCTATACACAGTTGATTCAACTTTTTTTGGCCTTCCTCTTCGTCCACATTCATACTCTAAACTTGCTTTTAGTTGAATTTAATGTAATTTATTTAATAATTACTATTTAGTAAATAATGTCTACGACATAAAACAAGACGGTTTCACTACAAATTCAATTTCAGTAGTGAAAATGAACACGATCTCTTATTAAAATAACACAAACACGAATGTAATTTGAAACTCTCACAGCTTTAACACACACTTGTTCTCTAAATGTAGGAATCCCATCTCCTGTACTATCTACACAATAATGGACTCGCACGATGCTTAGTTTGTTTTTAATTTCAGATAACGTCACGCTGAGCAAGGAACTGAGCATAATTTCAAAATGGCGGACACTTTAAAGAACGGTAAACAAGTATATGAATGAATTAACGTATGTTTCGTTCTAAGTGTGTGTAGTGTTGCTGTAGTTTTTGTTATTTAATTTTTTGGTATGAAATTCTATTTCGGAAATTCTCAACACAAAACATCTTTTCATACACCGCAAAGTGCTTTTGATCTCAATTTAGTTTCAGGATGCAGTTCTGTTATAAATAGGTTTCCTCAAAGGTCATTGGACCACCTGCAAAGATTTGTCTTTCTCCCCTTTAAATCACGTTTCTGAATAAACTCATTGATAACAAGAAAGCAGTTTCTAGAAATTGTCAGTGCACGCACTCAAAGAGAAGTTCCAAGAGAAATATTTCCGTAGTTTGCAGTATTTCTATTTTCCTTATATTCTACGTACATTTCTGTTTCATCCAGCAAAGCTTAGTGTATCTATACCAAAGCGTATTTATCAAAAGAGATTTGTCTAGTAGATAGCAAGTGAAATAATGGCCAGGTTTCCTGATCTGCAGGTGTAGTGCGCAGGCGGTAGGTTCAAATTTCCTGTTAAGTATTTTATACTGAGTAAGTTTAGTACGATTTGCGGTATCTGTCCTTAGTTTTCTGTCTTTGTTTTATGAAAAGCATTCTGTGTGCCATACATAAGGAGTAATTTTATGTACTGGTAAACTATCTCTTTTTTGTTTTCAGAAATATCTTCGGTAGTTTTCACGAACGTTTTAATTAACAAGCGACCTTTTACGGTCATCAAGTCAGTTACAAAATATCCACGACTAGGTTGCTATCCATTAATTTCAAGGTCACAAAAGGGGTTTTCAGGCACACGATCTCAGTTCTACTTAACCGGTAAGGGATTACAGGTGTGATTTTATGATTATAATTATGTTTAACATACATATTATTACACACACACATAGCATAATATTTTTCTTTTTTTTTCTTTTCTTTTTTCTTCAACTTTCAGTTTTACATTCACCACAACATCATAATCAACTGCCCGTCCTATTCTACCTGAGGTCGTCGCAACACGTTTTCTTCTTCCACTTTTCCCTATCACACGTCACGGCATTATTTACTCCTTTCTCTTTCATATCATTCCTCACACAATCCATCCATCTTTATTTTGACCTTCCTCTTTCTCTCCACATTTATCCACATCACACTAAATCACACCATTCGACACCACAACTCTTCAAAACTTTTTTTGTATTTTGTAAAACAAAAAAATTCTATCTTATCATTAACCTGCCCTTATCCCAATAATAGGGTAGTGACAAAAAAAAAATTAGTCCGTCAGATAGATTTCCAAAAAATATTGGACACGTATTTTTTCTTTTTTCACGTAAACAATAAGTGAAGACGATACAGTGCTTTGAAAAGTAGCGCGACGTCACAGTTTGGTACATTTTTGACCAGAAAGTGACGTCACCAGCCGACTCACGATCTTGAAACGTTTGATTTTTTGTCAATATTAATTAATTTGATTATACAAAAAACATGTATTCAATATTTTTCGATAATCTAACAGACGGACTAAACAGAATAATATTTTATTTAGTCAGTCAAATACCCTATTTTAATTTAACTAACACCTGGTAATTAATCTACACTTACTTCCACCAAGTTTTTTTAATCCTAGTACATAAGCGTGGGCTAATAAATTATCAAGTTAGTCTGCTACAGCCATTACGTTAATAAGGCATAATTAAATAGGCCGAGCCGTGTTTGGTGTTAACAACGCCACGATACTCAGTGAGTACCAACCTACGTATAGGTACACCTCGTTTGTGAGCTTATGTTGGTCTAAGTAGGTTTGTTGTGTTGGTTAATATTAACCTTCAGGCGTTGATGTTTTGTAGTCCTAATAACATTAGAGTTTTAAAAACTTAGCATGTGACTAAAAAGCCAGTCGTTGGGGTCGAAATCCGGGTTAAGCGGGGCTTTCGAGGTTGTCCCGTGGATGGGTGAGCACGCATTACATACCAAGTTTCTTCTGTGCCCCGGAAAGCACATTCAGCCGTTGGTTTCGGTATATCACGATGATCATCTATATGGATTCGATGATTCATATCACGATGTATATTACAATTCATATTAAGATTCATTTTACGATTCATTTACGATTCATATTACGATTCATATTATGATTCATATTATGATCTATATTCTGATTCATATTATGAACCATGTTATGCTCTATATAATTCTGATCCATATAATAAAATATGATACATATTAAGATCCATATCATGATCCATGTTCTGACTCATATTACGATTCATATAACGATTCATATTACAACTCATATTATGATTCATATTACGATTCATATTATGATTCATATAGCGATTCATATTATGATTCATATTCTGATTATTATGTCGATTCATATTATGATTCATACAATGATTCATATTATAATTCGTATTATGATTCATATCACAATTTATATAACAGTTCATATATTTATATTATATTTTATTCCGAATCCAGCTACGACTTCAGTAAGAAACTCTCATATTAAAGACGAAACTACAAGCAACTAGTGGTCTTATTCTCCACCAACCCTGTACACAAGTGTGCCCAGTCTGCACATGACGATTCATATTATGATTATGATTTATTATGATTTTGATGTTATGATTTATATTTCGATTCATATAATCATTCATATTAAGATTCATATCACGATTTATATTACAATTCATATTAAGGTTGAACAAGCCAGTCATTCTTCCATACAAACTTATGAAGGTGATTACTCCTCTGTTTGACGGTGTAGGTTCAAAATTAAAAATTGTATCTACTGGTCTTATCATTATCTAGGTCTGTATGGAAGCAGAATTGGAAAAAAAATATTGATTTGGAAGTTATGAATGTCAAAACTTTCATATTTTAGCACTGATTTTAACTCATCTTTGGGCGTAAATAAGTAACGTATATAGTATGAAAAAGAAAAAAGTGAAACCATACGGACATAGATTAGTTATTAAAAAATTTAAATAATTTGATTTTGAACAGATACATTCAATAGATTTTTCATGAAACCAAATATACCAAAGGTCTGCATAGAAAATTTCGCGCGCCCGTTTTAGTTGTGTCTCTTTCGCTCTATGCATTTCGCTCGTGATGTCGGATGAAATAGCATGCATTTTAGCCCCGCCCACCAACTAGTTCGTGCCGTTGGCTTGTTTACCCTTTTTTTTTTTTTTTTTTTTTGGTGGGTGGAAAATCATCGAATGACCCCCCCCGCTCTTGGGCAGAGCGAAGGGGAGTGTCAGACTTCTACTGACTAAAAACCGAACCCATGTTCCTTCTTTGCCCTTGTGCCGAGGCCACGTCATCTAGTACTAAAATCCGCGGCCCCGACGGGCGTCGGCCCTTGCGGGCCCCTCCTTGCTGACATCTCTTTGAGGCGCGCGTGGAACACGAACGCGCCGCCGACACGGTCTGTTGCCGTCATGACGACGGCCGGACGGCGAGCTAGCCCATTACTCACCGTCCACAGGCCCGCGTCTACGGTGGCCGGAAGCCATCACGTGGCCCCCGACGCCCGGAGAGCCTTCCGCGGCTTGTTTACCCTTAAGATTCGTTTCACGATTTATATTATAATTTATATAACCTACAATTCATGTTACAATTCATATGACGGTTCATATTACAATTCATATTACGATTAATTTAACAATTCATATTACAATTTGTATCACAATTCATATTACAATTCATATTATGATTCCTATAACAATTCATACAATAATTCATATTACAATTCATATAACGATTCATATGACGGTTCATATTACAATTTATATTTCTATTCATATTACAATTCATATTATGATTCATATTACAATTCATATTACAATTCATATTACGATTTATATTACAATTCATATTAAGAAAAGATGGATGGAGCGTGTGAGGGATGATATGAAGAAAAAGGAATAAAATGATAACGTGACGACTAACAGGGCTGAATGGAAGAAAAAAACGTGTTGCGCTGACCCCAAATGACACGGGATAAGGGCAGGAAGAAGAAGATTACAATTCATATAACAATTCATATTTCAATTCACATTACGATTCATATAAAGATTCATATTACGATTCATATTAGAATTCATATTATGATTCATGTTACGATTCATATAATGATTCATATTATGATTCATATTACAATTCATATTACAATTCATATTATGATTCATGTTACGATTCATATTACGATTCATATTACAATTCATATTACGATTCATATTACGACTCATAATTATTATGATATCATTATGATTCTTAATTATGGTATGATTATGATTCATATTATTATTAGGTATTATAGCTAGCCTATATTGTCCCAACTGCTGAGCAAAGGCCTCCCTCCATTCCTTCTAACGGTCACGATTTTGTGTGACGTCCCTCCAATTCTCAAAGAAGACATCCAGTTCATCCAGCCATCTACTTCGTGGTCTGCCGCGACCCCGTGTCACTTTTCAGGGCACCAATCCTGAGCTTTACGGGCCCACACCTCGTTCGGCATGCGACAGACATGTCCTGCCCAGTCCCATTTAAGTATGGGAATTTGAAAATCTTTTATAATCTTTACAGCTAGACAGACGTCTGAAATTCTGACAACCAGTCTTACCAAAAGGCTTCATATGACCCAACACTAATTGGTTTGTGGACTTTAGATAGGCAGTCGCTCCATGTAAAATAAAGGTATTTTTAATGCATCGAGTAACACTGGAAACCGATTCCAAAATAGTTGGAAATGGTTAGACAGGAAATGATAGTATTTAAACTACACATTCCCAAAAAAATACCAAACTAAATAAAACTATCTTCTAACAAACCACGTCAATAACATGATAACTAAAACATAATTGATTGCTTCGAATTAATTGGGAGCCTGTAACACACGACGTGACGTGATTACCCTAATCCGTACTCTCGTTAACGAATAAAACATTTACCACTGGCTAAGGGACGTATCATGAATATTAATACTTTACTTTCTCCCGAATACCTGCGCCCTGAAAGTTTATTTCATTAGTGAAACTCTATGGAATGGCCGGTATGCTGTGTAGTGGAGTTTTGCGTGATATTAATATCAGTCGGGTTCGTTTTTAGTTTTAAATCACTGGGGCTGATGGAGGGTTAAGTTCTGAAGTACGGTTGTGTTGTTTTTTTTTTGTTTTAATAGTTTAAGACTGTATCAATGGTTGGGTATGGATTTTTTCGTAGATGCGTAGTGTGTAAATATCATCATTTCAGCCAAAAGACGTCCACTGCTGGACATAGGCCTCCCTCAGGCGTCGCCACATTGACCGGTCCCGTGCGTCTCTCATCCAGCGGGTTCCTGCAACCTTGACCAGGTCATCGGTCCACCTAGTGGGAGGCCTTCCAACGCAACGTCTTCCGGTTCGCGGTCGCCATTCCAGAACTTTTCGACCCTCGGTGTAAATATGATGAGTTTAATTTCAGGGTTCAAACAAAAAATCGTAGCCTAGACTAACTAAGTTCAGTTCATAATAATATTATAAAGCGTTTCTAAAATAAAAAGTTTGTATGTGAGTAAACTCCGGAACTGATGATCCAATTCTAAAAAAAAAGCTATCACAATATATCAGTTAAATAAATTTACCACATCATTTTATATTTACCTCGAAATCTCCTGAAAACAATTGACAATCGCGCCGGCCGTCTTACAATCGATGTCATTATTATCACAAACTGCGTTTCATTTCAGTATAATTTGCGTATTATTTCCGCTCAGACAGAGGCTGTGTAAGGATTATCTGTACGAGACGTCCCGACGGTATCGTCAGCGACTGTAGGCTTAAATTTTCATTATGTTTATTGGATAATTCGCTTCTGAAGCGGCGTGAGGCAAGGAGATAGAGGGGATTGTCAATGCAACACTGAGCATTCCTTAACGCATCACTATCAGACGTTGGTAGTTCGAAATTGTTGAGTTTGCGTTCGAAATTTTGTTTGGATATCCATTGCCGCTTTTGTAAGCAACGGTGAAGTGCTTTGCTAGGGGATTTGATCAAAATATACAATGTATGGTGAAGTAAGTGTTGGTTCTGCTGTGCTGGGTTTTCATGGTAGGAGATTATTGTTTCAATTCATGAAAGGCTTTTTAGGAGGACCGCTGTACTTTTCACAATGTTGATAATAAACTGAATCTTGTATTTACCCAGAATGTTAGAAATTTTAACTATATTAGGCAGGTAATGTTAATAAATCTATTCTTGTTTGAACTTAATTTCACAATTTGTGATATTCCTGATCCAAAGTTATCTGCTATTAAAACAATGTGATTCTTCTTAGCGTGTCGATGACAATTTAAATTGAGTCGGCCCAAAATTTGGCGACGAGTTTGGCACTTTCAGTAGCCTCCATCAGCTCCTGTGGAGTGCAAGTAACGGGACAGGCTGGACACGATATCAGGTGCCCCATAGTTTGTAGGGCAAGACCACATTTACACTCCAGGGCAGAGTCATCTATGAATCTCCACCTGAACAGGTTTTCCTTGCTTCGGCCTACCTGTGTCCGGAGTCTATTTAGAGACTTCCAGGTTAGCCATGGCAACTCGTGTCCAAATGCTCAAACGAGAACGGCATAGAAATTAACAATGTGATTCATATGGGGGCATTTGATTGATACGCACAGCTTTTATTGTAAAACTCGCAAAGTGATATTCTGTTAGCGGAATTGATGATGTAAAGCTAATAAACACATTACCCTCTTCAGTCGGGCAAAAAAGTAATCGGTTGACGTGAGTTACCGAGAGAATAATGTCAATCCTTTTGTTTATCGTTGTAGGAAAACTTAACGCTTTAACAGCAATTGCAACTCAGACAGACATTAGTCTTTATCATAGTTAGTCTATAGTAGTAGACATGAACTAACGCCTTTTCCCATACGGATAGGCAGTAACCAGAGAACACCACTTGCAACGATCATTACATACCCTTTTTGCCCTGTCCACGTTCACACATCTGACCATACACGTACGCTGGTTGCTAGTACTACGCACCTGTCCTATCTGAAGAACCTCACCAATAAGATCAATGTATGTCCTAGACTAGTATTTATGTCATTGACCTTAAATACTTAACCAATTAGGTACGATTTCCTATGAACAATCACCCCAAAACCGCACAGCACTGTCACAGAAGAGAACCTTAACCACATCTACATATAACGACTATATTCGCGTATTTTGGGTTAACTTTCACTAGTTTATGTTGGCGGCTGGCTGGTTGCCACTACCTGCGTACCTAGCAATTACGCAGAGTGTGCTGAGCCAATAAATAGTATGTGCAGTTTGTTAGTAACGTGAGGGGCTTTAACCTTAAGCTTTCGAGTAGATCGATCTGTCTACCAAGTTCAGCATGATTTCTGCAGGTGAGTTGCTTGGTGGGTGCTTGATTTATGTACTGACTAGCTTATGCCCGCTGATTCGCCCGTTTGGATCGAAGTAGTGGGATAAAAAGCATCCAGGTTATAAAATATGAGTGCCAAGTTATCTCTATCATCTCTATTATCTAAATCGGTTAAGAGTAAAAGACATCTATTCATCCTCACAAACTTTTAAAATAGTATAAAGAAAGAAATGTAAAGTAATAATCCTGTGAGTAGTAGACTATTTAGATGCATCCAAAGACTTGATTTCAAAAACCTGATCACCTATTCTTTCCAGGAGTATCGTATTATTCAGTAACTGAACTTTGAATGTCAAATAAGTGTAAAACTGGTCCAAAAGAAGATCAACATAGTTGGAAAAAGGTAGACGATGATGTAAAGACTTCATTCTAGACTTTTATTGTGCTGTAAAAATAATACCGACCGTAGTTTCTTCATTTTAAAATTTATCTTTTTGATGATAACAATTACACGACCTGAACCTACCAGTTGAAGCTTTATATACGGACCCCTTAAAAGGTTTTTATTGAAGCTGTCTCAGTAAAGAAACAACAGAAGTTATTAGTCCAAGTTCAACAAAGACCTTAATTCTTTGACTTAAAGACAACGCTAATCAAGAATCTCAGTCTTTTATATCTTAAACAAAAGATATTGTTATAAAAGAAAGAATTGTTATTAAAAGAATTGTTATTTAAAAATTAAAGCGATATTTTGAGCGGAACACGGAATTATGTCAGCCATCCAAAGTAGCATTTTAATAACAAGCTGTTTCACGCTACAGTGTCCTTGCAAGCAGGAAATTATTCCATTTAGAATATCCAAATCCCCCTTTATATTGAATGGCGGAAATAAGAGAATTGGAACTCCGTGTGTCTATTTATTTACATTTTATTTTGTGAGGAGTTGTGGATTGGAGTAATTGAGTAGCTGTTATTGTAGGTTAGAATAGTAATGAGAGTTTGATATTCAAAGTAAGTGTTTCTTGTCAACATCACACCTGTAATCCCTGAAAAGTTAGGCAGACTTAATAGTACCCCCACATTTTGACAGCTATTTTTGAGTCCCATGTAATATGGGGCAACCCTATTGCCATCAATCGGGCACATATCCAGGCTCTATGACTGCTAAGAGAGAAATTCCTGGTGGAAAAACCACATAATAATTTACTCGACCCCTTTTTTTTTTTTTTGGTATGTGGAAAATCATCAAATGACCCCCCTCGCTCTTGGGCAGAGCAAAGGGGAGTGTCAGACTTCTACTGACTAAAAACCGAACCCATGTTCCTTCTTTGCCCTTGTGCCGAGGCCACGTCATCTCGTACTAAAATCCGCGGCCCCGACGGGATTTACTCGACCCCTGTGTCGAACTCAGGACTCAGTTACTATCGCGTCCACTAGACTAACGCGGTAGTCTACTTAAGATGTAGTGAAATGAAAGAAGCTACTGAAAGTTGGAAAAGTTGAACAACGACATCATTACCCGTCCTTTTTGCTTCGCCGTAGTCGGGTCAAAAACGACCTCTAATTACTATTTACATTTATATTTATATTTATGTTTTTGCGTGGTAGAAATTTTATAGTTGTACTTTTTTATTTCAAATATGTGTAAATGAGATTATGATCCTAAATGGATTGAAATAAATGAATTTGAATTTGAATTACACCTAACAACCAGTCAAGTGGAGAAGAGCTGCTAAAATATGACGGCTACTTGTGTCGGTCTTCAAAAAAACAGCGGTGGCCCAGTGGTGGCGGCCCCGACTTACGAACAGTAGGTCGTGGGTTCGAACCCAGGCAGGCACATTACTTTGTGTAATTTATTTCATCACCGCTGCTCTCAAAACGGTGAAGGAAACGTTCGAGTATTTGGGCGTTTGAATCAAAAAATTCGAAGACATGTGACATCTACCAATCCGCACTGGGCCCGCGTGGTAGATTATAGCCCATTCCTTCTCAAAGAGAGGAGGCCTGTGTCCCAGCAGTGGGAACATTAATAGGCTGTTGATGATGATGAAAGTCGGGCTTGCCTGGGCTGGTCAGTGGATAGGTGAACACCCATTGTCACCCGGCTGTCATTTTTAGATTTCAGGTCTCTAGATTCCTCTGTATCCAGTTAAACTGTAAGCCGATACCAACGTAGTTGGTTAAAGGCTTGGCAGTAAATGAATCAATCAACGCTGGGCAATCAGGTTCATTTGTAGATTTATATCTCTGCCATAAAAAACAATAATCAGATAATATTATTAGTAAGCTTTTCACGAAACTTAAACCTTTAGCGTCTTTTATTGATCTGAAACCATCTTCTTATTATAATTAGATATAATCAATAATTTATTGTGATTGCAACTTGAAGTGCCCACGTCCAAACCCATTTATTCAACCCAATCAATAAAGTAGGTCTTAATCAAAACCTTATAAGACACTACCCCAATAATATTACTGATCTAAGAATATTGTAGGCTCAACATTTTGGTGGAGCCTTGGGTCACATATTAAGGCGGGGTTGCAGTAATTTTAAGATTTTTGAACGTATAAAAATCGAAGTAAATACAAGTTTTTTAATAAATAAAAATCATTACATAAAAATTGAACATACTCTCTAATAAATCGTAAAGATAGAAACGCGATTTAGAATGATCGGCTCGATACTTTTTTTTATCAAACATGACTCTAAATCACAATTTCAAACGTGTACTGCTAAGACATTTCATCATGAATTTATATAAAAGTTATATCAATAGATAGAACTTTTTATTTTGAAGTAAATGTTGAAAACATATTGTATAATTTCTTTATAGTTTTTCTCCAAGAAGCAAAAAACAGTCAAAATGTAGGCATTATATCGCTCGCGCGGCAGGGCGGGGGGCGAGGTCGTGCGTACATAAAAACAAAGTACTGCAACCTCGCCTTAATAACGAATTTGGGTCTAGCCGAGTAAGCAGCAAGTGACCCGTTTCCTTTAGTTATTTTTAGCTATGGCTACAAAATCTAGTCTTATATTTTAGTGTAGGCTTTTTTCGGTTATAAGAAGGTATACCGATGGACAGTTTTTGTTTCAGAAAAGAATATTGTCAGGATATTTAAACCTAGATTTGACCAAATATACAGCGTGGAATACCAACGCACAAACGGATTACAATATTATATTCAGTACAACAAAACTAAACTGCAATACCTACGTGTCGAAATGTGGAAACAGCAGATTTAAAAAAAAACCTTTTATAATGATGTACTCAAAATATGGTAATCTTTATAGCGTCGTCGGTGTCTCTTCCAGTCAATATTATTACAGTGAAATAAACTGCAGATTAGGCCACGAGCAGTTATTATTTTCAAAAATGTCATTATTCTCCTGCCCTTATCCCAATTCCCAATTTATTTGTGGTCACCGCAGCTTGTCTTCTTCTGCCATTCTATTACTCATCATCTCAGAACTCATATCTTTTCGAGCCATGTTATCCTCCAATAAAAATATGTAAATAGGTATTCGTGCAAACAGACTGCCAGCAAATTCCAAAAAAAACCTTAACAAATCACCTCATATTTAAATTCATATAAACCACTCAAACAAATTGCAATCTAAGAATATAATATCCTGAAACGGCTCGGCACAAATGACAAATATCCTTAAACAGTCACGAGGTCGCAGATGGCCCGGATATTTTAGTAAATGAGGCCTACGTTTGTGATGGAGCTACGAAATTAGATGTAGATGTTTGGACGTCAGTTGACAAGGAGAAGGCATCGTGGGTCGTGGGAAGAATAGTTAGACCGCGTTGTAGTGTAAAGAAGTAGCTTTTGAAAACAGATACAGTGCCCTGCATGATTTGATCTCTCACTTGACCCCTATAGTTCCCTTTAAATGCAGGGAACGGACTGCACCGTACGATATCTAAATTAAAGCCTGAATAAACCCTGTTGGATTTTCAAATTTTAAATATTTGTAATTAATAGTGTCTTAATACTAAGGGCTTATTTATTCAGATCTCAAAGAAGGCATTCGTAGATAACCGTTTACAAAAAATCGTCTGTTAATGTACATGTATGTTTAACACAATGACGTGTGTGATAAATCGGAACAAGAGATACTTAGCACAATTTTACACATCTTGTTATAAAAGCGCCAGAAAATGGACATAAATGACTAACTAAATACCGCAAAATAGTCGGCAAATGGCTAGACAGATGATGATGACTTACTAAATGATGAGTCAGAATCATTTATTTCATAATATCTGTATTACGACATTCACTGCTCGATCTGTTCTTCAGGCTTCGTCATTTTCCTACCGATCAACTACAAATACCAAAACCCTCAACGTGATTCTTGACCACCACCTTGCCGCATCCACACCAAACCTCCATTCTCACCTCCATACCTCCGTATGCGACACGACTGCCCATCTGTCACAGTGTAACCGGGACGCAGTAAATTACTCGCCTTCATCATCCCCCGGGCTACTGACCTGACGTTGTCGCACCCAACTCTTGGGATACTGTGGTATTTATTTAACATGAACAATGTTGCAGGATAAGTGTCAAGGATTGTGTGTGTCTATTTGGTTTGTAGGAGGCTGTCTGAAGTACATGATGAGGATTTTGATGGTATATATAAGGGTACGTTCTGTTGTGTTTGAGTATAGTGCATACGGCAGGTGTTTTAATAAACCTTTTGAGAAAAGGATCACATCAGTCTTCTTCTGTATCGCGTGGACCTCTGACTTGACTTTACATGCCGTTGAGAAATATGGCTCAGGCATAAAAAGGTTTCCTCATGACGTTTCCTTTGAATCTGAAACATCAAAATTGTTGGATCTGTGTACCCAAATTAAACTAAAGTAGATTTTTGACAAACAGACAGAAGGCCACCTTTTTATGCTTCTTCTTTTCGAGTCAGTGGTAAACGTTTATAATTATAGCATTCTTTTTATTGAATTTAGTGGGTCCATAAGCCACACCAATCGCGACATCTGTGACGTTCTATAGTTCTCAGAAGTGCAGGCCGTCGAAAGAGAAAGAAAAGAGATAAGATAATGTTTAGGTAACTGGGCTTACATAACAAAATTAAGTATAAAGTAAATACATCGCTGTCTTTTATAACATACCTAGTCGCTCATAATGATCACTTTAACCTTTTTGACATAATGACTGACTCTCACTTAACTAGACCTACGCTACGCACATAATAGATAGTTCTACGATATAACGTTGACTTTCGACTGTCATAATACGAAGTAGTAACATTATTTATGAAGCAAGGTCGTCATAATATTATGATACAGTTCTCTTTATTTATGACCGAGAAACGATATGATATTTGTCTTACTTTCATTAATATGAAACGGTTTCGTCGTACGGTAATATCAAATATACTGTTGTTTTGTCTTATTGATATAATAATATAGGTATATAGGGTGAAGCTCGTGCCTCGTGGCTCGTGAATAACAGCATGGCTCGACCTTCAAGGTTAAGCCGTGCTTGCTGACGTTGGTCCTTGGATGGGTGACCATTACGACCATTAGGTATATACCGGGTTACCTCCGTGCTCAGAAAGTATGTGAAGTCGTTGGTTTTATTATTTTTCTGGATCGGTATAAATGGAAAAAAAACTCGTCCGTTTTCCGGCTAATACCCTAAAATGCTGAACTGATTTTGACAAGACTTTATTGACAGATAGCTGATGTCACCAAAAAGCAACTTTTATTACAGAAAAAATATTAGGGTTCCGTGTAAAAAAATTAAAGCAAACAACGTCCGAAGCATGGTTCACAGTATAAACTAATTAAAAAGATGAACATCTTTTCAATTTAACTTGATTATTCAGAGTACAATAAAGGTAAACAGAACTAGCCGCGAAGTTTGTAGATTTTAAAAACAAAGTTGTGCGCTGGCGTGAAACTGCCAGAAAACTTAAAAGCTGGTTAAGCTAGTGTACGTACGGGCTTGTAATTTAGCTTGTTGATCTATGATAGACTGGGTGATTTATTTATTTTTTATAGTTTTTATTGATTTAACTGTAACTAATTATGTACCTGCAGAACTTTTCATCTTCCTTTTTTCTAGGCATCTCTAGGCGACGACGCCTAGAGGGAGGCCTCGAAAACGCGGGTATGACGACTTAAGGGCGTTTGTGCAAGTTTTGCCAAAAACCGCACAGAGAGGAGAGTGGAGGGCTATGGGAGAGACCTGTGCCCAGCTATTGGTCAATATTGGCTAAAGAACATGCTCTGCACAATTCGACAATCCACCGTCCTATTCAACTTTAGGTTTGATCACTTACTTTGCCTAAAATTAACCTATAAATACGTTCCCCACAAACCACTCAACTCAAATCAGATTTTCCCAACGAGACGAGATTCCATAGAGATATATCAACACACCCACAACCAACAACGTGACACCGACATCGATCACAATATCAATACAACAACACAAACAACAGTTTTAGTTTATAGCTCGTCGCATATTGCTGGCTGTAATATCAGCCCGTATATTGTATGCCGTAAGCCGACAGCAGACAACACCTTGGCAGGCACTCCTGCGAAATTGGAAGAGAAAATAAACTGGAAAGTTCACGTTCACTACAAGATTACACCTGAGGAGGATGCAAACATGATTTCGGGGAGCTGATGTCGGAGTGTCATTTTGGTTTGAGTTTTATTTTTTGGGTAATAGACAATGTTGATTAATGACAGACTGAATAGGTTTTTCGATGTAGGCAATTCAATGAGTAAGGTTGAAAATTAAAATCTTCATTCGTAAAAATATTTTGTAAGTAAGTTTCTTTTTGAATAAATACTGCTAGGTATAGCAAACACCCCGTTATTTATGTTATAGAAATCCAGAATTTCCAGAAACTGGTTAAACAATTATCCATTATGTCAAAACTATTTTTACTAATTAAAATACTTACCAGAATAGACTGTATTAAATGGTATACATTAATCAGTACAAATAAAAATACAAATAAAACTTAAGCTCAAAGCATTTATTAATTTCAATATTAGACCATTACAGAGACGTTTTATTGTCACAAAAACAAAATAAGCGAAGCTGAAGTCACAGTCACAAGCCATATTACCTTGTGAATGTACTGTAGTTGCTCATTCCAAAACGTAGATCGCTATGCAGAAGAATGGACTAGAAACTCTATGGATACTCTTTAAAATGTAATTGATTAAGGTTTAAAATATACTTACCGCTAAAGCTATTATATAAGAAATAGTTAAGATAATCCCTAGTAAAATAAAACATTATCAATTTACGTCTCAACAAAAACCTAAATAAAATCATCACCTACAAATACACAACAGATAAACAACTTTAGAAACAGCGCACGCAACGCGCTGAAAGAGATAACATTACCAAGAAAAAAGGTTTCAGTGTGAGGCCGGAATTCTCTTTATTATTTACAAGTAATTTTCCGGCAACTACCTCTGAGCATCGCTTTGATTCTAACGAAAAGTGAACGTTACCGAACTTCGAGGAAACGTGTCATGTGATAGCTGAGACACTTGTTTAAAAAAGTATAGTTTTTTTGTAACTTTAATGTAAAGTTTTGTGTTTCTTTACATTTTGTTTTAAAACGTATCTGGGTTATGTAAAAAGGAAATACGTTTTTTTTTATTTTTATGCTAAGTTAAACAAGTATTGTAATGGCATCACCTTGGAACGGGACAGCAAGTATTATAACTATGTCAATAGGGATGTGCCACTTATGTATTGATTTCCTTGTGAAATCGCTAAATAGGCGACATATAAACGGTCCTACCTCTTGATTACGTTGACTGACTGTTACTTAGTATGTTTTTTCACAGTTAAATTTCGACAAATCCAACCCAAATATTGGATAAAAAATTCAGTTAATATTTACCTATGCGCGAGAAAAAGGGTCTTGATAGGCAGACAGACAGACGTACAATAAAGTGATCCTAAAAGGGTTTGTTATTCCTTTTTAAGTATAGAACCTTAAAAATGAGAAGAAGAAATTTCAATCCGATTCAATGCTTGTAATTGTGCTATGAGCATTAGTTTAAATACCTTCGGCTTATTGTTATAAAACTAAACTTAAATGACATAAGTCTTTCGGCAAAACTGTATACTTCGGCACAATTATCTGCCTAACTTTTTATTAAATCAAAGCACTATTCAATCCATAACACCAAAATACATATTTTACACTATACCTACGAGACAAACAGAAATCCATACTAAACAAGAAACTTCAAATACATTGTCGCTAAAACCCACAATGAATCTAAAAAGTCGCTATCAATTTTTACCACAGCTGAAAATATCTACATGTGAAATTCATCGCACTATAAAACCCGATTTAAAATTCGTAGCATGCACTTAACCCGTTATTCACAAGTGCATCGAAATCTTTTGATGGAAAATGTCGTAGCAATATGTTGCTTCTGTTGTTTTGGAAAATGACTAGTTGAAAAGATATTGAATTGATGACAAAAAACTTTAGAAGATTTGTGTTTTTTTAAGGTTAAAGAGCAATAACTGATTGTATTTATACAGTTACTTGTACATTCAACTACACTACAAAAAATGTAACTGTTATTTTATTTTTATTTTTTTTTGTGGGTGTAAAATCATCGAATAACCAGTTAGGTGTTAGGTTTTTGGTGTTTTGTGTGTTCGCTCTTGGACAGAGCGAAGGGGAGTGTCAGACTTCTACTGACTAAAAACCAAAGCCATGTTCCTTCTTCGCCCTTGTGTCGGAGCCGCGTTATCCTTTCGATAATCCCCAGCCCCGACGGTTACCCGACGGAACTGTTATTTCCATTAGGAATTTCTCAGTAGCAGTTACGGAGTCTGGATTTGTGCTCGGTTGATGGCAATAGGTTCGCCCCCGATTACATGGGACTTTAACATAACTGCCCAACCTTTCCCAAATTACAGGTGTAATGTTATGTAATAAAACTTTAGTTGATTGTTTCAAATTCTTATTACTCGATGACACAAAAATAGACTAAGGTAGACTGCTTGAAAATGCCCATAGGTATGTTTACATTTTTATTTTTTTGCAAAACTTTGAGTTAACTCTCACTCACTGACTCTCACTAGTGACATATTCAATAAAAACCAAAGTCCAATTAAATATTCCACACATCAGTCACATCATTCGTGTACTAATTGCGTTAATTTTGCGTGACTCCGTGAAGCGTTCCCCGCGATAATTGTCAAACAATTAAGTACCTTTCCCGCAGGGAACAGCTGTATTCTTTACAAGGTGATTTAATTTAACCACCAATGAGTTTGTGGTACCGTTTACACGTATAATGTGTTAATAATTGTTATTTATTCTAATCACAACATTGAGGCTAATTTATAGACCACTCATTATGTAGTGACGGCTGTAATATGAGATTAGATCAGTTATGGCTCTTCTGATGGAAAAGTTATTTAATTTAGTATTTAAACCATGGCAGAGGCCTTTGTCCAGCAGTGGGACAGAAGATGCTAAACAAAAAAATATATATTTGTCTGAGAAGTATCGTATTACCCATTACTAACTGGGTTGTGGAGACCAGATCGGCATTCACTCTATGTAATATACTGGTGGAAGCCGACCCCAACATAGTTGGGAAAAGGTTAGGCAGGTGATGATGATCAAGCACTTAGTGACCTCCTTATTTTTAACCGACTTCCCAAAAAGGAGGAGGTTCTTTATGCGAAAAATCGATAAGTATCAAGAACCACAAAGCATTCAAAAACACCACTTCCCTGTTTTTACAGCAACAGATATCTCGAAACTATTTATATATAGGGAAGGGTCAGAAAGCCGATTATAGGTCGCCTTAGAAACGGAAAGCTTTCGCTTGTAAGCCACTAATGTGACTGGCATAAAAAGGACGAACTTATGATAACTCTGTTGATAGAATATTAGGGGTTAACCCCATTGAATTGAATATGGCTTGATTTTAAAAGGAATACTAAGATGAGATGGTTTTATTGGATTTTTTTTATAATATTATTTAATTTTAAAAGTGATTACATTATTTTTAACTTCCTTGTAATTGAATATTAATCTACCTATTTGATTTTGGGTAAGTATATCACCAAAATAAAAAATAAACCGTTATTAACCATAGGTTTCCGTTTTTCTCAAAACAGTGAAGGAAAACATCGCGAGGAAACTGGCATGTCTTAGAACCAAATAATTCGAAAACATGTGACGTCTACCAACCCGCACTGGGCCCGCGCGGTGGATTATAGCCCATCCCTCTCCTAGAGAGGAGGCCTGAGTCCCTGCAGTGGGAACATTATAGGCTGATGATGATGATGATGAACCATAGTTTTGGTAAAACTTATTTGACTAGAAACATAATCTCACTATAAAACGTGGCAACATACAATGTTAATCGTGTATGACTTAATAAACAATAAACTGACACTATTACGTCTACACTAACGGGTACAAACTGAGTATTTATAAGTTATAATATTATTTAGCTTATAAATAGTCACCAGGAAGTCAACGAAACCACAAATTCATTACAAGAACTGCTGTAACAATGTATTTACCTGCACAACGACCCACACAATGTTTTATGTTTTTATTAACCACTAGTAACAATCCTAAGTTAATACATAATTCATTTCGCAGAATTAATCTTTGAAAGTAAATAATATTATTGGTCTCGGAATCTCTGAATAATATAAGGTTTTATTACGTCTACGAGGTATAACTTATTCATATTAGGCAGTAATAAAAAGTACATAAATGTGACGGTGTATAAAGGGGGGCGTAATATAAGTTTTCCCAAACGGCTAACTTGGTGGAGAGGCTCTAGTAGGTATCAGATTTGCTTGACACTTTGGCCAGACAGGGGAGGATACAAATATCAGCAATATACTCAAAGACAACTCTTATGAACATTAAAATTTTCACTTTTCGTAATACAGCAATGTGTGTGGCGTACTCGGCCATCCCTTTGTCATAACCAATTATTCGCGTAATAAGTGAGAAAAGACTTACAAAAATACCATACGTTAACTTTATTTAATATTTGCTTAGGATTAAGGTTTCAGGTAAAGCAACCAGTGTTTAAAGGACTGGTCTGTCCTTTCTAAAGTTTATTTTTCTATATCTGTTTAAATTATTTATCAGACTAAAATGACGTCCATGCCTCAACACTCTTTTGCTGTAAAATTCAAGCCACATTTTATGTAACAGTTCTAAATCTTAAAAAATGCTAATCCCAAGCAGAAAAGCTTCTAAACTTTGACCCACAAAAGAATACTCACGTCGTATTCTTACAGATTTTGGTCCTCGAAGCGGCCGTTTGACACTGACGCCCCCACAAGCTGAGCTTCATCACCGGTCCCATAAGGACCGTAACCCCGTGCCTACTGCCTACCACGTAGGAGTATGTTTAAGATATAGAGTTTCTTAGTAGATGTTGAAAATGTACGTGAAAAAGAAAATAAATCATTAAGTTGCACAAAATGTGATCCGTCTTCTTGTTATTGCAGTTGAATCATATGGTAGATTTTTATGCTTTTTGAGAACTGTACATATGATATACAACTTTCTAACAGAAAGCAGTCCACTATCCTGACAGAAACTTTCAGTAGGGTATGTAATCCTTTTGAAATACATAATTTTTATTAGAGCACGCTGTGCCCGTTCAACATGTATAAACTTCGATTTTCCTGCACCTCCCCATATTGTGATACAGTAGGCTATAACTGACTGTGCTAGAGATATATATATATCATTTAATAAGTTTCTATCAGACCCTGATTTCTTTTTTATATTTATCGGCACAATACATCTTAGCGTTTTAAAAATCCAAATCAATTTCCTAATCCTTCCAGACACATGTTCGACATGAGAGTACCACGACAATCTCTGGTCAATAATCACACCTAAATATTTAGTTTCAGAAACTTTTTTAATTATGGGACAAGCGCAATTATTGTTTTCGCATGTATCGCAAGAGTGTACTTTAATGTTGAACACTTCATCTGGTTGTGATTTTTTATAATTAGAGAAGCATATGTAATTGGTTTTCAAAGTGTTTAACGTGAGAAGGTTGCTATCGAGCCAAGTCGCAATTTGGAACATACCTCTCTCTGTCTTAATTTTAACATCGGACCAACTGTGCCCATGGAAGACAACAGCAGTGTCATCGGCGTACGAAAATATACTAGCGTTTTCCACTTTTAGGTTACAAAGATCGTTAATGTAAGCTAGAAATAGTGTGGGACCCAGAACACTACCCTGCGGTACCCCGAATGACACGTCACTGTCATCGCTAATATATCCCCCAATCTTAACCTTCTGTTTCCTGTCTGTGAGATAGTCTACGAAAAATTTGAGAGTAGTTCCCCTTAATCCAAGTTTCTCCAGTTTGGTCACCAGGGTGGGAACGGAAACGGTGTAAAATGCTTTTTTAAGGTCAAGAAAAACCGTCAGACATTTCTTCCCTCTATCTAGATGATCAGTCACTAACGATGTAAGGGCAGTCACTGCATCCTCGGTGGAGACTCCCTGCCTAAAGCCAAATTGTGTTGGAGATATAATTTTAAATTTATTCAAATAATTGGCTAATCTAATGTTGGTTAATTTTTCTATTACCTTAGACAGGGCTGGCAACACCGAGATAGGTCTATAATTATTGACATCGCTTCCGTTCCCTGCCTTGTGAACTGGAGTAATAACAGATTGTATTGAAGCTCATTTATTTTATCGTTATAGCTTTCTGAATTTAGCAAATAAATATATTTTTATAATTTGCTCAAACCCATCAACAGCTGCAATCCACTTACTTCCTTCATTAAACTACTCAAAAATATTTAAAAAATATCCATTCACTGTAAACAACTGCTGCAACTACGGTTATTGCGAAAATAAAAGGATAAATTCCGAGCAAGATTTCTGTCAGTCAGTTCAGTCAAAAATTAACATAAAGTCACAGTATTGTATTCACCTTTGCCACGATCAGAAGCACACGTTTACTGAATGCACCTTGTTGAATTAATACCCTGTGGTAGTCATATCTTGGGGCCTTACGCGGAGAACTTTACGAATGGGCAATAGTATTCGTTTCATTGCACCCGGGTGCCTACTGGCGCGATATCTACTCCACACTGGGCTGTTTTACAAAGAACCCGTCGTTTTAATTCTGTAAACAACTTCTTAACCACTTTCAGGTGATACATATGTACGATCTACCGTTTTTTGTATATCAATTGTCTTTTTACCTTGTGGAATATATAATTGTATGTGTTTTAAAAAGTGCACAAGTTTAATTTTGAAACGTCCCAAAGCTTGAGGTACCATAGCAAAATAGTAGATTGTACACCAAGTGCATAAAACGCACCATTTTGCGCGAGACGTTTATCCATCCGATGCGAGCTTGCGAGCGAGGATGGATATAAAGTAGAGAGCAAAATGGGTTTTATGGACGAGTTTTACACTCTACTTTTCACTTCGATTGCGAGGAAATGAAACAGCAACTTGTAAATATTGTAATAATAATTATGTTTCCCTCCAATTAACTTTTTTTTTTATCAGTAGGAAACTTGACATAACACCTGACTTACTCATACTAACTGCTCAGTTATAGAAACATTTTGAGCAAGCCTAATGCCATCAACCAATGTAATTAGGAGCAAGCCTATTGCCATCAACCAATGTAATTAGGAGCAAGCCTATTACCATCAACCGATGTAATTAGGAGCAAGCCAATTGCCATCAATCAATCTAATTAAGAGCAAGCCTATTGCCATCAAGCGATTACGGTAATTGAGGGAAGCCTATTCCCATCAACTTTCCTTGTATACGTAACAAAAAGCAGTAATTCCTTGTTCTTAGAATACTAACAAAACGAATTAAATTAAAGAGGTTAAGTATTCTATGAAGTTGAAGTTGTTCGTGTGGCTGTTGGGCCGGTTACCAGTGCCGATTACCTTAGGCTTCGACAAAGATTTTACTTTATGCTCTAGAGCATAAAGTAAAATCAACTTCAACTTCATAGAATAACCTCTTTAATTTAATTCGTTTCGTTAGTATTCTAAGAACAAGGGATTACTGCTTTTCATTACGAATACAAGGAAAGTTGATGGGAATAGGCTTCCCCCAATTACCTAAATCGCTTGATGGCAATAGGCTTGCTCTTAATTAGGTTGGTTGATGGCAATAGGCTTGCTCCTAATTACATCATTTGATGGGAATAGGCTTACTCTTAATTACATTGATTGATGGCAATAGGCTTTTCCTAATTACATCGGTTGATGGCAATAGGCTTGTCCCTAATTACATCAGTTGATGGCAATAGGCTGGCTCCTAATTACATTGGTTGATGGCAATAGGCTTGGTCCCAATTACATCAGTTGATGGCAATAGGCTTGCTCCTAATTACATTGGTTGATGGCAATAGGCTTGCTCCTAATTACATTGGCTGATGGCAATAGGCTTGCTCAAAATGTTTTTATAACTGAGCATAATGAGTACGACATAAGTCAGGTGTTATGTCAAGTTTCCTACTGAAAAAAAAAAGTTAGTTGGCGGGAACCATAATTATTTATACAATATTTACAAGTTGCTGTTTCATTTCCTCGCAATCGAAGTGAAAAGTAGAGTGTAAAACTCGTCCATAAAACCCATTTTGCTCTCTACTTTATATCCATCCTCGCTCGCAAGCTCGCATCGGATGGATAAACGTCTCGCGCAAAATGGTGCGTTTTATGCACTTGGTGTACAATCTACTATTGTTCTGTTTCAAAAATATTTTATGTCCTAGAAATATTATTCATTCATGTTCTTTCCAGGGTCACAGGAGGAGAGCGTTCATTATTATTTTTGTATCCATAGACTTTTTTGTAGCCTTAAATCTGCTGTGTTATTACAAATATCCCAGTCCAAGAAAATCGAAGAAAGTTTATCAACAAACTAAACACTTCCCTGTACCTAAACTTGACCTAAACTAATCTTTATTATAGACGACAAACAAAACATACAGACTAACACCTATCTCCAACATACAAATCCGTACTCCATCCAAAGCGACACCTGATACCATCGAATGCAACTCTCTGCCTCGGGGACCACTTCGCTACGTGTACCAAATGGACCTCGCTGAACGAGCCCGTTCTTCGTTTTGGACCATTAGAAGCGAATGAAGGAAACAAAGTGAGGAATGGCGGCCTTAATGCACAAAGAACAGTGGTATGTAAGTTGCACCAGCTGTTACCTACGTGGAACGTTAAAAAGCGGAACCTAGATTTATCGTATTTTATTCAAGGAAAAAGTTTTTCACTGCGTCTTGAAAATGGATAATCGATTTGGTATTATAAATGCGTTGAAGATGTTATACGATCGCTAATGTTGCTTCTATGCCAAGATGTTCGAGTGTCGATTCTCGGGTCGGCCAAATTGTTATTTCGTTTTTCCATCAAGAATTTCGCAGTAGCCGCCACAGGGTCTGGATTTGTGCACTGTATACTTTGGCTCGCCCCCTACAAAATATAACTGGCAGAATGTGGGTAGAGTATAGAAACAAGCCTAACTGACACAAGAAATATGTAACAAAAAATATGTTTTCTGCAAAAGTAAATCGGTAACCAGATTCCTTTTGCGGACCTCGAGCTGGCCTTACGTAGTGAGGAGCTACAATAAAACAAGAGGCCAGCTTGTACTGGTTTTTGTTACCACTGAGGTGCGGTCTACCGTACGTGACAATGAACTATTAAATACACCTCTGTCCATACTCCGTCTAACCATTCGAGGATTACAGCCGTGATATTATGATGCTATGTTAAAGCTATTTCACAAGGAAACCACTTTTCAATCAGGCTAGTTTACTCCATAAACTATGCCTGTATTAAAGACATAACAAGTCCTAAAATATTCAGTCACACATCCTATCGCACAAACTCCTTTACCTATCAAAACAACCCTAAAACCAGACGAATAAATATTCACCAAGCTACTGCTATCATGTTATGTGCAATGTAAATTCAGGCCTGAAACATTTAGACCACGTAGTAACCCTCGGTGGGGTATACGGAACCCTTTGGTCACGATGCGTCTGGAATGCGATACTTGGTTGTGCCGAACTGCTTTTGTTTTTATTTATATTCTGTTGATTTATGTGAAGATGTGGGCGGTATTACGATTATGGATGAGGTTGTTGTTTTGCGTCTTCGTCGCGATTCTCGACCTCATTCAATAGTAAAATGGGTAGGTAGATTTTTTTTCTTATAAATGGAAATCAGTAAGTTGCGGACCATCTGATTCTCGAACGATAACCGCGCTTTCACGCACAAACAAACGCAAACGCTTATTCAATAATTTCTTATTCCATAAACCACGGCGCAGGGGTTATTCGGAACGTTACTTTTGTTGCAATTACTGTAAACAGGATAGTAATTAATTCTTGTTAATTGTCTTAAACAACTTGTTAATTATAATTCTACTATATCGATCCTAGAATAGGTACAACATAGAGAATATATGCACTATTTTCCCCTTCACTTATCCAAATTGTCATAATAAAAAACCACTGCATAAAAAAACCATAACAAAATAAACCAGGCCTCATTTATTATACAGTACATCTAGTCACCTTTAAACCCCATCCAATTTATTGGGCCGACATCCGGATAACCACAATGATGTTGACAAATCGTCCAGCCGCACTGTTCCGCCTTTTTGATGTTCGATCTTTTAGCCACAGTTATTGAACGATTCGAGTTTGAACTCGAATGATGCGAGTTTTCGATGAACCTTTAGCGATGCGAGTTTGGATAAACTCAAATGTTTTTATGTTAGTTTTCATTAATAGTTTATCTGTTATATGTTATAATAATATCTGCACATTGATAAAAAGGGAGATTAACTGTGGCGAAACTCATAAAGAGTTTTTTTTTTTTGCTTTTCTAGTTATTTTGCTAATCGTCACAAGATGGTAATGGTTAAACTTATCATCACCATCAGCCTATCAATTCCCCACTGCAGGGACTCAGGCCTCCTCTCTAGGAGAAGAATGGGCTATAATCCACCACGCGTGGCCAGTGCGGGTTGGTAGATGTCACATGTTTTCGAATTTTTTGGTTCTAAGACATACCGGTTTTCTCACGATGTTTTACTTCACCGTTTTGAGAGCAGTAGTGATGAAATAAATAACACAAAGTAATGCGCCTGCCTGGGTTCCAACCTGTTGTTTCTGTTATCTATGGTTCCAACCCACGACTTACTGTTCGTAAGTCGGGGCCGTTACCACCGAGCCACCACTGAAACTAATAATTACTGGCAATGCCGCCAGTCTTTTGAACACATTACAGGCTGATAGCGTCGAGGAGCAGTTTTCTCATACTCTTTTATAGTTTCTTTTTTAGTTTATTGAATAGTTTTTAATTAATGTACATAGTTTACATTAGGTTTGGTTTCTGTATAATCCATCCATCAAGAGAAACAATCAGCAAAGTTTAAGTACATTTCAATTTTCGTACGCACAACTTTAGCAACGATTCAGATATTAATTACGTATATTTAATTTAAATTTAATCATAATTACTCTCTGTTTACGTAAACATAATAATTATGTAAACTCAAAGTTTGATTAGCTCATCATGTAAATTAAGATGAGGCAAATTACAGATTAGGTTCTTAGCTTTAACTATGAATTTAAACGGGTTTTGGTATTTTAATAATTCAGTGGTTTGGCTTACCGGCTTTTAGAGGTACATAGCTTTGAACAGTAAATTTGCACGCAATAGGTAGGTACACAAGTAACCACAACGCTGCCTGTTGGAAATTATTCACTAGTTTTTAGGGTTCAGTAGTAGTTTTACAGTTCAGTTTTTTTTGGTGGGTGGAAAATCATCAAATGACCCCCCCCCCCGCTCTTGGGCAGAGCGAAGGGGAGTGTCAGACTTCTACTGACTAAAAACCGAACCCATGCTCCTTCTTTGCCCTTGTGCCGAGGCCACGTCATCTCATCTAGTCCTAAAATCCGCGGGGGTTCAGTACCTCAAAAGGAAAAAACAGAATCCTTATAAGATCACTCGTGTGTGTGTCTGTCTGTCTATCTGTCTGTCTGTCCGACCATTCCCTTTATCTCCGAAACTACTGAGCTTAAGATTTTGAAAAATAATTAAAATCTAGTTCAACACTTACTTATAAAAGAAGAAGAACCTATAAGAAGTCTATGGTGCTAAAATAACATGGAAAATCTCTCAATATCTACTACAATGGTATGGAACCCTTCATGTGCAAGTCTGACTTGCACTTGACCAGTTTTTGTTTTGGCCAATGTGGCAGCCAAATACCAAAAAAAATATATATTTTTCAGGTTGACTTTATTACGAAGAGGTCATGGTTTTTCTTGTTTGATCTTGTCCATAGGAACCTACTGAACTTGGTAATGAACCATTACAATCAAGAAGCACTTACCTATTTGCTTAATACATAGGTGTTACCAGATGTAATAAATATTGAATGCCTCCCCATCTACTAACTGGATGTCACAACTACATAGTTATGCAGAATTAGATTACAGCGGTGCTGCGGCCTCGACACAAAGGGCTAAGAAGAAAATAGGTGGTTTTTAGTCAGTAGAAGTCTGACACACCCTACCGCTCTGCCCGGGCGGGAGGAGTTATTTGATGATATCCCACGATCAAAACTAAAAAGTCGTACTGTAATGTTTATGACTGTGCTACTTAATGATTTTCTTTTCAAGCTATACAATACATTGAAGTTTATTTTCATTACCATTTTAAGTACATACTTAAAACTGCTTTCGCTAAGTGACATCCTCATAAGTCTATTATAATTCTGGGCCATATTTCATATCAGCACAAGCGTCGTAAAGCGGAAGCCCGGTTAGTATCTGCATGAGTACTTTACTTGTATGTACCCGGTTCTTAGTCCCGACCAACACAGTATTTCCATTAGCCAGTGGAATGTTAGGTTTCTTAAACTGCATTGTTGCGCGTCGTCATCTGGGGTGCAACGTCATTTTGTATTGAAGAGAAATAATAAGTGGGTGAACTTCATTACAGTATTGGGACCATGATGACCATCATGGGACCTGAACATAATTGGCGAATGTAGAAGTAGTGAATACATCTGCCTAAATTTTCAGGGATTACAGGCATAATGTTAGATTATAATTAATCTTACACTTAGCATGACGCCTGGTATCCTCGAATGGTTTTTTATGTTTTTTGTGTTATGTTTAAGTCCCATGTAATAGGGGGCGAGCCTATTGTCATCAACCCTGCACTAATCCAAACTATGTGACTACTACTCAGAAATTCCCGATGGAAATACTCAATAACAATTTGCCCGATCCGGGAATTGAACCCAGGCCCTCATGCTCAGCAGACACGATTGGAACAATTACACCAACGAGGCAGTCAGCCAGGGGTAATATGTTAACATTAAGCAGAGCTCCATTTGACGATACTCTATTCTCCAGGAACCACACATACCCTTACTCCAACCATCTAAAATCTTAAGATCCCAAATAGTAGCAACCGCTACTATTGAAGAAGGTAACCTACCAATGCAATGTCACCACCTGCATCAAAACACCTACAGTAACACCCCACTTACGTAAATATACCCCAACCGTCGCTGTTTCGTTTTCAACAATCCCATCAAATCACGACTCTAAGGTACCAAGGGAACTGATTGAATTGAATCCCCTCTACCGACGCCATATTTCTTTTCCGGTTTTTCCCCAAATTGAACTTTTACCTACAGTTAAATGTACTTTAATCTGATTGAACTGGCGACTTAGATAAATCGGTTAAAGTAAACGACATTGGTTTTTAAAATGTCGGAAGTCGTAAAAAGCAGGTTGTTGTTGTGATGTATCGTGTTTTTCTAATGAAAAATTTGACTTTTGGCGCTTTTTGGGCGTTCTGAAGTGTGCACGGGAGATTGATGTAAAGTATATGGTACTGATTGATGTACAACATTTGAATTCAAAAAGATGGAACGCTATTTCTGAAAACATGCAACACTTTAATAAAGTCTCGATTTTTTTTTTACTTTGGTCTAGTGCCTTACACTAGAAAGTAGTGTTAGGCAGTTCGATCCCCGTTGGTTTCAAAAAATTGAAAAAAATTGGGTTTTGGACCAGGAATTTTAATCTGTGTCTAGATCTCTTGTAGGTGTACTATAGATACACTCCTGCTCAAATCACAAAAAAAAACGAGGATTATACAGTTTTAGAAGGCTTTCCTTGAAAAAGTACGACGCACTATCGTCAATTTTTTTTTTCAATCAACACAAAATATTGAAACGCGTAAATCTCAAGAAAAATAAACAAATGAAAGTCGGCTTATGAAAATATCGGTTCAGTCGTAAAACTCGCTGTCAATCATAACAATAAACTTTGAAACTACAAATCGATAGTTTTTCTAACCCGCTGTGCTCATAAGAAATGCATGCTTTTCCGCTTTATTTATTTACATGGGGTTAGCCGATAAATCCCGGGACTTGGTAGCTTGGGGGACTTTTATTGAACTTTATATTTAGTCCACACCCATCGGATCAATAGATGGACGTTAAGTTTGATGCAACAATGTCCTATTGTCTTTCCCGATTTTCGGGATCGCTTGTTGCGAAGATAAAAAGTTATTTTATTTTGTAGACATGTCGTTCAGATTGTCCCTTGCTGCGAGTGACTATGCAGGACCGTACCGTTTATTCTTTTTATGTGTCCAATATTTCAGTTAAAATGAAATGATAAGGAACTGATTCAAGAACAAATTTCCGTATCTAAGAAGAAATGTCAATAAAAAAACAAGTTTCAAATTGTATAATACTTCGACAAAAACTATACTAATAAAAATAAAAGAACTTACACCAAGGAATTCTCATTCCTTATGCTGACAAAATGATGGCAAAATTGATGTTATATTTGTTGTATTTTGCTGTAGATTCTTACAATATATAAACAATTAGTAACGAACAAGCTAAACGTAAAACGTCCACGTCTATAAACATAAAATTAATTTACCAACTGCATAGCCTAACAAAATAGCCGGGTAAAGCGCACGCCAGGGTACAGCTTAACAATAATTTTATTGTAGTTGGCTATTTACAGCATGTAATTAACGAGGCAGCACACAAGAGACGCGCCCAATTTGTCATGGCCAGCCGGGGCGTAGCGGTGTCGTAGCGCTGTCGTAGCACAGCTACGCCGTAGCGCTACGCTTGTACGACTTGATGAGCTTTAGTTATTATTTTAGTTAAAGGGATTTTAATGAAAAAAGGTTTTGGTAATTTTAATTATATTTTAAATTAAAAATGCTTAAACGAAAGACAAAGCGACATAAAATTATTAGTATTGATAGAGTAGTGGAGATTAATGGATAGTAATGGATGATTAAAAACAGAGCGGGTGATGGCCCAGTGGTAGCGGCCCCGACTTACGAACGAGGGAGTCGTGGGTTCGAACCCAGCCAGGGTACATTGTATATTATTTCATCACCACTGCTCTCAAAATGTTGCATAAAAATATCGTGTAGACACTTCGGATCGGAGTCTTAGAACCAAAAATTCGAAGACTTGTGACATCTAATAACCCGCACTGGGCACGCGTGATGAATTTCATCTCACATAAAGGAGTCCTGATAGTATAGTGTGTCTTTTCGAATAATCGATAAAAAAAAAAAAAAGTTCAATTGATAGCCAGTTACTTTATGTAAGTTCTTTATGAAATAAGCGCCACAATACTTTGTGTGTGAGAAGAAAAGCAGCACTACTTATTATTTAATCTGCATTACAAACCTAAACCAAGTACAATTACACACAGCACTGTTCACCAATCTAATTCAAATATCGGTTAGGCAGAAGTCGCAAAATCACCAAGCATCGTCGCAGCGGCACGATGGCGGTACGGCTGCGGTGCGGCATCGCTGCGGCCGGCCGGTGCATTACACCGGAAACATTGTCCGATTGTTGCGGTCCCGCCGTAATGGGCTTAATTCTGATGCGGCTTTCGGCTTTTAGCCATTGTTTACCTGCGCACGATACACCGAAGCAAACATAAATCTGAATTTGTATAGGTAACGTTTTTGTGCGCGGCTGTACGCAACGCGGTTGTTTTTTGGTTTGTACTTCGGTTTTGGGCGCGCAGAGAAAAACGGATATTGAAAATGTAGTGCTCTAAAAGCTTGTGGTAATTTACGGTTTATCAAAATATGTTATGTCAACAGTTTGGTTTATTAAATTATGTCATTTGGGCTTGTATGTTTATTAGTTTACACAGTTTATTAAATATTATATGAAATGAAAAATTAAATACGAATCTAGTTTTTTCCATCAGTAATTTCTTAGTAGCAGCCACAGAGTCTGGAGTTGTGCCCTGTCGATGGTAATAGGTTCGCTCCATAACTGGCGAATACTTAATTGTACTTTTAGGCACACCTCTGCCTATCCCATCAGTCGTTATGTTATGTTATGAATCTATCTAGTAAATCAAACAAATGAATCTTCCTTAAATGAACATGTCTCCTAAGTAAATAGAATGGATAACAAAATGGTCAGACCTAGTTACGACCAACAGTTTTATGGACGACCGTACGCGCGCCCGTATTGTTTTAGAGTTCGAGGTTTGAAAAAAAGAAAAAAAAAATGTTTGTGATAGCGACTGAAAAAGAACTGCCTTTTTATTAGGTACATAGATACATTGTTATTACATGTGTTAGTGTGTTTTCGTACCACTTGCTCAAAAAAAACTTTTTTACAAAAAATAAAACCGACTTCGACAAAAATAAAACACAAAAAAGTGAAAAATAAAAATCAGCTTCTGAAGTCGGTGACTTTTGTTTGTTTGATTTCATGTTTTTGCCACCGACTTCAGAAGCTGATTTTTATTTTTCACTTTTTTGTGTTTTATTTTTGTCGAAGTCGGTTTTATTTTTTGTAAAAAAGTTTTTATTTTTCACTTTTTAGTGGTTCACATGAGCTTACCCCTTCACAACGTACCGGCGTGATGTTATGTTATGAACTGGTGTAAACAATAGACAGACAATATGAGATTTCAGCAATCCCAGTCCATTTGCTATCATTTATTGAGGAGTTCCGTTGCCTATCTCCGAAGTTCTTCATCAGATCTTCACAAAATAGTTTTTATAACCTTTGTAGTGAGTACAGGCGTGATAATATGTTGTGTGATGGCGTAAACAATGCTTAGATAATATGCTATAGCAACAATCGCGGTTAATCTGCTGTTATTTATTGAAGAGTTCCCCCGATTTCTACAAGATCCCATCATTAGATATTGAAATGGTGACAATGGGACCACACGGGAAGCACCAGCTTTCAAATGAAAAAAAAAATCATGAAAATCAGTTCACACAGTCGCAAGTTATGAGTGAACAAACATAAAAAAAAAAAAAAAAAAAAAAATACAGTCGAATTGATAACCTCCTCCTTTTTTTGAAGTCGGTTAAAAAGTGACATTCTATGCCACAAAAAGCGAACATAACAATAGTCATTTTTAATCAGTTAAAAACAGGGCAAGAAAATTGTACTGAATTTCATTCATCCCCTAGGGAGAGAATGTGATTTAAATTTGGAATAGGTAGGTACTTACCGAAATTTATACTGAACTACATCTGTGTTTACACCAGTGAGTTTGTATAAAAAGCATTATAAGTACATCTTTTTGAAAAAAGAATACGCATTTATTATGCAGTTATGATTATTAAATAAAATTACGAAAACCGACGAGGCCGCATGAGCTTGATGCCTTTGCTTTTAAACGCAAGTTCCTCAGATGCAAGAACAGAGAAATACTCAAATCAACTCATCAACAATAAATGTACCAAACAAAAATGTAACTCTCTCTATCAATATTGGACCAATGTTTCGAATGTTAACTTTTACTTTTAATTGTCATTATTTTTAATAAGTGCTTATCTCATATTATTATTGTGTTAATTTTTTCGCAAATGGTACGAAAAGTAGAGTATTTTCCTCGGTGATAAAGCTGTCTTAGTCTTGGGTGAACTTAAATCCCTCGCTACACTCAGGACTCGTCCTAAATCCCTCGCTTCGCTCGTGATTTAAGTTTTAAACACCCTCGCTACGCTCGGGAGTAAACCTCGAGTCCTTCGTTACGCTTGCGATTTAAATCGTCACCCGCGACAGAAGACACTGCTTTATCCCCTTGGTTAATAATCTACTATTTTATACTTCGAGTACCGTTGATAATAACGTGAAAGAAGGTCAAGATTCCCCGGTCGGTCAAAGTGATATTGGGTTTTTCCATCAGGAATTTCTTAGTAGCACCCACGGAGTCTGCATTTGTGCCTGGTCGATAGAAATAGGCACACTCCCTGTTACATAAGACTTAAACAAAAAAAAGGATGTGGGTGTATTAATAGGTACGCCTCTGCCTTCTGGGATTACAGGTGTGATGTTATATAATAGGCTTGATATAATAAAACCTAACTTCAGCCCACAGCGTTACATAACCTCGTAGAGGTTAGAAATAATCGTAAAGGAACATATTACTAGAACAAGTAACCTTTGTACTAAACCAGGTTATGACCTAGCTGAAGGCCACATTTTATTAAATATTCGTTCAGCCGTCAAAGTGCGAAAAGGTAAAATGACTAAGTAACTTCATGGTACTACATGACTAGTAGTTACAAGTTACTGCGTTCATGTGTGTATTTTCGGGTATTTTGAATATAAGGTAGCAAGCTTGTTTTATTGTTTCTCCAAAAAAGCAAAATTATAAATTTTGAAAAAACCCACGACTGTTAAAAATTAATTGAAAAAAGGATAAAATAACATAAAACACTTAAACACCCACCTTAAAAAAACCCAAGAATGGTTTATTCAAAATTTTTAATTTTGCTTTTTATTTTAAACTTTTTGTAAACTTTTTACTTATATTTTAATTTTTTTTATCTAAGAGCATGCACCAATCAAACCTAAACCCAAAAACTGAATCAAAATCGGACTTGTAGTTTTGGAGAAAAATGGCAACTTTGATTTGCACAAAAAATGTTTGCTGCAGCGCCCCTTGTTGAGTTGTCACCGTAACACCTATCTAGGAACATGCACCAATCAAACCCGAACCCATAACTGAAAACTGAATCAAAATCGGACTTGTAGTTTTGGAGAAAAATGGCAACTTTGATTTGCACAAAAAATGTTTGCTGCAGCGCCCCCTGGTGAGTTGTCACCGTAACACTTATCTAAGAACATGCACCAATCAAACCCGAACCCATAATTGAAAACTGCATCAAAATCGGACTAGTAGTTTTGGAGAAAAATGGCAACATGTATTTGCACAAACACACAAACACACAAACAAACAAACAACCTCTCACCAAACGCATATACCGTCTCCGTTCCGTCGTGGGTAAAAAACAACCAGATTTTGCTTTGAATTGGAAATTTGATCCTTATTCTGATCCACTTAAAATTCACTAAGAGATTATTAATTATTTGCAGGCTACATCGTTGTACTCGAGGCAGTATTTTTTTAATTGACAGAGGTGTGCCCATGTTCTTGTCACCGTGAATATTCGTATATTCACAGTGACACATGAAAGCTTACACAATTCACTTCCCCGAACACAAATACAGTTTACATATTCAAAACCCAAACCGCGTCTAACACATTGACGTACAACGAATTTAGTATCAAACTTCCAATTTTATGACGTCACGTTACAGCACAACTGTTGGGCCAAAAGTTAAATTGAAACTGGTAGGCTAACCGCACTCACATGATTTATTAGCCACAGCTGAATACGTTACGTTCCGACTGTACATATGTATGTAATTGAGCGAATTGTACACAGCCACCTCTGGGACTTGAGGTTAGAACTGTACTGTATGCGTTTAGTCGTAACCCTTGAAAGTTTTGGTCGTAAGAGGTTATGTGTTTAGGTACGGAAGTAATCCAGTTTGAGGTGTCTGTTTTGGTAATTGCAGTGGTGTCTTTAAGGTGGAGGCTTCACCACATTTATTAAGCTAGGTCATAAATGCCTACTGCTCAACGAGAGCGTTCCATGAAATGTTCAAAAAGATACTGACGCAAGTGCGACGCGTGGTAAATGCAGTTGCAAACTAAGTATAATTGTTTGCTTGCCTATTGCACTTTCCTTCGAAAGAATAAACTGTGTTTGTAACTGAATTCAAGAAAATAACTGTCTATGTTTTTAACTCAGTGCTGAGTGTGTGTAATACAACACTCACTATTCACCTTTTTTTACTAAGTACGTTCCGAGTTTACTTCGTGCCTCGGAAAGCTCGTTAAGCCGTTGGTCCGGCTGTCATTCGGAAACATTTGTCAGTCGTTGGCAGTCAGTTGCCCGAAAGTCTGACAACCAGTCTTACTAAGGGGTAGGGGTAAATTGAAATCTTATCTCAGGGCCTATCAGGGCCCGTTGGGGCCGCGGATTTTTGTACTAGATGACGTGGCCTCGGCGCAAGGGCAAAGAAGGAACATGGGTTCGGTTTTTAGTCAGTAGAAGTCTGACACTCTCTTTGATGATTTTCCACCAACCAACCAAAAAAAAAAAAAAAAGGGGTATCGTTTTATCCAGTACTGACTTGGTGAGGTCAGATAAGCAGGTGCTCCATGTCAAATACTGGTATTCAGCTTCATCCGGTGAAAATGTCAGCCGACCCCAACATAGTTTGGAAATTAACTAGAAAGATGATGATTTGATAAAAGCATAGGTACTAGCAGAACATTTTACAGCGAAAGTTAGCCATGGAAATATTGAATATTCCATCCACGTCATAATTTAGTGCAGCTCTCCCCAAATACTTGTACACCAAATGGTCTGTATAAATATAAATAACTAAGTCAAATAAGCATTGCGCTTCATTAGGTTTGAAATAGCGAACTTTGTTTGTGTTTATTCGTAACAATTCCCACGCTCAATTTGCTAAAACATGACTTAATGTTGCTAGTTAAATTGAAGTTGTAAGTTACATAAAACAACATTATTTAGTTTATTTTTGATGTTATAATTGCTAGATCGCTAAACCTCTAATAAGGGTTTGAAAACGCTTTTAATTTTTTTCCTTAAGTACAATTTACCACATATGAACGAAATACAATTTATTGCAAACCGCTGTCAATAATCGATTCATTCCAGAGTTTGTTTCAATAATAAAATTGGTAGGTAATTCTTATTTATTTCCTTAAAAATGGAAACCGCTAAGTGTGAACCACCGTGTTAATAAAACGCATCCATCATCTCACTTTCTCACGCACACACAAATAAACGTGTTCTTATTTCCAAAAAATAAATTGTGCAAATATTAGTACTTTTTATGACTAATTAAAGAAGAAGAAGACATGCTGCGACGACCCCAAATGAATACAAATACAAAAATAAAAAAATAGTATTAAAATACAAAATAATGGATTAGTACATGTACCTACCTACTAAACAGCTTCATAGCCATCTCATTAATTCACTGATCACAAACACAGTATAAATTATTCAAAACCGCTAACTAAACAGTAACTATTATCTTCTAGTTATAACTAAAGCGATCACGGTCAGAGGTACGCGATAAGTCCCGAGTAGATAAGGCGCAGTTAATCCACAAGAACAAAGGCGTCTGTCCCGGGGCAGTGGTGCGATTTCAGCCCTTTGTGGCTATTCTTGAAGTTTGAGTTGCGTACGCGACTTGGATAATGTTAGATAAGAATATGTTTGGTAAATTGCAAAATATACACACACAGCAGCGTCTACTGTGGCCAAGTAGTGGCAGCTCCGACTTATGAGCAGTAAATCGTAGGTTAGAAGGAGCAGGCGCGTTACTTTGTGTAATTTATTATACCGCCACTGCTCTCAAAAACGGTGAAGGAAATTGTCGTGGGAAAACCAGCATGTCTTAAAACCAAAAATTCGAAGACTTGTAAAATTGACATGGTGCTCTAAAGGCCTGTATCCCAGCAGTGGTAATATTATAGGTTGAATATACAGTTGCATTGTTTTCCGACTCAGGTAAGAAAAAGTTTAATATTCGTGTCGAAATAATACGTCTCTATCATGAGCCTAGAATATTTTCAAGCATTATTTATGAAAGTCATGTAAACACACTAACGACGTCAGTTTTTATTTTTCCTGAATGTACAGTAGTAGTTGTTAGGAACTTTTTTGAATCCTAAGAATATAAAAAATAATATAATTCGAGAGCGACAAAAAATGATGTTATGAAAATTGCCACTGATCTATGCTACAAAATTTTAAAATAGTCCATAAAAAAAAGTTTTTGGTTTTTAAAAATATATATATTCACCCACCTAGTTTGGACCACACCAGTCACGACCACCTCACCTTATCGCACAGTTTCCATAATACGACCCCCGGCAGATCCTAGCCATGGTCCCGTCGAGGTCTGTGTCTGAAACGTTATTATCTACTCTCAAAGGCCCTCACTTCCGTCTCGCTGGCCTTAACAAATGTTTCTTTTTACGCACCCTTTGATCAGCTAAGTCTTGAGGAAGGTACTGCGTGGCTGTGATGCACAGGTGAATAAGGGTACGAATTAAGGGGGGTATACCAAGTTATGGTGGTTGAGAGGGGAAACTGGTGCATTGGTTCAGGGTGAATTGAGTTTAAACTGGAGCTGTTTGTTCTTGAAGCCTTCAGGCGGATCTTTGTCGGTGTACTCGTACATGATTGTGTACACGGCACGGATGGCGCATTGGCTTTCAATTGACTGCTGTGCTGCGTGTCACGGGTTCGATTCCAGAAAGAAACATCTTTTTTTTTTAAAAGTCTGTATGCTTTTGTATGAGTTTTAATAGTTGTATTAAGCATCTTTATTTAAAAATAAAACAAAGATTTTGACTGAATTAATGTTTCTACTGTACCTCTTAGCGTTGTGAATTGTCTGTCAAGAAGTGAATTAATATTTATTTAAAAAAAAAAAAAAAAACATTTATAATTACGAAAGTAAACTTTCCATAGTTCAAGAACGTAGACTAAACAAGAGATCAACTTTCCAATGGTAACGGTTTTAAAACTTAATGAAAACAAAAAATAACATAAACGTCTAGAAACGAAGAAAAGCACAAGTTTCCCAGACGAAAACAAAACAAGCTAAAAAACTCAGGCCCGATTGATACTGATAGGTCTACAAAGTTTATTGAATAAAAATATCAGAGTTGCAATCGAAAGAATAACTCAACTTGTATTAAGGCAGTCATTATAAGTTACCATTAGCATTTTAGCTTTCAGCTCGATGGTTTGACTTTAATACTCTCTAGGAAGACTTAGGGAACTCCCAGGGTCTTTGTCTTGGACTGTTGAAGTAGAATGACGTCGAAACTTGGATAAAACTATCCTTGAGGTACTTACAGACTATTAGCTCTTGGGGAAATGTCGCTCGGAGAGGTGACTTGTTGGAATTTGTTATTTTTGGAATTTAAACTTCACATTTTGGCTGTCGTTGTTTTGTGTTTAATTAAAATAAAGGATTGGAGACATAGTTGGGTGTTAAATAATAGTGTGAAATAACTGGTCACTGATATTAACCCTTTGTCTGCCGGAATGTAGATCCACGCGAGACATAATGGCTTTTTAATTGTGTCTAAATACTCGACATATATGCAGTTACAATAAAATAATAAGATGCCGCTGTATTAGTAGATATTATTAATTCTGATTAGAAGATTTTCAGTCAAAGACCATTTGCAAATTTGAATAAAACATCTATTACGTTTATTAACCCTGTACGGGACAGTACAGGGTTAATAAACGTAATAGATATTTCGAACTGCTGGGCCGAAGGCTCAAAATCTTCCACTATTTTCTTTGCTTCGTTTTTTCCAGCCAGTCACGCAATTAACTACAGAAAATCTTCCAATATTCTTCGAAATGAAAAAAAACAAATACTCTTAAATCAAAATTAAAGCCACTTTCCCTTTTTAATACCTACAAAGACATCAAAAATACAATACCAATAAAATAATGGATTTTTCTGTAGAAATCCATTACATTATTCCCCTCGTGGACACAATACGTCTTAGCGATGAAGGCGTCAAACAAAATTGAAAGGGATCTAATGGATCAGTTTTTTTCGAAGAAAGATTAGAAAAACTTTTTTTCGAGATCAAAATTGGGAAATTCATAATTAATTTGGCACCCCAACTTTTGAATGAAAGCGCCAACAATGGAGTGCATTTTGTAAAGTTTAGACTGGATGTCCATTGTGAAAATGTCTTAATTAAAGACTTTTCTCCATAGTACTTTTGATGTACACAAATAAATTAGGTACCTATATTATAGGAGTGTAAGTCAGTAGGTTGTGAACATCAGATTCAGAAGGAGTTGCTACAACTAAAACGCAGGTAAATTAAAACTCAGCTGCATTCTGTTAGACACGAAACTTCGATAAAGTTGGGAAAAGGCTATGTTTTATAATTTATTTTTACCAGATGTTGCTAATTGGTAGGCAGTTTTATTAAATGTATTAATTTGTAAAAGAAATGAAAAAATTGTTACTTATTGTTACACTCAAACAATTCACGGATTCCGAGAAAAATAATAATATAAAAACTTAGATAAAATTTGTTCCTCTGGGACGATCATGAATTACGTTCACGTCCAAACAAGGTTTAGCTTAATTAATCTACAAAAAATACGTTTAGGCGGATTACACACCATTCGCTGTTGCTTTTTATTTCTAAACTCTGATATGATTTGACACGTTTGTTGTCAACGTGAGAAGGGTTTAATGATCATAATTTCAGAAGGATTGGCAATAAAATGTATCAATAATGTGTAAATAAATATAAAGAATAATCTTCTAAAACATGGAAAACAGCGGTGCACCTACCTAAATTATTATTATATTCAACTTAGACTAAATATTACTTTTTATGTTGTTAAATAAATATTAAGCTTTTAAATAAGTTATCATTCCCTGTAATAATAATCGATTAAACCTCATAAAAGAAAGAAAATCTGTGAAAAAGCTCCTCAGAAATGTTTGTTGCAATGCAAAATATTTATGTCTGCTAGGATAGTATAGCAGTGTGCACACCACCTTACCTCCACACGTTCTAGCCTCAAGCTAATCTGTTATTCAACGTTGAATATTTGTTTTCCTTACGGCATCCAACTTACTAATTAATTCTCTTTTATTCATATTTAAGCTACTCATCAACATCTTGACTTAATTTAAAATAACAGCTCATGATTAAGTACGGCGTTAATATAGTAATGGCGGCTGAATATTTCTGAAAGGAATGACGTATAATTCTACTTTGTTATTGTTATGAGGTGTTTCAGGTTTTATTAAGGTCTTCTATTAAGGTTTTTATGTCACGTTTTTATGTGTTTTCTTTGGGTATTCCAATTCTGAAATAACATAATCTGGTAGTCATTTTATTTTGTGAGAACCTATCTTGCAAAATTAAATTACTTTTTTCAGGTTTTATTTGAACAAATAATCAAAGTCATGATTCGATGCTCTGGGTTCGATTCCCAGGTCAGGTAATTTTACTGGGGTTTTCCATTAGGAATTCCTTATGGCAAAAAAAAACCAAAGTATCACAAAAAGTTCACACACAGACAGCCAAATGATGCCTTTTACCACTGTAACTGGCTAACAGGAGTTACAGTGGTTTGGGAATGGTGTGGCGGGCTTGTCCCATATTTAAATGATGCCTTTTATCAGCAGTAGTAAAACTTACCGTACTACAGTCAGACGAGTTTTTTTTTATCATATAACACAATATAAATAAACTGAAAAGGCGGTACAAGGGATACAAGAATCCAAGAAGTCAAGCACACAATTTACATTTGCCCCAATTACACCTAACACATAGTAATTTCGTAAGAAACAAAAGAAAACTAGTTTGTACCATATAAAGGCATTACCACGCAACAAAGCCAACATTTATGTGCTTCCATTCCGTTAATAACAACAGTCAGACCGACACGTATGTTGTAACGAACATCTCATTACCAGTATTTCGTACTCATTACCAGCCTTACAGCGTGTCGGTACTGGAGTAAGTAACGTAACAGAGTATGAATTTTGTGTAAACGCACAGTGAAACAGAACGCGAAATGTCTTTGGCCTGTTCTAATCACACTTGATGTATAACTTTTCTTTGTATTTAGCCCATGCCCAGGCACAATAATATCAGTGTGAAAAAAGCACAAATATTTATATATCAAAGTTTAATCTGAAGTGACTGTAAATTAAGTCATCACCGCGTCGCCATCAAGACTATAAATGTTATGTTGTATCATGGAAGTAGTTTTCTATGCGATCATATAATTAACTAACTACATACACAAAATTAGCATTAAATATTATAGTTGAGCAAAGCTAAATTGTAGGAGTATTTTTTGTGGCGACGCGCGACTATGTGGAAGGAAAGAACACTTCATTGCATTCCAATAAATCGAAATTAGTATTTTATGACTACTGAGACACAATCCCTTCAAGATTATTAACGCAACAAGTTAACATCTTTATTCAGCTTAAGCTGAAGTTAAGTCTCTATTATATACTTACTCCAGTTGTTCCATTCCGTCCGAAATGGGGGTTAATTTCATTAGCACGGGCGCAACGAATCGTGTGATAACTTTAGTGATGTTATTCGGCAGCGCCCTTGGGATTGGTTGCTGATGTGACGTACGTTTTGTTCCGTAGCGTTTAAATTTTGTGAGTGTTTCGGAAATGTAGCGCGTTTTAGTGTTTGGGTGATATGGGTTGGGAAACAGGAGGTAAACAAATTGGTTTGGACATTTATATAGTGAGAAGCTTTGGTTGGTACTTTTTAGGCACAAATAGAGGAAAAGCAAAGAATCGATGAATGGTCTGTTTAAAAGTATGATATGGTAAGAAAGGAGCCTGTATCTGATGAAATTATGAGTAAACATGCTGCGCCGACTCCTAATGGGATAAGGGTAAAAGAATGATGATGATGAATTTATAATAAAGTAAAGTCGCGATGCACAACTCAGATTCACAGCCAGTGGGAAAAGTTTACATAACGTGAACGATTGGTATTGTCGTAAAAATATTGATTTCCATATAGTCCAGTCATTTTAGGTTTTATCAGCGGAATAGTTCCTAGTGAGCTGAATTTAATAATAATAATTCAGCTCACTAGGAATTATTCCGCAGATTGGGGTTTAAAATGCCTAAAACGTCTGGACTAATATGGGTAACGATTAATTTCAATGGTTCTGTAATATTAAATACCCATAGTGGTTGTGAAGAAATAATTTTAGACATGAAATTAGCTACAACTGGTTCCTCGGCCATTCCTACCTTGTTTTCAAACCAACCTACTCACTCTCCATACGCAAAAACATTGTTATACAAACTGATTGTCCAATCAAAAGCATCGTTCGCATCATTACCATAACTGATTGGCTAGTGCTGTCCAGAAAATTCGTGCGGCATTTCCGAAAACGCACTGGTCAACCCACTGCCGTATAATTATCGTACTGGGACCAAAACTTTCGTATAAAACGGACGGGTGGGCAAATTAAAACACCTATGTCTGGCTACTGTGAGTTTGTTTGTTTGTTGGGGATAACGGTAACTATAATATAGATCAAAATAGGTTTTTAATGATTAATTAAGTGGTCTCGTTTGTGTTTATGTGATTGTGGTAAAATGGAGCTTAGCAGTAATATTTTTTTTGCCTAAATCATTATAGTCGTCTTCTAAACTCAACGCAATCGACGGGGGCGTATAATATTGTGTAGCTATCATCCCTACAAATAGCATACAATCATGTGAAGTTTTTATTAAATGTCGGTTATACGAATTTTAACTAACCAAATCATGGAGATATTGGTTAAAGAATGAATGTGAGTGAAAAGTGACTGTCCAATATTGTGGCATTGTGTACAGTTACATGTCAAAAAAAATTGAATAGTGGAACAACATGCAGTACGCTTCACGTTTGTTAAGACTGATTTGCCCCATATTTGTATTTTTAATATTTGTTGTTAATTGTATTATTCATAAGTTCATGACATTCTAATTAATTTATGACATTATTTCTTATTTAATTTAACTTATTTTTATTTCATTTTAATTTTAGATTTCGTAAATTAACCTATTAGTTGACATTTAAAAGACTACATAATATATCACTAACACTATATCATTTAATTTTTTATATTGCGATGTTAATTTTACTATTGTGAGTGTGTATTTGTCTGTATGTGTCCTGTATGATTTTATCTGTTTATGTGTCCTGTATGATTTTACCTGTTTACTAACATAATTTTAAATGTGATTACTAACAATTTTATGGATATTGTGTGTCTGAAATAAATAAATGAATTGAATTGAAACCACACGCATAGTATCATAATAATTAAAACTGAGTGCGTGTATGTTGTATGAACATGAAAAAGGAGTTTGTAAGGATTGTAACACAGGTAGCGTTCTGTGGTTTCTACCTACCCTCATGGGAAAAAGGGATGAGTTTATGCATGTATGTATAAATCTAGGCATGTGCTAATCACCGTAGCTAACAGATTTCGACACACCTCACTAATTGGCCAGCTCAGTCGTGACCACTCGATTGACTATTTGTAATTGCTTTTTCCCCGGATATTTGGATTTGTATTGATTTTGTGAGTTATTAGTGTGAAATCAATGTAGCAGGGGTTTTTGTTGAAAAAAAAGCAAACAGTTTTGGTGACTAAAACTTCTGATTGCTTCATTTATTACAATTTTGTGTGTATGAACTTCGGTTATAAGGCGGATTCTCATCAAAAAATTTAAATTAAAGTACAGTACGATCAAATTATCTTGGCAGGTCTGAACATAGGCTCTGCGAACTTTTACGCATGTAAACTTGTGAAGAAAACTGTTATTGCCAGATAAACCAATACATAAACGATCAGAAAATATCTAATTTAAACAGTGAGAAATACAAATAAAATAAATATCATAACACTTTTATACATTAGTTGTAACAAAATGACCTGCACGAAGTTCGGACCTGCCAAGATAATTTGATTGCACCGTACTTTCTTCTAGATCCCGATATCACGTTTGTATAAAGAATCTACCTAAACCCTGCCAGGCCTTCCACCGATCGTCTTTTTCATACTTTGGAATTGAAGTTAACAATATTTAGCATTTTAATTATGAAGTAAGTAGGTATTCAAATGCTCATCATCTGACAAACGGCTTATAGTCTATAACTGGCTGCAGATGAGTATGAGTATTTTACATCAAGCGATTTCATCTGTCCTTCACAATTCAGTAACTGGGTAAAACGGTGCACCTTGGTCAAATGCAAGCCTATACAGTCTAACTAGACAGTCTACTCGTAACGATTTGCGACTGTTAAACATCTGCAAATAACAGCCGGAACAACGGCTTAACGTAAGTATTTAGACGCAATTTTCACAAAGTAAATAAAAAAATAAAATAAAAGTATATTTATTTTCTTCAATTGTACAAGAAACACTTATTTAACAATAACCAAAATAAAAGCTTGTAAAAATTCACGCTGTTCTTTCAAAATCTGCTTTAACTTTCCAAAAAATAACCACTGTTAACCGTACCATAATCAACACTAACCTCATTATTTCATTCCCATTTCCAATCAGAATGCAAATGGGCAACCTTTAACAAAATTTTCATTACACTTTTTATTTCGTACTCAAATAGAATTTTAAGTACTAACACGAAATAATAAAAGTTTCCAAATTATATCAAAGCCGCTTCCCGGTTGTTAAAGTTAAAAATTACCGTTCGGATCACGTTCAGGGCCCTTAATTAAGAAGTTAATGAGGAGTTGACCTTACTGTGATCGATTGTACACTATATCACCGAGGTACTAACGAGAGTTTCGTCCGGACGTTTGTTTGTCCATTAAATTGTAATTAGTGATATTATGGTTGTCGTAGTCAGGTATTCTGGATAGGTTTTAATGGTGAAGGTTGATAGTTCAAATGGTTGTGTTTTAAAATATGTGTTAGAGTTTAAAACAGCAGAAAATTTGACTAAAAGTGTTACACCTACCTACGTAGGCACATGACCAATACCGAAGGTATGGTACACACGGCTACACATCAAGCTATACAAAACCAGTATAATCTGATCGTTCATTGTGCGAAAAGATCTAGTAACGTGAGGCCAAGATTAACTGGTTTTGTATAGCTTGATGTGTAGCCGTGTGTACGAACGTGCAACGTAAACGTAAAAGTATACGAAAACGATTTTTGATCGAAAATGTAACTAACATAGACCATGATTTTGGCGTATATGTTTACGATAAGCACACTAAAATCACTTAGAAAATTTTAATGTAACAGGTGTCTAAAACCGTAGTCTGACTGAACATTATGTCTAAAATTAGTATTTCTAATTTGAAATCATTTGAATTTCTGCTAAGCCCACAGAGTATGCTGGTCATGAATCGTAGCGCTACGCGTAGCAAATAAAAGTGACGTAACTGTCGTCGTCGCTACTTTCGTACTACGTTCTAAGTAACTAGTAGATTAAATAAGAAGTCTGAGTAATGTAGAATAGATAAGGAGATTAGTTAAGGGGCTGAGAATAGATTCTCGACTTAAAATACGTTTTAGTGAAATAAGGGCTTTCTTTTGGATTATTAGATAATATATTTTGTTACATTCGATTATATTTTATTGATAAGATAGTCTTAGCTTAATGTAAGGTAGGTATGTACTAAGTGTGTCACAATTATGTAATCGGAACGAAGGAGCCTGAAACTCACGACACAGGGAATCCTAGTGTGAGTTTCAGGAATCAACGAAATGACTGTAATTTTTAAACAATAAAATTATTCTATTCTATTCTATTCTATTCTAAATAAAATAAACCTCTTTTGTGCTTCGTCGCAGTCGGGTACTTTAGTGTTAGTATTTTTTTTTATCCCACCGCTTTTTAGCAAACAATTATTTTCGTAGTTACTCCTGCTTTTATCTTCTTTTCGTGTGGTTAGTGCATGGTATCTGGCGTCAGACTTTTATGCCGGTCATAGGCCTCTGACTCTTGGCCTTACATGCCGTCGAGAAATTTCACTCTTGTTTATTTATTATATTCCTAAGGTCACTTTAACACAAACACGGAAGAAGATGCCATGCTTCGCTGACCTCAAATAAATTGGTATAACGATGATCGACATTTACGAAAACATTGTGATTGTCATTCTGATCATTTTTATTTTCCGAAAAAACCGAAGCACCCTATTAGTGAACTTTTTTCCCTAAGAGCGGTTACCTCGTTAGAGTTCGGTACAAATTAAATTAGTTTCATCAATCTCTTAACCGATCACTAGTTTAAGGAAAAATTAAGGTTGCGGTAGAAGCTGTGGGGTGAATAATTAAAATACTTTGTAAAACAAAGTAGCTTGTTTAGGAGTTTTAAATAATTTTTCTTTTTAAAACTATATTCGACGAATTTGGGCTATTTTATTATTATTTTGATATTTACACCGACAGGGTGCAGTTTCCAGGGTTGGGACTGCAACGTAAACTTCAAGGTGTGCGTTCGTGGTGCGAGTATCGAATCGCCTCTGGTGAAGGAGGAAGACTTTTGGCAGCAAAGCGTGGTGTTCCGTCGCTTCCGCGGACCAGTTCCACAAATTAACTGGGACAAGTGAAGTTCCAATAAGTTTTAAATCTTATTTATTAACAAAGGTTTTGTATTAACTTATACAATATGCTGGTTTAAAAGATACTAGTGACCCGCCCCGGCTTCGCACGGATGGAAAAAAGATATTAAAACCTTCCTCTTGATCTATCTATTAAAAAAAGCCGCATCAAAATCCGTTGCGAAGTTTTAAAGATTTAAGCATACAAAGGGACATAGGGACAGAGAAAGCGACTTTGTTTTTAACCGACTTCAAAAAAAGGAGGAGGTTATCAATTCGACTGTATTTTTTTTTTTTTTTTTTTTTTTTATGTTTGTTCGCTCATAACTTGCGACTGGGTGAACTGATTTTCATGATTCTTTTTTCATTTGAAAGCTGGTGCTTCCCGTGTGGTCCCATTGTCACCATTTCAATATCTGATGATGGGATCTTGTAGAAATCGGGGGAACTCTTCAATAAATAACAGCAGATTAACCGCGATTGTTGCTATAGCATATCTAAGCATTGTTTACGCCATCACACAACATAATATCACGCCTGTACTCACTACAAAGGTTATAAAAACTATTTTGTGAAGATCTGATGAAGAACTTCGGAAATAGGCAACGGAACTCCTCAATAAATGATAGCAAATGGACTGGGATTGCTGAAATCTCATATTGTCTGTCTATTGTTTACACCAGTTCATAACATAACATCACGCCGGTACATTGTGAAGGGGTAAGCACGTGTGAACCACTAAAAAGTGAAAAATAAAAACGTTTTTACAAAAAATAAAACCGACTTCAAAAAAAAAACACTCAAAAGTGAAAAATAAACTTGAGAAGAAAAATCAGTTTCTGAAGTCGGTGACAAAAAAATGAAATCAAAGAAACAAAAGTGACCGACTTCAGAAACTGATTTTTCTTCTCAAGTTAATTTTTCACTTTTGAGTGTTTTTTTTTTGAAGTCGGTTTTATTTTTTTATACTATGCAGTGATAAATGGGTCATTAGGCTGAAATAAAAATTATGTTATGTAGGTATATTAAGGCACTCCAAAATAATTTCATTCCCTACATAACACATTACATACATTTTCTTGAAACACACAACTAGTTACAACAATTTCCATATAACAACCCCTAATCTAATTTCACAGCTATCATATTCGAGAAACTTACACCAAAATCGCATTAAACGTTCATTCCATAAACAAGGCACAATATTAAACTGGTGTTATTTACCACAACACGATCAAACTACTACCTTTAACGTGGATTTGGTACATGGAATCCCATTCGGGACTCCACATAATCACGTTCCAAAACCGTATAGCAACATTTACATAGAAGTAAGCCACAAATATGCTTAAGTTTTGGTCGTTATACCTACATGGATATCGAGGACGCATTACCTCGAACGCTAATAGCCAATATCTGCCGCCAAAATTGCCTTCCTAACGATATTTCTGCTGCATGTAATAAAATCCGTAATCCTATTACGAAGAGAAATCGTTTTGGCCCACGTGGACATAATATCGGTCATAATATGAAAAAAATATTACTTTTAAACGTCGATGTGTAGGACGTTTTATGAATAATTTATTTTGAGTCGAATTCACGTTATTTACAGTAGCTTTACAGCACAGCTATTCACAAACAAACAATCGAATCGAATCGAACATGTCGTATGTCTTATCTTTTTTTGGCATAACGAAAGTGAGCGAGATAGATATACGACATATTCGATTCGGTTTCGATTCGATCGCATGTGAATAGCTATGCTGACCTACGTTTAATAGTTTTTGTTTACATGCTACCCGTCAAATTGTTGTGGTTAGCGTTTCAACTATGCAATTTTTATTTCGAGCGAGCTTTATATCGTTTGAATTGGTATGGTTATTGACAAATATATTTCCATGGTTTCAAACTATTTACGAGACAAAAGGCAGGGCAGTTAACTCGGAAAACCTTATGTAAATGTGTCATGCTTTAATTCACGTTTGTGTTTTATACTTTACTAGCGACCCGCCCGGCTTCGCACGGGTAGAAAAAAGATATTAAAACCTTCCTCTTGAATCACTCTATCTATTAAAAAAAACCCGCATCAAAATCCGTTGCGTAGTTTTAAAGATCTAAGCATACATAGGGACAGACAGCAAGAAGCGACTTCGTTTTATACTATGTAGTGAAGTGATATCAAATTTTTGATATGTATCTTAATTAGGTATGTAAAATAACATCACGTATGTAATCCCTGAAGGGTTAGACAGAGGTGTACCTACCTAATAGTACACTCACATTTACCCAGTTATATTTACGTCCCTTGTAATAAGAGGCGAGAGTAATCACATGAAATGATTTCAATGGGGGATGAGGAGCTTTACACCCTGTTCCTCATTACCCCCAAACGGGCACAAACCCAGACTCTGTGGCTGCTACTGAGACATTACTGAAGGAAAAACTCAATCACAATTTTCCCAAAGCAGGGGATATAACCCGGGACCTCAAGCTCAGCAGTAGCGATTGCGTCCAATAGACCAACGAGGCTGTCTTAACAGAAATTAGAAATATCACATAAAATATTTTAAAATAAATATTTTAAATATTCATCAAGTTTGGCAGATTTCTTCCTATCTTTTCTTTTTTTTTTTAAAACGTTGTCCCAAACTAGAAATTTCTCCTGCATTGTGTTTCAATTTAATATTTAAATACAAATTACTTCAATATTAAACGTAACTACTGTACACACGGCTACACATCAAGCTATACAAAACCAGTATAATCTGATCGTGCATTGTGTGAAAAGATCTAGTAAAGTGAGGCCAAGATTAACTGTTTTTGTATAGCTTGATGTGTAGCCGTGTGTACTATCTACTACGTTTGTTACACTGCTGTCCTACTTAAAGGAAAAACAACATTACCACTGCATTGGCAGCGTTCAAATCCGCATGCGTGTAATAGCCATAACCATTAGTAATGACAACTTGGCAGGCCACTGGCCAAACGGTAAACAAAGCATTCATAATACACTAGTTGGTGTCCTACATTATGATTCTCGCAATTTGCTATGAAGCTAACAGTATAGGCGGTTAATTTATTGCATTGTGGTATGTAGCTTAAAATAGAAAACCACATATTTCTTACTGGTTTGTAGTAATCAATACGCAATTTGACTTGCAGTTCTATAATGCAAGCGTTGAACCAAATAACACACACACACTCAAACTCGAAGTATTTACTTGTTCATTACAAGTACTTTTGAATGACAGTAAAACTGAGAAAATGAAACTATATTATAGTTACAGTCACAGGGCATAATGACTTATGAAATGCAGTAGGTTCTTAATGCATTTGCCCATTCTGAATCATAGATCTCTCTAACCCATACTTCTATGAGAAGAATGAGGAAGAACAATGTTATCTAGATTGTTCGTAGAGACGGCTACTCAGTGCCCATGGTGATAGAAGCATAATGTAACTTGTACACATTTCCTTATTACAAATTGAATGATGGAACCCTCTTGGCTATTGCCAATTCCAACCCTTAGAAATGAAAAATCCAATTATAATTTACCCCGAGGTAAAATATGACCCTTTCTGTGTTCAGATGACACATGCTGGTCATGCTTAAGCGATAACTTAACCAATGAGACGGAAATACCATAATTATTATAAGACTTTGAAAAACAGATTACCAAGCGTTTACTTGGACAAAGTTCTAAATCGACTTTATCAATTTCTGTACTTGGTTAGCTGGGTAATCATGGATAGGAATTTACTAGAAACCTATTTATTTATTTATAAAAGTTTTAGCAAAACACGGTGCTCGTGTGTATTTCAGAAACAAATAAAACGTTATCTATCTTCACGATATGTACCCGAAGCTTGGTAATTGGCGGTTTGATACCTGCGTGCCTCAGAAAGCACGTTAAGCTGTTGGTGCTGCGCCTGATCTCTCTCCGATCATGTCAGATTACCGCCCCATCGGACTATGAGAGTAAACGAAAAGAGAGTGCACCTGTGTCTGCGTACACACTAGTGTTCTATAATATCTCCCACACCGGCTAAGATTGTCCACCAAGACCGGAAATGGTCAGGAAAACTATATAGAGGTGTCCTTAATGCGATAGGCATTTTGTACCAGTCATCGTTGGATGTTACAGAGACAGTAGGTGTAAATCTGACCACAAGTCCACCTTAACAATTCTCTGAAACACCTACTAACCCAAAGTACGTACAACGTCGTGACAGTATCGCCAACCGAAGCGTGCTCATTAAAAGCGCACGCTATCGGGCAATATTGCCTCCTTAACGATGTTGCCACTCAAACAAAGCCTTAATTTTATTAGCATGACCCGCATGGCACATCGCTACGTAAGCCTCACGGAGGACTGTCAACATTGTGTACGATTAAACTGCTAAGTATATAGCAGTATCGGGGAAATAGCGTTAAACTCGGGTCTTAACAAGGTCAGCGGAAATCCAAGCTGCTTTAACATTGTAGGTACACTGTGATCCAGTAGGAAAATGGCATATTTTTTTACTTTGCTTCACCCTAGGTGCATTTACAAACATTTAAACTCAAAAACTCAAACAGCTAGACCTGGAAAAACTGACTGTTGTTTTAAATGCAACGCAGCAGCCAATCGCTTAGCCACCGTAGCAAACGTACCACATGCGTACCACCTACGCCTTCGTCGCGACGTTTAGATTCTCCTAATGGAATATGAGAATGTTTTGAGGAAATTTAGATTCACGCTATTGGTAGCTTCCTTTTCTCTTACCAGAATAAGCGAAAGCGTCATGCTGTTGTTATTTTATACCTGCGAGTCGCTAACCTGTCGATGCTAGTCTATTAATTTACATTATAATCATAGAAAATACTGAAAATGTTACATAACTTCCAGCGACTTTACTAATTGATATACTTGATTGAATTTTTGAATGCAAACTGAGAACGTCATAAGTATAAGCAGTTTAATTTATTGTCATACTGTCAGCGCCACCATGTATACAAACTACACCTTCGATGAGTCCTAAAACAATAGTTTTTAGCCCAGACAACAGAATTTAATAGGCAGTCAAGAACAGGTGTAACTGGCATGTTTTACAGGGAATGTTCCTGGGCCATATAATACAACCGTACCGCAGCCTACAGCGGAAACAGAGGCCCGTAACTTAAGCTCGCTTACTGCGAAATGCAAATTACTTTAAGTTTAATTCAAGCTGTATCATGTACCCTAATTATACAACTGGTTTTTTGCTGGTAAATTATGACTTCTACTCAGACTTACTTACATAGTATAAGTACATTGTTTTGTAACATTTTTTTCCTTTCAGTAAATCAGTTTAAGGATTAAAACATTAAGAAGCATAATTTCAGGTTATGCGTGTTTCGAAATGGTGAATAACTAAACGGCCTCGACATAAAGGGCTAAGAAGGAACATGGGTGGTTTTTAGTCAGTAGAAGTCTGACACTCCCTTTCGCTCTGCCCAGGAGCGGGAGGGGTTATTTGAGGATTTCCCACCCACGAAAAAAAGGCGACACTAAATAATATAATAATAATAATAATAATATATTCCACAACTATCACACAACGCCATCTAGTCCCAAGCTAAGCAGAGCTTGTGTTATGGGTACTAGACAACTGATAAACATACTTATATATTTCTAAATACATACATATTATAGATAAATTACACCCAGACACAGAACAAATGATCGTGCTCATCACACAAACATTTGTCCTGGGTGGGAATCGAACCCACGACCTCCGGCATAGCAGTTAGGGTCACTAACCACTAGACCAAAATGCCAGCGACCTTGATCTAAGCGCCACACACATTTATTTCTTTTACTCTCTTTCACATTAAAGAATAATCCAAAACACTATGACGCTAGTAAATAGTAGTGTGTGGTATTTTTTAAATCACTTTTCATGATTCTAGACTTGATAAGTTAAGAGAATTACTAATTAAATATAAAAAGAAAGGAGAAAGGAGAAGATTAAAGATTAAGTCCACTTTTTTTATCCATATCCACGGCGTACAGAAAAAAAATGTGCCAGATGTACAAAGAAATGTGTAGAGTTTCCAATGGTACGTGTCGCATTACTGTGGGAATTGCACATTACGGTTAAAAAAATAAAAAAAACATATTTTGTAATAAGTTTGTTTTCCATAGTGTTTGTATGAATGACAAAGTTATATGTGCGATTTTTTAAATGTGCTGTATCTCAAAAACTATTCATATAATATCGTTCTAACAAATTTTGGTTAATAGTTTTTATTACGATCTACTGCATATTTTTTTTTAATTTTCTTAGTTAAAAGTTAGAAGGGCCCGGCACACATTTCACCACTTTGGAAGTGTCTATCATGCAAACGATTGACTTTGAGAAAAAATGGTTTTATGAACCTCAATGACATTTTCAGAGATCAATCTTTATACACCTCACACGAATTTATAGGGTTGAAGAAAAAAGTTTTTTTTTTAGTTTTAGTTCCATGTATAGGGAGACCCTTAGGTATCGTTCACACCAAACGTATTGTCCACCGCCGACTGTGAGTATGCTCACTGTCTCTATGGATCTACGTAATAGCGTATAGTCGGTTCGGTGTGAACAAGTAGTTAAATGTTTAATGAAAAGCGGTAAACTGCGTAACGCTTGCTCACAATCAACGGCGGACAATACGTTTGGTATGAACGATGCCTTAATCTTATTTTTTTTTTTACGTGTTTACGTGTCGTGTGATTTTGAAGAAATGTGTGTGGCGCTAGTTTCGGTGCTGTTAGCGCCTTCACATAACACCATGTGCCTGTAATCCTCGAAGAGTGAGATACAGGTGTAATGGGTGCATCTGTGCACCTTTTTGTGTTTTTTTTTAATGGTGTTGACTTTTTCTTTACTTTCGAAATCGTTAGGTAAGAGATAAGCCATCTTAGTAAATTAGTACGAAGTGGCTATTACAGCACAACAAATATTTATTCCCGTTCGAATACTTTATCTTAATAAAATATGTACTACAATAATAAATTAAGGTAAACTACACAGTCGAACGTACAAAATTAAATTAGGAAGAGAAAATTGGACGTCAGAGAAAATGATGTATGAACGGTTGCAAAAAATATATTTTGCGTCGGCATTTGACCCAGTTATGATACTTTTGATAGATGACTATTGTTTTTTTGGTTATAATAACCTGGCCTGTCTATTATATTATTGCCTTACTGGGAAAACAATCTGTGAGTTTGAGGAATCTGTTTTGAATTATATTTGATTCAGAATCATTATTATATTGCTTTATATTTCTACGCATTATGCTGCAATATTTATTATTACGTACATATTTTTTTGTTTTGTAATTTAAGAGTTGCAACATGTTATTTTATTTGGTTTTTGTGCAAAATATTTTAGACTTTTATATGTGTTTAGATATGCTTTCGAGCGTGTCGGACTCGTGAGCTGCAGCTGAAAATTAAACCTTTTGTTGCTTATACTGACCTGTTTTGGAAAGTTTGCTTAATTTTAAGGTGTTACGTTTGATATTGTCAACTAAACACAATTTTCTTTTTTTTCACGTCATTATAGGTGCACACAATGCACAATTATTATGTAATTGAAATACTGGTTGCTACATTGCTTACAACTTACTGTTTGCAATTTAACTTCCGTCAATATTTATTTAGTGCCTACAACAAAAATTGAATTACACTTGCGACCAAAAAAACAAGCCCCCATTTATTTATAGAAAAAACAAAACGTCTCAGTAATTCCGTGCATTCTAGAAAGCGCTTTGTCTTATAATGTCTGAAGGCTGATTGGACACACAAATAAATTCCCGTCTTCACCGATTCGTTGGTGGGTTTCGTACACTCTCGTTCAGTCGCGCACAGCACACGTGATCTGAATGAACTATTCCAACTAAACTTTTATTTGAAATGTGCGACAAATATTTAGTAGCGTCTAGGAACTTGAAGTGAGTTTAGTTTACTACTCCAGTCGTTGAAAGTTACGAAGTCGTGGCGTCTTATAACAAAGGGATTTTGACGTAATACCAAAAGCTTCTAGTTCATCTAGTGATCTAAAATTGAAAATAGGTTATTAATTTGACACATATTACATGTAATATCAGGTTTTTACTTACAAACTTGAAGTCATAATTAATTACACAGCAGTCGTCAGAAGGCTTATTTAAATTACGACATCAAAAACAAACAAAAAAAAACAATATAAAACCACAAATACGATTGAAAAATACCTTCCAAAAACTACATGTACAAAAACTCTTCATGTATTTTCTTTGGAATACACAAGTTGGAATCCCGCCCTTCCTCTGTTAAATGCAAATAAAAGTGTTCACCGAATCGATACCGCATCGTTCTGTTTGAAATTCCGCTCTCAATACTTCAAAGACATCATTACGGAAAATCATTACCATACAGATATGTCTTGGCTTTGTATCTTCCCTAGAAAATGTAAATAAAACTCTCCAGTTTAATCATAGAGTTTAATATTGCTATTGGTGAGTATTTAATCATTTTGGCATGGTGTAATATTTTTTACGAATAACAATAATCTAATCAGGTGACGATACTTTCTCTTTTTTTTTGCATTTTCTTAACGTGTCGATTCCAATCGAATTTGAGTAGGCCCTTCAGTTTCTGTAATGCAAAGACCACAGGCCACGAAGTATTGACATTAAGTGCTGCACCATTAGTGGAACAGAGTTAGCACCACATTGAGACTCCAGGACCAAGTCATCTGTGAATCTCCATCTAAGCAGGTTTTTCTTGCTGCGGCCAACTATGGTATATTTAAAATCTTCCAGGCCAGCGGCAAACACATTGTCTACGGAAGTTCCATTAAAAATAAATTGTTTGCGTTCTCACAAAAAGGATTTAAACCAAATGAATGTAGGTCAAGTGTCATCTACATTTACGCATTCTCATCTCTTTAATACACGCTTATTGCACGCAAGCACATGCATAATTATGTAAAGTTCCTCGGAATAAGCGATCCAATCACAGCGTCACAGTTCTACCAAGGCTGCATAAAATCGAGTATGTATCAACTCAAAGTTTCAAGCAAACAGCCCGGAGTTGGTCAGGTTTAAAATATGAATATAAATTGAGAAACTTTAGGGTTGCTCAAATCCAGTACCAACTTTAAAATTATTAACACGACAACCTTACAGATTTACGTGCTATAAATCTGTTTTACTCTCCACAGAATTATGTTGGCAGAATATAATATTCGAGAGTGTTCCGTAGTTGTTAGTTCTGGGAACTGTTTTTTGGGTTAGTATTATTTAAATATTCTTGCAGTAAGATTTGATGACTTGAATGTAAATAATACACAGACGTCCTAGTATGTACGTGGGACTTAAACATTACGTGAATCCGTACGATTTTTAATTGGTACTATCTCGTAGCATAGCATAGTTTTTGGGACAAACAAAATTATTGACCGATAATTTTATGAGATCAATAACACGAATATAATAATATTAACAAGTTTTTTTATTAAATACGTATGTGAAAACTACAACCACGTTCATGGGTTCGATTCCCAGGTCAGGCAAAGTGTTATTGCGTTATCCCATAAATAATTTCCAAAGAGTCACACACAGTAATATTTGTGCCCGGTAAAGACAATAAGGGGCGACCCCTAGGGGACTTAAACATAACTGCTGAAAATATGTGTGACTCTGGGACCTGCAACCGCATTCAAAACCCGACTATTTCAACACTCCTTAACAATACCAATTATATGACCATTTCTCAACGACAAAAGGTATAAAGTAATCGTTATTACATGAATTATTCAAGAATAAGATTACTTGCTTCAACGAAACTCAATTCAAAGTTTATGGCAATTTAAATGAAAATACTTTTCCCTTATTCTAAGATTTTTTTCCGCTTACAACTCTCTTTTCTTATCCTGTGAAGAGATTAAACATTGTTTGAATGGCGTAGCTGTTAAATTATTAAAACGTTATTAATGTTCTCTGGATTTTATTTGATTGTAAAAATTGTTTTAGGAGAAAAATCAAGGTTTTTATATCGTCTTTATTGCTTGACGACTATAATAGATTAAAACTAAAAAAAAAAAAAAAAAAAAAAAAAAAAAATAAACGTGGTTATATAAAATCTGTTTTTGCAGTATTGTAGTAGGACTCAGATCAATCTGATCAGAGAAGTCCTGATCGTCACGGCGGTATTTCTTGGGCCTGTTTTGATTTGTCGACGGCCATTTTCAGTCGCCCTCTGATTCTTGACAGAACGAGGCTGTATAAAGCACAAAAATAAGGGAAAATGAAGTAAAGTTCCGCTTGGCTTTAGTTTTCCCTCATCCAAGTCTTCTTCTTTATCGTGTGGTTATTGCCAGTCACAGTTGTTATGCCGGCCATGGGCCTAATCCAAGTGAAAAAGTTTTTCGTAGAACTGTCAATATTATTACTTACCAACTAAGCTGTTCCGAGTCACAGATTGAAAATCAGAAAGTTCACAACGAAACCTTCGTGGAAAACTTGATCCAAAATTTAATCAATCATACCTTCGTTCGTCCACATATCCCTAAAAGAGGGAAGGAGCATCAAGATAAATCCCAGACGACAATCAAAACAAGAACTGTCTCGTTCTCACAACGTTAAACCAATCTAATATTTTTATAACCGGCCGAGATGTTATCTTTTAATAATACGTCTGGCTGGACCTTAAACGACTTGGCTGTTTTATTGCTGTACCTACTTTGAGGTACATTATTCTGAGGACTGTCGGTGCTTTTCACGTGATTTGTTATCTTAGATAAATTAAAACAGGGTTCCTTTTTTGTTTTCAGAGGTTTTCCAGTGAAAACCTTTCTTTTTTCTTATTAGGGTTCCGTACGAAAAAAAAAACGGAACCCTTTAAGATCACTTTCTTGTCCGTCTGTCTGTCTGTCTGTCACCATCCTTTATCTCCGAAACGGGTAGAGATAGAAACTTGAAATTAATATCATAGATTAAGGACCATGGTCCCTATTTGTGATCCCTGTAAAAAAAAATAAGATTTTAGGTCGACGCCATCAAAAGTTATGGCCATATATAGAATTTTGGAAAAGTTTGTTAGTGATCAAACTGACCTTCATTTTGAACTTTTTTTATTTTTCATAAATTTTCCTTTATTCATGCTACAAGAGCTTGCTTTTCACCAAATTTTATAATTCTGGGACCACTTGAAGTACCCACTTAACCTATAAAAATAATAGTAATAGTAAAATCTAAATCTATAGGGCACTCCCGGTCATCCTAGAATTGTGAAAGGACATCATCCACATTTCATACAGTTTTGGTCCAAAAGTAAAAGTTGTTTTTTTTGCCGGCCAATAAAAAAAAGTGCTTTATTCTGATAGAACTCGTCCGCCTTAGAATTTCTTTATATGACACCAAAGCTTTGACATTTGGACCAAAATGGATGATGTCCTTTGGGGTGAAGCAAGCTCTTATACAAAAATATCGCCTATACAATCCAGAGACCAAGGTAGTTTGATCGATGGTACGGAACCCTTTATGTGCAAGTCCGACTTGCACTTGGTCATTTTTATGTTTTTTTCCTACATGGGATCTCGCAGATCAACCTATGAAACTGGCATCTGCTTAAACGGATTAACCTGTATAAGTCCTCTAGCGATGGTTTTTCACTGCAAATTTTGGCGTAAGTGTTACACTAAACCGGAAAAGTATTACTGCAAGTAGAACCGAGCGAGAAACTCCATACTGCAACGCATAGGTATATGCATCGTGATGACAAAGTCTTGCATCAAGTGGTAAAAATGAGCCGATGGTGTTGACGAGGTGTTGCGGTTCCTAAGTGGTATTTGGAGCTAGAATGGTAACAGCCTGCACTATGCCGTGTTTGTGAATTATATATTATTCACTCACTCTCACATAGATGAGGCCCGAGTCCCATCACCAGAATAGATAGAACAGAATACAGTATAGAAGTTAGTGGCCCGAAAGTCCGACATCCAGTATTACCAGTATAGAAGTCAGTAAGTCCGACAACCAGTATTACCATTGTCATCATCATCAGCCTTTAATGTCTCTGCAGTGGGCTATAATCCACCACGCAGGGTCAGTGCAGGTTGGTAACAAAATTGGTCAGGTAGGGTGTCAAAGCATAAATTTTAAACTTTTTCGTTTTTTTTTTTTTTTTGTTATTCAGTTGTATCCGGTTAGATTGGAATTCGACTCTAACATAGTTAGGAAAAAGCTAGGTAGAAGATTATGTAAAACAAAAGGGATATACAGTTAGCATAAATTATGCTCATATGCTTTAACTACAGGTATATGATTATGTCTGCAAATGTATAAAAATTTGATGTAGTGTTATGTAGGTACCTAAACACAACTTAATAATATAATTCTATTCGATTTTCACATCATCCTCCAATATATTTCTAAGACCTCTTGGGAAATCTAGGCATCGTATTCTACGAAAGATGCCAATTTGCTTCATTAGGGTGCTGAACTAACAAGACCTCTAATAACATACGTATAAAACCCAGACTAGGTACATTATGTATACATATACATATATATATATAGGTATATTATGTATACTTTTTACCCGACTACGGCAAAGCCAAAGGAGGGTTATGATTTTGACTGGCTATGTATGTATGTTTGTTTGTATGTATGTATGTATGTATGTATGTGTGTATCTTCATCTGTTCCCTCATAGCTTCTAATCTACTTAACGGAACTCGACATATGAGGTATCGTTAGAACCGTCTTAATTTTTCGCTGAACATAGGCTACGTGACGTGTCACAAAAAGCGATTTGGCGCCCTCTAGTGGACAAAAAGTAAGGCTTAAAAAATAAAAAATGGAGATAAATACGCCGTGTTTGGTATCATTTGAAAGGAAACTTGTACATTTCCAAAACATTGTTCAAATTTAAAAACACGCCCTCTAGCGGACAAAAAGTAAAGAGTAAAAAAAAATGAACACCAAAATTGTTTAAATAAAAAAAAGTAAAAAACTAAAACCCGACTACGACAAAAAAAACGACGCTGAAAAAGTATGAAACAAGATTTTCAGGATAGAAAAAAAAGAAAAGCCGTAGTCACACGTTATAGGTACCAACCTAAACACTTTAAAACCGTGTGACTACGGCTTTTCTTTTTTTTCTATCCTGAAAATCTTGTTTCATACTTTTTCAGCGTCGTTTTTTTTGTCGTAGTCGGGTTTTAGTTTTTTACTTTTTTTTTACTTCGTATATTCTGGGTGTAAAAATACCCGGAACGATGTCGAAAGAAACTAGTTTTCCTAGACATTTGGTTTTTTTTAGACCATACCTGGAAACCTTCCATATTGCAGATCAAGTTTTAACTTTTTCTTAACTATTTTCCCAGCAAAGATTTGTTGCGTAGTGTCATTTAGTTTGATGTTATTTTTGTTAAGCAACTTGACAACCAATTTACATAGTCTGTATCTACAAAATCTTACTGTCATTCTTTGGCATACAAAATTATTTTACACAGTGAATTGTCATATAAGGTGTCAATTACTTCGACGGAACCATAGCGGAACAGAGGCACTCTTCTCGCCTTTCCAACTATTTCCACGAACTAATTTATCTCAGAAGCTCAAACCGACAAACGTTACCTGAACCGCAACATGGACAATTATTTATTATCAGCTGTGGCTGGCATTAGCGGGTTTTTTCCGTTTTTCCGCTTTTCCTCATTTGCCCGCAACCGTGACGGATGCCCAGAGCAATTAGTGCCCGGAAATTACACAAGAAAACACGGGCAATCCATCACCTGAAAAAATAAAGCTGAGAAATCTGCGTTGCCCGCACACAGCTTCCACAAAACGTCATTCAAGTAACCGTGACGCAGCTTATTTTGCTTACGTTATGAGAAAGACGGTACTTGTTCTAGGGATCGTCGTTTATCATTTTTGGTTTTTAATATTGTGTTGTTTTTTTAATGTTTTGGTAAAGTGGTAGCATGGTGGTTTTAAACTTCTTGCTATAATGTTTCTTGGGGCTGTGGATATCGAAAGGTTACCGCGGCTCCGACACAAGGGCGAAGAAGAAGGAACATGGGTTTGGTTTTTAGTCAGTAGAAGTCTGACACTCCCCTTCGCTCTGCCCAAGAGCGGGGGATTTATTCGATGATTTTCCACCAACCAAAAAAAAAAAAAAAAGGTATGGTTCTTGTAATAATTATGAACTATTAAGTTTATACATATTCTAATCAGTTACTCAACATTTAACTGAACCAGCGGCAGCGCCTTATAATACTGCTTTATCAGAATTAATTTCAGGACCATACCTGCTGACACACTTCCCCACAAACCTCAATGACTTAACAGAAACAAAACCTTTCAGCACCACAGAAAAAATGCCCAATATTCTCAATTTAATGGCTGCCATAGACGTATTGGCAGAAACGCCAACGTCTCCGGAAATCACGTGTAAAATCTCCATTAAGAACACCTCCGTTCGGCGATTGATCTGGGATGAGCAGCCATCCATCGGACACGGCCCATAGCCGGAACTCGTGACCCGAATACCGGATAACCCGAAATGTTTTAGCTTGGGTACAAGAGAAGAGCGAATGGACTTAAAAGGGGATTAAAGCTAGCTGTCTGAATTTAAAGTAGTTTAAAATTAAACTAGCTTTTGCCAGCGGTTTCGCCCGCGTGAAAATTACGATTTTCCATACAAACTTTCATCCCCTATTTAACTCCCTTAGGGGTTGAATTTCGAAAAATCCTTCCTCATTCCTAGTCTACATTATAAAGGGAACCTTTGTGCAAAATTTCAGCTTTCTAGGTCCAAGGGTTTGGGCTGGGCGTTGATGAGTCAGTCAGTCAGGACTTCTCTATACACCGTAGAAATGAAAATGTATTTTCTGTACACTACAAATATGCCTCTGTTAAATCCTGTACTCTGTTACATCATATTCACAATATCTTCAAAAAGAGAAGTAAACCTTACTTTGTTCAAACCAGGTGGTGCGGGCAAATTTCTTGAGTGAGTCCAACTACCGGACTCTAAATAAAATGCACAGGCGTATATACATCTGTCAGTGTCCGCAGCTACATCCAAATTTCCTTACGGTTTTACTAAACTCTAAGTCAAGTTAACGCTAGAATATCTTAACTTGAACCAAATCCATTGCCATCATTGCAAGGCTTCTTCACAAGGTTGGCGACGGGTAATTTTTTGAATGATGTCCCAATTTTGCTGTTCACTTTTTTATCTTTATGTTGCGATGTTTTTGCACGCAATAACGCCAATTTTATAGGGTTTTTACAAAGATGTTTGTACTGGCTTTTGACATAGTAAATCAACTGTATTAAGTACGTCTATGAGGTTTGGTTAATGACAGCTTTTGATAAAATTATTATTCTTATACTAATTTCGCTCTGACATTAGCGGCAAGTTATAATCTAGAAGGAATAAGTAGAGGTTAGAACCAACTGAATTTGTAAAAAAAAACAAAGAAAACATATTTATTGGCCCATGATACAAATGTACACAACGAAACATGAAATAAAATATACTTCAAAAGAGATAATATTAACCAAGTTACATTTCAAGTAACATTACAGATAAAATAATTAAACGATTATATTCAAAAACTTACACAGAAAATATTGAAACATTTTAATTAAAAGCACTTAACACAACTTACATCAGACCGGATTCACCTGTTGATGAATTATAAAGTCGAAGTCAAACAAAACACGAAGGTAAAACATTCCCTTGTGAAAATCCACGCTCGTTTTATTAAATTTACCACTTACGGTGTAGGCAGTCTAGGAAGTTTAAGGCTGCTAGTCTAAGCAATGATAACATTTGCAGGGTGCTGTGTAGTCGACAACGTTATTGCGTTTTTACTTTTGATTCTCACTATAGTTAACGTTTCTAAGACTGTAACTATCTGACTGTCACATAGAAACATAAATCTTGTAGTTTTATAACGTAAAACTGACTTTCTACGAAAGGGTTTTAAAGCAACTACAAGGTGAACTTTCATTATCTAACTGCTCTTGTCCCATATAATGTTACTTGGGACCCCGGCCATCCGTTTTTATCTTCCATTTTGATCTGTCAACCGTTACGCTATCATTTACCCCCTTCTCTTTCATATCATTCCTCACATTTATATTCATCACTCTTTGCGATATGATCACCTTCACCAATTTAAAAACAAAGGTCTTTAATAAATCACATAAAATAAAGCGCGTTGTCGTAAAGTCGATTCCACAATTTGTTCATATTGCCATCACTGTGCACTGTGTGATCCTTAATACTTCTTGCAAAATATTAATTAAGATTAAAACAATATTTCACAGCAATAGAGAAACGTATGAGCGCCCTCAGCATCACTTATCTCGGGAGAAACAAATTGACTGCTTCATGGACCGTAAACAACTGATCCCCTCAAGAAAAATCTTCAGTCAATTGGAACATACGATACCATGTCATATATTCTCATTAACACGCGCACATAGAGATATAAATAAATGGGAATATTTGAAGGGGTTGAATTTTGACTTATGAGGATAGATTTAGCTTTTTAGCGATAAATACTGAGCTGTTTCTAAAAGGACTACGTTAGGAAATTATAGCCATCATCTTCTTGGCAGATAATGATGATCTCGATAGACTAGAAGTTGGTCCCATTACAGCTTTTCACTCGTATGCCCTAAGTAAATTAAATAACACAACATCACGCCTCTAATTCTCGAAGGGTATAGATAGGCATAGGTGATGCGGGTTGCTCTCAAGAGATACGGCGGCCTCGACATAAAGGTCTAAGACGTATCATGGGTGGTTTTTAGTCAGTAGAAGTTTGACACTCCCGTTCGCTCTGCCCAAGAGCGGGAGGGGTTATTTGATGACTTCCCAACCAAAAAAAAGTGTTAGGCGTATTAAGGTGTACCAAATAGTTCACCCACATTTCACCTGTTATGTTTACGGGACAAGCCGTTTGTCATCATTTGGGCACAAACCCAGACTCTGCTACTGAGAAATTCCTGATGGAAAACCCACATCACACTTTGCCCAACCATTGAAAAGTGGTCGACCGTCATTGAACGGTATAGTACCTACTCAACATCGGCTTATAGTCTAACCGGATGTATGACCTTCAGGACCCAGTTAATCCTAATTTGACCTTCAGAATCTAGTTACTCCTAATTTTACCCTCAGAACCCAGTTACTTCTAATTAAACCTATACTACCTAGTTGCTTGCAAACAAGGCAGCCCTTAGAAAAATTGTTTACCAGATTTTCCAGATTGTGACTTCCCGTAGATTAGCAACATTTTTCTAATGGACCCATGAAACAAAATACATTTAAACATTATGAAAATGTCTATATTCGTTTCAGTGACGATATCAACATCACAAGTCCGAATTAGCAAGTAGGTGATCCATTTGAAATGTCCCCAAACTTTGTGTGGTAACCTCAGAGAGCAGCTATTTTAATGATTAATGTGCTAAGCGACAATGCGAATCCTCGGCGGTTATCTAACCCGGACAAAGAAAGGGCACATCTATTCATATATCATATGCAGACTTGACCCTTCCTTTACCGCAGATTGGGGAAATACAGCTGCTGGAAATGTCAATGTTGTTTGTCAGTTCCTTACTTGAAAATAAAAAAAAACATAAAGGAACATCACGCCCGAAATCCCCGTAGGGTAAGGCAGAGGTCTACCCATAAGTACACCCTTATTTCGCCAGATAAGTCTAAGTGCCATATACTAAGGGCGAGTCTATTGCCATAAACCGGGCCCAAATCTAGACTCCGTGGCTGCTACTGAGAAATTCCTGATTGAAAACTCCAATAATACTTTGCCCGACCCGGGAATCGAACCCAAGGCCTCATCTCGTAGTTGGGAATATTATCTAATCAACGTCCGCCTGTCTTCAAATATAGTGTCGCAAATATTCAGAGTAAATAGATTTAATACAAATCACTTTTCACAGAAATCTTGAACATTTATTTTTAATTTCGGGCTTAGTTGACTATTTTTATCTTATTCACAAAATCCCAAAAACTTTCTAGACAATTTAACATGTCTATCTGTCCACAAACATTTAGGTAAATCTTTTGATTAAAATTAAAATGTCACAAAGAATAAACAATATCCAGAGACTTTATTTCTTTGTAATTATAGAGTAACCTTTCTGTCGCTGTCTTCTACTTCTAAAACTTGTATTGAAATGTCTGCCACATTCTACCAATGTTTTGTCCTACCTGGTGCGTAAAGGTTTTATACAAAATGTCCCAGGGTTAATTGAAAAATCGTTTTGCAGTTGCCAATATGCCGAGAATTTAGCAAAAAAAGAGTCTATTTAGGACTTATTATTGGAGTTCGAGTGTAATAGGGTATTTCACCAAAAAAATCTAATTAGTCCGTTTTTCAATAAATAATGGACACGTATTTTTTCTTTTTTCACGTAAACAAAAGATGAAGACGATACAGTGCTTCGAAAAGTCGTGTCAAGTCGTGTGACGTCATAAGGATAGTACTTTTTTACTCACTAAGTGACGCCAAAAACCCCCACTCTTGATCTTTGGAACATTTTATTTTCGTAAATTTTTATTATATTGATAAAACAAAAAACACGTATCCATTATTTTTCGATAATCTAACAGACGGACTAATTAGATTTTTTTGGTGAAATACCCTATTGGATCTTTGAGTACTGATTTGGCAATCTAAAGACAATAGGGGATCGGACTGGGTCAAAATAATATGATTCTGTTTAGTCCGTAAGTTAGATTATCGAAAAATATTGAATACGTATTTTTTGTTTTATCAAATCAATAAAAAATGACGAAGATAAAACGCGTCAAAGATCATGGAGTGGGGCTTGAAACGTCACTTGTGGGTACAAAATGTACTATCATATGACGTCACACGAGTTTTCGAAGCACTGTATCGTCTTCATTTTTTGTTTACGTGAAAAAAGAAAAAATACGTGTCCAATAATTTTTGGAAATCTATCTGACGGACTAATTAGTTTTTTTATGTCCGATCCCCTATTCCATAACATCTTCGTCGTTACACGTAGTCAGAGGCCGGAAAGTCTTACCACGGCGTATTGTATTAACTCCCAGTACTAACGGGGATGTTGAAGTCAGATAGGCAGTCGTTCCCTGCTGGTAGTTAACTGGAAGCTGGCGCCAACATAGTTGGGAAAAGACGAGGGCAGATGATGATGAATACTGTTCACGGTACTCTTCTTGTTGTTTTTCTTCGATTCACTGTCACTCGATTCGCTTGTCACTTCAGCTTTCGTTTGTGGCCAAGTAGTAAGAGTATGACTAAGAATCGAAAAATACCTGAAATGTATAGAATTATAGATAATCAAACTTTTAGGCTGCCTGTCCGCTGAAGTGGAGCGAGACTGCGGAGCGGAGAAACAGAGAAATATCGACCAATAGGACTGCATAAAATCTGCTCTCTGTTCCAGTGTGCATCCTATCGCTACATTTCAGTGGACAGGCAGCCTAATATCGGAACACAGCAATACTACCTCGTAAGCACAACATTTATCAAAACAATCGTTCCAATCATTGAAAACATAACTACACTTTTAAAAATATCAGTATTTTTCTAACTTTCGATATTATTCCACTGAAATTGTCTGGAATGAAGGTAGCGTTAAGTTTCGTACAAAGGTAAAGAGTTCGACGCCTGCAGACATAGAATAAACAATGTGAAACACAATTCAACCGCGACTCGAAGTTTATTTTGAACTGAAACTGTTGGGTAAACTATTGTTATAACAGCTGAGACTTCGTTATGTATGTCGTCAGTTCCCAGGAATAACTGTAAGCACAAAACGATACAATTTTAGTAGAGGAATATGTTGTGAATAATTGCAAAATGATTTGTGCATAAACTATTTTATTTTTATTTTTGCAATTTATTTAAATAAATAAATAAAGCCTTTATTTCCCAAAGTAACAATATACATAATTCCATATCGTTTTTCATGCAAATTACAATACCAATTCATATTAAATCATAATTACATTTTACAGGTACGTACTTAGTTATATTCAATTAATTAATACATTTTTAAATCACATTTACATTATTTTATAATTATATTTTGGATAAACAATACTTTAATTATTTTATACTTTTTTATATTATTATTTAGATATTATTTTAAATTCATGCTTTCATTTAATATTAAATAATTGATTAAATTACATTTTTTGAATCATAATTATTACAATAAAAACAACTACAATAACATATTTCTACACATTGGCATTTCTAAGTACTAAGTTACATTAAAAATTTTACATTTTCGGAATACTTTGTCACATTACTCACATTATAGGTACAAGTATACTATTATGCTACCCATTTCTGGATGTAGGCCTCCTCCAACTCTTTCCAGTGCTGTCTGTCTTGTGCTTGGCGAGTCCATGTAGATCCGGCTACTTGGCAGATGTCGTCACTCCAGCGCCGCGGTCGGCCGCGTGGGCGTTTGGCTTCGTAGGGATACCAATGTAATATCCTTTCGCTCCATCTATTATCGGTAACTCTAGCTGTGTGTCCAGCCCATCGCCATTTCAGTCTGCTGGCTAGCTCGACGGCGTCAGTTACCTTTGTTATTGATCGAATGTATTTGTTTTTCCTCCCATCCTTCAGTTTTATACCGAACATACTTCGCTCTACGGCTCTTTGGAACACGTTAATCTTTTGTACGATATCTTTTGTGAACGACCAAGTTTGACACCCGTACAATAGTGTCGGCATAACAACGGAGTCCATGGCCTTCCTTTTTAGATGCATTGGTAATTTACTTTTGAATATTTCTTTCAGCGACCAGTATTTATTCCAAGCTTTCTTTATACGGCGTTCTACTTCACGAGATGTTTGGTTTAGGAATGATATGTTTTGCCCCAGGTATATATACTCATCCACGTAGCATATAGAATGAGATTCAGTTTTAATTGCTGTTTTTTCGCTATTCGTCATGGCAAATGTCTTCTGTGTGTTCATTTGTAGTCGAGTATTTCTCAAAAAAAGTGTACGTAACGAAAAAGTTGTTACGAAATATTGTTATGAAATAGTTCTAGATGTTACTAAATAGTAAACATAAGGCTATAAACCAACCTATTAAATAAAGCATATGAGACTTTAAAATTCGTAAAGAACTAATTGCCAGTGAATGTTCACTAAGGTTTTAATATTGGCAAAGTTTTAAGAACTGTATACACTCAGATTTACACTATACTTTTTCATAACGTAACGAAATTCATAAAAAACGTTACGAAAAAGCAACGAAAATTTTACAAATTAAGATCATATTATGTCGATGGTGTGATAAAACCTGAAACTGCAAATAATATAATACGCTTAAATGTTCGTACGACACGTATTACAATAACATCTATAAATCAAGACTTATCTTAATGTGAAAAAGTGAAAAAGTATTTCTTATTACGAAAAAGTAATCTCCCTTGGACAACACGTTCAAAACTGATTTTCACATTAAAAGTTATGGCAGAGACGTCAGACCTACAGCCAATCAGAATGATGCTAGTGTTGTCCGTGTTAAAAGGTAACGGATGCGTTCAGAAATTACGTGGAAGTAGAAATAAAACGTAACTAAAGAGTAAGTTACTAAAAAGTAAATGGGTACGACTCATTTTGTTTTTCGCATTTTTTTTTATATTTTACTATGAAACCCCATAGAAAATCACTTTAATTAAGAAACTACATTTAATCAAGGTCTGTAATACAAAAAATGCACAATATTAACGCGACATATCGAATTTTATGAAGTGTTACATGTATGAAGTCGTAGGGTGGCAATTTGATTTTTGTATGAAACGCAAAAAACATCTTTTTAAAAAAGCTTTCTAAAATTGATTGAATACTATGGTTTTACCATTTATTCTTCACAACTTTAAAGTTTATTAGTTTTTCTTCACAAATATGTTGTTTTTTGTATGTATGGTTAAATAAAAACATTGAAACTTTGTTACTATTTCGAGGCACACTTTTTTTTCAACAGATGTACACTTATTTTGAGAAATACTCAGTCCACACTTTCTACTTTCAATGTCTAGAGTATTTAACATATATTCTAAGTCCTTGTGATTATCAGAAATTAATACTATATCATCAGCAAAGCGTAAGTTGCAATTTATTTAAAACTAGCTTTTGCCAGCGGCTTCGCCCGCGTGAAAATGACGATTTTCCATACAAACTTTCATCCCCTATTTAAATCCCTTAGGGGTTGAATTTCGAAAAATCCTTCCTTATTCCTTGTCTACACTATAAAGGGAACCTCTGTGCAAAATTTCAGCTTTCTAGGTCCAAGAGTTTGGGCTGGGCGTTGATGAGTCAGTCAGTCAGTCAGTCAGTCAGTCAGTCAGGACTTCTCTCTTTATTTATATATATATAGAAGATAGATAGATAGAAGATTAAATTAGATTGTTACATAACACCATGCCTGTAATCCTTGAAGGATTGGACAAAAACGTACATTCCAAATTTTGACAGTTATGCATAATTATTATTATGTACAGTCCAGGTAACAGGGGCATAGATAGAAAAAATGCCTGAAGGAAAACTCAGTAACAACTTTGCCGAACCTGGGAATCGAACCCAGAACCTCATGCTTGCCAGTAGCGTTGGCGACCACTAGACCAAAGAGGCAGTCGAGGTAATACAATTCAATTCACATTAAACTGTAATGAATTTTATCAAAAGGAATTTTCATCAACTCTGTACATAATATTAAAGTGATCAACATTAATTTTCGCAGTAAATTCTCATTGAAATTTCACCGAAACCCAATAAAGTGAAACATTGAATTTCTGTAAATTACTGTATCACGGAATTTCAGAATGCACGTAAAATCATTCTTCGAACTAAAACAATTCCTCTTTGACAAAGCCCGTGACATTTTGCGATTCTATCCTCATTTGATTCCGAATTTCTAGAATGTTCTAATAAACGTGTTTCTACATCAAAATATCCATTTGTAGTTTTAGCTGTTTGGTCTAAACAAGCCGTAGTGTTGTGGTCGTTTCGGTACCGTTAGCCTGCGGCCAAATTCTGTTGAAAACGAACCCTAATGCTCTGCTTTGTGCGAAATTAACGGAACAAGCGAATGTTAATGTTCAGCCAGTGCTGTTTTAGTAGCGCGATTTAAGAGGTATTTACCTATGTAATGGTTTGTGTTTCTAGTAAAATGGGAACTATTTTTAGTTTGAGGGTTATGAACGCTTTACAGAATGAGTTGGTTTAGTGAGAATATTCTCGTTTTATTATGTTTCGTGCCATAGTTGATGTAATGACTAGATAAATAGGTGAACATTTACCCTTCATTTTATTTAAATAACATTTCAGAGAAGCCGATATTAGAGGCCGAATTCCTAAATCATGGAACAATCTTGTTAGATACATTTTCGTAGTCACAATTTGTGGAATAAAATAATTATGTTCTAAGAGAAAATAAAATCCAGGAAATCTCACATTCCAGTTGAGCTAAATATAAAACAGTCTTACAATGGCGTAATGTCCAATTATCATTTATAATGAACCAGGCAATTAAAACAAAATAAAAAATAACTGAGCAAACACGTTTAATTTAAATAAAACGGGAACCTTTTCCGATGATGAAATTAACCTTAACAGAGGAGAGTTGGATGGGTTGAAAACCAATAAAAGGTATAAATACCGAAAACTCACTCTGAAAAAGTTTCCCAAACCTCCCAGCCCCGGCCAGTTATGACTGACCGCTGATGACTTAGTAGACAGTTGATTGTGTCTGCTCCAGAAGGTCGTGGCAAAATAAAACCAGTCATTTGAAGATCTTTGAAAGTCGTTACAGGTAGTCAGTAATCCGAAAGTCTGACAACCAAAGTCTTACCTAGTACTAACTGGATTCTAGAGGTCAGATAGGTAGTCGATCAATGTCAAATGCTGGTATTTAACTGCATTCGGTAGACTGGAAGCCGACCCCAACATAGTTGGGAAAAGGCTAGGCAGATGACGAGTGTCTGCTCCAGCAGTTGACATGTTAGAGTGGTCCGTGTAAGTTGATAATGAACACGAGCAGCTTGAGTATGGCCCCTCTATTGTCTATATCAGTTTGAACACAGCTCTTACAAATACTGAGTGTTGTAGACCTTTTGTAATGTATTTATTGAATGCCTGAAACCGCCTGAAGCGTAGTACATGTCAATACATTTTACTCGGCAGAGCACATCAAAAGGTTTATTTTACAGTGGCCTGTTTTTTGTGCCTGTAATTGAATGGCCAAGTTTACGATCGACCAAAAATATTTGCTGTGGAAACTAAAGTAAATATAGTTTGGGATGCGTGCTGTTACTGTTTTTTGTACAGATATGAAGGTAAATAGAATTCGCCATATTTGTTTGCTGGGTCTCTCTTGTGTATGTGTGTGTTAGTTGGTTTCCGAATGTATGTTTCGATATTCGTTTTTAATATTTCACGAGGATTGGTTAGATTTATTTTTGGGAACATATCCTACTTGTAACAAGTTGTTTGTTCTATGAATTGTGTTTCTTATTTTCATCCTTAAAGTTTCAGATAGTCATTACTTTTACTTTATTAAAGAAATATTGTCGTAAAACAATCTTAGAGATCCAGCATTTTTTAGACCTATGAGAATAATTAATCAAGATTTCTTTTATTATTAGTTTGTTAGTCAACAATGATATTCATTTACTAGATATTTATCCAAGCAACGTTATTCTCTTTATTTACGTAATCCGACGTTTCATTAGAGCCTCACCGTTTCTTCGATGTCTACGTTTAATTTAAACAGACAAACCTCATTACAGACTACGATTCTCTTCGCAAAGTTTCTTAATCTATTCCTATTCTTAGTTTTCTCATAAACGTAGGAAACAACATGTGTTGTGTTGGTGTTCCTGTCTGATTTGTTGCTTGCTAAAATTACTCACAATGCCACAAAAGTAAATATGTACTTAAAGTAACTATGTTAAAAAAGAAGACACTTGTTGTTCCTAAGGTCACTAACTACTTTGGTAAGCGCACAAGAAAGTATGTAGTACCATCGCTAGTGAATACGTTACCTCCACAGTTGATAATATATCGAATGTCAAATATAATATAACATAAATACCAACTTAAAAAGGTTCTTAAAAAACATTACCTGTCAATAGGTCCATAGCCATTTGTCATAACTGTTTTTACTGTAAACTCACCTTCTTTTGTTTTTTCTTAGTTATTTTGTAATTAAAATCAAAATTTGTTATAATTATATTATTGTGAAACGAGAATAACTGCCGACAAACTGTTTTACAGTTTGGCAGACTTTTATATTGTATTGTGAAACAGATTTTGAAAAAATAAACTTGTTTCGGTATGTGTGGTGGATGAACCAATCACATCCCATATGAACATAATGTTTCTGTTAAAATACGCTATGTAAGTGTTGTTTCCAACATTCATACGTAACTTAATTAATACTCCTGCTCCTTGTAGAAACAATTGATTTCAATTTAGGTTTTAGTTCTATCAGCTTTCCAAGTTCTGCGATTCAGTTAATAGTGTTACGAGCTGGGTATGGGATAAATAAAATCACTACCAATTAAACACACGAATTAACTTTATTACTCAATAAACACTTATTCACAATCACTTCAATACTACTGAACGCTTTGTCGTACTAGATTTCACTTCGATCCTTTCGTTGTCTCGCTTAAAAGTAGACTGACTCACTTCGTCCTCAATCGGTCCTTTTATACCCAAGCAAACAAAAGACATTCGAGATAATTCTCTATTATTCAAGAAAGCATCCACAAAAAAACATTAACAAAAAATAAACTTAAAGATAAAAGAACCGACAAGGAAGAAGTTACTTAACGTCGTCGGCATACGGTCGAAATTACAATGACAACTGCCGGCGACTCCCGGCGCCTGACCTTGAATACAATGTAAGTTCTATACCTACTACGGAAATAGGTACCTAAAAGAATGAACTCGTATTTTCTAGGTACTACACAGTTATTAGCGCGGTTTCTCGAAGATTCTAGATGACCGTCGTAACACTACCCCCTCCTTAGACATGCTCGTCCCGAGCATCATTAGTCCCGTAATATCGCGCCAGTCGGTCCACATGCACAACCTTAGGCGCGCCTCGCGGACTCTTCTGTATTCGGTAGGTGACATCGTTGATCCTGGTCACAACTCTGTATGGGCCATCCCATTTTGCTTGCAATTTCGGAGACTTTCCCTTGCTCCGCACTGGGTTATGCAACCACACCAGCGAACTTTCGTCGAAACCACGACTGTTTGCCTTCCGGTCATAACGAGTCTTCATCTTCTCAGACATCTGTTGCCCGGATTGCCTGATATGCTCATACACATCATTTAACTTGTTACGCAGGTCATTCGCGTAATCCGTTACACTGCGTGGGACATCAGGGGGAGTTCCAGTGATTAAGTCTGCAGGCAACCGTAATTCTCTTCCAAAGTTCGCGAAAGCTGGAGTTACAGTCGTACTTTCGTGAACTGCACTCCGATAGGACAGAAGAAACGGCTGTATGTGCTTGTCCCAATCCCTTTGCCTGTTTTCCACAACTTTTGCCAGATATCTTTCCAACGTCTGGTTGAATCGTTCCACCATTCCATCAGATTGTGGGTGGTAAGAGGTGGTCCTGGTTTTGTGTGTACCCATCAATCGACAAGTCTCCTGAAAAACTTGCGATTCAAAATTCCTTCCTTGATCGCTGTGAATTTCTAAGGGTACTCCAAAACGACAGAAGACTTCCTGAACCAATTTATCCGCGACTGTTGTTGCTTCTTGGTTAGGAATGGCGAAGACTTCTGGCCACTTTGTGAAGTAGTCCATGACAACCATGAAGTACTTGTTTCCGCTATCACTTTCTGGAAATGGTCCCGCAACGTCCAGTGCTATCCGCTCCCAGGGGGCTCCCACGTTGTACACTTTTAATGCACCTCTGCTTCGTGTGTGAGGTCCTTTCACAGCCGCACAGCTGGTACATTTGCGACACCAGTCCTCCACATCATCTCGACAGTGGATCCAGTAAAAGCGCTCTCTGATCTTCAGTAGAGTCCTTTTCACCCCCATATGTCCTCCTGAGCATCCATCATGGTAGAGCCGTAAAACATCCGGTACCTTAGCTTTAGGAACAACCATTTGTAGATGACAGCTGTCCCCACGAGCGTTTTCCCATTTACGGTACAAGACTCCATCCTGGATCTCCAAACTGTTCCATTGTGCCCAATAACTCTTCGTGATGGAACTCATCGCAGCCACATCACTCCACTTGGGCTTCGGAGCACCAGCTTTCATCCAGTCGAAGATTGGCTTGATGTCCGAGTCACTTTGTTGAGCCTGTTGTAGAGTCTCCTTCCATTCATCGCTGAGATCGGTTCTAAGCATCCTCACGGGCACTACTTCCTTAGTCTCTTGCCTGGCACAGTGCTTGCAGTCTTCAGGACAAGGTCTTCTTGACAAGGCATCTGCGTTACCGTGAGTTTTCCCACTGCGATGTTCAGTTACGAAGTCAAACTCTTGCAGTAGTTCAATCCATCTCGCCACTTGTCCCTCTGGATTCTTGAACTGTAATAGCCACTTCAATGCAGCATGGTCAGTTCGTAGCTGGAATTTCCGTCCCAACAAATACTTACTGAAGTGCTGCAATGTCTTCACTACGGCGAGCAACTCTCGTCTCGTTACGCAGTAATTTCTTTCCGGTTTAGATAAAGACTTGCTGAAGTAGGCTATAACAACCTCCTGATCTCCTTTCCGTTGAGATAATACGCCCCCAATCCCAGTATTACTTGCGTCTGTGTCGACTATAAAGTCATTTTCAGTGTCAGGATATCCCAAAATAGGAGTATTGCACAGACGTCCCTTTAATTCCTGAAATGCGGCGTCGCAGTTCTCATCCCAACAGAATTGTCGCTTTTCCTCAGTGAGTCTGTGTAGAGGTTTCGCAATGTCGGCAAAATTCTTCACAAACCGGCGATAGTAGGAGCACAAACCCAAAAATGCTCTGACCTGTGTCTTGTCTTTCGGAACTGGCCAATCCTTGACGGCGACTACTTTCTCTGGGTCTGTTTGAACACCTTCCCCCGAAACTATGTGTCCTAAAAAGTTCACTTGTTTTCTGAAAAACGAGCACTTTTTCGGACTCAACTTCAGGTTTGCTGTTTGGATCTTTGACAGCACTCGGTTAAGGTTTCTAAGGTGATCTTCAAACGTACGGCCAACAATGATTATGTCGTCTAGGTAGACAAGACATGCGTCCCCAATCAACCCGGCAAGTACTTGCTCCATCAGCCTTTCAAATGTTGCAGGAGCATTGCACAATCCGAAGGGCATAACTTTAAACTGCCACAACCCTTTTCCTGTTGAGAATGCAGTCTTCTCCTTATCCTTGGGGTCTATTTCTACCTGCCAGTAACCACTTTTTAGGTCTAGTGTGGTAAACCACTTCATTCCCGTCAGCGTATCCAGTGTGTCATCGATCCTAGGCAGTGGATAGCTGTCCTTTTTCGTGACGTCGTTCAGTCGTCGATAGTCCACACAGAAGCGCATACTGCCGTCCTTTTTCTTTACCAGGACCACAGGAGAACACCATGGACTGGATGAAGGCTCTATAACCCCATCCTTCACCATACCCTCAATCATGGTTTCCACTTCTTTTTCCCGTGCAACTGGCAGTCTCCTTGGTCGCTGACGGATAGGTAACTCGTTGCCTGTATTAATTCTGTGCTGAACCAGTCCAGTTCTTCCTATGTCAGCATCACCCGTAGAGAAAATACCGGCGTACTGAAGTAACATCTTCTTAGCCTTGTCCATTTCTCCTTCACTTAAATGACAGTTTTCAAGAAGCGTTGACACGTCGAATTTGGCACTACTAATTTTGCTTCCGGTAGGTAGATCTTGCAATTGACGCATCCAAGCTACTTCCTCACAAGTGCCGATCAAGGTACCCTTCTTAATCACTTGCTCCTTGTCACTTGGATTCAGGATGCGTACAGCTGAGATGTTGTTGGCCTTTACCAGAGTTCGTGCCATCTTCCAGGAAAACTCATTGTTCACCCTTTCTATCAGAACACTTCGATCTTTGTGTCCAGAATTCGGTGGTAACTTGACTGGCACGATCGTTTCTGATCTGCGAGGAAGAACAATTTCCTTCAAACAGTACACTTTCCCTGATGGTGCACCTTCCATGAAAACTTCCTCGGAACCACATTTCAATACACCTTGGTCAATGTCGATCTCACAACGATATTTCCGCATGAAGTCCAAGCCCAAGATGCAATCGTCGACTATGTCGGCCACGATGACGTTGTGTCGGTAAATTCTATCACCCAATTTTAACTCCACCTCCTTCTTGCCTCGGACGGTTATGTGCTGACCGGTAGCTGTTAATAATTGAAGACGGTCGCGGTTATTGAAGTAGCCCCCAAGAAACCTTTTCGCCAGGTGAGAATTGACGACCGTGTGAGAAGCTCCAGTATCCAACGTCAGTTTGCATGGAGTTCCGTTGACTTCGCCGTTGATGGTCAGGCTGTTCCCGTCATGTGCTTGTGAGATCGAGATCCTCGGGGCTCTTTCAAAACCAGCCAGCACCCGCCCCCCAGTCCTGGCATTTACTCGTTTCCCTGTTGTGGTTGGGCAGCCACTTCAGCCACCTTTCCCTGCTGAGGTTGGTCTTCTCTTGGTGAGCTGCGCTTAGGACAGCTTGATCGAAGATGACCCCTTTCTCCACAAGTGTAGCACCTAGGGCTGTATCCTTGCGGGCGGTCGCGTACAGGTGACGCTACAACCTCCCTGACCCGGTGCGTACGGTGGTCCTGCCTTACTGCCTCTACTTCTAAGGCATGGGCCAAGGCATCTTTCAGCGTCTCATGATGCCCAAGTCTCACAGCAGCTCTAACCTCCAAGTCGCGTATTCCATCGATGAACACCTGTACCAAATTTCCATCGATGAGTGCAGGGGCAGACCGGTATGCTTTCCGAACAATCGTTTCAACTTCCAGAGCCCACTGCTGTAAGTTCTCGGCACTTTGTTGAACGCGATCCCTTAACTTGGCACGAAAAACATGCTCCAGGTGCGCGTCGCCGTATCTGGACTCTAATGCCTCCAACAGCTGTTCATAGGTCACATCCTTCCCGAGTGCCTCAAGAATGGTAAGAGCCTGGTCTCGGAGACCCAAAGTGAGCGCGGTCATGGCTTGCCCTTTGGTCCACCCATTCGCTTTCATAACGGCCTCGAATTGGATTTTATAGGCCGACCACGAAGATGTTCCGTCGAATGGAGGCACTTTAAACCCACGCACCGAAGGGGCAGCAATCACTGAAGTTACAGACCCGTCTCCAACCTTAATTTCACTTAAGGCCTTCTTCACATCGGCGATCTGAACTTCGGCCTTGGCGATACGGTTGTCGTGCTGCTGTACCTGCTCCTTCATCACGCTCAGCTCTTTCCCAACTGATGCGTGAAGATCCTTTATCAGGAGCATCTGTTCCTCTTGGCGCCGGGCCTGCTCCTCTTGATGGCGAGCCTGTTCCTCCTTGTCCCGTTGCAACTGCTCCTCCAACCGACGGGCCTGCTCTTCTTGACGGCGAGCCTGCTCTTCTTGACGGCGAGCTTGCTCCTCCTTATCTTGTTGCCGCTGCTCCTGCAACTGGCGAGCCTGCTCTTCTTGACGTCGAGCCTGCTCTTCTTGACGTCGAGCCTGCTCCTCCTGACGACGTGCTTGGTCTTGCAGCAGTGCCATTAAGGCAGACAAGTCAGGCGCCGCTGATATAGTAGGCGCCGCTGGAGTAGCTCCAGATGGGCCAGCGACTGGCTCTGACGTAGGCTGGGCACCGCCCGGTGTCTGTGTCGGGGAGTCCCCAAATCGCCTTTGGTCCATACCTTGCTGCCGCTGACTCCTCGTACGGATACTATCCGTGTCGTCCTTCGGTAGAATCGGCATTATTTATCCCCGCTTCTGACACCAAATTGTTACGAGCTGGGTATGGGATAAATAAAATCACTACCAATTAAACACACGAATTAACTTTATTACTCAATAAACACTTATTCACAATCACTTCAATACTACTGAACGCTTTGTCGTACTAGATTTCACTTCGATCCTTTCGTTGTCTCGCTTAAAAGTAGACTGACTCACTTCGTCCTCAATCGGTCCTTTTATACCCAAGCAAACAAAAGACATTCGAGATAATTCTCTATTATTCAAGAAAGCATCCACAAAAAAACATTAACAAAAAATAAACTTAAAGATAAAAGAACCGACAAGGAAGAAGTTACTTAACGTCGTCGGCATACGGTCGAAATTACAATGACAACTGCCGGCGACTCCCGGCGCCTGACCTTGAATACAATGTAAGTTCTATACCTACTACGGAAATAGGTACCTAAAAGAATGAACTCGTATTTTCTAGGTACTACACAGTTATTAGCACGGTTTCTTGAAGATTCTAGATGACCGTCGTAACAATAGATTTAACCTGTTATAAACAATACAACGATTTTATCCTTTTTTATTGCAAAAATTTCCAGACCATGACCAGATGTATCAACGAGAACGAGGCAAAAGGGGTATGTAATAGGAGCAGGTAGCGTTCTGTGGTTTCTAAAGGCGTGAGTTGATGTATGTATCTTTAACTGTATTGTTTTTTTCTAGTTCAATTTCTATGGTATTGTTATTTTATCATGATGCATGTACCAAGAAAAAATAGTTTAATTTTTCTCAAAATAGACCAAAAACAACTCAGCTTCCGTCCAAAGCGACATTTACCTACTCCTCGTAACGGGTCCGAAGCGAGTGTTTAAAGAAACATTACTCGCGGATAAGTTGGGTCATTAGACGTTTCGCCAGCTCGTGGACGAGGCGTCCTAATAACAAGCGTGCTGTTATTTATGTATATTTTCCTGGTATATTGTAGGTTGAAGTATCCTTGTGTGTTATTTTGTCCTTGAATTTCACAATAACATTATGCCTGTAATCCCAGAATAGGAAGAGGAGTCCCTAATAGTACACCCACAGGGGCGAGCATATTGCCATCATTAGGACACAATTCCAGGCTCCGTGAATGCTACTGAATGCTTAATAACACTGTGCCAGCCGTGAAAATCAAACCCAGGACCTCATACTGCCGTGTTGACTCTACGAATTTGAAATTAATGTATTCAAATTCATTGCTTTTTTCCTAAGTTGTAAATTACTGCAAATAACTTAACAAACACCGTCATAATATCATCATAGCCATTTCCAAACTCAATGATTATGTTGGTGGTCCGGTTCCCGTCTGATCGGATGCTGCTGAATATTGAAATCGAGCAACTGAACAAGCAACTCCCGGTAAAATACTTAGTATAGCATTCGTAATAAAAAAACGGTGTTAGCTGACACAAACAAACCTCGGAGTTTCCGAGGAACATTAAAAAGTTTTGAATACTTTTTTGCTTCATCATTGTAATGCTTTAAGTTTAGTACTTTTAAGCCTCTTGGGTGTAATTTAGACTTCTCGCTGTTTTTAAAATACAGGACATATCTTTCTGTAACGGGGACAAAATAAACGGGACTGCTTGTGTTATCTTTGCTTTACAGTTATGCCTTTTACTACAACAATAATTTATTTGACTGCTTCGTTAGTTTTAGTGGCGTGCCTAAAGAGGCCATCATTACGGCAACCCCAAAAGGCGAGCAAACTGTTCAAAAACTCTAACACTTCATGATGAGTTTTAGGCTTGTATTAAAAACAAGTAAGTTTTGTATTTATTTTATAACTCCAAATAAAACCTTATCAAAAGTATAAAACTAATAGCACAGCTAATAGTCCTATCCATTTAATCAAATCCCCAAACACTACATTAGCTACAACAAAACTCATTCATTCACGAAAAAATAAATCGTCATTTTTTTTTTAATTCAATCATAAATCGAAATTGGAATCGCAATTGAAATTCTAAACCATTTCCCGATCAATCAATCGACTATTACCTGTCAGGGCTGTCATCGAACGCTTTATGATAGTATAATGACAGAGTAGCAACCCTAATGGGCCTTCATTAAAGGTAACAAATATTAATGGATGCCTTTGTCACGGCTAGTGTATGAAGTGATTTTATTGGTGGCCAGGATTTTCTGCTTTCACTTTTAAGAATTGTGTTCCTTTTTTTTTGTTTTTAATTTATCTACGTCATAGAACAGTCGAATTTTATGTGTGGAATAGTGAGTAAGCAAAATGTTTCAGAATCATTCATTTCCTTTCGTTCCATGAATTCAAGTTTGTTTCTAACAGAAATAAGTTAAGTTACTTATCTTATTCTCCATTAAATTACCTCTAGAGATCTCAGCTCAAAAGAATACAATGAATCACACACAAATTAGAACTTATACTTACTTAGCTTCCACCGTATTACCTATTTCAGGACCGCCATACATCAATCGGTCGGACAGCTAATTTTACCAAACAATAACTTAACGCACCTTTTCTTTTCTTTTCAGCTGATATCTTCCATTGTTATAAAGATAAAGGAAAAACGTTAGGTATAATAAAATATAATAACACCTCTGGGCTCTTTCGATGGATGAATCATTCATAAATCATAAAATTGTAATCGCGGTGAAATAAAACAGTCACTGTTGGTTTTTCTCAAAGGGGACTTAGGAAATACTAAAAAAATCTCTCATTTTATGCACAAAATGGAATGAAATCGGGCAATTCCAAATAGAATTCCGTTTTCAAATTAAGCATAATGGTTCAGATTTGAATTATTAAAAAGCGTATTTAATTAGTGTGAATTTAATGTTAAAAAAATATGAGTCTTTCAATAGTTCAACCGATGACCTGATGCAGGTATAGGTATCCGCTGGAAGCAACATTTGGGCCTATGTCCAGCAGTGGACGTCTATCGGCTGAAATTATGATGATGAATATTTCTGATTTTTCCGAACTTTGTTTCTTGTTTCCTTTTAAAGCAAACGCAGCTGCCAAAAAAACAAAAGAATTTTATGGCAAAAAATACACGAATTCTTTGCAAATAGGTACCTAAATAAGTATAGGTAAGTAGATGAAAACATCCGTCACGTTGGTCGGCAAACGGCTAAAAGCTTAGCTACTTTTTTGAAATTTTTCACAAATTCCTCGCGTTTTGTAAGAAAGAATGCTTAAAATGTCGGCATCAGCATTTCGCGGGGAACCGTGACCTCATTTCAAAAACTTTTCCCTTCAAGTAAGATTGATGTTTGTAGAAAAAATTACTTTTCGCGAAAAAAAAAAGACGAATGAAACTTTGGACTTAGCGGGTTCTACGGCAATGGATATTAAGGTATGCTTTCTTTTTTAGATATTTCACGAATTTTCTTGACAAAGCGCAACGTCCGGAATTTTACGGTGTCCAAACTTTTTTGCGTCCAGTTCCAACCATATTTTCAACAACAAAACGAACATCAATTTTTTTTTTATTTGTTGATTTTAGAACAGAATTCTTCACATGTTATTATGCACTAAAATTCAAAGAATTTACAAATGTTCCTTGAAGCTTATAAACATGCAACACTTCCAGTCAAGAAAACACCTAATAAATAAACAAAACACGATGTGAAAACGTTCCAATCTACGCGAACACCAACTTATTTCATCTTCAGCACCTCACGTAGACCAAGCTTGGGGGTAATTCGATAATATTACACGACAGATGTTTTCCCGTGTATTTTTCAATCTCACCCCGCCCCGGGCGATAAGCCTCGCCTCTTTATAAATGACCTGCGTGGCCGAAATGAGATATAGAAATAGCGTAGTGATATTGGCACCGAATGTTTCGTGGCTGAAAAAAGGGGGCTGAAGTTTATCGTATTATGCGATGGCCGTAGGTACCTAATAATATTTTAGGAGGTAATCTCGTTGAAGTGTACGGCCGTGGCTAGCCATTTAAATACATATATTTAATTTTTCGTGGCTGCTGCTGAGAATTTCCGATTAAAACAGACTTAGCGAAACTATCAGGGTTCGTTGTTGACTACGGAACCCTAAAAATAACAATTGGCTCAGCAGTCATGATAGCGAACACTGGATCAAAAAGGCAGACAAACAGAGCCAAAGTCTGGATCTGTGCCCAGTTGATGATAGTAGGCTCGCCCCCTATTACAAAGGGCTTAAACATAACTGGCGAAATGTGGGTCTATTTATTTAGGTACACCTCTGCCTAACCTTCCAAAAAAAAAAAGTGCCTAAAAAGTTTTTATTAAGTCACACGCCTATAATCCCCAATATAGGCGCGTGACTTAATAAATTTTTTTTAACAAAAAAATAAAACCGACTTCAAAAAAAAAACACAAAAAAGTGAAAAATAAACTTTAGAAGAAAAATCAGTTTCTGAAGTCGGTGACTTTTGTTTGTTTGATTCATCGAGATAATTACTAACGTACGTTAGTACTTATATCTCGATGAATCATCATCTCGATGGTTTGATTTAATTTTCTTGCCACCGACTTCAGAAACTGATGTTTCTTCTAAAGTTTATTTTTCACTTTTTTGTGTTTCTTTTTTGAAGTCGGTTTTATTTTTTACTTTTTAGTGGTTCATATCATGTAAGTTCACATGTTCAAGGGTCATAATGTGGACAATGTAGTTTTTTCTTTGAGTTTTGTTGATTTTTCAAAAACCGCTAGTCCGATTTCGATAAAAAAATTATGGGACCATTTCGAAAGTATACCCTTTCTAACAAAAAAGAATTTTTCATATCGGTTAGCAAGTGACAGAGTTATGCCCGAACAAACATAAAAAAAAAACATCCGAATTGAGAACCTCCTTCTTTTTTTAGAAGTTGGTTAAAAATAAATAGAGACTGGGTGTTCAGATACAGCAAACCTAAACGAGGGATGATCAAATCTTCATCTCTCCTCTAATATGAAACAAACAAATGTATCCAAACTACAAACATCCTTAACTCACAAATCATCTTACTCTCAAACAACCAACAAACGATACAAAAATAATACAAAAATCAAACCTCAACAAACCTGTTTTGTAACAGAAAAGAAAAAATAACAATGAAAAGAATACAATTAAACAAATTGATAGATCGTTGTCCGATCCGAGATCGGTTCCATTCTCCATGTCTTTGTGATCGGGGAATCTTTGCCCATCAATCCGAGATACAAAGGGTTTCTGAAAAACTCTGTGATTGTATCTGCAAATTCGATTGTGTTATGTTTCTTTTTGCTTTTTTAATTCTGTTCGCGTGATTTTGTGATGGTAATGAGTTTAAGTCGAGTTGGGGATGGTGTATCGGTTAACTGTTGAAGGTTGATACTCGTAGATTTGTGGTGGTTAGTTGTTTTGACTGCCTCGTTGGTCGAGTGGTGACAAAAGCGATTGCTGTGCATGAGGGGGTTTGATTACATTCAACTTATTTAATATCATTTATCACAGACGAATTCAAGCAGTTTTACACTTTTAAATTACCCTAAAAGGGATCCAATATAAATTCAAACACCTGCAATAAAATAACCTTTTGCAACACCACAAAAACACGTCTTTAGGCTCACGTATTCACCGAAACAGTCAGCAAAAAAATATCACCATCATACATCGAAATACTGGCAGCAGAAACGAGCTGAACTGAGGCGTAACTGAAAAATGTGTAACACCTTGCAGTGTTTCCGAACGGTTATCTTGCAACGTTGCCACTTCGACGACATTTGTTAAAAAATGTTTGTGAGAGAGAAAAGGGGAAAATAAATATGGATGATCAGATACGCGTATGAATTTATTTTTTGGTGTTTTTGTAGGTAATGAGATGAGTTTTTGTTTTTTTACTGATAAACGAAAAGTAAATAAATAAACTGTATTTAATTCTACTAAGTTACCTTCATGAAGGTAAAAAATAACTTTTGATATTCAAATTGCATTTCTTTTCAATTAATACGTATCGTCGCACCCAAAATACATACTTAAATTTTACACTACACCCTATTTTTTTTCTATTAAACCTTTACTGAATATGCATTTACTAAAATTGGATAGGAAAAGGTTCACACACACTCTGGCCTTTTACAAAAATAGAAATTTGGTTTCCTTCTAAATTGAAATCTTATTGAATCGAGTGTTTAAGAATCATTTATAAACAGGGGCCCAATTCTGTAACTTAGAGATAAGCAACATGCCATTGTCACTCTATCGACACACTACAGACATTATTATGCAATAGGGAAAAGAGGTGTCGTTGTTCGATGGCTTCACAATGGCAGTTCGATAGCCAAACACGATAGACACAACTGTCAGATTTCACTTGAAATATATTTACAGACTACCATAAAGTCCTACTATGGCGTTTCAATGTCACTACAGTGGCAAGTCAATGACCATAAATATTTGTAGAATACCAAATGTCAATGAGTAGTCTATTGAGACACAACCGACACACTATCGACACACTATTGATAAGTTAGCTATTTTACAGAATTGGGCCCCTGGTAGTTTAGTTTCCTTCGTTACACTGAATTGACCTTAGAAGCAACCTCTAGAAATCTTAAAGAATTATTCTGGTATAGGTAGCCAGGCAGTTCAGACCAGCCACTCCAGTCTTATCAAGGGAAGAGACTGCCTAGCTGACCTCCAAAACCCAAATATATGATAATCTAGCACAATATTAATTTGGTTTCGGAGGTTAGCTAGGCAGTCCCTCCGTGTAAAATACTAGTATTCAGTTGTATCCAGTTAAACTGAAAGCCAACCCCAACATTGTTGGGAAAATGCAAGGCAGATGATGATGACGTAGCATGGCAGTTTTGGTGGAGACGAAAATTAAATTAAACTGCATACCTTTCTTCTTAAAATATCATCTTTACGCAAGTGAAACCCCTGAAATTACCTTTATAACTCGCTTACCTGTTTAAAGAAAACATAAACATATAAAACTTCTAACTCCACGTCACGGAGTATTTTTAGTAAGAAACCTTTAACAGGCCGTAACAAGGTGCCCGCGGCGTAACGTGGTAAGAAACTTCAGGGCTTTTCTACTTAATTAACCATACAACTTTCCGAACGAGATAAAACCTGATATGTGCGGACTGAATACAAACATTACGCGCTAACTCCAAATGTACGAGTGAACGAATGAACGAAACAAGTTGTTCGTGTAATTCGCTAATTTGATAGTTGCTCGCCGACATTAAGCCCTAATGAAGTTAGCCATTGATCTTTGCGTGAGCTGTAATGAAATGAGCGAGGTAGGATTGTTAATAGAAGGTGTTTTTGGCTGCAGGAAGATCGATAAAATTGGAAATTACATCCTGGATTTATACTGCAGAGCAGTTTAAATTTGACAGTGTAAAGTACACCTTGTCGGAATACCAATCGTATTCTTCAGTAACGTTCTCAGCAAAATCCTGTCGTTTGCAAGTGATGAGTTTTATACGAGCGATCCTAAAATTGGACTCCTTCCCGTATCGAGCATATGTTCACAAATTACATTGATCTCGAACTCCAAACGAGTAAAAGAAGATCGTAACTAATATAAAATATCACGGGAAGCTCTAGATTTTCCGCAATTCCTAGCACTCGTTTTATTTCTGCGAAAACTACTACGTCTTCCCGGCCACCGGCGCTCCTTAACGACCAGTGCCATCTAGTAATTTTCGCCGGAAGCAACGATTAAATGTTCATTCCGGGACACTTGGCTTCGCTAAAATTTATACGATGACATATTAAAGGTAGTGTAAAGGTACTGTTGGTGGCAATCTTTCACAAACCACATATCCCAGGCTTAATGGCATTGAACAATTTATTGCATAGCTGAAACAAGCCGGTTTTGTAATTACGCGTGGTGCAGCCCTAGCTCTGACAGCACAATTAACTGTTACCAAAAATGACTACATTTGTTCGTGAATTTTTGATTAACTCGATATTTGTGTTGGTTTTTTGTTGAGCGTTGTGGGGAGTCTATTATTTGTTGTGGTATAATGGGAGCGCGAAAATAAAATGGGTTGCACAAAAATCGTGAAAGCGCTCGGTGTAACTTTTAATATATTTTGTGTCCATCTCACATTTTTTCATACGTTTGATTTAGTAAATAATTTTTTTTGTTAATTTAACCAGTTTATAGTTTGTAATATAAAATAATTACTGCAATACTCGACTCCTTAACAACAATGGCTCTGTTGTGGATTCCGCCTCCAATGCAATAACAACTTTTCCCCACTAATATCAAAATGCACTATTTCTTTCTTTCTTTCACCTCCTAAAAAAGGTTCTTGTTACCATTTAAAAGCAGCGATGCCATTCATGCGGCAATAACACCAGAATAAAATTTACCACCTCAAAAATGTAAACCCAAAATGATTATCCAACGTAATTGTATTAAGCGCTAAGAGCTGGTACAAGCAAGGTTATGAGCCCTGTTTCTGACGCAGCTACACCCTGACTTGACAATCATACGGCTCGTTGGGCCACTGGTAATTAAATGTACTGCGACGGAAGCTTAGCTCAAATAAACATTTTGGTTACTACACGTTTTGCGAAACGTTGAGTAATGAAATTATAAAATATATTTAATTTCTTAACTGGCTCGTTTGAATTTTTGTAGGCTTGATATTTTTTTTTTTCTCTGGAAAATTTTATCGTGCAAAAGAACAGAAGTTTGTAAATTTAAGAGTATAATTATGACGTGTTTATGCATCCATACATGCATTAAAAAACTGTTGAGTTTTCACTAACTTTAACTTACATTCGCAAGTGTATTTCTTTTAAATAAAAAACCATTAATGACTTTATGTACACACGATAATGAACCCAAGCACGTACTAATTAGCCTCTGTAATTAATTAAAGTACTTAAAAATTAATAAATCACTTATTCAAGCATCATGCACACAGTACTACATCGCAGCCAACTATAATGTTGCCAGTAATAAATAAACGTCCACAGTTATTTATTATTCTCGCTCATTAATTACGTAATTGGCTAATTGATGCGTAATGCAGTCCCACTGTGGTATTATTTACGCAATTATTGTTAATAAACATTGACATTAATAATGCAATTCAATGACAGTGTTTACTTGAATAATTATGACCCTTGAGCTTGTTTTGTCATTTCCTCTTTAGTATACCGATAGTAAATATAACATTAAGCCAATAATCCCTGAAGAGTAAGGCAGAGGTCTACCTAATAGTACACATTCGAGGGCGAGCCTATTGCTGTCAACCGAACACAAATCTAGACTCCGTGGCTGTTACTGACACATTCCTAGTGGACAAAACCCAATAACACTTTGCCCGACACGGGAATCGACCTCAAGCACAGCAGTCGCAAGTTTTGAATAAACAGCTTATACAAACTCGTGACTAATAATAACAGCAACTCGTGTCAATCTTCAGGTAAAGCCGTGCTACCTACGCAAGTTTGGTCCGTAGATAGGTGTCCAGTGACCACCCATTGTATACCAAATTTTTATCTAATTTAACAAAATTTATTTCATAATAACTCTTTTATACTAGTTCTGTGACTAAATTGATGTGTTCCGTAACAATTTCCTTCAGCTACCAGGCGGTTTCTGGGCCGGTTGCCAGGATTTCCATTGCATAAGGTATTCAGAAGGCACTCATTAGGCTTACATCTTCGACTATCTTCATTTATTTTGCAATCGTGGAAACCAGATTCTAAAAGTTTTCCTTGTAATAAAAAATAAATAAGTACTTAAGTAAATAAGTTCAGACCTTTGAACAAAATTGTTATACGACATAAATGACACAGATAAACATGCAGTTTCTTCATGACATTATCATCAGACCAGTCGCGCTCGCGAAGCAGTCGTAAATACGTCGATTATTGAATCAAAAATAAGTACTAATTCCTACCGCATTTTAGTTAAATTGTTTGCATCATATAAATAAATTCTTAAAATATTATTATGTGAAACGAGTAAGTATTTTTAATTTACGTAAAGTAAAATGTCCATTGACATTATTTACTTTACGTTTACACCGCGCTCCCGTGCTAGAGCCTCAGTCCTATCAACTCATATCCATTTTACATTACGGTCTGTAAACATGTGAAAAGCCAATATTTTCGTATAAAATCGTCTGTATGCTCTTTAATAAAGTAATGAAATAAATCGCTCGACTCCTCTGTGCACGAGGCGATGGCAGCACAAAATGTCAATTTTAATTTTATTCAGCAACCACCAACAGTATGTTTACGACAAAGCGCTTTAGCAGCTAATGGGTTAAAAAGTTTTTGTAGCGTTATTAAAAAAGATAAATCAGCGCTTTTAATAACCGCTTTTATTGGAGATATTCGGGAATTATACGAGAGAAAATATTTTTGGGAATTTTTGGGAAAGTTTCTGGCAAAAGTGGCGTTTTGGTGGACAATTGCGAGCATATTATTATAGCCGATGTAAGTACTCGTTCACGTTGACTCGCGGGCGCGGTGGCGGGCGCGGTCACGAAATATCAAACATATACAAAAGCCCAAGAGCCCACGACAGCCAGACCTTCGTTATTTTATAAAAGCTGAAAGTTGGTCTGTGCATAACCCCTATAAAGGTAAGAACGACCAGCGAATATAGAGTTTGGGCTGTGGTGCCTTTGGCAGTTAGCGGGTAGTAAAGGTGCATAAAATAGTACCATATTTTCATTAAAGTATAAAGCTCAATTTTTTGATACTGTCTTCGGCATAACTTAAGAAACCTCGTCTTCCATTGCCGGACACTTTTGACGGTTCCAACCCCCAGCCAGACACACTTTACCACTTTGTAAGTGTCTATCTTTCAAACGATTGACTTAAAAAGTATTTCGTATCAACCTCACTCCTATTATTACCCTAAAACGTTATTCCAAAATCCACAATTCTTCAATAAGAACATTCATAATAAAACGTTGGAAATAATTATTTATAATAAGTCCATACATTCCCTTGATAGGGAAACTTTTAATCTGGCTTATGAAGCCCTCGAATTAATCAGCGCGGGGCTACAAAGCCGAGACACCTTCTTTGAACAATCTGACAGACTCCTTAAGTCTCCTTGATGAGTTGAATACAGAAAATACCTGCACCTTATTGTTCTTACGGCAAGAGAAGAAAATAATAATGTACAGAGAATTATTTATACGTTGATTCTGGTAATTTTGCGAGTAATTAAATTAAAATATGAAACATTTTATTTTCTTAAGACGAGATTTTTGTTCTCCTGTTAAACAGAATTTTCTAATCAGCCTGTAACGTTTCCAGTTCTGGTTTCCAATTCAATAAGGAGTGAGACAAAATCCAGCATGCAGCGGAAGTCACGTATCTTAAAATTATGGAACCAATTGAGAGCAGCGATGAAGAAACAAATAGTACAAGACTCTTTATTTCCTCTCTATATTATACTTTATATTATTTATTTACTCTTTATTCCATAATTATTTAATTTAAATAAAAATGTGAAAATGTCGTTAAAATATCTCTAGGAATGAAAAAGTTATGTGGCATTAAAGTTGCGCTTGCGATGAAATAAAGCTACGTCACTATTATTACCTCATTGCAAGCGTACACATTTTCACGGCATTTATTCATTTTTGCTTCATGCTTAAAATAGCTGCTAACAATTCATTTAGGTCTCAAAATTTTCATAATTTCTTATTCCAAAAAGCAATCATCATCATCATCATCAGCCTATAATGTTTCCACTGCAATGGAGACTCAGGCCTCCTCTCTAGGAGAGGGATGGTCTGATGATAATCCACCACGCGGGCCCCGTGCTGGTTGGTAGATGTCACATGTCTTCCATTTTTTTGGTTCTACGACATGCCGGTTTCCTCACGATGTTTTTACCGATTTGAGAGCAGCGGTGATAAAATAAATTACACAAAGTAATGCGCCTGCCTGGGTTCGAAAGCATTAAAAATATAAAAACACTACAATTTATCGAATCCATAAGTGCATCGGTATTAAACCTCGAAGTCCAGTATGACAGTTCTATAAACCAGTTGACAAGCAAATTATTCAACCCTGCTTCAGCGGTAATATTTCAGTAGTTAATCCTATAAGCCCGGTTGGCTTGACGACTCTATTATTAGCTGTCATTAGTTGTCAAGTTGCCAAGCTTTCTTCGACTGCAATGAGCTTGAATAATTAAAATATTTGTGATCGATTGGTGGGATTGCTTCATGGGAATCGCGGCTCGTTGTTGTTGTGCGTGATTGCAAGGAAACTGATTACCTGCTGTCTTTTATTATTTGGTTTCGTTTGTTGGATTTGGTTTTTATATTTGAATTTTCACATGGTAATAGAGTAATACTTTCGTTGATCTTACTTATTAAATCGACTTATAAACGACCACTCAATGTGACCACGCGTGAACAATATGCTGAATTTATTATGTTATTATTCTAGATTGGGTATAAAGTATATTATTTAAAGTAATTATTAATCATCTACATTTTTTAAGTTTATTTTTTTGTAGTGTGGGATGTCATCATATTTTAATGACTCCTCGCGCTCTGGGCTGAGTGAATAGAGTAGGGAGTGTCAGACTTCTACTGACTAGAAACCAACCATGTTCCTTCTCAGCCCTTTGTGCCGAGGCTGCGGTATCTCTTTCGAACAATCCACAGCCCCGACGGGACATTTTAAAGTCTCCAGTACACTGTCTTTCTCTCTACCCGTCGTGCACAACTGCACCCACCTGAAATTGAAAGTAGTGGTCGGACAAAGTCATCAATTCGAAAAGTAGAAAGCCTTCCAACTTATTTTTTTTTCTGGCAACCGATTACAAATTCCACCACTTCATATACCGTCCCCCAAAAAATACATCAGCCGAAACCACACATGTTTCGTCTCAAGATAATGTCGGGCGATGATAGCGTTGCATTATTGCCAGGGGACGCCGCTTAACGACAGAGGAAACTCATTAAATAGGCGGCAATTTATGGCCGTACAGGGGACTGATGTTCTTGCGTACCGCTTACCTCGCCTTAGTAAACCCTTTTGGTTTCTTCGGGGTACTGACTTAATTTGGGTAAGTGATGAGGTTTTGGTATTTTTTTTTGTGTAGTTTGTTTAAGTATGGTATTTTTTTAATAACATTTCTTGGAATATGACAAATCAAATAAGGAATTAAGGTACGTGTAGGACGACCTTTTAAATTTTTGGACGATTTTTCTATTCCTCCTAGGAGACAATAGTGTCGTGTAAAAATCTTAGAAAACTAACTCAAATAGATATTTAGTCGAAAAACCCATTTCGCCTAAAATCCCCGAATGGTTAGGTTAGAGTTGTAAAGGTCTACCTAAGCGTACCTACACCTATATTCCGCAAGTCATGTTTAGGTAAGTCCCATGTGGGGCGAGCCTATTGCCATCAACCGGGCACAAATCCAGACTCCTTGGCTGCAAGTCAAAAAAACTTGAACAAATAAATGAGAGCACTGAGCGAGACTTATCAATGAACACTTCCCAAAGAAGAAACATTCAAACGAATTAATTACCTCGCAGTCTCTAATAAAGATAAAACTCACCAAAGAAACAGTTCAAAGTTAAATCTTTAAAAACCAAAGCTGTCTGTAAAGTTGAACAAAAATCGAATTAATTCAGAAATCCACTTTGAATTTGAATTGCGTAACGTGAAACTTTAAAATTGCCATTGTGTACCTAAATTAAACTTTCCGCTTGGTCCCGTTCAAGTTTCCAATGATAACATTAACATTTGAACCTATGATTTTGAACTCTGTTACGTGGGAGTCGGTACGGTTTAAGTCGGTCTATTTTAGCTAATTAGAGAACTAGGTAAAGTATTCCTAAGTACTGATAGATCGCTCTTTGTAACCTATAAATAAAGGTATTGTTAAGGTGTCATTAGAAAGTTGTTAATAGTAAATTTTGTTTTTTTTTTGGGTCAAGTACACAACGCTATTCCCAAAGCACTGTAACTGTTGAAAGTCAGAATCCACAGTGGCGACCACCAGAAAAAAAACGTGGTAGCAAAGCTCGACGAAGTCCCAGAGAAACAATTTAACTGTCCCTGTATTGGAAGTCAATAAGGTTTCATGATTTTCAACTATTGTGAAAAACTTACAACAGTATAAAAGGTAATCTTATCATAATTGAATTCTAAAATCGAAAAAGCTTCTGTTTTTTTCAATGAGAGACTACGAAAATGTACAAGAAAATACACACAAGAAAAATCTAAGAAATATCAGGGACCTTTACAATAATATCGTCCACGAAAGAAAACCCATACCTACCGCAAAGATTGTTAAAAATAAAAGGAAATCAGACCCAAAGTAAAAACGAACAAAGAAAGAGACATGAGCCAAATGAATACCCAAATATCACATTACAAATCAAGACAACATTCGGTCGTTTTGTCCAAATTATTACAAGAAGAAAATTATAACAAGGTTCCCCTTTTACTTAAATAAAACCAAATAGAAATGAGTTCGTTATTTACATCAACGATCGGAAAGCGAAAGATAAAAATCTTTTATCTGGCTCAATGGGATGTTTGTACCACGATCTCAAAGAAAAATTTCACCTAATTACCGCAGCATCCAGCTCCGGGCGTTTTTGGTGAACCGGCTCTAAAAGGGAACGATGCAAATAATTTTCTGAAGAAAATTATTAAAGATTTGCGGATGATTTAAAAATTAAACGCGGTTTAGAACAACAATTTTTAATTATGCCTAAATGTTTAGAGAGCGAAAATTTACCTACGGCGGTGGCGGTCGGTGAGAAATTACGTAATGAGATTTATGCCTGTTTACTAAGTATTTTTTTTATAAAAAAATCTCAACGTTTTTATGAAGAGGCGTATTTTTAAAGGGCGTATAAATTAATAGTCTCAATGGTCGATAAACTACTACAATAGGGCATCGGACTGACTCAAAAAAAATGAATTCTGTTTAGTCCGTCAGTTAGATTATCGAAAAATATTGGATACGTGTTTTTTGTTTTATCAAATCAATAAAAATTGACGAAGATAAAGCACGTCAAAGATCATGGAGTGGGGCCTGAAACGTCACTTGAAGGTACAAAATGTACTATCATATGACGTCACACGAGTTTTCGAAGCACTGTATCGTCTTCATTTTTTGTTTACGTGAAAAAAGAAAAAATATGTGGTCAATATTTTTTGGAAATCTATCTGACGGATTAATTAGTTTTTAATATCATAAACGGGACATTTACTATGTTTGATTATTGTTTCGACAAAAACATGACAATAATCACACAAACATGACATGGTAAATATCCCGTTTATGATATTATTAGTATATAGTGTCAGTGACCATGTCAGTTGAAAAACTTATAATTAGTTTTCTCTCTCTCTAGCTCTTTTACATGTGACATAAACGTAACTGGCGAAATGTAGGTGTACTATTAGCTATACCACTGCCTAACCAAACGGGGATTACAGGATGTTATGTTACATCGGTATCCAACAATAGGGGATCGGACACAAAAAAAAACTAATTAATCCGTCAAATAGATTTCCAAAAAATATTGGACACATATATTTTTTCTTTTTGCACATAAACAAACAATGAAGACGAAGTATGGTAGTAGGTACGGCATAATATTATTTTAACGGCGAGTGACGTCACAAGCCCCCACTCAAATCTTTGACGCGTTTTATCTTCGTCAATTTTTATTGATTTCATAAAACAAAAAATACGTTTCCAATATTTTTCGATAACCTAACAGCTAGCGGACTAATTGGAATCATTTTCTTTTTGTCAGGAAAAATCCCTATTAAACAACGATGCTACTCTCTTGCAAAGCTAATCCTCCTCAAAGTCAAACGTCATTAACCCCTTTGATAAAATATAATCTCCTTACGACCCTACAATTGACTACCTACCTTAAGACTACAGGGGCCAAAGGTTCAAAGAAGCTAGGTTCGATATAATCGGCCTAAGAAACGGGTTCTATTCAGTCGTGGCCCAGATTGAATGATAATTAGCACCCCTGCTTTCTGGGTGATTAAGTTTCCTGATAAGACTTCATAGATTGGAGGTGATTTATTATTATTAGAGTTTGTATCGGTGTTTTATTTTGAGAATGATGTCTACGCAATAAATAGGTATTGTTGATTTAAAAATATTCAGCCCCAATTATTTTTTATTTGAATATCCTCGTTGTTGTCCTATAATATTTAATGTTCCTTCAACAAACACAATTATCCTGTATATTAAATATCAAAAATAGCGTATTTCCTTTGACGTTTCATGGTTTGTTTTTCTGATATTCAAAAGTGTCTGTAATGGTCTAATTGAAATAAATGCTTTGAGTTGAGTTGGGTACCTACTTAAAAAGTTCTTAATACAGAAAACTTTTTCTTTAGAAACATAACCCTGTATTAGGATCTAACTAGCAACTACCGTCATACGGTCTTGCGACATATAGGTATGTCTTACTTCGACGACATAATATAATAAAAATAAAAAAAGCCTTTATTATTAAACATAAATTAATTTAAGTAAACAATTTACTGTGCATTAAGGACCCCTCGACGGGTATAGGCCTCCTCCAATAATTTCCACTGCTTTCTGTTTTTTGCTTTAGCAAGCCATGAATCTCCAATCAGTTTTACGATCTCGTCGTGCCAACGCTCTACTGGTCTGCCCCTTTTTCTCTTGCCGTGTGGTCATAACCACGCGGTCGCTCTCAGAGTCCATCTGCTGTCTTCTGATCGCGCCAGGTGGCCCGCCCATCTCCATTTCAGTGCCTGCGCGAGTGCCTTCGACGACATACTTATCTTATTTTTCAGGCATATTTAATTAAATTGGACTAAATGAAATCGTCCTATAAAAATATATCGTAACCGAAACTACGTCTTTAATATTTACCTTTCCAAACCCTCTTAAAACTAAAGTAGTATTCCTAAAAGGGTAACTACCCGTAAAGTTAGGATATTCTAATTTAATTTTCCCTCTCCATGATTTCAATTAAACGTATCATCTAAAGCAGCCATTATGTTTGACGTGGGAGACACGTTCTAAAGTTAAATTGCTCTAATTTGCGCCGTGCACCTTATTGCAGCTCCCCTTTTCAAAGCCACTGCGTCGGGATTTATAATAGTGGTGGGCGGTGGTTGTCGATAGAATTATGACAAATGTCGATGGGTTTGTGTGAATTTGTTTTAGGAGTTCGACTCAGGAAACGAAATAGGAACAAAGCATTTTCACGAACACTGATCGTGGTCAGTCAATTAATCCAGATAAATTTGATCTGGATTAATTGGCATATGAGGCAGGCATAGACGCCAGTATATCAATCAATCTGTCTTTCTTAAATAGATTTTTGACTTTAAAGCATTAAGTTCAAGGTTCATTGGGTAATTTAACGATTTCAGGTAGCTTGATGTACTGGCTGTCTGTACCGTATTGTTTTTGTTTCTAATGCATAGTACTAACATCCAGTTTCTTAAACGAGAATCATAGACGCCACAATTAAACATAAGTCAACACAAGCAATCGACTATTTGTAATTAATTCAGCCAATCACATCAGTTGATGCGCTAGACTTTTGTTAGCATTGATTTTAGTTCCTGAAACCGGACGAATATCTGATATAAGACCATCTTCCTACTCAGTCCAAAACATAAAATAAGTACCGACCTAATATCCAACCCGGAATTTAAATATTTATTTACAAAACTCCACAGAGTGCAAAATTATTATTGAACCACCTTAATATTTTCGTAGCGGCTTAGAACCAAAAGCTATCCCGATGGAATTATATAATATTTCGAGATAAAAACGCCTGACCTTTCCGTTGTAGGCCATTATGAAGGTCAAAGGGCATTTTTTATGCTAATGTTGGGATGTTTCTTTATTCAGAAATTAATTAAGTTGTTCGCTGTTACGTCAGGCCATGATTAATTAACAAACTAATAGGAGCTTGACCTTTTTATTTGTATAATGAGAAATAAATGATATAATAAGAAACTAGATTGTTTGAATACTCCAAAACACAGAAATTAAAAATAATTTGCTTATTCTTATCTTATTATAGATAAGATGACGTCTGTTGATGTTAGGCAGAGATGCACTCTCACATTTTGTCAGTTATTGTTGTGTAAAAGAGATTGGGCCTATTGCCATGAACCGGGACAAAGACTAGGCCAAGTGGTTGCAACAGAGAATGATGACCTGGGATTCCAACCCAGAACCTCACGCTCGACAGATTCGCTAAAAAGAGACTGCGAATAGACTATCGAATACCTAGCAAACACAATTTCCCATTTAAAATAAATCTTATCGACACAAGTGATCTCTATCCTCCACCACATTGGAGGGATGCGTCCGCATTTTTTCACCCCCCTCTATTTACGATGTGATTTTCTCCATTTTGCTTGTGAAAGCGCATCGCCTTTGAACTTCTCTGAATTATTTAATCGTTTAATAGAATTACTGTAGAACACGATCCCCTATCTGTAGCTCAATACAACCATCCCCTTAATTGGTCCGCTATGAAAATATTTATCTTTGACTTTTTATGGCCCTGTGTCTGTAGAGATTTCTTTGAAAAGTGCAATACGAGTATCTTGTTAGACTTTCATTAAACTGCAATGGGATTCTTGTAGAATTTTATCAGAAGCCAATTACGTAGCTATTTTATTTAAGTCTGTGTAAGAAGGCATTGAAAGCTTCAAAGTATGAAGGCGTCTTCGATATATCTAAGTTAATGAATTAAAATGAAAGACTGACAAACTAACCTACTCATCATTCTAATAGAATTTTTCCATCCATATTGGGGACGTATTTCATTCTTACTGAATGCAGGTGAATACCTGTATTTAACATGGTGCGACTGCCTTTTTGATCTCCACAACCCAGTCAGTACTGACTAATACGATAACCCTTATCTCTCTTACCTTTTTTATCATGTTCGTTTTCTTAATATTTTTATTTTTAATTACCTCTAAGTATTCTTATTTATGTTATTACACACCTATTTCACATAATGTTAGTATCTTCTTATATACACACACATATTAATATACACACAAAGGGCTAAACTGTTTTACGTTCGTTACGTCACCATCTCAGGGCCAGTTGAAAACCAGCGTCGGGCACTAGCTGCTCGGCAGTTTGCTGAACTGGTCCTATTTGGCGCAGCCGCGAGATGCACAGTTGCACACACGCTTTTATTTTGTTTTGTTATTTTGTTTTGTTATTTTGTTTTTCAATTTGTTTTTTATTTTTATTGTTTGTTGTGTGCACTTGTGGCATGTACTAAATAAATATGTTTTCTTTCTTTCTTTTCTTTCTTTCCTTACTAAGATTGGTTGTCTAATTTTTTGGATCATTGATTAATCTTTAACGACTGTCAAAGATCTTCATACACTACATAAGGCAGCCGTGTCCAATAGCTTGATGCGCTTAACAAGCCAACCTAGTTAAGGTTGGCTCCTGCCCTTGTCCGATGTTACTTGGGGATAGCGCTACGGAATTTTTTTTTCCTTCTTCTCTCTCAACCATCACGCTATCATTTACTCCCTTTCTTTCAAATCATTGTTCACAAAATTCATTCATCATTTGATTGTGTTTCAATCAAAATCCAACCTAGTTTTCTCCAAACTATACAAAATCTCGTAAATTCACATAGCTTTGTCAATTGCGACACTCTCATATAAATATCCTCTCTAAACAATATAACGTCAGTAACACCAAATAATCAGCAACCGATTTAAAGGACAGTACACTACAACCAATATTAATGAAAATCAATTACAAAATCGCCAATATTCCCGTAAATACCCTCATCTATATACCAGAAATATGCATGATAATGTTGGAAAGTGGCCATTCATCAATCTAGGCACTAGTCATGGCCTCATTCAGCCTTTAATCAACGCGCATCGCATTCAACAGATTTGCAGCCAGTTATAATTCATTATGGTCGCTAAGTGGGCTGGGATTAGTATTTCACAATTAATCAGGTAAAGCGTATGGCTGTCTATTTTGAAATAAATTGTGAGGGGATATTGATTGAGTATTTCTATTTATTTTCACGTATGTGCGAGGTGTTCTGTTAAATTCCATATAAAACTACAGTAATAAAATAAAAAACAAAAAAAAAAGACAGAAGACATGTGACATCTACCAATCCGCACTGGGCCCGCGTGGTAGATTATAGCCCATTCCCTCTCAAATGAGAGGAGGCCGGTGTCCCAGCAGTGGGAACATTAATAGGCTGTTGATGAGACTTTAATCAACTGTGATATGTAGGTCATTTGAAATCTGTGTGAAGTGTTATTGGGCTTTTCCATCAGGAATTACTCAATAGCGTAGCAGATTCGGGACTTCTGCCCGGTTGATGGCATTAGGCTCGCACCTTTGGGAACTGGGACTTAAACATAATTACAGCCAGTTACAAACTCATTCAAACGGTGAAGGAAAACATCGTGAGGAAACCGGCATGTCTTAGAACCAAAAAATTCGAAGACATGTGACATCTACCAATCCGCACTGGGCCCGCGTGGTAGATTATAGCCCATCCCTCTCCTAGAGAGGCCTGAGTCCCTGCAGTGGGAACATTATAGGCTGATAATGATGATGATGACAAATTCATTAAAGTCGCAAAGTGATATGGGATTAATTTCCCATATTAATTATATGAATAAATTGTGAGGGAATATTATTTATGGAGTATATACTTCTGTCTATTTCCACGTATGGACGTTGTGTCCTGTTTAAATTACAGGTACCTGGAACTACAGTAATAAATAACTAGTATTGTACAGACTTATTTGTGATAAATGTAGGTCATTCGACCTCGAAATAGTAGTTGACAAAAAAACTAATTAGTCCGGAGGATAAATTTCCAAAAAATATTGGACACGTTTTTTTTCTTTTCTTTTTTCTTTTTTGCCGTATTGCATTACCACAAGGTTGAATATCCGCCTCGTTATTCTAGTGGTAGCAAGCAAGCCGTGCATGAGGGTTCGAATGGTTCCCAGGGTCAGGGTAAAGAATTATTGGGTTTTTTTTTTCATTAGGAATTTCAGGAATTTCTCAGGCGCACCCACGTTGTCTGGATTTGTGTCCAATTGATGGTAGAAACGTAGAAGCCCTGACAGCCTCGAGAAGCTTATGATAGTTGGCCAAATAGACGGAAAAAGACCACGCGGGTGCTCACCTACCCGTTCGTCACCCCGAGTAAAGACGCTCACTGGCCTATCAATAGCTAATCGAAAGGTTACCGCGGCTCCGACACAAGGGCGAAGAAGAAGGAACATGGGTTTGGTTTTTAGTCAGTAGAAGTCTGACACTCCCCTTCGCTCTGCCCAAGAGCGGGGGGGGTTATTCGATGATTTTCCACCTACCAAAAAAAAAAAAAAAAAAGGCATTTAAGACCGCCGAGGATAAAGTAACGTGAAAGAGCTTAGTGGACCGAGTGGTCAATGCTTCAGACTAGATACCACCTTCATTCCTTCAACAATAGGGCTCCTATTCATCATTCAGCCGAAAGACGTCCACTGCTGGACATAGGCCTCCCCTAAGTGTCGCCACATTGACCGGTCCCGTGCGTCTCGCATCCAGCGGATCCCTGCAACCTTCACCAGGTCATCGGTCCACCTAGTGGGAGGCCTTCCAACGCAACGTCTTCCTTCCTTCTGCATAATAGTCCCTGTACACATCGGCAGATGCGTCTGCCAGACGTCCGGCGACTTCAAGAGAAGAAAACCAACAACAAACGGATTGACGACAGACGCATCTGCCGACGGTCAATACCTATCACAGTCGACCAAATCACCCCCTGTACATATCGGCGGATGCATCCGCAGATGACGTCTGCTTATGTGTCTGCCGATGTGTAGTGGGGCCTTAATGCTGGGGCTTACAGGCCAGTTGTTGTGTATGTGAACTATATTTGTAGAATTTTGTCCAGTTACTGAACGAGATAGCCTATTCATGGTTGCCATTATTGGTGGTATCCATTTTTTTACTTTTATATGAAGGAAGATCAACGATCTTCTAAGAATGATTTCTCAATATAAGAAGTAACACTATTATGGAGAGCACCTGATTTCATTTCGAAGCGTGCATGAAATTATAAACCTGCATGGCTAATTATATTTGATGGCCGCTATCAATGGTCCTATAAAATCGTCTAGATGGCCCTAACATTCGATTGAGACATTTAACGTTGACGTACCCACTAATTGGGTGAGGACAGGGAGGTGAAGGGACAAATTGCTGTTTTAGGGTGACAATAAATTGATACCGGCCGAGGGAAATTACCATACAACCCCGAACGTATTTCACAATTGCTTTAATTACTGATGCCCGTTGGTGGCAAGTGCCGAGAATGGGTACGTTCACCCTACGTGGTTATGTTTTCTTAACAATTGTTGGTGTAGGACGCGCCACCCGCAGAACTGGTGTTTAAGTGTTTATTTGAATTCGTAGGGGCAAGGAATTTAATTATTGGTTATGAATCCATATTTAATGCTGTTGTCGCGCCTGAAATTGTCACCTTATCTTACAATTTTCCTTTGAAAAAGGCGAGTAGTTTGAATGGGTATTTAGAGGTTTTATTATGAATTTAACCATTTTAATTACGGGTTTCGTTGGTCGATGGGACAAAGTGTTATTAGGTTTTTCCAACAGGAATTTCTCAATGGCAGCCACGAAGCCTAGATTTAGACTGGCCTGTTGGTCTAGTGGTTAGTGAGGGTCACTAACCACTAGACCTGCTATGCCGGAGGTCGTGGGTTCGATTCCCACCCAGGACAAATGTTTGTGTGATGAGCACGATCATTTGTTCTGTGTCTGGGTGTAATTTATCTATAATATGTATGTATTTAGAAATATATAAGTATGTTTATCAGTTGTCTAGTACCCATAACACAAGCTCTGCTTAGCTTGGGACTAGATGGCGTTGTGTGATAGTTGTGGAATATTATTATTATTATTATTTGTGCCCAGTTGATGGCAATAGGTTCGCCCCTATTACATGTGACTTAAACATAATTGGCGAAATGTGGGTGTACTATTAGATCATTCCCACTAGTTCTACTGAGCAGTCTTACGGTAGAACTAGGTACACTTCTGCCTAAACCATCGGGGATTAGAAGCGTGATGTTATGTTATGTTATTACGTGCTCGATACGAGATCTGACCAGCATTCATTTTTTTCGGATAGCATTTAATTAAATGACTAATAATATTGGTGAAATACAAATGTGTCACGTGAAAACTCCAATGTCGAAGGATATTGGAGTTTTCACTCCAACTGCTCATAATATTGTTTGTACCCATCAGCTATGGAAGCCAAACCTGCAATCCAAAAAATAGTACAGAAAACATTGTAAAGACTGGTCACCCCGAAGCTAATGAATGCACAGCTTCTTTTTTTTAACCAATCGAACGATAGAAACGCTTCGGGGAAACAATGGGATGAAGATTTTATCCATCACCGTTTGATCCTGCAAATGGCAATTAGTACTCACAATAGAGGACGTTTTTCAGAGAGGAAAGCTATAGAATAAGGTTATTAGAAATAGCAGCTTGTTATTTTTAATTTCAATACTTCATCGTTATCAGACTAACCTTTTCCAAAATATGTTGGGGTCGGCTTCAAGTCTAACTGGATGCAGCATACCAGTATTTACATGGAGCGGTTTACTGAGTTTCACAACCCAATTATTATTGGGTAATATTATACCCCTTAATAAGACTGGTTCATAGACTTTCTGGCCACTTGCATATGTAGCGACTGTTTTATTTTTAGAAAGCTCTCAAAACGATGAATTAAAACATCGTGAGGAAACCGGCATGTCTTAGAACCAAAAAAAATCGAAGACATGTGACATCTACCAATCCGCACTAGGCCCGCGTGGTAGATTATAGCCCATTCCCTCTCAAAGAGTGGAGGCCTGTGTCCCAGCAGTGGGAACATTAATAGGCTGTTGATGATTGCAAGAAATATTTTTAAATACACAAAAATAAACACAATTTCCCCTACGTATCAATATTTATCGAAACACTGCCGCCAACGATAACAAAAACCAGTTAACAAAACAAATGAAAATCATTTCAGAACAACAACACGAAAACCTTCAAAGCACACATTGACTCACAGAAGCTCACAGACGACTGACCACCCATTCATTCACTCACACACATGACATTTCACTCACACATATACGTTCACTAAAAAGAACATAATTGAATGGTCTTCAACGCGTGCATGAAAACCTAAACGCGCCGTTTACAATGTACAGGGGTAGCTAGCAACCCCGGGGTTATTTTGGCCGACTATAAATTAATTTCGGCACAGGGCACTGCAGTTAAGCCTCCATACATTTTAATTGCTTCCATTATCGGCTATTCGGGAAAATGGCGACCTGATGACAATAGGACCCACCCCATGACAGTGTTTTGATAAAAGGCTTTATTAGGATTAATTTTTGTGAGCACAAATTAGAGTCCAGTAATGTTTTAAGTAATTAGATTTTGTGGTTCTTGTGCGGTAATTTTAAGCTGGTATTATTAAATATTGTGTTGGCGACCACTTGTCTCTGACATAACAGTACTATTCGAAGGGTTCCTAAAGAGGTTCTCTTTCGAATATGTTCCGCTAAATCTTCTCTTGGCGAAAGCACTAGGAAGTAGCAAGGAGAGGGGCGATTTTGGTCCTCTTGTCCAGCAGAGGGAGATTGAAAAATAAGTAGATAAAATACATACATCTAAAATATACTTTTGAATAAAAAACGATATATAAACCAACTAGCACTTTGCCCACGGCTTCGCCCGCGTGGATGTCAGTTCAACTACAAAAGTGACGATTTTCCATACAAACTTTCATCCCCCTTTTCACCCCCTTAAAGGTTAAATTTCCAAAAACCCCTTCTTAGTGCTCCCTTACATTATAATAGGAAGCCGTGTGCAAAATTTCACATTCCTAGCCCCAGTAGTTTCGGCTGTACGTTGATATGTCACCCAGTCAGTTCTCCTTTTATATATATAGAAGACTAGCAGTTGCCCGCGACTTCGTTCGCGTAGAAATTTTGACTCTCTTGTCTGGACTGCCTGTGGATGGTACTATGTCAAATCGAATGCCAAATGCCAATCGAAGCGATTATATTCCCTTAAACCAGCCCTGTCGTAAAATCTATTCCTACCTGAAATGTCTTAACTATATTCTATCTCTCTGCCAATTTTCAGGTACAAAAAGCCAAGGATTTCATATGGACTTACGGGAGCCCTTAGTCCAGGTCTTCCTTACAAACTTAGCTTAGATCTCCTACTCCTAAACTCTAGACTTGTTAAATTTCAGGTTGTTAGTACAAAAAAAACAGTACATTTTTACAAACATGTGAAAACCCTCAGACCTCCTTATTCTGGCCATGTTGCTAAACTCGCTAAATCCGTTCTTAGTCAACGTCTACTAACTATAAAGTACCTTCCTGCCAAAATTGTAGCACAAAAAAGGAAGGACTGTCATACAAACTCGCGTGAGCCCTTAGACCTCCCTAGTCCGGCCCTGTCGCAAAATCGGTTCTTAGCAAACTTCTACTCACCTACTACGTCCCTGCCAAAATTCAAGTTAGTAGCACACAAAATGATGGACTTTTAAACAAACTTGCGAGCGCCCTTAAACCTCTCTAATCCGGCCCTGCCACAAAACCTGTACTTAGCTGAGTTCTTCTAACTATAAACTACGTGCCTGCCAAAAATCAATTTTTTAGCACAAAAAATTAAGGATTTTCTTACGAACTTGCAAGAACCCTTAGACCTCCCTAATCCGGCCCTGTCACAAAATCTGTTCTTACCAGACGTCTACTAACTATAAACTACGTCCGTCTCAAAAATCAACTTTGTAGCTCAAAAAATGAAGGACTTTCATACAAACTGGCGAGAGCCCTTAGACCTCCCTAATCCGGCCCTGTCTCAAAATCTGTTCTAAGCAGACGTCTACTAACTTTTAACTACGTCCCTGCCAAAAATGAAGATTGTGGCACAAAAAATGAAAGACTTTCATACAAACTGGCGAGAGCCCTTAGACCTCCCTAATCCGGCCCTGTCACAAAATCGGTTCTAAGCAGACGTCTACTGCCTATTAACTACGTCTCTGCCAAAAATCAAGATTATAGCACGAAAAATTAAGGACTTTCATACAAACTTGTGAGGGCCCTTAGACCACCCTAATCCGGCCCTGTCGCAAAATTAATTCATAGCAGACGCCCACTGACTATAAACTACGTATCTGCCAAAAATCTAGATTGTAGCACAAAAAATGAAGGAGTTTCATACAAACTTGCGAGGGCCCTTAGACCACCCTAATCCGGCCCTGTCGCAAAATCCGTTCTTAGCGGACGTCTACTAACCATAAACTACCTCCCTGCCAAAAATCATCTTTGTACGTCCAGCGGTTTTCGAGATTTCGTGATGAATCAGTGAGTGAGTGAGTGACCTTTCGCTTTTATAGATATAGATAGAAGATAGATAGATAGACAACAAACTGTAAAAGGGCAACAAATAAACTTGTCGACGCTTAAGCTGGTAATTTGCCCAAGAGACCTCTGGTCAAGGTAAAAGCCAGCCCTTGAGTCGCGGGAAGCGTCAACTAGGCTTTTCGAAATTTCCTTAAAAAAGCTTTGATAAAGGAATTGATTTGGCATTACAATCTAAAACAATGTATGCTATATCTACGTGTTTTCATTTCATGAATGCTGAAATCTGCCCTCAACATTCAGCCACAAAAAAGGCATCAAAACACGGAAAAAAGGGCCAATCCTAAATATTCACCCCACCATGTCTCCTAATTAAAAATCATAAAAAATATCCAATCTTGTGTATTCAGATGGCCTTTTTCCCGAAAAAGTAAATGTATTCAATATGTTAATTACGTTTAATTGCGATTCGTTTCACAAACGAGATCAACCTGTCGAAAATAATTAAATTATTCAATTGCAGCCAATAACAATAGTAGGGGATCGCGTTACCATTTGTTTAATTTTACATAATAGGTATTCTGAAATAATGTTGAAGTATATGTTCCAACACGTGGACTCGTTGCTTAAACTGGGATATACAACACTTGTATATATAAATATAATCAAATAGTTGTCTCGAATACACTAATTACGCATATCACCTAGTCAATTACGAAAATAATGTAAGCCATTTTTGTTGAATTTCAGACTAAATTCAAACTATTAATTTAGTTTAATCATTAAGGTAAAATTCTTAAACAATGATAAATAATACAGTCACCACTACATTCCTTAAAAAAATAACTTTTATTTGGTTTATATAAATAATATACTTTAGGTAAATACTAGATTTATATTATTTAATTATATATATATGTGTTTTATACAATGAAATAGTTGTAGCTATTAGTCTAATGTTGTGTTGTTTAGTTACTAGAGTGCAAGTTAGTTAGGCTTTATGTACAGATTTAATATCAGTTGATATTTAAGTTTTAACAAATTGTATTGTGCGTATGTACATAAGAGCTCAAAATATTTAATTTGATTTGACCAGTCTACTTGGCAATAGTCTAACGCGATACAGAAACAATATTCACATCGCAAACAGACAGTTCCGTATAAAACCAATTTCCTACAACAGTACCAAAGGCCACCAGAACCGCAAGTACTAATTAAAAGCAATAATTACGAATAACCATTCGTATTCATCCTTTTACGTCTTCATCCCTTTTGCATAGTTCCAAGTTCCTGGCTGGCTGACAAAGCAAATCCAATTGTCATTTTCTCATTACTGGTCTTTGCAGTCTGCTCTTTGTTTCAAACAGAAATACAGAAAAAAGAAAGAAACAATTGCAGACTAGATGCCAGACGGATTTTATTTTTGTTGATCCGTTTAACTAAGTTTGTTGGAAGTTTTTTTTAGAATGAAGTGTAATAATTTTTTGAGGTCTTTGTGAGTGCTTTGAGTAGTTAGAAACCACTTATTCTTCTGCTGCATTGGGAGGCTGAATATAAGCTAAATAATTTAGCTAAATTATATACCTTACATCCTTACATAGTATAAAACAAAGTCGCTATTTTTGTCTGTTTGTTTGTCTGTATGCTTAAATCTTTAAAACTACGCAACGGATTTTGATGCGGTTTTTTTAATAGATAGAGTGATTTAAGAGGAAGGTTTTAGTATATAATTTGAACGACATCCACGCGGGTGAAGCCGCGGGCATCAGCTAGTTATTTTATATAATTATGTCCGTAATAAAAGATTTTTTTTAAAAGGGGTATTGTCACACGGATATGCCAACCCCATAGTACCTTATGAACTGAATATAAACATAATAATATATGGAAAATTACTATGTATTAGAAATATGAAAGATGATTGACCGATTTGAATCACATTTTTGTTTGTCTTCTTTATGTTTGCCAAAATATCAATAATTTAAGCAAGCTTGTGTGGTTATATTCTGGTGAGTGTAAATTACCTGAATAAATGAATTTATGACTAACGTAACACAGCGGAAATACCAATATAATAGAAAACACAAATCATTCTAGCAAAACCAAACCGCCAGAATATAGATTAAACAACCTTACGAAGCAGAATGTTCTAAAACTGCCAAGGTTAGTCCAAGGGACTAGGGTTGTCACTCGTCCGAGCTCAGCTGGATATTTAGGACCCTCCCTACCGGAGTTGTTTCAGCCTGGTCATTTGTAGGACTTTTTGAATTTTTTTTAGGAAATAAAATGGGTCTACGAAAAGAGAAAAATGAAAAAAAAGACAAAATCTTAAAATAATATTCGGGTTTTCAGACAAACGTCCGGTTTTACAGTTGGACCTTTCGAAATCCAGAATGGTGACCCTAAATCCATCACAAACTTCACCGCAACTAGTTACCTAATATAATTATGTCAATACTGAAATTATAATTTCAAAGTAAGTTAGCAATCGCCCCGGGTATACCATTTGTTATATTTGTTTAGGATTGTTTTTGTTATTCTCTTGGTACCTACTGAGAATTCGAAATTAGTTTGTGGGTTGAAAGGCACTTAGCTTGGCATATAACTGTTTTATGAATATCTAATTGATTGATGAATGGGTAAATAAATAGACTATTGGGAGTAATTTGATGAGAACCGTAATTGTTGTGTTTTCGTAAAAAAATAACTACGTAAGTATATTCGGTAACACAAGTCATGAATTCGAAAGGATATAAGTATTATAAGTAGAACATTTTGACTGGCCTGTTGGTCTAGTGGTTAGTGACCCTAACTGCTATGCCGGAGGTCGTGGGTTCGATTCCCACCCAGGACAAATGTTTGTGTGATGAGCACGATCATTTGTTCTGTGTCTGGGTGTAATTTATCTATAATATGTATGTATTTAGAAATATATAAGTATGTTTATCAGTTGTCTAGTACCCATAACACAAGCTCTGCTTAGCTTGGGACTAGATGGCGTTGTGTGATAGTTGTGGATTATTATTATTATTATTATTTTTATTTGAATAAAAACAGTTTTTTATACAATATTAATGTGTGATTGTTGAGACTGAAAACGTTTTCCACTCAACTCTACGTTTCTTATTATATGCCTAGCCTTTTCCCAACTAGGTACGTAGGGATCGACTTTCAATCGATCCTGATATAGCAAGTTACTAGTATTTTACCTGAAGCAAATGCATATTGATCTCCACAAACCAGTTAGTGCTGGGTAATAATAATTATGATACCCCTCTGTAAGACTGGTTATAATCAGACTTTCAGGCCACTGCCTACCTGTTACGACTGTTAAAGATCTACAGCCGGGACGAACAGCTTTACATACTTTCCGATGTACGGTTAAAACTCGGTATGTTATGGGTGGTATACCCATCCTCAGACCAAGATAATCAAACGCAGCTTAACCTGGAGATTAGTCCGATTGGCTTGCCTCTCACTCAACTCTATTTTATAAGTAAATATATTAAACAATCCAACCATGTCTACCGGGTAAGGAGAATTTACATTTGACCCACATTTTTCAACAAAGATTTGTACAACTCCGCTGTATATTATTTTATTTACTCAAAAACCTGTTTCCATTCCACTTTTGTCCCCACCCGTACAAAACGAGACATAATTTCCATGGAAATGGCACAGATTTTCCTACAATACGGTACTTTATTACGAATAACTGGTATCAATACAACATAATGTCATATCATGCTGGGCAGGCGCCAGACCCCTAGGGTTCTGGTCATCCCTTCAAGCTATAAAGGACAATCATAGCGAGCCCAGTTGTTGATAGCTGTTTTTATTTTGTTTGTTGAGTCGTTACGTCAGAGAGGGTAAAATATATTCGTTTAATTTTGTTTTATTGTTGTTTAAGGTAAAAGGGAACATAATGGGATGGCCGATCCTGGGAATGAAAGGATAGGACATGTGTTTTTACAAGCATTATAAATTAATTTACTCTGCTCTTATACCTCATAAAAAACCATTGATACAGTAGGTACATTACCTGAACATACATTATTAAATTATAATTAATTAAAGCGCATTTATGGCATTTGGTATCCTGTTGTAGATGTAAGCAGTTAAATAAATAAATTACCTTCAAAAAAATACATCACTTTTCCCCAGTAAAGTACAGGTAGAAACATCCATATTCATCCCCATAAATAACTATCCCGAGCCAGACGAAATCCCTCAATACCAAATCTAAAATAGATATAGTTAATAACTTGGTCCTCTAACCTTTAATCCGGCGAAGCGGAAAATACTTGATAAAACTGAAATGGGTTTATCTAATCCGACCATCAGAAGTGTGTCACAGACTAAATGAACCCCTTTTCCTTCAGAGACAAACTAAAAAAGATAAAATGTTCCTTAGCGTACATTAAAGCAGTGTTGGACTGGAAAGAGGCCATAAAAAGGCAGGAGCCCGCGAGTCCTTGGGGACGGCGTTGAGACGGTCCTTCGAGCCGAATTAAAGTATAGAGCGGACAACTAAAGGAAGTCGTGTTGTCGGGATAGGTAAGAGAATGTTCTTTATAGAAGTTGGTATTACATTGTAGGTATTTTATTTTTGCTTTAATGTTATTACTTGTTTTTATTAAATAGTAACTTTGATTTATCGTGACTGCCTCGTTGGTAGGTGGGCAGAGTGTTAATGTTTTTTTTTTTCCATTAGGAATTTCTCAGTAACAGCCAGGTAGCCCAGCCAGGTAGATTTTTGCCCAGTTGATGGCAATAGACTTGCCCTCTACTCCATGGGACTTTTAAAACTGGCGAAATCTGGGTGTGGATGACAAGCGTGATGTTAAGTATGTTAGCTTTGACTTCTACGCAGTACGAATAAAGATAGTTTTACATATACGACATAGATTACAAGTTTAGTTAGCATGGAATATCAATAAAAGCTCTGTATTGTTTTTTTTCTGTATTGTATACCAACAAGCGATACTAAAATTGTCTCCCAAAATTCTTAAACAAACTGAATTCCTATCTATGTCCTCCGAAGTCTAAAGTAACCAACCGATATCGGTCCACGGGCTGCCCTCCTCTCTACCTAGTTACAAGATTTCAAGCGTGAAATTTTATCGAGAGAATTAATCTTCAAAAGTTTCCCGACTCTGCCCTTTTGTCTTAGATGTGCCTGCAATAAAATTTATTCCTATTTCTAATCGGAAACAGATAATTCGAAGGGGAGAATCCCGTGGGCTCAATGATTCTCGTTCTCATTTAATTTGCTATAGAGGAAATCGGATAATATTGGTAATTATGATAAGTAGGGGACTTATTTATTAGCTTGGTAACTAATACGGATATTCGTACCTACATATTCTGCGATGTATAATTTCCGGAATTTATGTATACACTTACGAATATGTAAAAGGTATACATACATTTTGGTGGATGAAGAGGGAGACGAAGGCCAAAGAGAAGATTGATGGATTGTGTGAGGAGATGCCAACGTGACGTCTGACTGGGAAGAATGGAAGTAGAAAACGTGATGGAAAAAGAAAAGTTGATCATGAGATGTCGATAAATAAGTGGAATTAAATGAGAGAGTGCCCAGTGAGCAGTGGTGGCCCAGTGGTGGCGGCCCCGACTTACGAACAGTGAGTCGTGGGTTCGAACCCCGTCAGGTGCATTACTTTGTGTAATTTATTTCATCACCACTGCTCTCAAAACGGTGAAGGAAAACATCGTGAGGAAACCGGCATGTCTTAGAACCAAAAAATTCGAAGACATGTGACATCAAACAACCCGCACTGGGCCCGCATGGTGGATTATAGCCCATCCCTCTCCTAGAGAGGAGGCCTGAGTCCCTACAGTGGGAACATTATAGGCTGATGATGAAATGAGAGAGTGGTGGTTTCCATTTCATCCATTCATTCATTCATTCATTTTTGTCATTCATTTTTTATGTACTTATACTCATAAACTGTTGTTTTTCTTTTTTGTACCTATTTTTTAATATTAGTTGCATGTTTACTGCATTTGATTGTATCTGATATTTCGGCGAGAAATAAATATTTTTTCTTTTCTTTACTTTTTTTCTTATTTGAAATTAAATTGAATTGTTGATGGCAACACGCTCACTATCTAACATAGACTTAGAAATAATACTGTTAAAGTTAAAAAAACCCGCTTGTGAGTGACGTCACTTAATTCTCAGCAAACTCTTTTATGACATGGTTAGTTAGTTACAGGTAAAACTAACAAAAGCGTGTTAATAACTGGCGAAATGTGGGTGTAAAAGGTTATAGGTACAGCTATGCTTAACCTTTCGGGGGTTACACCGAATGGCAAGGTAGTGTGTTACGTGTGTCAATAATATTTTGACCACTACGTATTTTTACCGTCATTCTAGTTTTGGCATCAAATGAGAAATATCTTTAGTAGGTATTGGGTGACCAACTGACAAAAGATTACCTTTTGACTACCCATTTGGTCTCGTGGTGGCAAACGCAACAGATGAGCGTGAATCGAACCCAGGGCGATTCCCGGGATAATATTGGGTTTTTCCATTAGAAATTCCTCAGTAGTAGCCCGGAGCTTCGAAGTTAGTGGTATGACACCCCTTTTTTTTTTTTTTTTTGGTGGGTGGAAAATCATCAATTGACCCCTCCCCGCTCTTGGGCAGAGCGAAGGGGAGTGTCAGACTTCTACTGACTAAAAACCGAACCCATGTTCCTTCTTTGCCCTTGTGCCGAGGCCACGTCATCTATGACACCCCCTTACCTCGGACATGTTATGCCGTCTTGTGCCTGATCTCTTTCTGGTCGGGTCGGATTGCCGTCCCTCCAGTCTATGAAAGTAGAAAAACAAAGTGATGTCTTGTGCACTATAATATCTCCGTCGTCGATGGCTAATCTCCACGAAGAATAGCGGTCAGGAAGACTATATTACCTTAACTGAACCTGTTTTCTTAGCACTAAACGCTGTTAGAAACTAGAACTATAACTTAGATAAAGATCATCAGATTGGCTTTGTAACTTGGCCACTTGCTTGGTTCAACATTGAAATAGCACTGTTCTTGAGACAGGTTCAAGATCTTTAATCCCCTTCTAACTTATGGGTTAAGCCGTTTATAAGTAGTACGAAACTAGAACTAGAACTCGATTTTAGGAACTAAGTTTTGCGTGCCTTGGTTACTCGATGTGCTAAGGCAAGTGTGCCTTGTTTATGCAGATTTTGGTTTAATAAGGGAAGTTGGTAGCTATTTTATGCCATCTATTTTATACAAATACATAAAGGGAATAAAGACCTTCTAGTAACGAAGATAAGGAAAGCAAAAATTAGTATTTTTAGATATACGTTTTTCTTTCTGTAAATACCGCAATGGGCCCTAATCAATTCAATGCAATTATCCGCACAATGTTTAAATGCGTTACATTGTGTCCTACCGTAAACAAAGATTTTTCACAGCAAAAACAAAACCCCCAGCAAAATTCTTTGCGTAGAGTTCCTTCGTTCTTCTTATTTATAAAAGATACGGTCACACATGACATGACCTGTATTAATCAATAGCTTAAACACACACAACAAACACAATCCTCTGAAGTGCCACGATTTTTCGTTTGCGGTGTGAGAGCAGTTTTTATGCCATAAATTACCTGGGTAATTATGGGTTCGAACCCACGACGTACTGCCCGTAGTCGAGGCCACCATCACTGCGCCACCGCTATACAAAAATCTTCATAGGAACCATTAAAATGAATAACGCTTAGAGTTGACGAAATTAAACTCATTATGTAGGCGACAGTGCTCTGTGGCGGCAACCGCAAGCTTTTTGTGTTACCCGTGACAAATGAACAGCGCTGAAAGCAGGCTGAGTTGATTTTCACACGTAGACCAGTTGGATACAGATGCGACATGTCCATGACATGGTAGGCATAATTATTCTTGTTGGTAGTATTGTGGCTTTGGCAGATCGATCATATATGGTTACAATGCCCGTGGTCTAATGAGAAGTTAATTACGCATTACCTATAATATAAGAAGACAGTAATATATGTTTTTAAAAAACTAAGTGAATAATTCGCTTACAAAAAAAAACAGTAGTTAGGTAGTTGTTTTAATTTGTATTTTTTTCGTGTTATATTTTATGAATAGATATCGGATCATATGCAATGAAATAAGCACTATCGATGAAAATGTAAATAAATATGCAAAAAATAACGTTGTATACATTTGGATAGGCAAAAATTAAAATACATTTATTAATCCGATGTCGAGTTATAAATATAACTTTTACATTTTTGTTTATAATACTCTCGACGAGTTCGTTTTATTTTTAATATTTATTTACAAACTGCTCTATTTATAAATATATATGGTTTTCATTTACCGAAAACCTTTTCAGTGTATGAGTTTTTCATTTCAACAAAGTTTCGTAAACTAATTTCAGTCGTACATCACTCGTACAAAAACGTTATTCTGTGTCGCCAGTTGTTTTGTAACTCTGTTTTTCAGAGACAAATGAATGGCGGAAAAACGTAGTAGCTTTTCATGTTACACGGGTTTCTGATTGGATGACGTTTTGGACTTTTGTTTAAATATTACTTTGTTTTTTCTAAAACTGTCAGACTATAGCCTTTTTCTAACCATGTTAGGGTCGGTTTTCAGCCCAACCAAATAAAAATACTGATATTGAGCTGTGTCAATAATTACCAGTATTTTACCCAGTTAGCTTTTTTATTTTTATTATTATTATTAATGAGCTTGCTCTTGACTTCAATCTTGCCCTAAGGGCAGAGATGATGTCGACGATGGAACGAGCTTACCCAGTAGAAGCCTGTTTACTTGCGACTTAAACAGATTAGGGTTATATGAACTCGGAAAAACCGACGCAGGCAGGGAATCCCACTCCTTGGCTGTGCGCATAATAAAGGACCCAGCAAAGCGCTTCGTTCGAATGTGTGGAATGTCGACTAGGTATCGGTGATACCCTGCAGTATACGTCTAGTCTCCCGATGGAAGAAGGGAGATGGTGGGATCAGCTCGTGGAGCTCTTAATAGCTGGCTACATAATACGATATCCGTTGGTAAGACTGGTTGCCAGACTTTCGAGCCACTGAAAACCTATTACGACTGTCAAAGACCTACAAAAGAAAGCAAGACCAACGGCTTAACATGCTTTCCGAAACACGGAGGAAACTCAGTATTTAATGGGTTATCATCCTCCTCTCAAATGAAGATAGATCTCCTAGGAAAATGTCTCCTTACAAACCTGAACAATGTGTTGTGTACTAACATGTAAAGAGATTAAGTGAACTGCCTCGTTGGTAAAGCGATTACAAAAACTCCTGCTGAGATTCAGGGTTCGCTTCCTGGGTCGGGCAGCAAGGTATTGTTGTCTTATTTTTACCAGGACTTTCTCAACAGCAGACGTCTGGATGTGTGTCCGCCTAATAACAATATGGGACTTAAACAAATCCAGCCAGCAAATGTAGTCACACCATTACTTCTACTGGATTACAGTCGTGATATTATGTTAAATTGATTGGTGTGGCTCTTTGCCATTCAATTCAGATATTAGGCATAATCTAACCCAATCATTTAAGTGACTAATTAATCTTTGCCAATCATTGCGTTCACGGAAGTGGTCCATACTTTACGCGGAGTTAAGTAAAATGCTCTCTTACATGGAACTGTTGATTTGGAACAGAACCTGTTCCGAATTGTAACTGTTACAAATAACAGCTTGATTTCACGCGCCCGTTATAACACGATTTAATTCGATATGTGTTCAGTGAATCTTCGACCGATTGTTCGTTTCGGGTGCTTGGGAATAACTTGATCCTTTTCGGAACGGTTAAGGACTTTTGCAGTATTTGTTCAAGGGATTTAGTACCAAAAAATATTATTAACCCATCTCTCATCTAGAATAATTCTGTTGGTATTTTTTACGAATAATGTATAAGACAAAGGCCCACCGACTTTTGAATGGAGAATTTGAAGTTGGAATTTGACGGGTTTCAATTTGACGAGTTCTGAATGTCAAATTCTCAATTCAGAAACCAGCAGTAAAATTGTACAATGTTATTGTTTTATTTCAACTAGTTTCAGCATGTTCTTCTCTTTGTATCGTAAAATTTCTACGGCAATTATAGGTCTTCTAAGATACTAACAATAAATCCTTAAAAAAACCACCCCACCTTCCATCAAAACCGACAATGTGTACAAGAACTAAGTCCACAACTATCCCACAAGTGCACGAACCTCCCCTGTATTCAGATCACATCACCCACGCCACTTTCCAAATCAAAGTAAGACTCAAAGCAAACACTCGTTGAAAATGCGATGTAAATAATAAAAAGGTACGCAAACGTACGTAGAGGTGCGTTAGACTGCGTTTACACTATCCCACGACGACGTTACGATTTCTTAAAGACTGAAGTATTTTTTCAGATATTTCATGGACACTATTAATAATAGTAATTTGACTTTTAATTGTTTGTTTGTGTATTGTTTTTATATTTTAATTTAATAATATTCATAATCATTATTATTATCATTTATTTTTATCTGAATTTTAATATTTTATTCATGTTTGTATTGTGATTGACATGGTAACGGGTGTAAAATTACCTGAATAAATGAATTTATTATTATTATTATTACTATTGATAGCCATATTGTGAGCAGCGGTGGCCCAGTTGTGTCGGCCCCGACTTACGAACAGTAGGTCGTGGGTTCGAACCCAGGCAGGCGCATTACTTTGTCTAATTTATTTCATCTCCGCTGCTCTCAAAACGGTGAAGGAAAACATCGTGAGGAAACCGGCATGACTTAGAACCAAAAAATCGAAGACATGACGTGACATCTGCCAATCCGCACTGGGCCCGCGTGGTGGATTATAGCCCATCCCTCTGCTAGAGAGGAGGCCTGAGTCCCTGCAGTGGGAACATTATAGGCTGATGATGATGATAATTATGATGATTGATAGCCACTGACATTAAAAGATACGCAATAGCCCTGCTGATCAGGAAAAGTGTTATTGGGTTTTTCTATGAGGAATTTCTCAGTAGCAGCCACGCCCCGTATTACATGGGACTTAAACATAACTGGCAAATGCGAGTGTACTATTGGCCTTTGCCTTTACCATTCGAGGATTGTGATGTTATGTTATGTGCACTATATTGTAGTTGACAAAAAAAATCTTATTAGTCCGTCTGATAGATTTCTTATAAATATTTGACTTGTATTCTTCTTATTTCACGAAAAACAAAAAATGAAGACGATACAGTGCTTCGAAAAGTCGTGTGACGTCATTTTTTGGTGCATTTTTTACCAAAAACTGACATCACAAGCCCCATCTCATGATCTTTGACACGTTTTATTTTCGTCAATTTTTATTAATCTGATGAAACAAGAAACACGCATCCAATATTTTTCGATAATCTAACAGACGGACTAAACAGAAACATATTTCTTTTAGCCAGGAAACATCCCTGTTTATCAAAAGTAATGATCTTGATTTTTCTTACTCTTAACCTCTGTGTAAACGTGCTCTAAGGTAGGTGAAAGCCTTCTGAGGCTGTCATTCGCGCCATTGTGGTGCGTCCCCTTCGCCGCGGTTTATTTCAGATTCAATATGCACTAGAGATGAGAGACCATGAAATATGGCGGCGCATCCACTTTCAGCGTCTGTTTCGGATGTGGTTTGAATATTTTTGGATAGGGAAAATGGTAAGTTATTTTTTTACCATGTTTTATTGCCTTTGAACGGGAATTATTGTGCTGACGGTTCACTTAATTCAATTTGTGGAATTTTGTTTGAATGGAGGTCCTTTAATAAAAATATGATGTATAAAATGTCCACGTTGCTGTCATCGGGGATTAGAAATCAATCTTTCTCTGCATACTGCTGGACACTAAAATATGTTAATAATAGTCTTCATATCGTCATAACCACTTGCTTCGATGAAGGAAAATATCGTGAGGAAACCAGCATGCTTTATAGATATTTCTCGAGGGCATGTAAAGCCAAGCCACTCCAAGGCTGGCATAAAAACTCTGCTACTAGGTTGGGCACCTAACCACACGATAAAGAAGAGGACCCTCTGCCACTCTATAAAAACATTTGAGAATGTAAGAGAGGTGCTATTCCACGAACGATAAATCTATTTTTTAATACGACAATGGGGCCAGAATGTTGTGTAAATTGCACGGTAGAGGCCAGGTTCTCTACCGGCTTCATTTAGATTGCGTAGAAACCGTGAAGACTCCTCTACATACCAATGAGGCTTAAACCACATCCAGCACTAAAAGGGCATTTGTTACTGTCGTCAAAAATATAATTCACAATAAAAACAATTCACTTTCATTATCTTAATACACATACATAATAAATGAAAAACATCACAATAAAACGGTGCCGAGAGCCGTTTTTAAAATGAGACTTGAAAGCTTTAACTGGGACAAGTCCATTTTGTAAAGAGCTTGGGTCCATTGCAAAAACAGTTCTTACTTTTTATTATTTATGTTTTCAACAATAAATGCAGTGACACTGGACTGGAATTTTAATGGAAACTCATTTTGTACAAAGTGCAAGAATTATGAACTTATGTCTGTGATGACTATTATTGTCACATTCTCCACCAAGTGGGAGTTTTTTCTTTTTACTTATGAATAGGAGAGTCGTGTTTTGTCCGAAGCTTTGAGAATAAGACTTTTATGTGTAGGTAACTTGATTCTGTTTATTTTATTATTATGCAGATTGAACAAGGAGCATGACTACAATACATATTTAGCAAATTAGTCCTTTCTCAGGCTGTTGGGCATTTTACGAATTGGGCATTTTATCGACCAAGTAAATTAAGGTATATCTTCAAAACTTTGCATGTGAAGATCTAAGTAGTGTAATTTATAGCAGATTCGATAATGTATTAAATAGTTCATGTGCATTGATCCAAAATCTCTTTTATTTGGTTTTTATTTAACTACAATAACGAATCGCAATACCACAATTTAGTCAAAACAAATTGAGTCCCTGCACATTTATTTTAAAGAGCAAAAATAATCCTCTTTAGACCCCCAGACAGCAATCATCAGAAACCCATCAGATTATACTTCTTACAAGCAATTGAAACAAATAGTTCTATTCATTATTAATTTCTGAGCACCTTATGACAAGTTCGATGGTACAGGGAGACTTGGAAACAAATCATTGACAAAAATAAATACAGAAGGTAAAGCTCCCAATTTATTTTGGGATCGATACAGTTTGTCATTTTGTTCCATACAGAAGTATGGAAGACCAAGACTTCACATGGAATCAAATCATATCTTTCTCGCCATACTATCAATCACACAGTTCACATCCTTATTTTCGTTTATTCATTAATTCAGGTCTCCGTGTCAATAAGTCAGATGAAAGCCTGCACCTATTGTCACTAAATATATTTCCATGTTAGGGAACTGCAGTGCTTTTCGGTGTGACCGTCGGACTGCCAAAAGTTAGGTCTTGAATTCGAACCGAAGACCACAACCTCCATACATATGATTTTTGTGATTCATGGGCGTATTGTACTTGCCGTGTCTTCGGTGAAGGAGGTAATAAACCAAAACAGCATGCCTGAGAGATATTTTTCCCATCGAAGGCATAAAACTCTGACAGGCACAAACCATACGAAAAAGAAGTATAACAAACTGTCCTTCTGTATTATCTATTTTGTGTCATCGATTCCGTACATCGTAATCGGCTTTTCTATTCCATTTCTAGTAGTAGGTACTTCGTCTAATTGTACTCAGGCCTCTAGAGACTGCAATGCCCGTGTACCTGGGGATCTAATTTTAGATATAATGTTACAGTTGCTTGTCGGATTTTGTCTTTTAAAATAACGAGCTGCATTGAAATAGAAAAATGATTTGAATGTGCATTTTTCTTTGAGAAGAAGTTACGTAGAGAGAAAGAGAGTCGGAGAGTTTTTTTATATATCAGCACCAACTATCATTATTTGATGTCCCAAGGCATTTTACACATCGATAACCACAAACCATTTTTTTTGTACAACTAAAAAAGTTTGTAGACTTAAAAAAGTACAATAGGTACACAGTCGTGTGTTTCAATTTTTTTTTCTATTACCATCAATTTGTATCACAAAATGAAAACCACGGAAATCAGAGCACAACGTTATAATATTTTGACTGACAACATTTAGATTAAAAGCAAATTTCCCGCCAATATTAGGCACATCTCACGTAAATTGAATGCAAACATGGAGCCAGCAAATGCGAAGACTGTTATGGCACCGCATTAAGTATAATTGAATTTAATACATACATACATATTACATGGATTGAGTACCTATATGAGTAGGTATGCAGTACGATTACAGAACCCCGTGTTTACAGTACCTACCTAATGTTTAAAACAAGCGTATCCACTAGTTTCGTTAATCGCTTACACCTAAATCTTGAAAGTTTAAGGACTTTTTTATCAAAAACGTGGCAAAAAATGTTCATTGCCAGTCTGAAATACTGACAATACAATTTGTGTATTGTTTTAATGATGTTTATTTTGGAATTCGATTTTTACAAACACTTTAACATTTCATAATTATTTGTATTAAAAACCACTCCTCTCCTTGTTCATCGGTACCTACAAAGAATTTAAGGATTCCTCGTGCAATGTTGAAAATATTAACCAATTTTCAAGGCGACAGTGGGTACTAAACCTAGTATTTTTATTATATGTAATATTGTATCTTTCAGACCAATTACCATAAATGAATTCATAAAATTTTACTGAAATCACCAATCAGCCGGCCAGACACACTAATTAAGGGACTATCGACCTTAAAATTGGTGCATGTAATAGCCAATTTCGAAGAGCAATATTGAAGTGAAGACATCAATGGGTGCTTATATTAAAATTAGCGGGTATTTAAACATCTGTATATTTAAGTTTAAACAGTAAAGTGACTATGAAGGCATTTGCTTTGTAACGACTTACTAAGTTTCTGCGTAATGTGTCTAGACATCCGAATTATTCTGAGAAATCGTATCTTCGCATATTCATAATTTTATGTATTTTTAGGAATTTTACTTGGAAGAGGTTTCTGTTATAAGCTCTAGTACTTTATGGACAAACCTTTCTGATTTTAGGAAATAAAGTACTAAATGGAAATTTCATTTCACTGTAAGATCACGCGTGACCAGCGTAAATAAAATAAACGTGTGTGCTAAATCTCATAATAATTTATAATTACGATAAATTTTATAATTACGGTGAACTTAGGAAAGACTTAAATCTAAATGGGTAACTAGACGATGAAATATTATACGGAAGTTTACAATTTTTACTATTGAGAAATTTCACCAGCAAAAGGTGTATAAACCTAAAACGCATTTAATAAATAAGCATAAAATATAAAATTAGCAGCAATTTCCAAAATAAATGACTTAAACAAGGCTTTATAAGTATCAAAAAAATAAAGAACACAAGAAAAATTAGTTCAACAAACAATATTCTTTTTCACAACGCGGCGACTTCAACTCCAAGACTTACTTTATTTCACGAACATCGCAAGTCAGGAAGCTGTCTTATAAAAACTTAAGACTTCAACATAAAGTCTAGACTTCAAAGTCTCGGAAGTCTGCCGCAAACGCAGTAATGGCGAAGTTACTTTAATAAATTAATAATAAACTACGCGGTTGTTTACCGCCTGTACTTAATAAGAGCTATTGTTTCAGCTTTGTTCTAGTTGGAAATTATTGATAGGTATCAAAGTTTTAGGTTGCAGCCGTTTTGTAATATTAATCCTCGGTGTACAAAGCCGGTATTCTGTGAATCTAACTCAGTACCTTCGGGGAAAATATTTGCAGGGAAATGACATATTTAAAGTTCGATCTTTTTTGCTTTTCCGAGATATTTCTGAACCGGAAAGACACCATGTCTTGACCAATAATGATCATTATGATCACGCATATGAGCATTGATGGCTTGAATAAGTGTCGTTTTTTCTCGATAAAAACACCAAATATTTTGACATGATAACAAGTATTACAAAAATTAGTTCTGGTAAAAATAAAAATATTTAGGCGTAACCTAGCTAAGTGAAAAGTGGTCGCCGATAGCATGAATGATTGATTGAATTCTAGACAGCTAGCTAAACGTAAGAATCCAGAAGCCACTAAAGAAATACTAAGGATACTTGAAAAACCAAACAAGTATGCGAATATATATGTATATAAAACACATACATATGTATGTATATACAGAACAATTCCAGCTAATCTACATATATCAGCGATTATCGCCTTCATCGCAGTAATATACCAGTGTTGATACGCATCACTGGGGATTTGTTCCGCCTTGCTCTCAGAGTATCTAACCATGTTAACTAAGAGGTAGTGCTAATTTAGTTCGAGTGTCCTAGTTTGTGTTGTTTTAGTATTGTAGTTAGGTAGCGCGATACGTTTTGATAGTGACTAAGTTAATTCTACGTACCTACCTAACTGTGCTTTTGGTTATAAAAATACATATAATTTTTAAATACGGAAGGGTTTTCTAGAGTCTGATTTGTAAAATATAAAGTATTTTTGCGTTTAAATAATTATTAAGGTATAGAATAAAAGCAGTGGTAAATATTGAAATTGAGAGAATCATTTACTTTTATTATAATACCTATTCTGACAAAATTTACAGAACAGAATAGATTTTCCTGCAAACTCACACCAGACTAAAAATCGTAACACAGTCAACCATTGAAGCTTATCATAACGCTCCCGTCAATAGTATCTCTCATAAAATTTTATTCGGCCCATACAAAAATATTTTTATAGCCGAAATCTCATAGCACACGGTGGAATGCACCACCAAAACGATTACTATAATGTCTGCGATGATGAGTTCTATAACCGTTATGGCTGTAATGATAGCCCACATCTGTGCACAGATTCAGCCGGTATTACGATCTAGACTAAAAACTCTATTACCTTGATATCCCGCTTGGATATTCAGATTTTATTCAAACAAACATTAGACGGAATTTCGCTGAGAGAATTTTGCAGTTGAAAAGAATTTGCTTGTGATTTTTTAACAAAATTATGCATGAGGTTCGATTTGGACTTTTAAACTTCCTGACAGAATGAACGATTTTAAAAAGCTGAAAATCAGCACGTTTAATAAAAGAAGACAGGGCACTTATAGTTCTAATTTTGTTAACTAACTATAAACATTACTAATTATAAACTAGAAACAAACGAGGATGAGGATTTTTTACCAGCTTGTTTATAGCTCGTAAAAAATCCTCATCAACGCTGTCAGCTCGTAATGTGCCCAAGAGGCTGGCGGTGTTGCTCGTTATAGTAACACTTATCATATATCATCATCATCATCATCATCAGCCTATAATGTTCCCACTGCAGGGACTCAGGCCTCCTCTCTAGGAGAGGGATGGGCTATAATCTACCACGCGGGCCCAGTGCGCTTATCATATATGTCTGAAGTAAAAACTAACCCTTAGGTTCACGTTAAATTATTTCTCAGGACACGTTTGCTTAGCGGTCTATAATTTTATAGAGACGATGCGCATAAAAATTAGTATAGGAAGCATTCAAATGATTACCAACGAGTTTGTTTTCTTTCTTTTCAATTCTTGGCAGCAATAACAAGCGCCATGCAGTCTCTACTATAAATAGGGCACTCCACCACTTCACCACCACTTCAAGCTGGTAAGAAGCAGAAGCGATTAAGGGATTATATCGAGAGGATGGGCAGCTGCATTCATGTAGGTCGGACCTAATGACATCGAATTGCGGTCAACAGTCAGCATTGTGGTTGTTGTGGTTATGTCGCTCGATCTGAGAAGATCACAGTCAAGTTATATGGTTTTAGATCAATAGGGAACGTATATGAGACGACATATGAAGAGAATTTAAAGAATTTTAATTTGAAGACCTGCCTGCCTGCCTCAAATGAACTGAGATAAGGGCAAGAAAAAGATGATAATTATGGAGAAAATTGTACCTATTAAAATAACGACAATGAATTAAAAATCGGGGTTTTGTAACGGTTGGTTTATATTTTTTACTGATGAATAGTTTTAGCAAAACCCTGAAGAGTAGTTTTGTGTTATTTTGATCCTGTCACTTTCCCAAAAAACTTTGAAATGTTTTTCGCTTTATTTTTCAAACTATATCCAGAAAAAGCAAACACAGCTTGTTTTAATACACAGCAATGTGCTAAAATTTCCTAAGGATTGTACGACAGAGCTCTAACAAACAAAGACCATTCTTTCAAAGCCCACTGCACTCCTGTCTCATTACCTTTTTCTGTCATCATACAATGTACCAAGCACCTCTGCTATTACCTACCCTGCAAACCTTTGTGCGAACTGGCAACCTCCCCCTTCTGAATTTAAACGAGCAAATTATTTTCAAGTATTTTTCGGAAGAGAAGTTTTATTGTATTGTTTGATTGCGTGTCACTCTGATAGATGGAGAAATTGTCCCGAAAACTTGTACAGTTGAACAAAGAGATTGGTATACAGACACCACCTTAACCTAAGTTGTCAAATCTCTTCTACAACTATTTCAAGTGTGTAAAAATTGTGCCTAAAAAGTTATTTAATATGGGTAGAATAGTAGAAATTCTAACACATTTGCCTGTATACGAAATTGTTTGTTCGACTGTACCTAACGTCAGGTTACGGACGACCGAATTTATTCGAAAGTTTACCCCGTGATAACGCCCGTCGTAAAGTTTAATAGTCGTTTTAAAGTTTTTGGGCGAAAGTAGCGAAGTTCGGCTTCGAAAGTCGGTTTCAATTCTTCTGGTGAATATGAACGTGTATTTTACTATGGCTGTAGAAGACTCAAAGTTAAAAGATACTGCTGCTAATGAGGAACGCCTGTCAAACCGTTTGTGAAACCAATGAGGTCAATCTTTTTAAAATGTTTATGACATTAACTTAACCTAACATTAAGCGTAAGGTGGGACGCCCTCAGGCTCGTAGTCGGAGTAAGGACCATCTCAGGATGCCTAGTAGCAACTGGATGAGAATTGTCGAGAATAGGCTTGAGACGTGTGCGATTGAAAGAAAAGAAAGAAGAAAGAAAGAAAACATATTTATTTAGCACAATATGCCACAAGTGCACACAACAAACAATAAAAAATAAAATGAACAAACACAAAAAAAAAAAAGAGTGTGCATCTCACGGCTGCGCCAAATAGGACCAGTTCAGCAAACTGCCGAGCAGCTAGTGCCCGACGCTGGTTTTCAACTGGCCCTGAGTTGGTGATGAAACGGAAGTAAAACAGTTTTTTAAACAGTCCCTTGTTTATAAGTGTGTATGTGTCTGAGTAGATACTTAGATATATGAAATAGACGTATAATAATAATACTTACAAATAAGAAAACTTAGCAATAAAATAAAAATAGAAAAATAAATAAATAAATAAAAATGGTAAAAAGTGCAAGACAGAACGGAACAAAAAACTATGGTATCTAAATAAATGAAACGGGAGAATAATTGAAACAAAACCTGTTGTGTTTGAGGAGGCCTATTATATCCAGCAGTGGATTGCTGTAGGATGATTATGATGATGAAATTAACAGGTTTTCAACCAATTACAATGCTTGGTACTCGATATACTAGACCCATTAATATCACAGTTGTAAACCATTCTTACAAACTCCAACATGATAATAAAAATGTATGACTTAAACCCACCTACATGCAAATAATTAATAATTATCAAACTCCCTTTTAATTTAACTTTAAATTCCACCTGGATGAGCCCTATTTTAATTGGAAACACCAAAGTACTTAACCCCCTATTTAACACCCCACTCGTTTCATTAACTTTAAACGTAAAAATAAAATGGCGTCCTATATACAGGCTGGAAACAATACAGTTGTACGGAACCCAAAGAGGTGAGAACACCCCAATAGTCCTAAGAGACTGTGACGCGAAATAACACAAACACAATTTAAATAACGAGTATTTATGCTGACGATGCGCCTTGATTACGGTTCATGGTTTACAAAGTAAAACGGGTTGCCGTTTTTAATTTTTTGAATAATAATATGTTTTTTTTTTAATCTTTGTCTTAATGTTTTTAGCTGTTGTTTTCTTATAAAGATCAGTTACCTCTACATAACATACACACATACATACCCAAATATAACATAGTCTTATGTCTTACACTTTTTATTTTTATTTATAAAAAAGCGTTGTATGATTTTGGGATCAAATTAATGGCAGTCCCATTATTCCGGTTATTGATGAGTGATCCCAACATTTTGTCTTCACATAATAATATCATAAGATCGACCTATAACTTGACGCCTGCTATTCGCAAAGGTTTAGACAGAAGTGTAAGTTCCATGTAATCTAATTAAAAGTGATCATTTCCTAGGATATACAAACACGTCCAACATAATAAATAAAAAATTTGAAAACCATTCAAGTGCGAGTTGGACTCGTGCATCGAGGGTTACGTCAAAACTTTTAGGTGTTTTGTTATTAAAATACCTACCAGAAACTACATATTTCTGGTTTTCAAATTTTTCTCTTTACATGTGCAGATATTGCTTCTCCCGAGATAAAGGTCTTGACAGTCATACGAACGGACACAAAGTCAGACGAACAACAAAGTAATTCTATAAAGGTTCAATTTTTTTCTTTTAAGGTACGGAACCCTAGAAGTCAGTGAAGTAGGTTACTCGTAGTTGAGCATATCTTAATAACGTACGGATCGAGTGGATTTTATCGAATTGCGATCGCAGTGATGAATTCTTGGCACTCGATTTTACTCTCGACAGTTCTTATCAAGCAAGTGTAGAGTGTATGCAGGCACGATATTTGTACCTACTTTGAATACTTCAATATTTTGAACTATAAAGAGTATCTATAGTTTAGGTACCGTGTATAAAAGTGTGCATAAAACTGAATGCTCAGGAAATCAATCAATATTTATAATAGTATAGAAATACTTAGATGCACAAAATTCAAAAAAGAATTTACAAAGCGGAGATAAACTCAAAATGTAGACGTAGCAATCCAGTTGTCAGCTACTACGCCGTAGCAAATCGCCGCTACTTGCTACGACAGCGTAGCTTATTTGCTACGACGTAGCTCGTGTAGTGACAGTTCACCTGTTGAAATTGTAGACAATAGAGGGAGTTCAATGTTTTGTAATATATTTTACAGTTTTATAATTTTACATGTCGTCAAATTTGAAAGGAATAAAGAAAGTTGTAATATAACGTAGCATCAAGCTCGTATTACCCCGTGGTTAGGCAGATGTGGACCTAAACCGCCTTATTACAAAACGTAGTTAAACCTGGTTTAACTTAGACTTGGTTTATCTCGCATGACGTCTCACTTCAATAATATTCAAAAGAAAGTGACAGCATGCGAGATAAACCAGGTCTAAGTTAAACCAGGTTTAACTACGTTTTGTAATAAGGCGGAACGTGTCTATCTAAACCCACAATTCGACGGCGAGTAGTTGATTACTGCACTGCCTTTCACAGGGTCAATCCCCGAACGGAACAAATATTTTGTATGGGTGGGGAAACGTTTGAAAACAAAATTGGTCAGTTATTGTTATTTTATTAGCCTTAGTGTATTGTGATCAACAGAAGGTCACGCTTAGTAATAGCGCTTACTACCCCACTATAGAAACGTCCTGTCCATTATTTACACAACTTATTCTCTTTAACAAAACACACAACACCAAACACTTTATACCTCATCTTCATAATATAATAAAGTTCATTAATAATAATAATAATAATATTCCACAACTATCACACAACGCCATCTAGTCCCAAGCTAAGCAGAGCTTGTGTTATGGGTACTAGACAACTGATAAACATACTTATATATTTCTAAATACATACATAATATAGATAAATTACACCCAGACACAGAACAAATGATCGTGCTCATCACACAAACATTTGTCCTGGGTGGGAATCGAACCCACGACCTCCGGCATAGCAGTTAGGGTCACTAACCACTAGACCAACAGGTCAGAAATAAACTTCAAAAGCTATAAAACCTCCATAAACCTTTTCCCCAAGAGTGTAGACAGAAACCACGTAAATATTCATACCTTTCTACCAAAAGTTAGTTCATAAAAATTATTACAAAATGTCCTGCATTGATTAAATTCATGAAAGTTTAAACTGGAAACTATAAAAGTTTACGAAGTGAGCGACGACCGACGTCGCGGGAATTGTGAATGAGATCTGAATACTTGCGAGAGGTTTGTTTGAGTCTAGCTTGAATAGCAGGATAGTGTTGTTATAATTATGAATGATATGTACGCGCTACCGCTTGGGATTAAAAAGGCCGAAAGCAAATTGGCTTTCAAAAGACCAGTTCGGAAGTACTTCTTAAAATCGGACTAAATTGCTAATAATCAAATCCCTTAGACTGTTTTGTATGTATTATAATACATATTAGTTTATTATATTCTGTCTGTATTCTATAATAATATGTATTAGTATGTACCTATTTATGTATATCAATTTATATTACAAAATAGTTTTCTCCTTATTACATTTTTTTTTTGTACTGTATTTGACCCTAAGGTTGACTGGTAGAGAATGCCTTGTGGCATTAAGTCCGCCTATGTACCACTATTGTACATGAAGTTTAAATAAATAAATAAATATGTATGATTTCTAGGCTTTTACTCAGATATGCAAGCTTCTATACGGATTTGGAATAAATTTTGCTAAGCATAGTTTGAGTCGTCTTTTACATGTAGCTGCGCTTGCCTAGGTAGGTCACCGTCTATGGATGGGAGACCACCTATTAAATAGCAAGAGTGCCTCCATGCCTCAGAGAGCAGAGCACGTTAGTTCAGCTGTCATTTGTAGATCTTTAACCTTTTGACCGCCACAGTCAAATAAGACGACAAGCCAAAAAGTACCTTAAGTCGACTGACATACTTTTTTGCTTGTTCGGCTCGTCGTCTATACGTGACTGTGGCGCTCAAAAGGTTAATAGAGGAAGTGAGGTTATAAATTATCCCGTGGGGGCTGTGTATATCGAAAGGTTACCGCGGCTCCGACACAAGGGCGAAGAAGAAGGAACATGGGTTTGGTTTTTAGTCAGTAGAAGTCTGGCACTCCCCTTCGCTCTGCCCAAGAGCGGGGGGGGGGGGGGGTTATTCGATGATTTTCCACCCACCAAAAAAAAAAAAAGGATACAACATTCAGTGGCCTGACATTCTGACAACCACTCTTACCAGGGGAAATTGTATTATCAAGTACAAATTGTATTATCAAGTACAAATTGTATTATCAAGTACAAATTGTATTATCAAGTACAAATTGGGTTGTGAAGGTCAGATAGTCAGTATCTCCATAAAATTACTGGTATTCAGCTGCATCCAGTTAGACTGGAATCCGACCGTAACATGGTTGCAAAAACGCTAGGCAGATAATGATAACTTTTTTACCTAAATTTCATCATCATCATCATTTCAGCCAAAAGACGTCCACTGCTGGACATAGGCCTCCCCCAGGCGTCGCCACATTGACCGGTCCCGTGCGTCTCTCATCCAGCGGGTTCCAGCAACCTTGACCAGGTCATCGGTCCACCTAGTGGGAGGCCTTCCAACGAAACGCATCGGCCATCCTAAATTTCATATGCTTATTTAATAAACATCCCGAAAAATGTTGAGATGAAAGTGTGGTGTGACAAGAATGGATAAAGTAAGGAATGAGATTATTAGAGAAAGTTTTAAAGGTGCGACAGTTGCCGAAAAGTTAAGAGGGAATCGACTGTCGTGGTATGGGCATGTTATGAAGAGGGCTGAATCGCATGTGACTAAAAGAGTGACGGATATAAATGTAGATGGATATAGAGGGAGAGGAAGACCAAATTATATGAAGGAAAAGGGAATAGCGTGACGACTGACAGGGCAGAATGGAAATAAAAAAAAATGATTTGCGCCAAAACCAAATACGAGTAACATGGGATAAGGGCAGAAAGAAGATATTTAATAAATATCCCGATATAGCTTCTAATAACAATACATTCAAATCCCAAAACCAATTTCCCAAATTAAAATTTTCCCACCTTCAATTTCGGAAGAAAATCACAATATTACACACTTGCCCTAATTTCGGCAGCAACCATTCTGAACCCGGTTTAAAGTGAACCCCATACTCTTGGGGGCAATCGTTACGTTTGTTACCTAAAGTGGGGACGAAATAAACGAATTTAAACGAACAATTTTAACCCATGCTTAACTTTCACGGCTCGAGGTAAAATTTTTGGTCGTTAAACCCAGTTTTAATGAGCTTCTGTTTGTTTTAATTTAGCTTGTTATCAATGAGTTTTTGGTGCAGTGTTTTTCTTGGAAAAATTGCCTGTCAACGCTTTAAAATTCGTATTATACCGCTTGTCCAAACTTAATCAACACGGGAAATAGCAGCTGTGAACAAAAAAAAATCTAAGTGCATGCCACAAATCTTTGCGACGCGACTAAGAGAGTAAATGACGTACGTGTGTGTAGTTTCACGCAAGTCACAATTCCTGGGCAAGAACTTTAAATTGTGAAAAAATATATTTCACTATCTAGACAGTAAATCAAATCGAAATTGATTTATTAGTTGATTTTGTTTTTTCGTTGTACTTTTTACATCAGACAAATTCCGTCAGAACAGGAAAAACGACGCACGGAGTTCGTAAGAAATGGAAGGAGTAGAGGTACGCCTTTGCCCAAGAGTGTTACAGAGAAGGCTAGGAAAAAAGCTTCTTATATCATTTACATCATTCTCTTGCTTTTATCACAATTTATTTATATATTTCATCTCCATAATATATGTTAATAGAAAATTGGAAAAGACTCTTCCCTTACATGTGACTTTATCATAACTATCGAAATGTGAGTGTGTTAATATAACTACACCTGTACCCAACCCTGCAGAAAATACATGCTTGATGTTATGGTTCACTAACTTACTGAAACAAAGCTCACATCATCCATCAGAAACCAGTAAAATATGCCACACTAACGTTAGTAATCAGAGTGATTACAGCAATTTATCTAATTACTTGGAAGTGTTACACCTTATACCTTAGTGGGGAGGTGCTGTAATGATCGCGTTGCAGTTGACTTGGAACGATAATAATTATTTACATGCCTGTATCGTGACTGGGTGCTAACTAGGTCTTGGCAGGATGTGTGCGGTGAGCACACGTGTGAAGGTACACCCTACTGCGCATATGGCGATCTACAGAAGGTGCCAGTTGCCCCTTGGTTACTTCCCACTGCTCATTGTGTACCCCACCCATTGTATGCCGCGATTGCTAAACAAGGTGGCATAGACTCCAATGCTAAAACAGTCACCACGTATTCAATACATCATCATTCTGAACCCACACACAATTTTTTCGTCAGTCAAATACATGGAACAACAGATTGAAAAAAAAATAACATCATCTAAAAAATTGGTGTATAGGTATATCTACATTTGTATATACAACATATACGTCTACCCCTACTAAGGCCTAGAAAACGGTATATAGCACTGAATCTAAAGAACTAGAAGTCAAGGGGAGAAGAGGCCTCTGCCGTAGAGTGACGCAGCTGGCTAACAGTAACAGAGGAGAATATCGCCAGTTATTGTTTGTATTTTTCTGCTTGTCCATGTGTATATATTATTATAATAATGACACCCAACAGGTTTTTGACTGCCATAATACTACCTGCAATATAAAACTAAATAACGGAATATTTATCACAAAACTGCTTATACTGAACTACTTCAACAACAATCATCTTCAATTCGTTTTATAATCGGTATTGGTATAAAAGTGCTGCAGCTCGAACAAAAAACTAAAAAGTGCTTAAAGTTACAGTCCGGCACACAAGTGCTTTAAAAGTTTCGCCCAGAGGCGTTTGTAGGTCGACAGAACCCGGTATCAAACAAAGCGTAAAAATATTTAAATATTTGCATCCGCATTATTTAAAACGCCCAGCTTGAAATATAAAGCAGTTCGTAAAACGCTATGCATTTTACAACACAATTTCCTTTGCGAGCACTCAAAAGCATGTTAAATATTTTTTTAATCTGTCAGGAAAATTCTACATAAAATTTTCCAATTACAAATAATCACGGATATTACCACATCCAACGGATTTATTTAATACCTATAGCTTGTACCCCGTCTCAGGTGTGTGAAAGGAAGTTTCAATCAAATCAACGCTGGCTGAGAAACCGGCAAAGGAAAACCATGGGGCCTGTGACTGATTGACAACATTGTAACAGAAAAAAATGGCCCGACATTTTCCTTAAAAGTTGCGGAACTCGTTCATTTGTCAAAATGACTTTTTCTCAAGACATTTATTTTTTTGAATTTCATGCGTATTTAAAAAATGTGCGTTGGGAAAAGTTTGTCGTTTTATTTAAAGTGGTTTCGTATTCAGTTTTTACGTTTAGAAGTCTAAAGAACGGAATAAGATTAAGTAAGTGCATTCTAGTCACAGTTAAACTTGGTATTTGTAATGAATAGTTGCGTTCGTTCAAACTCTCGCTTGGATATCGACATCAATTAGCTCGAATATGGAGTTCTATTAACGATTAATTAAGCAGGAAGTATATCTTTGTTCACCATTACTTACTACTCCTAACTATGAATACAATCTCAATTTCGAAACCACCTAACAAAGACATAGAACAGATACGTCCACAGACGTAATGGGGACTAACTTTCTAAAGTCAACACACCCCCCCTTCCTTCTTCGCTCCCCCCTACCACGAGACGTTTGGAACGTCACTTGGTTAGCAAAGTTATTGAGTTGTGTCGACCACAAGCCCGTCGTGCCAACTGCTCGAACAACTTGGTAGCGAGTTGTGTTAGCCCTAAATATCGTTTATTAGAAAAAGTTTTACAATTTATTGGAATATCGGTTAATATAATGCGTTGTGTTTATTGGGAGTTGGGAATGGCGTAATAATTTGTATCTAAATGGTTCTTAAAACAGTGTTACCAATTGGAGCAACTTGTACTCGTAAATTAGAAGTCTAAGTCGTTAGTCTATTCTACACTCGATTACTTCAAAATATTGTTAGTAAGTTCATCAATAAACAATCTCAAATAAGTACGCTTGATTTCCCATAAATAATGTGTAGCATTGAGTCACAAAAAATCATACAGCTCGCAACCAAAAAACAAACAAAACCAGCCCTCATAATTAAAAGTAAAAATCAACCAAAAATAATTATTTCCGCACAAGTTCATCTGGCAGCGTTGGTCCGATGTATAATTAAAATTTCAGTACAAAGCTGAAACCTCGCAGAATACGTGACCACGAATAATTTAGTTACAGGGATTCCCCTGCCTGTCATGCGCTTTGACTAGGATAGCCATGTGTATGGAATTGTCCGGACACGATCCGGTTTTGAGTAGATGTGTGCTGACGCTGTAATTCTATACTATGGAATAATTGGACGTTCGGGATAATTGCAGTACATGCAGTATTCAGATTGTGTTTTGTTTTGATGGGTTCTCGGTAACCCAAATATATCACTAGTTACGATGTTATTTCACTTATGGTGCTAATGGTTTATCAAGTTTCCGAGAGTATCTAAGTTATGTTTCTAAGTTAGGAGGTCCTATTTTTTGTTAAATATTTAAAAAGTCGGTTATCCAAACTATACAATATTAGTTTGGATAACCGACTTTACTCTAGGAATTGTTAATGGTTAATTTGATTTTGTATGTAGGCAGGTTAGCTTAGGTGTATTATTATAGTAAAAGGTCTTAACTTAGAACCTATAGTAAAAGGTAACATTTCAAATCATGCATCAGTTACTTAATTTATTCAACTGTATTTATTAATATGAACAAAAAATCTTTTAAAAGCGTCTGTGTTTTTAATGTAACATAACATTACGCCTGATTTCCGAATAGAAGTTTTTCCTACTCCTACGCTATTCTTTTCTGATTAATTTCCTTGCGGGATCCAAGACAGTTAAATCGCTTCTCTGGGACTTCGTCGAGCTTCATTGTCTCGGCGCTTTTCTTGTGGTCGCCACTGTTGATTCTGGCTAACAGGAGTTACAGTGGTTTGGGAATAGTGTGGCGGGCTTGTCCCGAATAGTAAGGCAGAGGGGTACCTGATAGTACACCCACATTTTGCTAGTTATGTTGAAGTCCAATGTAATAAGGAGTTAACATATTTCAATCAACCGGGCACAAAATTCACGCTCCATGGCGGTTACTGAGAAACTCTTGATGGAAACCCCCAACAACACTTAGCCTGACCTGGGAATCAACCCCAGGACCTCATGCTCAGCAGTTGCTCTTGCAACTACTAGGCCAACAAGGCAGTAAGAGTTCAGTTTTATTCCTAAAATGTCCCTGATTTTCCTGATCACCTATGGCATCCCTACCATATGTTTGATGATTACAATACCCAGGACAAGGGTACGTCAGAGGCATATGAAACGTTAAAATAACGAGGGAAATGCAAATCTGACGCATTATCATAGAGTTAACGATTGTCTATGCGCTCTTCAGATAAAAAGGGCGTGATGTAATTATTTTTGCACGTTTAGGAAAGGGGCGACGGGGGGCTATCATCCAAATCGTGATTTTTTTGCGAATAAAGAAGAGTGAATTAATTAGCATAACGTTTTGTAGGTTACAATTAACAGGGACCCAATTGATATAAAAAGCAAAATTATAAATTTTGAAAAAACCCACGACGGTTAAAAATTAATTGAAAAAAGGATAAAATAACATAAAACACCCGCCTTGAAAAATCCCAAGAATGTATGCGGGGGCTGCCATTAAATGAACTAGTTTTGCAATGTTCAGCTCCCGACGGACATTCTTGGGTTTTTTAAGGCGGGTGTTTTATGTTACTTTATCCTTTTTTCAATTAATTTTTAACCGTCGTGGGTTTTTTCAAAATTTTTAATTTTGCTTTTTATTTTAAACTTTTTACTTTAATTTTTATTTTTTTTATCTAAGAACATGCACCAATTAAACCCGAACCCATAACTGAAAACTGCATCAAAATCGGACTAGTAGTTTTGGAGAAAAATGGCAACACGTATTTGCACAAACACACAAACAAACAACCTCTCACCCCAAACGCATATACAGTCTCCGTTCCGTCGTGGGTAAAAATATACTGCTTGATTTTCGAGTCTTATAGAGGAAATGGTCCTTAACAATTAATCTGACTAACGAACAGCAGTTAGAGTGAGAAGCATTGGACATTATTTATATTTTTAATTGCAATTTTCGATTTAAAGTCCAATGATTTACTATTCCAGAATTTGTGGTGGTGGTCCGTACCATCTTTCAATCACATGTTTCCTCATCACACGTCCATACGAAAGATGTGATTAAAAGAGTAATTAACAAGAATGTTGATGAATGGAGAAGGAGAGGAAGGCGAAAGAAATAAAAACTTTTTAACAAAAAATAAAACCGACTTCAAAAAAAAAAACACAAAAAAAGTCAAAAATAAATCAGTTTCTGAAGTCGGTGACTTTTGTTTGTTTGATTTCATTTTTTTGCCACCGACTTCAGAAACTGATTTATTTTTGACTTTTTTTGTGTTTTTTTTTTTTGAAGTCGGTTTTATTTTTTGTTAAAAAGTTTTTATTTTTCACTTTTTAGTGGTTCACATGTTCATGGGTCATAATGTGGACAATGTAGTTTTATTTTTGGTTTTGTTGAATTTTCAAAAACCGCTTGTCCGATTTCGATAAAAAAAATATGGGACCATTTGGGAAGTATACCCTTTCCAACAAAAAAAGATTTTTTAAATCGGTTAGCAAGTGACGGAGTTATGCCCGAACAAACATATAAAAAAAAAAATATAATAATATAAGCATCCGAATTGAGAACCTCCTCCTTTTTTAGGGTTCCGTAGTCAACTAGGAACCCTTATAGTGTCGCCATGTCTGTCTGTCCGTCCGTCCGTCCTCGCTTAATCTCTGTGACCGTTAGCACTAGAAAGCTGAAATTTGGTTCCAATATGTGTATCAATCACGCCGACAAAGTGGTGAAATATAAATTGGAAAAAAATGTTTTATTAGGGTAGCCCCCCTATATGTAAAGTTGGAAGTGATATTTTTTTTTATTTCAACCCAAACGTGTGATATATTGTTGGAAAGGTATTTAAAAATGAATAGGGGTTTACTAAAATCATTTTTTGATAATGTCAATAATTTCGGAAATAATCGCTCCAAAAGTAAAAAACAATGCGTCCCCCCCCCCTCTAACTTTTGAACCATAAGTTTAGAAAATATGAAAAAAATCTGAAAAGTAGAACTTTATAAGGACTTTCTAGGAAAATTATTTTGAACTTGAATGGAAACAACAGATGGAAACAGCAGTTAACCAATATAATTTGGTCCCTGAATCGTATGAGCGCCTATACAATCCAGAGGTCAAGTTTCATTGGTCCTTTGAAGAAATTGTATAAATTATAGCATACCGTTTTGGTACGGAACCCTTCATGTGCGAGTCCGACTTGCACTTGGCCAGTTTTTTAGATATCGGTTAAAAATGGTTGGAATGTGTGAGGAATGATATGAAAGGGAAAGGAGCACACGTCGTGACGTGCTGTGACGTCTGATAGGAGAGAATGGAAGAAGAAAACGTGTTGCGCTGAACTCAAGTGGAATGGGAGAAATGCAGGAAGATCATGATGATTTACTATAGACACATACAGGGTGTAAATCTACATAATATATAAAATAAGTAAAAAATTAAGACCTAACAAGTTAAGATGTTTAGAATACCTACCATTTTATAATCTGCCAAAATGTAACAATGAATATGGAAGAAGGAACTGGAGGTACTTGTTACCTAACATGTTGAATAAACTCCCTAAGCAATTAACTAATAAATTAAACGACTAATAAAATATTATCTCACAGTGGATCAATACAAGGTTCCTCCAGATCTTTCACAAATAAATAAATAATTTTTATAACAATATATATTGTTGGTGTAAACAAGCGAGACGCCTCACTCGCACATAATCTTTCAAACAAAGATTAAGCGAAGTGTGTTATACCAAAAAAATGTAATTTCTTTAAAATAAAAAGTTTTAATTTTTTTTTTTTTTACCCTTCGCACAGCCGTCAACCAAGCATTCAGTACATCAAACTAAGTACCCCTACGCAAAAAAAATTGCTGGCAAATGACTTTTTTTTTGGGGTCAAGAATCACATTTTTCGGTAAAACTTAATATGGCACTCTCAAAACATTGTGCTAGTGGATGCTTTGAATAGTAAACGGCTCATGGAGGTAATTTAAGTAAAGTTATAACCCCGAAGAACTAGTATTTACAAAAACACCTGTGAAAAATTTGGCACTTTGACCTCCAATATCTCCGTAACTACCCCGGGGGTTCCCAGATATGGTCTAGAACAAAAAAATAATCAAAGTGGTGGGGAGAACAAGTGCCTTTCGTTTGCGTTAAGGCTACGTTTACATTCTTTATAAACACATATTAACATACATATAATATATAAACACATATTTTTATAAAATAAACAAATACCTATTTGATTAACACAGTCAAAAAGAGGTAATCAAAATTATTTATTAATTACACACTCAACTTCACATGAACGGTACTATTCCAGAAAATCATTTTTAATTTTACTTACATTATAACTCTCAACATTCTGAAAATTCCAGAAAATAATGAACCAATTAATTAATGAATCCAATATTCTACTCAGTGCTCATTAATTTTCATTCACTTGTATTATTTCCAGTTATCTGGAAAATATGGAACAATGAATTTGTAACGACAAATGATGGAAAAATAATGTAATTAACTGCAACAGTGGATGGTTGAAGGATACAGATGCAAAACAAAAGGTATAGAAGGTACATATATTGAGAAAAACGACAGACACATAAGCAGAGCTTTTTTTTTTTTTTTTCTTTTTTTTTTAAACGTTGCCCCACACTAGGAATTTATCCTGTATCGTTTACAAACATTTAAACTCACATACACAAATACCCAGACCCGGAACAACTATATGTAGGTCATACAAATACTTGTTCCGTGCGGGGATCGAACCCGCGGCACGCGGCGCAGCAGTCCGATCGCTCAGCCACTGCGCCAACCGTGCAGTCTGCAAAGTTCTTATGACGCGTGGTTAAAATCAGAACTTACAACGCCATCTTTTTTTAGAGTTCCGTATACGAAGGGTGCAGACCAACAGTCTGTATTACCTAATCCGTAATAGGTATAGACAGTTGTAATTTTCACAGATTTTTTATGTCTGTTGCAGCTATAACAACAAATAATAAAAATAAATTAAAATTTAAGTTGGCTCTCCTATTACAGTTCGACTTGCACTTGGCCGGTTTATACCTTTCACAAAATATTCACCTAAGAGTGCCTGTGTCGGTGTATCTCAAACAAACCATCCGTCAGTGGAAAATACGCTTGCACTCGCCGTGAAGTGTGTCTACGGGTGAGTGTGTTTTAGATCGCTGAATGGAGTCGATCTTCTGATTATCTTTTTTTATGGATACAGCGCTGTCAAAAGTCTTTGTGTAGCTCCGGAATAGTAACGGAGAGGCTTTGGTGGTCGCTGTAAATATTTTTTGCGGCAAAAAACTGAATGATGGCATGCTTTTATGTCTGTGAGCTAGTCGCATAATATTGTAGAACTTGTTAGGTTTTGAGAGGTTCTGCAAACAAGAAAGCAAAACACATCTGAACCTCTGTGCATACTAAACGAGGACCTGTAAAGTTCAGGATTGGCACCCTGAATCAGTGGAACCAGACCACGAAGGAGATGGAGGGACGAACTGGATGTATTCCTTGAGAATTGGAAAGAGGTGGCATATGCCCTAGGAAGGAATGCAAGGAGGTCTTTGCACAGCATTAGAACATGATGGGCTAGCTATAATAATCATAACTCGTATTTTACAGGCCCCAAATGCCCTCGACGGAGAAATGTACCAATCGCAGTTGGTTTCAACTTTCCCTGGTCAATTTGATTTCAGATGAAACTGATAACTGGATCCAGTAACATAAAGCTATATTTAACCATGATATGTGATGAAAAGCTCTACAGTGGCGGGGCTTATCAATTTTCATGTGTACTGTCAAATGCATTTGTGGAAAAACCTGCGGGCGACAAGCCATCAACGTTATACACTGGTGCATCTAAAATATGTACCTAACACATAAAATTTGTTAATGTGTGTACATTTAAATATATGTGTGCATGTATGTTTATTATATACTAGCTTTTGCCCGCGACTTCGTCCGCGTTTCCGTCGTTTTTCGTAAAAAAGTACCATATGTCCTTCCTCACGGTTCAGTGGCGTTTTTTAGGTGGCATTGTGTATTTTATTTTTAATTGACGGTAACGGAAAGGCTGTCAGTTACCTAGGTAACAAAATAACCTACGATAGAGGTCCTAACTATAGCTACCTTACACTTAAAATCTAAGTGCCTATTTAAACTAAAATATTCTAATAGAATTAAGTAGGATACCCAGAAATATGTACAACTTACAACAAAAAAAGAAATGAAAATAAAGCTGAAACACCTGTGCAATACATCTACCTATACCTACTTCACTTACAAATAAATCCCTATAACTACTATAATTAATAAAAGTATCTACGCTTTTACCTACATAATACAAAAATAAAATTGAACATAAATTAGCCAAAACTTACCTACTATTATGTATTCTGTGCTATCAGTATCTAAAAAACTATGCGTACTACTTCTACTACTACGTCACCTAAAAGGAAATAAAATGCAAACTATTAATAATTTGTAATTTGAACGAATATTTAAACACTACCAAAACACTAATACCTATTTTATAAAATAACAACAAAATAAATTCAAATAAACTATTTAAAAACTAAAAGTCGCGCTGATAAGTATTGTTTGTTAAAATCAATTATTGTCTGTCAATAAGGTCGAACGCTCTGAACGCATCAACAGCCACGACCCGCGTCGAGCGCGGCAACCGTTACACAAAAATAATCCTTATGCATGGCATGATTCAGTACTCACGCGCGACGCGGTGGCTTATTAGCGTATTTCATGTATAAGTTTTGTGTTTCTATACCGATTACTATGATTATTTTTTTATTGAATAGGTAATAATATTAACTTCTTTTAATTAGGGATGAGTGAGAGTATTATAAACGTAAGAGTAAACAAATATAATCAGAAAGCTCCGAACTGCTAAGCTATCGGGAGTTACACGTGTTATTGTGAGTCAACCATAAAAGATAGACATATGCTGTAGTGGGATATTTTTTAGATAATTTTATGTAGAACATTTCCGTCATAAATGATTTCTATGTAGCTTTAACCATTAAGGCTGCACACGCGACGGAAGCTTAAAATATCGAGCAACTTCTCCCGTTTTCCCAGCATTTCCCTTCACTGCTCTGCTCCTATTGATTGTAGCGTGATGAAAAGTATACTATAACCTCCCCAGGAGTATGAAGAATAATCGTACCAAGTTTCGTTAAAATCCGTCGAGTAGTTTTTGTTTCTATAAGGAACATACAGACAGACAGACAGACAGACAGACAGACAGACAGACAAAAATTTTACTGATTGCATTTTTGGCATCAGTATCGATCACTAATTACCCCCTGATAGTTATTTTGAAAATATATATCATGTACAGAATTGACCTCTCTACAGATTTATTATAAGTATAGATATAGATAGATATAGAAGAAGATTGATAATATATATAAGATCAGGGGTTATTTTCTTCTCGAAGCATAACACAATGTGATTCATCTAAAACAGAGATTTATTTATTAAATACAGATAAGTTGTACATAACAAATATCAACTTAAGAAGTAATACTAACCTAAAACAGAGAATCGACAATTAAATGTTCATGCTTTACTATTCTTATTATAAAAACTTAAATCGTCTTTTGCACTTTTAAATCAAAGCGAATTTTCACAAATATAACTGAGCTTTAAAAGAAACTATTAAACAAACATTTGCAATCCACGTTACTTTTGGATTCGTAAGAAAATAAAAACACGTTTCCTTTTTACACACTCAAACGTCACTGTCAGTGTCAATGTCATCACAAAGCTTACATCTACCCCCTTCGATTTGCAAATTTTTACTTGAGTAAAATTTTGCTGCGTAATCTAAAAATCAACAAGCATAGGAATGAGCTTTGTGACATGATATAGTCCAATAGATCTTGTACCACGACCGGTATTTATTTTAAATACCGAATCCGATATTTTTTCTTCTATTTCAAAGGGACCAATTCTAATTTCATCCATCTTTTTTTTGTTTATTTTGTTTCCATAGTCAACATATACCTTATCTCCTTTTTTAAATTCGTGTTGTAATCTATTCTTAACAAATAATGTTTTATTATATTCGTGCGATTTTATTGATCTTTGGAGTGCTATTTTCCTGTCTCCTTCCAAACTTTTTGTCAATAACTGTTTTTCTTTTAATTCATGTGGTAACAAGTCTGTAGACTCACCAGACAGCAAATATTTAGGAGAAAATCCTGTTACAGAATGGTTTGTTTCATTGTATCTATTTCTACATTCTTCTGCTATTTTTGACCAATTTGTTTTTTCTTTTGATTCATTCATTTTGCATCTTATTTTGTTCACAATAGTCTGGTTTAGCCTTTCGTTTAAACCGTTTGAAAACGGTGCGTCTACTGCTGTGAGTATTAATTGTATATTTCGGTTCTTAAGGTAATTTTTGAATTCATTCGAATTAAAAGCTGGATATTGATCAGAGAGTAAGATGTCTATTGTTTCTTCTTTAGGAATTTTTTCTATAGGTTTGATGAAGTCTCGAGCATGTTGATTCTTAGAACATAGGATATATGCGTACCTAGTGAAGTGGTCTACTAGTAGATGCAAATATCTTTTTGTTGATCTTTGACCTCCAAATCCTCCTATTGTGTCCAGTGACATTATTTGAAAGGGTTTATTAGCTGGGCCTAATTGCGACATTATGCCATATTTTCTATTTAACCTTGTTTTATTTTTTATGCATATCTCGCAGTTTTTGCATATAGATTTAATATTTTCTGATAGGTTCGGTGCAGTATAAAAAGGTTTTATTTTAGATTCTGTTTGATTTATTCCAGTATGACAATATTTTTCATGGACCTTTTTTATTAAAGTTTTACTGTAATCTTCACTCAGAACTATTTTTTTCCTATTTTTCCCAGATTTTTTATAATAAATTTCATCTTCTAAAATAATGTTCTTTTCAAGTTCTTTAATTTTCAAATTTTGTGCTTGATCATATTTTATGTCATGGATATCAATATTATTTACCGTTCTTAAATTATCTTCATTATTTGCATCTATGTCTAATACTGGGTTTCTGCTGAGACAATCTGCTTCTGTATTATTTTTTCCTGGAAAATATTTTATTTCACAATTATATTGTGACAGATAATGTGACATATCCCCTAATTCATCGTCAGGTCTGTTTCTTATATTCAACTTCTCTAGTGGTTTGTGATCTGTATATACAGTAAAATAGTTTCCAATCAACCAATGTTGCCAAAACTTTATGCTCTCTTTTATGGCTAAGCATTCTAAAAATATCGCTTTTTTATTTTTTTGTGATTCATTTATTTTTTTAGAAAAATATGCTACTGGTTTTTCTTCGCCATTGTGCTGAATTTGTTTCAAAACTGCTCCTATTCCTATGACACTGGCATCTGTATAAATAAATATTGGAGCTTGTGGATCATAAATGGCTAGTATTGGTATGGAACATAGATAATCTTTAACTTTCCGGAATGCATCCTCACACTGTTCTGTCCAATTAAATCTCTGATCTTTTCTTAGCAATTTATGTAAAGGATCAAGAACTATTGAGACATTCGGAATGTATTTTCCATAAAAGTTAATTTTTCCTAAAAATTGTCGTATTTGTTTTCTATTTTCAGGTGCTGGAAAATCTTTTATTGATTTCAAATTGTCTTTTAAAGGTGTAATCGTATTCTTTTGTAATATATGACCTAAATACTTAACAGAATCACATGCAAACTTACATTTTGTTAATTTTAGCCTGAATCCTTCTTCACGAATAGCTTCCAGCAATTTTTTTAAGTGTGTGATATGTTCTTCGAATGTCTTAGAGAAGATCAGTATATCATCAATAAAATTCACTGCAAATCCTGTTAGATCATTTTTTCTTATGATATTTCCCAAAATCCGTTGAAATATGGCTGGTGCTGTCTTAAGGCCGAAGGGTAAGCAGGTCCATTGGTAATGACCTTCTTGAGTTACAAAACCAGTTTTGTGTCGGTCTGTAATTTTTAAAGGGATGGACCAAAAAGCTGAATTTATATCCAGAGTTGTAAAGTAATTACAATTTATTGTTTTTGTTATTAAGTCTTCTATGAGAGGAAATGGTTGTGATTGTGGTATAATTATTTTGTATAAATCTCTGAAGTCTATGCATAATCTACTTTTTTTTCCTTCGTCCCTTTTAAAAGCCAAGGTAACAGGTGCCGCAAACGGACTGTAGGACTCCTCGATTAATTCATGTTTTAAAAGTTGTGTGATTTGATTTTCTATTTCTATCTTGTCTTGGACTGAACACCTATATGGTCTTTTATAACAATATTTTTCAACTTGCAGATCTATACAGGCTTCATACTTCTTCACTTTTCCTGTGTCATATTTATTTTTAGCAAAAATTTCCGTGTAATTATCCAATAATATGTTTATCTGTTTTCTTTGATCAGTATTTAAGTATTCTGTATCCATATTAAATTGGTTTGTATCTATACCTTCATTAAAGTTTACTGCATATTCTTTTTCTTCTATATTTATTTCCATATTTTCGATCTGTTTTTCTTCTAACATATTTTTACTACTTATTTTGAATTTTTCTGTTTTTTGTATTTGGATATTTAAATTCTCATCATGAGTCAACCCAAATTTTTGTATTGAATCTAATACTAGTATTAGGTCATACTCAAAATTTTTATTTTCAAAGATAAATGCATTTATTTTAATCTTCTTATGCAATAACTCTGCATCCAGTGTAATTAACCCTTTTGTTTTACTCCCTCCACTTATTGTTTTTATTGAGTTGTAACAATAATTTGGCTTCATATTCGTCACCTGAACTAATTTTGAATTAATTAATGTTATTCGTGAACCAGGGTCATACAGCCCCTTGGCTTCTAATGTATTATTTAACATCACCGGAATCTCAATTAGTGGAGGGAATTTTAGTTTTTTGGATCTTCATCGCTCAGTTCAACTTTTAATATTGAATTAGAATTAAGGTTTTTGTCATTGGTTGTCTTTTTTTCATTGTTGTACCAGCAAACATTCTCTGGATGATATCTATTTAATTTTCCTTTGTTCTCACAAATCCTGCACATTTTTTTTTCAGTTTGTTTTATTTCTTGTTTATTATATTTATTTCCTGTGCTTGAGTTTTTCTTTGTGTCGTTTTTCCTTGTTAAACTTTCTAGTCCTCTTATGCAGTTAAATAAGTCATTTATTTCTTTAAGGCTTTCTCTGTCTATTCTATCCATTATGAAGTTTGGTAGACCGGTGGCAATCAAATAAATCAGGGTTTGTGTATCTATTGATTTGTTTATTTCTAGCAACAGTCTCTCTTTTTTTAGAGCATATTCTAACATTGATCCTTGCATATATTTAAAATTCATAGCGTACCTGATTGGTGACCAGCCTTTATCCGCAAATGTTTCGCTTAAACTTTTCTTCCATACAGACCAATCTGAATCTATAGTATATTTGATAATCATTGAGGTGTACCAATCTATACAAGTATCTTCCAATAGTAATCTTAGAATTTCTACTTTTTGTAAGTCTGTATCTATTTGTAAACGTGCACATTCACTTTCAAAAGTATATAACCATTGTTTAACATTTGTTGTATATCGTGTAAACTTCTCTATTGAAAATTCAGTTGCTAATTTCGTCTTGTTTGCTGTTTTTTTTAACAGTGTTTGTTCTGTTGATGACGACTCGTGACTTTGTTCTAATTTTTCAAGTAAAAACCCATCAAATTGTAAGTTGTCATCATCTAAATATGTAGTTTTCATTTCCTTGGTTAATGTTATCCAAACTTGTCTCTTATCGTGCCTTTTCTGGAGTGATTTTTTTATTTTGTCAAATATTTCATGCTTTAATATTTCTTTGTGTAAATACACTGATTGATACTCTCTAGGTACAACAAAAGTTTGGTTTTGTGTATCCGTAATGGAGGTTATGGCATACATATTTGTCTTATTATCATCCGGTTTGGCTTTTACAATAAATTCAAATCTTAATTTCTCCATTTTATAGGTTAACAATTATTTCTTTTTTTTCACATGTATATGAATTGTCGATTTATAAGATCAGGGGTTATTTTCTTCTCGAAGCATAACACAATGTGATTCATCTAAAACAGAGATTTATTTATTAAATACAGATAAGTTGTACATAACAAATATCAACTTAAGAAGTAATACTAACCTAAAACAGAGAATCGACAATTAAATGTTCATGCTTTACTATTCTTATTATAAAAACTTAAATCGTCTTTTGCACTTTTAAATCAAAGCGAATTTTCACAAATATAACTGAGCTTTAAAAGAAACTATTAAACAAACATTTGCAATCCACGTTACTTTTGGATTCGTAAGAAAATAAAAACACGTTTCCTTTTTACACACTCAAACGTCACTGTCAGTGTCAATGTCATCACAAAGCTTACATATATTTTTGCTTTAAGTTACAATAAATAAACATTCCTGTTTTGTTTTTCTACACTACTTAAATTTGTAATCAATGTCTCCTCTCGCAGGTCTGGTGGAAGAAATTTCTTATGAAATAAGTTGCTTTTCTTCCACCTTTTTGCTCTTCTTAATAATATCCTATGATAATAGTATTATCCTGTAACCTCTAACCTTAAAGAATTTTATTAATTAATAATCTGAATAATGAGACTGGATTTTAGGTTCAAGTTCATGGCAATCGTTTTGCCATTGGACATGAAAATAAAATGGACGTAATGTACTCAAAGTACACGTTTGCAAAACTCTTTTCTTTACTTGTTACAAATAATTAACATTCCAGGTAATTGTCTCTATATCATATTAATTTCGTGAGCAGTTTTTGAACTACAATCCTGTCAACAATTGTACGTGTACATTTACAACTTGTACAGCACTTTTGTCACTAAATGTACCTGCCACGCTTTTAGGCAATACACAATACGCATGCTGGTTGTACGCACGGCTACACATCAAGCTATACAAAACCAGTTAATCTTGGCCTCACTTTACTAGATCTTTTCGCACAATGAACGATCAGATTATACTGGTTTTGTATAGCTTGATGTGTAGCCGTGTGTACGTGTACAATGAAACACAACACGCATTAAAATAGATAGTTTTAAAGCGTGTACTACTTGGAAGTACATGAATACTCACTCAGCGCCGGAGGCTGACAACTCTTGCTTTTATTACGTTTCTGTTACCGAATGGGTGGTAGCTATCACTAGGCATTTCACCGGATTGTGTTTTTGGCATGGAAAATATGCGTAATATTAAACATAATTATAATATTACTTTGGGGCATAAAGAGAATAAAATGAGATAAGTGTTTTATTTTCTGAATATCCAGCTTTGAAAGCTCATATTAACTAACTTTATACTAGTTAAGAGTCCCAACTTTGACCACAAAGACTACTCTAGTCTATCTACTGCAAGGCATTATATCTTTTTGTTATTTTGTTTGTGGTCGGAATACTATGTGGATGTTCTTCGCCCTGAAACGGTAGGAGAAGTCTGTCAGACTCTTACTGGCTAGAACTACATGCTTTTCCTCAAGTACGTCAAGACGAGACTGGTACAATCTTTCACGATTTGCCTCTCCTTAGTAATCACTCTTCAAGAAATGCTGAGCTTCTGAACTTGGTATTATTAAGTTTTTGGTGAAAAAGGAGAAGTTTATTGAAATCATTGTTTCAATCAATCATAGAGGTTTCTAAAACCTAAAACACAATTCATGTGGGCGGTGCATAAATAAATATTCTATTAAAACAAATAAAAAATCAAAATGGTTGCCGCGTGTCGGAATCGAATGTGAATTGAATCGAAACGTTTTTTTTTTCGGTGTCGGATAAAAATATACGCCCGTCATATTGTTCGTACGCTTTCGACTGCAGAATGACTTTTGCCACGGTGTCACTGTTGTTTCTGATATTTTACGGAACTATGTGGGTGTATTTTAAACTAGAAACGTGCTATTTCAGGCTAAACTGCCCGCGGCAATGTACTCCTTTCTACCTTTGCGGGAACTATTTATTTTGTGATACCTAATAATTCCTATTTATGGAATCGACCCAGTTACAGTTGGAGTTGGCGGATCGATGTCACTTGAGAGCTGGGATTCAGATTACAATGGAGAACGTCAGACGAGAACCAGTACTGGTACTGGTTAAGTATAAGCTAAACAGTCCAGTCGTCGTAGACCGAAATAACAAATAAAGTTAATTTAGAGCATGAGGCGACTTGTAGTGTGAGAGTACTCGCGTGAAGGAATCTATAGCAAAACACGCGAGTGTTGCGCGACAACAGATGCAACTCACATATCTGGAGGTTGCAAATGGGTCTTAAAGAAAACTATCAATAATTCACCATCCTCATCCACCTACAGCACCTAGAGCAGTGGTGGCCCAGTGGTGGCGGCCCCGACTTACGAACAGTAGGTCGTGGGTTCGAACCCAGGCAGGCACATTACCTACTTTGTGTAATTTATTTCATCACCGCTGCTCTCAAAACGGTGAAGGAAAACATCGTGAGGAAACCGGCATGTCTTAGAACCGAAAAGTTCGAAGATATGTGACATCTAAGATATTTGACTGGCCTGTTGGTCTAGTGGTTAGTGACCCTAACTGCTATGCCGGAGGTCGTGGGTTCGATTCCCACCCAGGACAAATGTTTGTGTGATGAGCACGATCATTTGTTCTGTGTCTGGGTGTAATTTATCTATAATATGTATGTATTTAGAAATATATAAGTATGTTTATCAGTTGTCTAGTACCCATAACACAAGCTCTGCTTAGCTTGGGACTAGATGGCGTTGTGTGATAGTTGTGGATTATTATTATTATTTTTGGTAAACATGTTCTGTTTCATAGCTCATTGGCTAGTTTAAGCTACATTAACGGGCGCATGCCAAATCACTGTAGCGTGTGTGTGTGTGATGAAGAATGAATGTTGTGAGAAGTATTATCCTCAATCTGCATGAACTTTCTCACTATTCTGCAGGTGTTTAAAATTGCGGCTTTTTGAAGTGATATATAAATTGAGTCTTAGTTTGAGACTATGGTGAAGATGATTAGGTATAACACCCGTAGTGGAGAGAACAATAGGTACAACCGGTACAACGTATACTTTTTCCTGGCTCCAAATTCTGGTCACTTCTTCTTTCAGGTCAGCATATTTATTGATTTTTTCCCTATTGTTTTTTGTAGATTGTGTGTATTTATATTATTATTATCTACCAATCCGCATTGGGCCCGCGTGGTAGATTATAGCCCATTCCCTCTCAAAGAGAGGAGGCTTGTGTCCCAGCAGTGGGAACATTAATAGATGATCCACCTACAATTGAATACTAGGCTTAACGGTTTCTGGTGCTTTCCTAGGCACGGAGAAAACTCGGTATGTAATGGAAGGTCAACCGGGTCACGGACCTAATTAGGGAATCACGGATTAACCTAAAACCGACCCGAGTGCCTAATATTATTTAGCAACCAGCTCCTCAACAATATCAATACTGTAAACTACTAATAGACAATCAATCCCAAAGAATCCATTTATAATTAATCAATCGCATCTCACTAAAACCCAAATTAAACGTTGCGAACATATAAACAGCACATCAGCTAATAAATTTAGAGGGTCCGTTTTATAGACAGATCGAATTACCTACCACAATGTTAGTTTACCCTCATAAACGTCAAACGTGCTATGGACATGGGTCCTACTTGGGTTTCACACTGCTATCATCACAGATATAAATAGACCTAGATAACGCAAGAGCAACTATTTCGCGTGCCACTTTCCGTGCCTAATAGCTTACGTACAAAAATCGTAAGTGGCCACTTTCGCGCTCAGTTTGCATCGGTGTATAACGCTAGACGGACGTCGGTGCTGGTGCAATAGGCAGGGGTTGCGGCGAAGGAGGCGCCGTATGCGCGGTCTTTGAATCGATTTGATTTTCCGATTTATAGTGCTGGTGACGTCATAACAGGTAGTCAAAAAAGCACGCCTGGTTTTCATACAGATCGTGATACTTGCGTTATCTAGGTCTATCTATATCTGTGGCTATCATCCTGTGTTACCGGTTTAATGTACAAGGAGTAAGGTATCGGTTGCGGAACTGAAAAATGTAATTAGGTAGTGAACTGGTAAGGTGTGTTGGGGTAGAAGGAAAGATGGTAGATGGTACTCGTAGTAATATTAATAGCTTTATTGCAACATTTCCTAGTTTCATATTTCTGCTACATGTTTAACTTGATAAAATCGTTTTTCAGTCCATCATTTATGAATTTTTTACTTTTTACACTCTGTCTAGTCTTTGAGTAAGTGGTATGAGTAGGAAACTAAGTCAACGAAACTAAGAATTCTAATCGATATCACCAAAATTAAGTGTGGATAGTAATCATAGTTTGTTTCTCCTCCGGTCTAAACAGCTTTGGAATACGCATTTGTGTTTTATTATGAGACAAAACAAGGATTGCAGTTTAAAACTATATATATAGTTATATAATCAAACAAACAAATGAACATCACACTGAAGAAAAAGAAAAGAAAGAAAGAAAGAAAAAATATTTATTTGACGTCAGTATATCAAGCACACACACAATAATATTAAAAAAAGATTACAAAAATGGAAATACATAGTAGGTATGTGCTGTGTGCCTCACGGCTGTGCCAAAAAAGTTCATTTCAGCATTCATGCCAGACAGGTGATGCTGTCTGACGCTGGTCTTCCAATGAACCTTGAGGGGGTGAGTGACAGACAGAAAACAGTTTCAAACATATTATGTAAATAAATGGTTACAAGAGGAAGAGTCAATATGACACTCAATACTTAGTGAATGCCTCGTTGGTCTAGTGGTCGCAAGCGCGACTCTGCATAATGCCCTGACTTTGGTTCCCAGGTCTGGCAAAGTGTTATTTGGTTTTTTTTATTTTGGTTTTTTTATTAAGAATTTTTCAGAAGAAACCACGGAGTCTGGATTTGTGCCTGGTTGACGGCAATAATTACATGGGACATAAAAATAACTGTGAGGTGAAATGTGAAATGTGGGGTGTACAAATGGGTAACCTTTCAAGAATTACAGAACCTCATTGGTTTTCTGTATCCAATAAGTATGTAACATAAAGTGCCATCAATACACGAATGTATACAACTAAATGCGTTCAGTCGGGAACGTGCCGAACCGGCCGCAGGTGTCCACGCGGACCGATACATAAAATTCTCAGCTGGAAAATAGTCACATCGCAACTCGTGTAGTTCAATCTCTCACGAGCGAGATTCTCACTGGGACATGCTGTAGATAAGTAACAGTAGTTTAGGACGAAGAAACTACAGTACGTCAGTATTGATTGGTGACTGTTTTTAGGAGCTCGGCTATCCATCACCTAAATATTCGCCTGTAATGTATCGACCTAAGGTTCAATTTTGTATAGAAATGTTTGCTTGTTACTAATTGTATCGTTACGAATTGCTCGAATGCGCGAATCTGAACTGTTATACATACTCACGTTTTCAGAAGACCTTATAGAATAGAACCTAATCCAAATTGTGCTATTATTTTTTTACTATGTTTTTTTTTTCTTTTTAGATGACACTCTAGGGTCGTACATGAAAAACCAAACTGTCACTGTATCTAATGATAATAACTTAGAAAGGAAGTAAAAAAGGAAAAGATTTAAATCTAAATGTGTGCCTCACGGCTACGCCCAGTCGAGAATCAGGCATTTTAATGCCCAACACTGAATCTCATACTCATAGTTACACTATTAAAGTTATCATAGGCTGAACTTGGATCCTTACAATGCCCTCTCAAAGATGAGTCAAGATAGAGGAAAGAAGAGAGGGCTGTACGGTGTTATATAACAACTACTACTACAAATATATTATAACACTTCACAGATGGTAAAATCGAGCACTATCGATTCCAAAACCCAACTTTAACATTACATTTGTCTTCTGTCTCATACTTGTTCAATGTCCCAACACGCTACGTACTCAATTTGTCCGCTTGGCATATGCTTGGCATGCGAAACATGACGCCGCGCCGGCAACATTTACGTTTCCACGTAAGGGAGAAACGTCCCACTCGCGTTACCAGAAAATCAAGTCAACTGACAATGTTACGAGAAATTGAGGAAGACTTCCTAGGATTATTTTCTTCTTTTTTTCCCGCGGAATATGTCAAGAGTCATTCGTTTTATGTGCCTGATTGATTTATTTTGTGGCAATAGTTTGAGTGAGAAAAACATGGGACGATTCTATTTCCGAAATTCTTCGAAAGTTATTTCTTTTGTGCTTGTGAAGGTCTCATATTATTATGTGCGTTGACAATGAGATTGATGAGGTAAGTAACCTGATAATGATTGTACTTCATAAGGTTTATAGCCTAATAAAAACAGCCGACCTGAAAAAAAAAATATACACAAAATCAGGCCTGTAATCCCATCCAATCATAGGCAGAAATGTGCCTTATTAGTACACCCGTGTTTTGCCATGTTTTAAGTCCCATTTTATATTATATTACCATAATCCGGGCATAAATCCAGACTCCATGAGAGCTACTAAGAAATTCCTGATGGAAAAACTCAATAAGAATTTGCACACAAGGGAATCAAATCCAGGACCACGTGTTCAGCAGTCAACGAGGTAAGCCTAAAAGAACGTACGTAGGTAGTTGAAAGTCTCCAGTTACAACAAAATCCCTTTGCTAATAAAGAAACTCTAGAACAAAATTACAAAGCAAAAAAAAAACCTAAAACAATACCACGACACACAAAAGCGAAAGGCACCAATCCCTCACGATTAAACTATCCTTTCAAAGAGAACCTGCCTCATTCTATTCAAATACGAACCAATTTCCGAGGCAATATTTCACAATCTCCCACTACCATTGAGATTTACTTGCATCCAGATAAGGCTGGAGTGGACGGTGGCTCCTAGATAACAATGCAATTTACACTGAACATCGAGCTGGTGAAAAGAATCAGCTTGTAATGGAAGGTATCGAATGTGTTGGGTTAAAAGTAGTGTAGGGATGTTGCGGTGTTTTTTTTTGGCGTTTACTGCATATTGGCTGGGATATGTTTATATTTAGGGCTTACTGTAGTATGTAAGAATGATATTTTGGCTTAGTTTTAATTTCGTACCTCGAGTATGTTAGGTGTCAGATTCAGTTCAGTTCAGCCTGTTCACAGCCTGTTTGAAATTTTCAGTTTTTTACCGAATGCATTTGAAAGTATGTACTATATATAACAATACACATTTTTTTTAATTGATGTGTATCGGTATGTCTGTGTGTCTGTTCCGGCTAATCTCCAAAACGGCTGCACCAATTTTGACACGACTTGCCATGGAGGCAATATTTCACAATCCCCCAGAACCATTGAGATTTACTTGCATTTAGATAAGGCTGGAGTGGGCGGTGGGTTCTAGATAACAATGCAATTTAAACTGAGCATCGAGCTGGTGAAAAGAATCGGCTTGTAATGGAAGGTGTCGAGATGTGTTGGGTTGAAGGTAGTGCTGGCCTGTTGGATGTTTTTTTTGGCGTTTACTGCATATTGGCTGGAATAATACGATTCTTTACATTGTACCGCACTTCATTTAGTATGTTCGAAGCCGATTTTGGCTTAGTTTTAATTTCCTCAAGGAAACTTGTCAGCTTAAGATGCATTTTTGCAACGGTTCAAAACTAAAATGAAAAACTTCTTACTCTATTAAAGTTTCAGACTAGTAACACCTCAATCGCTAACTCACGTAATGATTACGCAAAGTTAAAACGTCATAAATCATCTGTAGGCGAACTTGTAGCTATGATGAGTAATAATTCAATACAGTCACATAACTTACTAACCGTAACCCTACAATAATCTAAGCTGGAATAGGAACCGGATTCCCTTCAATAGCAGGCCGCGATCAATATCCCAGACATTAGCCTATATTCGCTTGACGCTTCATTGCACGCATTGTGCCAAGTGATCGGCTCAGCCTGCACTTTGACGACATCTTATTGAAATGGCTTATTGATCTAGATAGATCCAGAACTGATATTGGTAATATAATTAATTATTCAATTAATATACCGTGGTGTAACTACTTATGTAAAGCAGGACGTGAAGGTCAAATTTATTTCAATACTTTACTCTGAGTCCCCACGGACTCAGAGTAAAGTATTGAAATAAATTTGACCACTGCTTAACCTGATCGATCGTTATTATTTACCCACGTAAATAATAAGGCCTATGTCCAGCAGTGGACGTCTTTTGGCTGAAATGATGATGATGATGTAAATAATAACGATCGATCAGGTTAAGCAGCGCTTGTCTAAATTGGTCCGTAGATAGGATTCATTACATATTGAGTTTCCTTCATGACTCAGAAACTACGCTAAGATAAAAATAGAGAGAAAATAGAGAGATAATAGTTGAGATAATAGTTGTAAGTTGAGTGTTTACTGCTTTTTTTTTATTTATAATATTTCTGCGACAATAAATATTTTTTATTTCTTTCTTTCTTTCTTTCTAAGCCGTTGGTCTCACCTGTCATTTGCAGATCTTTGACAGCCCTTACAGGTGACTCGAAAATAAATCTGACAACCAGTCCTTCCAAGGGATGTCGTAGTACCCGGTACTAACTGGGTTGTGGAGGTCAGATAGACAGTCGCACTATGTCATCATCATCATTTCAGCCGAAAGACGTCCACTGCTGGACATAGGCCTCCCCTAAGTGTAATTTTTGCTTAGAGGGGGTTTGCCATAATCGCCACGCTTGGCAGGCGGGTTGGCGATCGCAGTACGGTCGATACAAAAAGCACAGAGAACGCTGCTGCCCATTCTCTGGTACATCCCTTAGTCGCCTCTTACGACACCCACGGGAAGATATGGGATGGTGCTATTCTTTGCGTCCGACACCATACGGAACACTATGTAAAATATTAAAACTCAGCTACATCCGGTAAGAATGGAAGCCGATACCAACATGGTTGGGAAAAGGCTAGGCAGATGATAATGTGTAACTAAGTGATTTCAATTAAATTTAATTTTCATCATTTCATCATTTTAATTTTCCCATAATTAAAACAACCACTGCAATCAAAAATGCACTAAATGGTCCGCTCCACGAATGCACGGGGCAAGCAACAGTAACACAACAATTCGACGCCATGCCTCTCGGGCATGGCGTCGAATTGTTAAGCTTGCCACCACCCCTGTCATGACAACCACGACCACTCTGCCAAGAGTGTGACGACAGAGAAGAAGAAAACAACCACTATTAACAAGAACCCTACCTTCGATTCAATTGTAACTGAAATACGGACAGTGAAGGTACATAATTGTTTGAATTGAACAAAATACCAAGGACACTTTGAAAGTATACGACATGATAGCTTAAATATACTAGCAAGCCTATAATTATTCCTTTTGCAACACACATTTATCAGAATTCTGATCAACTATAAAAGCAGAAAGCATAAACCCTTTCATTTCTAATTTGATTAGATTGTGTGTTCTAATAATTTGCATAACTAAGTTTTTTATAAAGATATTCGCATCGTCTCGTACGTCGAGTCGCGTTTCCGCAAATGAAATGTAAATAAGGAGGAATGTGGGGCATACAGGGTTGCCATATGGACGCTTTTAGGAGTATTGCTCCGATATTTCGAAGAATGTAAAGTGCTGACTAATTAATAATTTTTTATTTAGTTAACATTAACTTATAGCGTACATACGCTATAAATTAATGTTAACTGAGTTTCACACTACACTGAACTGAGAAAATTGAAGAGTCCGACGCATAGAAAAATAAATTAATGTTGCGTCTTTAACTTTAAATAATCACTCATTCAAACTATGGTAAACTACAGCTTGATAAATTGTCAACTTCAAATTGTAAAGACAATAAACAGGGCAAGTCTTACTAGACAGATGAAAAGGCACAAGTTGTAACTCCCTAACCCCCCCCCCCCCCCCCCTAAAATCAGGATAATTGAATCTAGGGAGATGATCGTTATAAACATTAAGTTCTGGGCCGACTTAATTTAGATTGCCATCAACACCCTAAGAAGAAGAAGAAAGACTAATAAAGACGGCGCGACCTACCTACACGCATAGAACCGGAAGATTATGTTGATTGATTGAGTTTAGATTTTTCTAGTCACACAAACATTTAAAAGTATATAAAAAAACCGGCCAAGTGCGAGACGGATGAGGGGTTCCGTACCATTATCCATAAAAATCGAGTTTGTTGTATGAGAGCCCCCTTACATATTTATTTTTAGTATCTGTTGTTAAAGCAGCAACAGAAATACATAATTTGTGAAAAATTCAACTGTCTAGCTATCGCAGTTCTTGAGATACAGCCTGGTGACAGACAGAAGGACGGACAGCGAAGTCTTAGTAATAGGGTCCCATTTTTACCCTTTGAGTACGGAACCCTAAAAACAGCAGCTGCTCAAGCCAACATACATAATTATGTGGCCCAGATCCTTCGTGTTTTATCCCTAAACAACACTATCTGAATCTGGGGCTCCTACATGATGTTCCTGTCGGAATGACTGGTACCACAATATGCTTACATACGCACGCAATGTTCTTAGATAAGCACGCAAGCCCGTAGGCCTGTCCTGGTTTAATTATCTAACGTTTTCGTATCATTTGCGAACTGCCTTATCTTGTGTTTGGTATGGCTGTTGAATCTTGTTCTTTTGGGAGGTCATTTGCTGAATTTCGAGTTAATTTTTATGTTTATTATTATGATGATAACAGTAATGTGTCGTATCACCATAATAATGCGTTGAATATCTCAGGGAGTTAGACTTATCAGAAACTATGAGTATATAATTAATTGCGTATCAGTTAAAATTGTAACTAAAGTAAATTTTAGCAGCAGCAAGAACATTCATACTTTGAATAAAAAAAAACATCAAAACAGTTTAAGCTTTTGATTCTAAAAGTAAACGACAACATTAACACAAACTCCAAACTTGAATTCACATCACGCCTCGACTATAACGTGAGGTTCTTTACCTCACATAATAGTTTTACGTACCCTGGAGGCAAAACCACAAACACAAATTACTATTAAAAGGAGTATCTAGTCCAATTAACCAGTATAAACAAAACACAAAACGGCAAAGCATGTTTCTCTCCAACCAGTTTATTTAAGAGAATGACAAAACGCCCCAGGATTATCAACAGCGGAACCTATTACGAAGATAATATTAAAATTCCGTTTGTTTGTAACAAATTGAGGAAACGGAAAGGGCTCCTCTAATGAGATAATAACATTTTCCGCACAGGTGGCCCGTTTTCGGCCCTCGCGCTGTGAATATTCCAATTTACTATCTTGCGGCGACGGCCTGTGTAATCTTTAAACTTTATGGGTCAGCATGCCTGTTTATGTAAGTTTTGTATCTGCATGTTCCACTTTAGGGGAGCACCAAATTAGTTGGTGTTGGAATAGGGTAGCTTCTAAATATAACCACTTTATTTATGTACTAGCTGACGTCCCGCGGTTTCACCCGCGTAGATCCCGTTCCCGTGGGAATACAGGGATAAAAAGCAGCCTATGACACTCAGCAATAATGTGGCTTTCTATTGGTGAAAGAATTTTTAAAATCGTTTCAGTAGATCCCGAGATTATCCCTTACAATTTAACAAATACACAAACTTTACCTCTTTATAATATTATAGATTAGTAATTAGTATATTAGTATTAGTATAGATGATTATAGTTGCCAAAGATATAGTCAACGCGTAGTGATTTTTTTGCTACGAACATGACAAGCGTAGCAGTGGTGCTACGCCGTAGTCAGAGTGCTACGCTATATTAAAGAGGCCGCTGCTACTCAAAATTAAACGTTATACTTTACGAGTTAAATCCTATTTTATTACTTTCGTGGACAAGCAAGCAAGCAGTTTATTCGTCGTTGCACAGGATGTGCAGCGTCTGTTCAAGACACCAGGAAACTGAGACTAAACATTTATTTTGTAACTGTAATTCACGTTCAACGAGAAAGATGGCGCTTCTTATATGGGTCATATAAATCGTGGTAAATGATCCCGTAACTAATTGCTGAAATTAAAATAAATTGCGCAGTCCTGTCATGAAAATGAGAACGCGAAATTTTAATAAAAACGTTTTTGTTTTATAAAAAAGATATTGTTAATGAATAGACTGCTGTCTTTTACTGTAATTCTTAGAAAATCTTATTTATGAGGATAGTCAACAGTCATCCGCATCATCATATTTTCAAAAATGGTTGAGCGTCTAGTTGTGTGCCCGGTTGAGGTCAATTGACTCGGCCCTTACCTACCTACTACGTTGGATTTATCATAACATCATGCCTGTAATACCAAGGGTGAGGCAGAGGTGTGTATGAAGGTGACCAAGTTATTTAGGATTTAAAACAGATAACATAAGGATTTGCACGAATGCCTCTCTTTTCGAAACATACATACATACGAAACGTCGATTTTCATCCGAAACGTTTCAGCACAATACCTCAACTTTAACGGTTATACGGTTATACCGATTGCTGAACACGTAAACCGTAATTCAGTTCGCAGGTGTGCCGACAATCCGAAGACAAGTCTACACATTGAAATTTAATAAAACTTCCCTTATTCGGGCGCTTACAATTTACGGCGTGTCAGAGGAGACGCGCTGAATCTATTGTAGCCGGATGAGAATATTAGTGGAGATAAATGTTTGTGAGTTATGTGATAACGTGTGGAGGGAAATATTAAAAACTACTGGAAACAAAAGAAAAAGGTTAATTAATTGCATGTCTGGAAACTCAAGCAAATGATACTCGGTGCCACATGAGAAGCGAATAATAAAAGTTATTTAATATTCTAAAGATGAATCTTTTATAGGCTAGTTAACTACGTTGAGTTTGTTTACCCAGAATATTATACAGAAAAGTCCACATCTCTTTTTTGTTCCCGTAAAATAACCAGTCCTAAAATACGGTCCCGTGTAAGAAATTTTGTAAGTTATTAAAATAACGTTACGTGTATTTTCATAGTAACGACAACATTTTCCTCACATGGCTTTTTTATTTCATTAATCTATCCCAAGCAAAAACAGCCTCCAATTCCAATTAACTAAAATCATTTAATTCCAGAAATGAAAACAATAATGTCATTGTAAGTATTTGTTTATAATGCCCACATAATTATACTATATAAAGCTAAATTACCACTGACTGACTCACTGACAGAATTGTTCTCCCAGATGGTGGATGGGGAGGTGGGTATATTTTGACAGATTCGTAAACAAGCAACTCTCGTGAGTATGGGAAAAGTCCGAAACCCCCCCTTTTCCCCCCCTTCTCCCCCCTCCCTATCGTATCTCGGAAACAAAGAGACTTTACTTGTTTTTTTTTAGGGATTCGTATAGAGGAGGCTCGGTAAAGTAAAAATCATTTTTCAAAGTGGCCCTTCTTTTCCCCCTTCTCCCCCCCTTTAGGCGGATCTCGGAAATAAAGAAATTTTACGTGTTTTTTTTTAGGGATTCGTATAGAGTAGGCTCGGGGAAGTAAAAACCATTTTTCAAATTTGACCCCCTTGCCCCCCCTTCACCCCCCCCCTTTAGGCGGATCTCGAAAATAAAGAGATTTTACGTGTTTTTTTTAGAGATTCGTATAGAGGAGACTCGGGAAAGTAAAAACCATTTTTTGAATTTGACCCCCTTGCCCCCCTTCACCCCCCCTTTAGGCGGATCTCAAAAATAAAGAGATTTTACGTGTTTTTTTTTAGGGATTCGTATAGAGGAGGCTTGGGGAAGTAAAAACCATTATTAAAATTTGACCCCCTTGCCCCCCTTCACCCCTTCTTTAGGCGGATCTCGAAAATAAAGAGATTTTACGTGTTTTTTTTTAGGGATTCGTATAGAGGAGGCTCGGGAAAGTAAAAACCATTTTTTGAATTTGCACCCCTTGCCCCCCTTCACCCCCCCTTTAGGTGGATCTCAAAAATAAAGAGATTTTACGTGTTTTTTTTAGGGATTCGTATAGAGGAGGCTCGGGGAAGTAAAAACCATTTTTCAAAATCGATCCCTTTTCCACTCTTCTCCCGCCTTTAAGCGGATCTCGGAAGGTAAGAGACTTGGAACATTTTTTTTTTCAGATTCATTGAAAGGAGCCTATCCTGTGGGGGTACCGGTAAAGCGAAGGGGGGAGCGGGCGAGCGAAGCGAGCCGGCGACCCCCGTAGCGTAGGGATAATGTCATGATAGCTTTCCGGTGGTAGGTGGGTCCTGAGTGGAGCGAACCTGCGAGACCGAGTGGAGCGAAGGGGGGAGGTGGCGAGCGAAGCGAGCCGGCGACCTCCTTAGCGTAACGAAGGTTGAGTGGGTGAAGCGTTACTCAGGGGCGACGACAAGCAAACTTTAGGGTAATGTTTTTTTAGTGGTAGTAGGAGGTAGTAGGTAGGTAGTAGGTAGGTGTAGGTAGGTGTAGGTAGGTAGTAGGTAGGTGTAGGTAGGTAGCAGGTAGGTGTAGGTAGGTAGTAGGTAGGTGATAGGTAGTAGGTAGGTAGTAGGTAGGTGTAGGTAGGTAGGTAGTAGGTAGGTGTAGGTAGGTAGCAGGTAGGTGTAGGTAGGTAGTAGGTAGGTGTAGGTAGGTAGCAGGTAGGTGTAGGTAGGTAGTAGGTAGGTGTAGGTAGGTAGTACCGCGAGCTGCATTGGAACATTTTTTTTTTCAGATTCATTGAGAGGTGCAATGCGTTAGTCAAAGTCATTTTTCAAAGCTCCCCCTCTCCCCCCTTCACGCCCCGCGAGCTGCGCGCAGCTCGCGCAGCCACGCAAATACTAGTTATACTATATAAAGCTAAATTACCACTGACTGACTAGTTATATTATACTATATAAAGCTAAATTACCACTCACTCACTCACTGATTGACAGAATTGTTCTCCCAGATGGTGGATGGGGAGGTGGGTATATTTTGACAGATTTGTAGACAACTAACTCTCGTGAGTATGGGAAAAGTCCCAAACCCCCCCTTTTCCCCCCCTTCTCCCCCCTCCCTATCGTATCTCGGAATCAAAGAGACTTTACGTGTTTTTTTTCAGGGAATCGTATAGAGGAGGCTTGGGGAAGTAAAAATCGTTTTTCAAATTTGACCCCCTTGCCCCCCTTTACCCCCCCTTTAGGCGGATATCAAAAATAAAGAGACATTACGTGTGTTTTTTAAGAGATTCGTATAGAGGAGGCTCGGGGAAGTAAAAACCATTTTTCAAATTTGACCCCCTTGCCCCCCTTCACCCCCCCTTTAGGCGGATCTCGGAAATAAAGAGACATTACGTGTGTTTTTTTAGGGATTTGTATAGAGGAGGCTCGGGGAAGTAAAAACCATTTTTCAAATTTGACCCCCTTGCCCCCCTTCTCACCCCTTTTAGGCGGATCTCGAAAGTTAAGAGACTTGGAACGAATTTTTTTTCAGATTCATATAGAGGGGCATTGCGTTAGTCGAAATCATTTTTAGAAACTCCCCCCTCTCCGCCCCTTCACCCCCCCCCACTCTTTACCTCTTTTTTACTCCTGAAAAAATTTTTGATTCTTACCTAAATCTATTTGAGGGGCGTTGAAATTTGTATACCCTCCCCTCCCCAACCTCCCCTTAAATTAAAAGGGCTGTAACTTCATAACGGTTAGAGATAGCCATTAGGTGTTTGAACAAATATTATAATAGGCGTCGAAACCTGTCCGGTGGTGGTACAGCGGCAAAGCGAAGGGGGGAGCGGGCGAGCGAAGCGAGCCGGCGGCCCCCGTAGCGTAGGGATAATGTCATGATAGCTTTCCGGTGGTAGGTAGGTACTGAGTGGAGCGAACCTGCGAAACCGAGTGGAGCGAAGGGGGGAGGTGGCGAGCGAAGCGAGCCGGCGACCTCCTTAGCGTTACGAAGGTTGAGTGGGTGAAGCGTAACTCAGGGGCGACGACAAGCAAACTTTAGGGTAATGTTTTTTTAGTGGTAGTAGGAAGTAGTTGGTAGGTGTAGGTAGGTAGGTGTAGGTAGGTAGTAAGTAGGTAGTAGGTTGGTAGTAGGTTGGTGTAGGTAGGTAGTAGGTAGGTGTAGGTAGGTAGGTGTAGGTAGGTAGTAGGTTGGTAGTAGGTAGGTGTAGGTAGGTAGTAGGTAGGTAGGTGTAGGTAGGTAGTAGGTTGGTAGTAGGTAGGTGTATATAGGTAGGTATATCAGATTCATTGAAAGGGGCAATGCGTTAGTCGAAATCATTTTTCAAAGCGCCCCCTCACCCTTCACGCCCCGCGAGCTGCGCGCAGCTCGCGCAGCCACGCAAATACTAGTTATACTATATAAAGCTAAATTACCACTGACTGACTCACTCACTGATTGACAGAATTGTTCTCCCAGATGGTGGATGGGGAGGTGGGTATATTTTGACAGATTCGTAAACAACCAACTCTCGTGAGTATGGGAAAATTGCCAAAACCCCCCTTTTCGCCCCCCTTCTCCCCCCTCTCTATCGTATCTCGGAAACAAAGAGACTTTACGTGTTTTTTTTTAGGGAATCGTATAGAGGAGGCTCGGGGAAGTAAAAACCATTTTTCAAATTTGACCCCCTTGCCCCCCTTCACCCCCCATTTAGGCGGATCTCGAAAGTTAAGAGACTTGAAACGATTTTTTTTTTCAGATTCATATAGAGGAGGCTCGGGGAAGTAAAAACCATTTTTTAAATTTGACCCCCTTGCCCCCCTTCACCCCCCCTTTAGGCGGAACTCAAAAGTTAAGAGACTTGGAACGATTTTTTTTTCAGATTCATATAGAGGGGCATTGCGTTAGTCGAAATCATTTTTAGAAACTCCCCCTTATCCCCCCCTTCACCCCCCCCCTCTTCATCTCTTTTTTTACTCCTGAAAAAAATTTTGATTCTTACCTAAATCTATTTGAGGGGCGTTGAAATTTGTATACCCTCCCCTCCCCAACCTCCCCTAAAATTAAAAGGACTGTAACTTCATAACGGTTAGAGATAGCCATTAGGTGTTTGAACAAATATTATAGTAGGCGTCGAAACCTGTCCGGTGGTGCTACAGCGGTAAAGCGAAGGGGGGAGCGGGCGAGCGAAGCGAGCCGGCGACCCCCGTAGCGTAGGGATAAAGTCATGATAGCTTTCCGGTGGTAGGTATGTCGGTAGGTCCTGAGTGGAGCGAACCTGCGAGACCGAGTGGAGCAAAGGGGGGAGGTGGCGAGCGGAGCGAGCCGGCGACCTCCTTAGCGTAACGAAGGTTGAGTGGGTGAAGCGTAACTCAGGGGCGACGACAAGCAAACTTTAGGGTAATGTTTTTTTAGTGGTAGTAGGTAGTAGGTAGGTGGTAGGTAGTAGGTATGTGTAGGTAGGTGTAGGTAGGTGGTAGGTAGTAGGTATGTGTAGGTAGGTGTAGGTAGGTGTAGGTAGGTTCCGCGAGTTACCGCGAGCTGCATTGGAACATTTTTTTTTCCGATTCATTGAGAGGTGCAATGCGTTAGTCGAAATCATTTTTCAAAGCTCCCCCTCTCCCCCACTTCACGCCCCGCGAGCTGCGCGCAGCTCGCGCAGCCACGCAAATACTAGTTATACTATATAAAGCTAAATTACCACTCACTGACTGACTCACTGACATAATTGTTCTCCCAGATGGTGGATGGGGAGGTGGGTATATTTTGACAGATTCGTAAACAAGTAACTCTCGTGAGTATGGGAAAAGTCCCAAACCCCCCCCTTTTCCCCCCCCTTCTCCCCCCTCCCGATCGTATCTCGGAAACAAAGAGACTTTACGTGTTTTTTTTTAGGGATTCGTATAGAGGAGGCTCGGTATAGTAAAAATCATTTTTCAAAGTGGCCCCCCTTTTCCCCCTTCTCCCCCCTTTTAGGCGGATCTCGAAAGTTAAGAGACTGGGAACGATTTTTTTTTCAGATTCATATAGAGGAGGCTTGGGGAAGTAAAAACCATTTTTTAAATTTGACCCACTTGCCCCCCTTCACCCCCCCTTTAGGCGGATCTCGGAAGTTAAGAGACTTGGAACGAATTTTTTTTCAGATTCATATAGAGGGGCATTGCGTTAGTCGAAATCATTTTTAGAAACTCCCCCCTCTCCCCCCCTTCACCCCCCCCCCCCCCTCTTCATCTCTTTTTTTACTCCTGAAAAAATTTTTGATTCTTACCTAAATCTATTTGAGGGGCGTTGAAATTTGTATACCCTCCCCTCCCCAACCTCCCCTAAAATTAAAAGGACTGTAACTTCATAACGGTTAGAGATAGCCATTAGGTGTTTGTACAAATATTATAATAGGCGTCGAAATCTGTCCGGTGGTGGTACAGCGGCAAAGCGAAGGGGGGAGCGGGCGAGCGAAGCGAGCCGGCGACCCCCGTAGCGTAGGGATAATGTCATTGTCATGATAGCTTTCCGGTGGTAGGTAGGTACTGAGTGGAGCGAACCTGCGAGACCGAGTGGAGCGAAGGGGGGAGGTGGCGAGCGAAGCGAGCCGGCGACCTCCTTAGCGTAACGAAGGTTGAGTGGGTGAAGCGTAACTCAGGGGCGACGACAAGCAAACTTCATGTTAATGTTTTTTTAGTGGTAGTAGGAGGTAGTTGGTAGGTAGGTAGTAGGTAGGTGTAGGTAGGTAGTAGGTAGGTGTAGGTAGGTAGTAGGTAGGTGTAGGTAGGTAGTAGGTAGGTGTAGGAAGGTGTAGGTAGGTAGTAGGTAGGTGTAGGTAGGTAGTAGGTAGGTGTAGGTAGGTAGTAGGTAGGTGTAGGTAGGTGTAGGTAGGTAGTAGGTAGGTGTAGGTAGGTGTAGGTAGGTGTAGGTAGGTAGGTGTAGGTAGGTAGTAGGTAGGTGTAGGTAGGTAGGTGTAGGTAGGTGTAGGTAGGTGTAGGTAGGTGTAGGTAGGTGTAGGTAGGTGTAGGTAGGTGTAGGTAGGTGTAGGTAGGTGTAGGTAGGTGTAGGTAGGTGTAGGTAGGTGTAGGTAGGTAGTACCGCGAGCTGCATTGGAACATTTTTTTTTTCAGATTCATTGAGAGGTGCAATGCGTTAGTCAAAATCATTTTTCAAAGCTCCCCCTCTCCCCTCCTTCACGACCCGCGAGCTGCGCGCAGCTCGCGCAGCCACGCAAATACTAGTAGTTATATAAAACTACAAAGCCACTGACTGATTGACATGTCGTTTCTCGGAATTGGTGAGAGATGGGTTAGGGGTATGTTTTGCAAAAATGTGTAATCTGACCAATCGAGTAGAGGAAAATTATAGGGAAAGTTCAAATCCAAGATGGTGGGCGAGTCCATTTCCGGTTTCGGTGGGGGAAACACTTGGATGGATTTCGACTCAGAGGTCCTATACGAAATGTGAAAGCATTAAAAAAAAAAGTAAAAAAAAAAAAAAAACAAGATGGCGGCCGCGCTATGACGTTTTGAAATTGTCGGCTTTTTTCACTCGACTTTGACAAATTGTTTTCTTCTACCAAATTCTAAAACCGCCAACGAAAAGTCTGCCAATTTGTTGGTAATTTCAATGGCAATTGGGAAAAATTATGACATTGTGAAAATCCAAGATGGAGGACGCTGCGGCGGCCATTTTGTAAAAAGTTGGAAATTTCGATTTTTTTCAAATCCATTTTTCGGGTAGTTGCCAACATCAGACTGGTTCGAGTTGTACGAAGCGGTTGTCTGTTTTGTTGACGAGTGTTGTCTGGTGCAAAAAATTTCCCCATTTTTAGGGTATTTTCCCAGATTTTCCCCAAAAACATGAAAAGTAGAAATAATGACATTTTAAATAGAGACTTTGACTAGCCGGCAACATTGGGGTCCCCCAAATGACATTTGACCATTTTGGTTCGTTTTAATTGGCAACCCCAAAAAACATAGAACTTTTAAATTTTTGGGACTTTTTGACTTTGGCGAATTAGTTTGTTTTACCAAACTCGAAAGTTGGCAACACCAAGTACACCAATCGGTGGCCTATATTCTTGACATTTTAGGAAAATTATGACTTTTCAGAAAAACAAGATGGCGGATTCCATGGCGGCCATCTTGTAAAAAGGCCGAAAAATCCCAATTTTCGACACGATAATTGGGACAGCTGGCATCCCCCAATCGGATTGTGTTGTATGGACCGGTTATGTAATTCGTCAAGGAGTGTGGCCTGGTGCAAAAATTTTCCCCATTTTTAGGGAAATTTCCCAGATTTTCCCCGAAAACATGAAAAGTAGAAATAACGACATTTTGAATAGAGACTTTGACTAGCCGGCAACATTGGGGTCCCCCAAATGACATTTGACCATTTTCATCACTTTCAACTGGCAACCCCAAGAGCCATTGGCGCTTGAATTTTTGAGTGAGACCCGACTTTGGCGAATTAGTTTGTTCTACTAAACTCAAAAGTTGGCAACACCAAGTACACCAGTTGGTGGCCTATATCCCTGAAATTTCAGGTAAATTATGACTTTTCAGAAAAAAAAGATGGCGGACAGTGTGGCGGCCATCTTGTAAAAATGATGAAACATCCCAATTTTCGACACGTTATATGGGACAGCCGGCATCCCCCGACCGGATTGTGTTGTATGAAGCGATTGTGTACTTTGATGTGGAGTGTTACCTTTCGCAAAAAATTTCCCCATTTTTAGCGCATTTTCCCAGATTTTTCCCAAAAACATGAATAGTGGAAAATATAACGACATTTTGAATGGAATTTTCTTACATAAACACCAAAAATGGGGTGCCTCAAATGACATTTGACCATTTTCATTCTTTTCAGCTGGCAACCCCGAGAGTCATTGGGGCTTGAATTTTCGGATCAGAACCGACTATATCGAATTCTTTTGTTTTACCAAACTTAAAACTTGGCAACACCAACTACACCAGTCGGTAGCTTGTATCCTCAATATTTCAAAAAAATTGTGACTTTCCAGAAAAACAAGATGGCGGACAGTGTGGTGGCCATCTTGGAAAAATGATGAAAAATCCCAATTTTCGACACAATAAATGGGACAGCCGGCACCTTCTGACCGGATTGTGTTGTCCCGGTTGTGTATTTATGTTGCCTGTTGCAAAAAAAATCGCCATTTTTAGGGTATTTTCCCAGATTTTGCGTTTTGAATGCGTTAGTCGAAATCATTTTTCAAAACTCCCCCTCTCCCGCTCTTCACGACCCGCGAGCTGCGCGCAGCTCGCGCAGCCACGCAAATACTAGTCATCTTATATAATCACATAAATCTCAAAGCAACTAACATTCCCTTTCCCGTGTTCAAATCAAGCTTGCGAATCGCTACTAATTCATAATCAATCAGAGTAGTTCCTGCTTGTACCCGATATATCCACGTCTTGAGCTTTGTGTACCAAGCTTCTACACATCTCATCGTCATGTTTCACGTTGATTTGAACTACAGCGTGTATTTACCAACTAAGACAACGAAATACGAGTATTATAGATTGCAAGACTAGGCTACACTGGTGTATTGGTGCACAGCTCGGAGAGGCCAGAAATAAACTGCAATTCATAATATTACATGAACAATAATTGAAACATTACAAAATAATTATACGAAAAATATAAAAAGCTAAACGAATTTCCCTTTCCTCACAAAAGCTCGAAAACGTCGTACACCCGAATCAAATAAACATTTTACACACAAATATACATATAAACAGTCGCACGCGTGCGGTCGTACTCCCGATACCTCCCGATACAATGGCCGAACGAAATCGAAACCCGGAATCCATTACGCACTACACGTTGGCGCGTACAATTTATTTTTTGTATGAAAGCCTCGGGGGCCCGTAATGGCGAAAGTTTTTCCTTCAGAGGTAATTGTGAGGGCCGATGCAAGGCAATAAATAACCGCAGTCTCACAGTCTCGGACCCTTGATTGAACTTGTTAATGAATGTAGGATACGAAATAAGAAATTCCGATATCGAAACTCTCTCTTCTTCCTCTCTTGTTACGCTGAAAAATGAGTTAAGTTTTTATTCAATTTCGACGTCGAGTTTTCGAGAGTCGACTTGTAATTTTCTTGTAGGCGATACCCCTAATTCTAATATGACATCCCTTATTTGAATTCGGAAATCGGTGTTCTTTTTTACTTGAAGCAATTTAAGGGAAACTTTTTCAGGTTATATTATTTTGGAATAATTTATTGGCACTGATTGGGAGTTGAGGAAGTGTCTGAAGATGTTAAATTACTTTAACGAAGCGCATTAATTACAAAGGGAATATTTCAAGCTTAAGAGAAAACCCTTTAGATACCTTACAACGTTTTCAGATAACACACTTTATTCTTCTTTAAATCCCAAATGGTTGCCCACCTCAATTAGGACTAGATGAGATGTGTCTGCCGCATGCTGATCAATCTTTGGGCCAAAATAGCAGGAAAGAAACTAGTGCCCTGACACAGTGATACGGGGTCGCTGCGGGCTACGAAGGAAATTCTGGGACGAACTCGACAGGTTCTGTCAGAACTGGTATGCGAGAAGAAGTGGAGGCTTTTACCCAGAAGCAGGGCAGAGCAGGCTAGGGGAAAACACTATATCAATACTGTGGTGTGTAAGGTAGGTAAAAATGTTACCCTCAAACATTTGTTGTTATTATTCCAATCAGAACCATCGACAAACATCCTTCCAACAACAAACAGAGTACGCCAACAAAAACATTAGACGACACAAGGAAAACCCGATAACAAGCTCAAACCGAACGTTCCAAATAAAAATGAAAAGAAAAAATACATTAAAAACACGCATCTTTGAAAGCAAATATCAAAGGCAAAATCCGTCGGCCGAATCGGATGTAACTTTATCAATAATTCCGTTCAAGATATGCATTAAAAAATGTCTAGTCGATACGTCAAAGAGAACTCTGTTTTGTTAACAAAGTGTGTACGTGATCTGGAGGCCAATGAGACGGGGCCAAACCCTTGTTTTCAATAAAAACAACTCACTTTCAACTGTGTCCACGCTTGGAAATCTTGGCAATGTGACACAAGTCACAGTATTAATATGGAACAGTGTGAAAACCTCGGAAATGTTTCACTTATTTGGAGTTTGGACTTCCTAAGGGAGGCTTTTAGGCGACGTGGACGGACTGTGGCAGTTGCTGAGAGCAGGTGTGGTAGTGATAGTGCTGTTAGAAAGTGTTTGTTGGCAATGGGTACTGTCCATTTAGTTTGCTACTATTTTGGTCAACTTTGTAGTCAAGAGCACAGGATTTCTACCCCGATTGAAGCTTTTATGCAGGTACAGTCACAACCACAAGTATTTATATATGCAGCAAAATTCAAACCTGATTTCCTCGTGAAACAATAATTTTAAGATAAAACCCATTTTATAATAGTATGAGTTCGAAACTGCTATGTCCGTAACACCAAAAGATGAAAATCAATACAGTGTGAGATAATCACTTTTACAAGTTTCTGAGTGAATACATAATTAGTACTCGTAACTGTAAATAAACGTTGTTTTTATTATGACATTTAATCGTCTCACTGTAGGTTGCTTGCATAAACCTGTACCCATTTCCTTGACTCTTTTAGCTTCACCGATTTGTACCGATTCATGTACTGGAAACCAGTATTTTATTGCAAACACCCTTCCATACAAATACGTACACCTATCTGACAGTAAACCCGTGCGTGCTATTAACTACGCATAATAGAGGTGTTTAAACCAAAAGCCTGCACTGCCTGCCTATCTCTCTTCCCCCTAATCAAATAGAGCGCAAAATATTGTGAATTTCAATTAGTTTGAGAACAACCCCTTTTGCGGGGTCACGTCACTTTACAAAAGGACAACGCGGACTCCTGTTATTCTATGGTCGGCCAATTAAGTATAGGACTACGGTTCTACAGTGGTCCCTTTGAATGTTAAATATTATAACTAAACGAAAGAAGGTTTTTGATAAATATTATTATTATTATTAAACGTTTAATTCGGATAAAAATCCATAGTACAGTAGAATCCGTAGTAGTAGTAGTATTGGAAAGTTTTTCCGAGAAATCTATTTTCCGTTAAATTACGTTTAAAATTGCAATTAAATTGAATATCTCTATATATTGTCTTGGCCTGTTGGTCTAGTGGTTAGTGACCCTAACTGCTATGCCGGAGGTCGTGGGTTCGATTCCCACCCAGGACAAATGTTTGTGTGATGAGCACGATCATTTGTTCTGTGTCTGGGTGTAATTTATCTATAATATGTATGTATTTAGAAATATATAAGTATGTTTATCAGTTGTCTAGTGCCCATAACACAAGCTCTGCTTAGCTTGGGACTAGATGGCGTTGTGTGATAGTTGTGGAATATTATTATTATTATTTATATTTTTTTTAATAAGTCTTTATTGTTCCCATTGCTATACTAGGTAACGGCATATGCCTCCTCTATATAAGAGAATGGGCTATAATCCAAAACGGGGGCCAAGTGCGGGTATTTTTAACGTTTTTAGAGCAGGGGTCATGGAATAAATTACACAAAGTAACCTGCCTGGGTTCGAACCTCTGGGCCACTGCAGACTGGTCTCTCAATTTTTATTAATTCTACAAGTTTTCTAGTAAGATGATGTAGTTCACTGTGATGAAGTTGAACTAGCGTGTTGCCTAAGATGTATAGCCTGAAAGGCAGAGTGGTCTGTCAGTTTCCCGTCGGCTTAAACTGCACTATGTTGCTACTATGTTGCTACGTTAAACGTTGTACGTTAAACTACTACACACAGCTTAAAGGAAGATGCATTTATATTAGGTGTAGTGAACATCAATGCAGCAAACTGTTACCAAATAAAACCCCCAAAATACAACATGTTATTTGAAAACTGTCGAAAAGTTTTAAAGCTTTTCGGTCAAGAATGTTCTAGCTACTGAACAGTTAACGCATCGATAACCATACCACTGTAATTTATATTTAAATGCATCTCAAACATATTATTATGTAGAATTCTGTACCAAAACTCTGATACTTATTAGTCTGGCTTACCCAGTACTCAATCTAACCAGTAACAACTTTACCTATATTTCTCGTAATAAGCATTGACAACATTACCCACTGTGACAGAGCCCCGAAGCGACTAGATAAAATTGCATCAGATTAATTTGCCTACCTGTTCGAACGATGCGACCCCCTGTCCCTGACAGCCTTTGTGCGGAGATATGGACTTCATTACATACATACATATCGGGGGATTTTATGGGCCAGGAATTAATATGGCGTTCTGATTTGACCTTTACTTTTTGATTACTTTTATTAGGGCGCTCGGGGCAGGGGGATTCTTTAGCTTATTTTTTTTCTGTGCGTTTGGATGTCACATACGGACGATTTGAATTCTAAATTACCGACATACTTGTTGGATTTAAAGTACACTTTTGTCTAACAGTTGTTTTAAAATGAAAGAAAGAAAGAAAGAAAAATGATTTATATGTTTCCCACAGGACAAAAACAAAAAAAAATAAAAAATGGTAGGTACATTTTTAGATAAGTTCATTCAGCGACTCGTCTTCGTAGCAACAGCACGTAAAACATCGAAATAAGATTCAGGTTAACAGGCTAGTGAAAAATCATACTGAACCATTCGACAGAAATCAAAACACTACCAAATAAGTACGTTGCATAAAGCTGTGAATCATCACAAACACGATTTTGAATTTTCCAATGGTGTCTAGCCGTTAAAGCTTTTGTAATGTAATCCTAGTCTTCGGTATTGCCGTTACTACTACTGCTGTTGGTCTAGTGGTCGCAAGCGCGACTGCAGAGCGTGAGGTCCTGGGTTCGATTCCCGGGTCGGACAAAAAGTGCTATTGGGTTTTTCATTAGAAATTTCCCAGTAGTAGCCCGGAGTTTGGAAGTTGGTGGTATACCCCGTGCCTCGGAAAGCACGTTAAGTCGTTGGTCCTGTGCCTGATCTCTCTCCGGTCGTGTCGGATTGCCGTCCCATCGTACTATGAGAGAAAAGGGAACAGAGAGTGCACTTGTGCCTGCGCACACACTTGTGCACTATAATATCTCCCGCGCAGATGGCTAACCTCCGCTGGGATTGGCCGCCGTGGCCGAAAAACGGTCAGGAGGACTATTACTGCTACTGATCAAAAAAATCATATCGTATGAATCATCAAACAACTAACAATATTGTATCACACCAATTACAAATTTACAACATCCTCAAACTAATTCAAAGAAGAATAAGCACACACAAGTAATCTGTTGGCAATACAATAGTTTGTCATAACAACCGACCATTTTTGTCCAAGCGAAAATATTGCCCAACTAAGGCAATAACGAGCAGTGTTAGTTGCCAACTTTGCCCAAGTTTTACCAACTATTTTTGCCCGTCATAATAGCCCAAGTTCAGGCGATCTGCTGTTTTCATTGGGACTGTCTTTATTCCGGTTTTTTTCCTTTTATTGTAGGATAAAAGTGGTGTTAAAGTTTCTATTACGTGTTTGGATTGGACGATTGACACTTTCTTGTTTTGTTTTTCTGTTTTTATTTTAGTTTCTTGTTCAGTTTTCAATGAGAGAAGGAACTTAATTTGAATGGAAATTGCTGTAGTAAGGGAGTTTAACAATTGTTTACCCTTTATTTAAAAGTCGTTTGGCACGAAGACGACCCTCATTGTTTTGTCTAAAAAGATCTTGTGTTTTCTTTAAATTATTTGGGATAGCTCGTCTGACGACTTTATTATAAGTTTCCGTAAATCAACCTTTTTCTTTATCAAATCAATTACATATCTGCAAAGAACAATAATATGAATGACGATATAAACTTATATCTAGTAACAGAACATCATCCACGGCAAATACAGAGTCATACAGGTATCTACAACTTATTACCAAAGAAGCATCTCCATAAAAAACAAAACACTGCTCGTTCAACGACCCCTCAAAATCCAATAAGCAGAAATCCACAACAAACTGCGATCAGTGAGCAACTGAACCCAACAATAGTCAGCAGATATCGAACTTCCGTGCTATTGAACTGCTAACATATCGGGCTGCCGTAAAAAGTGGACATTGTCCTCATAAAGATGGCTAACCGATATCGGTATTATAGACGATACCGGAACGATTCCATTTCGGGTTATTGCGATATTGATATATATATATTGTTATATGTATTGTTATTTGGTCTGGTTCATGAAATAAAGTTTAGGAGTAATGTTTAGGATCAGATACTTTATTGTTACTTATGAACTACAAAGAAAGGTACTGTTAAAGAATGGTTAGGACAATACAAGTAAATTAATACCGAGTCCTGTCTGTACCTAATAGAATTTAAATTAATGCAGGAATCTGTAATAAAGTAATAACTGAACTGGTAGACTGAATAAAGTAATTTCCTTCAATTGATTACCTTTTGGTCGCCAAGAGTAAGAATTTATGAAAAAAAAAAACAATTGGCAGTCGGTCAGCGATAGACCGAAACTCGTTGATTATGAACTCAACGCTAACAGCCAAATCAAATTTGTTCGAAGTCATGTTACAAATATCAATCTGCGTAGCGGCTAAGTACTTAATGGAAAACGACCTACTCACTTTTGCATAGTTCAAGAGACCTTGGGGGCCACTCTCTAAGTCCGTCAACGAAAATACGGACTCATTCGAAACAACTAAGTAACTTTGAAATTAACCCTACTCCCTATAATATTCGGATTCATATGTTTTGAAAATACATCCGGAGTATGGACAACACTGTCCAATCATGTTGACGTTCTTTTTTTGTTCGGGTACCTAACTAAATCTATGTTCGTAAGAGATACCGATTAGGAAACGCCCGTATCTGTGGCCGAAACTACGGGTTTCGTGCTTAGAGAGTAGACCCCCTGTATCCCAGTAGTGAGAGCATTAAAGCCTAATAATGCTCACTTGGCCGACTATAAATACGTTTCATTGAAGCCGGCCTTAATTTTTTATATTCTACGTGATTTCTATGTGAAATATTTTCATATCAAATACTTTATTATAACGAAAAACACAGCCTACCAGAACAAAGAAGCAATGACGTCATCATTGCCCAGGTGCGCCCAACCTTCTATAATCCATTATACGACACCCGCGGGACCAGTAGCTTTCGCAGAAATTTCTTCCGCCATATTTTTGTTGGCTCCTACAACATTTGACGCGTTTAAATATTATTATAACGTCACGTCCAACCTGACGCGAAGTGTTTGATTTATAATGTTGTATCCTTAGACCCACGTCACTCGATTTGTACAATAAATAATCGTTTCTCCGTGACAAGTAACGGGGCAGGATATTTGTTGTTGCGTCCTGAATACAAAGGTACTGGTTAGGTGGTGAAGTCGGAAAGGCTTTTAAAAAGGTAGGGAATTTACAGGGGAATATTGTAAAAAAAAATTGTTGGTGTCGTCTGTTAAGGTAAATAAGTTATTTCCTGTTAATTAAACCTAGATTATTGGGACTAAGAAACCAGGGTTATTCAAAACCGCGTTGGGTTGCCGATAAGAATCATGGGAAACGAAGAACAGAAATTCATAACACAAGAGAGGCACAAGAAAGGTAGGACAGGCCTAAACCCAACGTAGGGTAATTACGGGCTGAACTTATGATGATGAACCTGAATTAGTAAGTAGAGGTCGACAATTGTAATAGGTATTAACTTTCATAAGATCTGAAAACTGCAAGCTGTTAGTAGAAAACTACGGAGAAAATCATGAAAGATGAGCATTATGACGTGATCTTAGCTTACAGGTAAAATATTTATTTCTTACCGGGCACAGAGTAATCTCCGATGTCATAGTTAGGAGATTACGCTAAGAGGATTGCAGAAGCGTTTTCTATTTTCCATTTATCACAACGTTAAGGAACCGTGAAAATTTATTTTGACTTTCACAAATAAAACAAAATAACAAAAATGTTTACTGATCCAACTACTTCAAATTACACAAAAGAACTAAAGAAACTAGAATAATTATAGGTACATAATAAATCCGTGGTCAAATCTGAAGAAACTAGTGTTGTAGGTCGTTAGTATATGAAAATTCAGACAAGATAAATCTAATTTAGTCACGAATACATAAAACAGATTTCATAAATAACATAACCTCGTTCTATCTTTCTTTTACTCCTGAATCACAATAACAAATGTAACGAACACGTCTGATTACCACAACTAATTGTGCAATAATGGAAATCCTTATCGCACACCTGATCAGAAGGATGGATTAACTAAGAAATCATTTTCTCATTAGGCAAGGGAATCCCGTGGTGGACGAATCTTTCGTCCATTAGGATATACCTGGACTGGGAAAATTGTAAATGAATAGTTTTGGGAATATTTGCTACAAAATGTGTTGTTATTTCTGTTTATGAATATTAGATGTAGGGAGGGTACATAATTGATTATGAATATTGTGTTACCTAACTATTGCCTAGTTAAATTCCTTGACTGGTTTTATTTTTTGTAATATAAGTAATTTCTGTGAAAGTTGTTCCGTCTGTTTGTCCGTAATATTTTTCCGCCTCATCGACTGAATAACATTCGATAAAGTTAAGCATACGGGTAGATCTAGGTAAGCATAAAATAATTAATATCGTGGTAGTAAGTATATTCCCGCAGCACGGTAACCGGACCGAAAAATTTGTTAGTAATAAAATTCGTTACTATCGTAATAATAATTCTGTAGGCACTGCTATTCTGAGTCTTTGGTCAACCGGACCCACTCGAAATGGACCCGCGGGTCCAGTCGACCAAATCAAATTTTGAACTGGTCGACTGGACCCACTATCTATTTCCATTATAATGGTACAGTCACGGAGTAAAGTCTAATCCTTAAGTTTTATTTTTAATTAAATCAAAATAACTGTACTTATTTTGATTTAATTTCACAAACTACCAGGAGGTCCGAATTATTATGAAGAAGTATTTATTATCTTCATTGCATGGTGCACGATAATAGAAAAATGTAAAAAAATACATTATATAGATGTGATAGTGAGATTTATAGCACACTTATATTATAAAGGCGAAATTTGGTATGTGTGTATGTATGTTGGTTACTCCATCACGCTCAAACAGCTTACTTCTTCATGATTCTGGCGCCTGGTAGTTTGTAAAATAAAACACTATATCGAAATTGGCAAGGGTTAATTAGGAGATGGGGAACAAGTATGACATCAAATTTTTAAGAACATTGTTGTTTCTGATATCCTGATACTAAATGTTATTAAAATATGTTAAACCGTTTGAGCGTAATTGGATTCAATTCATATTTGAGTTATTTGTTTATCCCACGGAAACACACCAGGATCAAAAGTAGTGTGAAGTGTAGTGTACCTAATTTCATTTAAATCGGTTCAGTATTTATCGTGAAAGGACGACAGACAGACAGACGGAGTTACTTTCGCATTTATAATATTAGTTAGGAGCTTGATACCTTTCATCAAAATCCGTAAAGCCATTCACTTTTTGTCTAAACAATTTTGCGCGCGACTGTATCTTTTACTAGCTTTCAACAAAAGATGTTTCTTAAAGTTTGCATGTGGGTCCAGTAGACCAATAAAAATAAATAAAAATAATAACGTAGTCAACTGGGCCCGCGGGTCCAGTAGCGACCAAAGACTCTCTATTCTCAAACTTTAGGTACGTATTTAAAGCCACAATGGCAAAAGAGATGACATAAAAAAAAAATATCATCTTAAACTCACAAGCCAAACTCTAAAACTAGTGTTCAGATAAATTCTATGCCGCAAAACCTACTTTCGAACTAAAGACTAATAACAATACAATCAAAAAATGTTCGTCGAAAGATTTTTAATTTCTTCGCCAAAGTTCGCAGACGACGTTTTGTCAGGATTTCCATCGGTTTAGTGGGACCACAAGGTTTTCTGAGTAAAACCAACTATTTTTCTTGGCCGCGACTTTTCCCGGATAAAAGAAAACTTGCTCTAACTAAGCGAAGGAAGATTGCACTTATTTATTTCAGGGAGTTAGGTATAGTCGACACCTGCATTCAATTTTGCTGGTATTTTTAAAACGGAGCTGTAGTTTTAGGTGTTTCTCGAGTTTTACTGCTGTTTAAGATGTTACGAGAGGTGAGATAAGAATGAGATGTTTTAGTTTTAGACTGCTACGTGTTTCACTTTTATACTGGTTGGTTAAAGATGAAAGCAACAACAGAAAAAAATATTGTTAAAAAAACCTTTATTCTTTAGGTACTTATCAACTAAGAACTTTACTAAAAGTATCGAAATCAAAACGAAAATAGAACAAACTAAATCAACGAGTTCTAATTACACGACTCAGTGAAACTATAAGACCTCTACTTACACAAAATAAATCCCTAGCTAGCCAGTTCACTAACAAGACCTCAAAAAAATCTAACGACGCAGAAAATCTAGCTCAAAACCACAATGGATCCGTACTTAAACCAGGAGTACCAGGACCCCATTCAAAGACAGGAGGCTTAACAGCCAGCAAAATGCAAAGTTAATTTTAATGCAGCCCTATCTCGTTATCTGGATGGTCGATGCTTCTAAAAGGATTGCCTTGATCTTCAAGCAAGGCGAGGCAATATGGAAGTCAACTTTGCCCAAGTTGGGACAACATGCGGGCAAGTTTGCCCAAGTCTGTAAGTTACAATCGGTAATGTATTGAGGGCCAATTAATAATTAGGGGGAGAAAGTTTTGCTGTTTTTGACGACAAATATTGCTGGGGAGTTTATTATAAGGGTGGTTTTATTAGCGGGTTCGGTTATAGAAATAGCTTGTTCTGAAAAGGCGGTTGTTAAGGTAATGGGTGCGGAAATCTGTTTTTCTTACCTAGCTAACGAGGTGGAAAATAGAAGATTTTGCAGAAAAGCCTGGATAGATGATTAAAAGTATTTTGTTCTAAAAGTAAAACAGTCTTCATAGAATCAGTACCTAAAAATTATAATATTTTGAATTCGTGTGCGTTCCAGTGTTCTTTTAAGAAATACACATTATTTACCAAGTTATTCACCTATATGAAGGTACCTATTTATGTATCATTGCTAGGTCTTCCTTTAACTTTATCCCTTTAGTCCCTTAACACGTTAACTGTCCAATGTACCGAATACAGTACACGCCGCGTGGATCCATCACGTCCATGTACCGTAAATGGTACACTCGCCCCTGTATCTTTTTATGCGCTCTAACTTCATGGACTTGTGTGTTATATTGCTCTATTTATCAGGACTTGTCAACAGGACAGAATAATATTACAAAAAATGATTTGGACATTTGGGGTTATCGAAAAAATATGTATGGGGACAGTTAACGACGATGACGACGTTAACCATTTAGAAACTTTTCTAATCCATAAATTAAATAATAAACTAAATTCTGGAGCTCTCTCCATACTATCCAGTCTCGTAAGAACGCAATGCTAATCCCTCTGCCGCTATTATTTTCTCATTGCGAGCCGTTTTTACTCGTTGCATCCCGTACGTCAGCGTATAATTAAAATACTCGCGATACCGGACGAATTGGATTCTACAGATTCTTTATACCTACTGAAAGTAGGTATTTGAATTAGGTCTCGGGGTTTTTATTTCTGAGCTAGATTTAGAAATAAAAGGGTGGTATTCGAAGGGAATTACACGTCTGTCATGGCCAATGATGTGAAGGAAGGTTTTTTGAGAACTCACATATTATTATGATTCATGGAGCACACGCTGTATCGGTACTAATACCACGAAATAATAAAGAATATAAAAAGTTGTGTAACAGATTCTAGCCATTGCCTACCGGACTCTTAGAAGAGGTTGGGACATAATAGATTAAAAAGCTAAAGGCATCATGATGTCTTCAGTCCATCTAGTAAGTTTCTATTATGTTTATTATATTTTATCTATTATGTGTTTTGTCTATTATGTTTCGTGGATGATGATGATGACCACAGCCTGAATTCTCCCACTGCTGGGTATAGGCCACTCTTTTCTTGTGCCAATATCCACGTTCCTGTGCCACCCTCATCCTGGTTTTTCCCCGATGGCAACTAAGTCGTCTGCCCATCTCGCCGCCGTACGATCCACATGTCTTTTGCCAGTATTTGGACAAAATAACATGACACAGTTACAGTAACTTAAATACATCGGATCAAAGCTACCAAAAAACCCAAATTGAAAAATTAAGAAAACATTACCTATACCTTACTTTTAAGCGGTAAGTTTGATACGAGTTGAAAAACTAAACTCGAAAAAGAAAAGCAATTGTGAAAGTTTTACCAATTTGCGAGAATAAAGTGAATTTCAATCAAAGTTGTTTGAAACACAAACTAAAGGAGTTGCGGAGTATACCGTAGGTACACCTTCGACAAACACCGCTGGCTTCCAATCAGATAAGGTGCGCCGCTTCTGTGTTTTCACATTTTCAGAGAGAATTCATGAGAGAAAATGTATGCTTATTTTTAGATGCTGAACTTATATTATTTGGTGGGGAAGGAGAAAAGGCACTTTATTTTTTTAGTAACTTTATTAGGTCAGGACCTAAGTCGATGGTATACATATTGGCCTGTAATCGCTGAAGGGTTATCCAGAGGTGTTTCTAATAGAGTTAACTATAACCCATAATATTTCGCCAGATATGTTGAAGTTCCATGAAATGCAATGGAAGCGAGTCTATTACCATCAACTGGTTACGAATCCGGGCTCTATGATGGAAAAACCCAAAAACACTTTGCCAGGCCCGGTGAATTGAACCTAGGTCCTCATGCTTAGCACTTGCGGTTGCAACGATGACTAACCCAACGAGGTAGTCCTATGAAGCAGGTATGTGTAGATATTGGTTTCCTTTTTTTTTTTTTTGGATGGTGGAAAATCATGAAATGACCCCCCCCCCCCCCCCCCTCTTGGGCAGAGCGAAGGGGAGTGTCAGACTTCTACTGACTAAAAACCAAACCCATGTTCCTTCTTTGCCCTTGCGCCGAGGCCACGTCATCTAGTACAAAAATCCGCGGCCCCGACGGGAGATATTGGTTTCCTTACATGGGAAAAGGTCGTAAGTTTAGGCATGAATGTACTTATGTGTTGTGTAGGTTTATATACGCAGATACATCTAACATTCACATAAAGACATAATATCAGTAATTAATTCAATATCAGTAACATGCCGCCTCGCTAATCAATCGAATAATAGTGGTAATTAATTTAGTTTGACACAAATGCACGATCGATTGATTGGAATACCTGCCAGGTATTATCTTGTATTTGACTGGTTCCTCCAGTGATGAATGGGCAGCGATGTGCCTGGACTAATTTGATTGGATTGATAGGATCTTTGGTACTTGAATTAAGAGTTTTGGCGTTAATTAAATTATTAACCAAGTCTGCGAATGTCAAGAGAGACGTCATCACGTCTTCATTGCGTAGCAGATGAAGGTATCCTCTCCAATAATAACTATGTAGGGCGTCGGTTTCCATTGTCTAAAACGATACAGCTGAACATCAGTATCTAACATGGAGCGACTGGCTATCTGACCACCACTAATCAGATAATGGGTATCGCCTTGGTTAGGCTTGTTTTCATTATCCATTAACATTGTATGCATCATAAATTACATAACTGCCTTAACACTGTTAAAAGTTGCCCTTTGCTGGGCAAAGACTTACTGCCATGACCTCCAAATCTTTCTATACAGGGCCAATGTGGACCGCTGGTCGTTAATTTTATCCAGCTCGTTCCGTCATCTCCTGCGAGGTCTACCGCGCCGCATTCTGGCTGTGTCAGGGTTCCCAAACGTGGGTATTTGGACCCATAGCTCGTCGGGCATATAACAGACATGGCCAGCCCAGCCCCAGTTCAGCTCAGCGGTTCTTTTGGGCAACGTCAGTAATTTGGTATTTGGAGTGCAGTACAGTGTTGTATATACATATGGTAGCCTAGGATACTGCGCTCCATTGCACGTTGGCAAACTCCAAAGCCCCCACTATCATTGAAAAACTACTGTCATCCCTACAACATTTATGATTAGTCATCCACCAGTCTAGCCCCATACTCCACATCTAATACGTAGTCAACACGACGCATGACGTGCGACAGCCCTTCATTTCGCGCGGCCGGCGCCATGCTACGTCCGGACGTGTTTATTTTTCATTTCCGCGTCGACCGGCTCGGCCCTCGAGGCTCGGGGTACGGTCCCGCGCGGCCTGCTATAATTTGGAGGGAAGGTATGAGCGAGAAGCGGAATTTTGTTCAGGTTTATCCATGATTTAGGTTATGCATCTCGAACAGAAAATATACCTACCTACAACCAACAACCATGTACAGACTTAATCAGGGCTACAATTAGCCATCCAATATTTAAATTCGCAAGCATATCACAAGCATAGCCTAAGCAGTCAGCAAGATAAGAGTGGCAATGCATTAAGAGGGTCACACATAAAGGTTCCTAAGGTCAATATCGTCATAGTCGTAGAATAGTGACGGATCTGACAAATATTAAACTTTCCAGGGCAGCCATTTCAAATAATTATGTTCGTTTTTTTGAGATAACTTTTTTAATTTTAAATCTATAACTTTGAAAATTGGCATACTAGTGAAAAATAGGGTTTGTTTTAAAATGAATTTAAAATAATAACTTTTAATTGAACAGTTTTCCCGAAAAATCACATGCTTCATTTTACGTTGGAGTCAACACAGTCACATAGTATTATCCGACATTGTTCTTCGGAAAGTTCGTGTTCAAAGAGTGACGAATGTGACTTTCCGATCATGTTCTATTGACTTACAGGGTAATATTTTGGCGGATGTGTGTTCCGTCATATTCTACTTTAACCATGAGTAAGTAGGTAGGCAGGTGGTCTGTTTGTAAATAGGTAGGTTGCGGTTGGTAGGGTTTCACAAATAAAACACATTATATTTGGTTTAGTTTTTGGACCCTTTTTTAATCAATGTAATAAACATTAAGCTCCAATTAAGTAATTATCAACAGCATCATTTACTAAGAAGACCAAACCCAAAGGATCCAAACCTATTTGAACCTACCTAATTAATTCATCATTTCAACCAAAAGATTGCAGGACATAGGCCTCCCCCAGGTGTCACCGCATTGATGGGTCCCGTGCGTCTCGCATCCAGTGGGTTCATCAGGTCATCAGTCCCCCTAGTGGAACGCCTTCCAATGCAAAGTCTTCCAGTTCGCGGTCGCCACTCCAGAACTTTTCAGCCCCATCGGCCATCCGTTCTGTGAGCAATGTGCCCTGCCCATTGACACTTAATTCTGGCAATTCTTCGGGCTACGTCGGTAACCTTGGTTCTCATGCCGATGTCCTCATTTCTGACTCCGAGCGAGAGGGCTATCCCTCTCCATTACCCTTTGGGTGACTGAGTTTCCTGATGAGGCCCATTGTGAGCGACCACGTTTCGGTCCCGTATGTAATTACTGGCAACACACACTGGTCATAGACTTTCGTCTTGAGACACTGGGGTAAGTTAGACGAGAAGATACCACGCAACTTCCCGAACGCTGCCCAGCCGAGTCGGATTCGACGATTTACCTCTTTCTTGAAATTAGACCTACCCAACTGGACCGTTTGTCTCAGGTAGACAAATTGTCCACAACTTTGAGTGTAGAGTCTCCGATCTTTATAGGAGTGGGGTGTTACATGAACATTCAACATAACCTTGGTTTTATCCATGTTCATTTAAAGACCCACTCATTTTATTTTAAGAAACACCTTCATTCCACATATAGCAATAACATTGATTATTAGCCATAGATACAGCTGTATTGATTGATGGACAGTTGCTATAGTCTGCACTATCGTGAGTGGGACAGCAAAAATCGTTACATACTTCATAACGGGTTTCATGGCACAGGTGTTTGTTCATTGTTTTCAACAACCGGGGTAATCGGTTAAGGTGACAGATTTGATATCAAGGTAGAGGTATTTAGAGGGATTAAGAAGGCTACGTTGATATTTAAGAGGGAGACTACACCATGCTGATTTTCTGACGGGAGTAAAGACGGTGAGGATGCATTTTGATACACAGCCATAAAAAGATCTTCTCCAAGAACACAAGTAGGTGATGGTGCGTTCTTGTTCATATTTTCATCTGTAGATTTTATGATTTCTCTTATTCCTTGTAGCTCTTCATCGTCTGAAAAGACATCCTTATAGAAAGAAAGAAAGAAAAATTATGATGATGATGTGATGGTGAATGGCATTCCGAAAAGATATGATTATGATATAGATAATTATACTCGTATTATAATTAATTAAGGTAATAAATAATTATATATCTTGACTGGTAATTAGTGAACGACACTTAGTGTCGCCCTCAGAGAGGTTTAATGATTACTTAGGCCATCACCAAGTAAAGGTTTTGACAGTTTTTGTATGACAAAACTGTCAAAACCTTTACTAAGTAACGGCCTAAGTAATCATTAACGTTCTCTGAGTACGGCAGTTAGACACGTGATTGTACTTATGATAACAAACAACTTTCCCAATGATTTTTTACTCTTTCACTTTTATCATATTAACAACATCGGAATAAATGCGCGCGCACGCCTGTGTCTTCTCAGCTGTTTGACTCCTGAGAGGTCACAAGCGGGCGCAATTAAAATATTCTAAAGATTACAAATTATAAAATTTACTTCTTTTTATTTATGCAGGTAAATTATTAATCAGATTAGATTATATTCTTATAGAAAAATACATCAAATATACACAAATAATGATTGTTTTTCAGTAGAAAAAAGGTGGTAGTGAATTTGGTTCTAAGAACAAAGTCGGATCGTTAAATAAGACCGTTAGTTAAAAAGGTGTGTCCGCAGAATATCGTCGGATAAGATCGCGCGACACTATCATGTCCATAGAAAAATGAAGTATAGTTATATACAACTTGAAACTTAAAATTGTCAAATTTAACACCAACACAACATAATGTTATAGTACTATCACATAACAAATGATTATTTTTATGTAAACTAAGTTTCAAATTGATTCTTAACGTTCCGTAGAAAACCGACGGATAGGCAGAACCGACGTTTTAATTGTTAACTTTGCAAAAAACCAATCAATACATGAATTAAAAAATGTAAGTACGTATCACTAACTTACCTGGAGTCCCTGGTACGTAGTCTTCCTCATCAATGCACTCTTGGTGAGATCAATTCGTAATTTGTTCTGTTTTACTTATTGTTCAACAAGTTTTAACATAAGTTTTGATCGTCCAGTTTTCATTGTGGCATAGCTTTTAATAAAATACGTAAAAAAATAAACTATGTAGGCATGAAATAATTAATAAAAAGGCTAACAAAGATAAACTAATGTCATTGTATATGAATAGTCTAATTCAGTGCATCGCGATGAGCGAGTTCGACGAATAATGACGATTGAGCAGATTCGTCGGGCGCGGGAGGGGGTGGTGCGAGATCCCTGCCCGTCGTACATGGACGAGTCAAGACAAGCGTCACTTTACTATGAGCGCCTATCAAATCCGTCAGTTTACCGACTGATTAATTTGAAAACTAAAATACATTCAATTTTTTCTTTAATGCAGTGATAATAATTAAACAGTGTTGTATTCAAATATGGTAAAAAGTGATTTTCGATTTTTTTTCAAAACCGACACTATTCTACGATCATGACGATATACTACTACAAGCAAGATTGCACCACCGTCTTAAGATTTTTCTTAGACGGTTGTGCAATCTTGCTTGTGGTTGTTGCTTGTTATGCTCTGATTCTTGCCTTGTATCCTGTGACGGTACTCAGTCCCTTGGAAAGTACACACACAAACATGTTTCCCGACTGTAGTAAATCTTGGTTGTCGTTATAACCCGAAAGCCTGACAACTATATTTACCAGTTAATTTGGTCCGTGCAGCGGTCACTTCACCGGCTGCATAATTTTAAACAGCACGGGTTATTACGATACGAGAAGCATTTAAAGCTCAAACAGTGAAAACTTTATCCGCTGTTGTAATGTTACGCAAAACATCACCGACTTCACCGGTAATGGCTCCGCTTATAACATAGAGCTTGTACCACACAAAAAACATATCTCTATGGCTCTATAAAGCTATGTCAGTACGGAACGGACTAAAATAATAATATTTTAATAAACCCTAAAGTATTTTGTGGTTTTCTAAATAAGGTTGAAAGTGACTCTAAAACTATATTTTGAATTTCATTCCAAAGTCAGAATATTCTTCGCAAAAATCATTAATATTTTGGGCAAAATATAGGTAGGAAAAAACAGTCAAGGAAAAGTTATACAATTAAAGATTTACATTCCTAGAAAAATAACACAAACGGGAATGCATAATTTATTAGGATATCATTATCCGTTCATAAAAATATTATAATAATGTCAATAAAAAGGAAAATAGTTACGAAATCTTTATCCAAACAATTTACGATCTAGGTACTCTATTACGTAAAACTCTTCGTAATTTACATCTATTCACATCCCAGCCGTAAATTCTCCCCTTGATAACTGAGAAGTCACTTTAACTTGAACACTTTCATACGTACTATATCTATAGTTACAATACGCACCGCTTTCCCCGTAACACTTGCCTATAAAATATACTAAGGATGTTAAGAATATGAAATTTCGGATCTGGATACCGATACAGGAATTATAATACCGGTTTCGGATATGGTCACGGTTATGAAATTATTTTGTATTATCCGCTAGAATCAGTTAATATTGTTGACGGATATTAGAATCTTACCACACAATGCATGCACAGGCCAGACAAAACAAAGTCACAGTGTTATACCAACTCTCAAAAATATTGATTCATAAATATAAAATCAAGAAAATAAACTCTAAAATCTTCCCCCTAAAGTCTAAAATTTTGACGCCCGCCGCCTCTATCCGACATTATCCGAAACTTTTAAATTGGTTTCGGTTACTGTTGTAGATATTTTTTATTTCGGATATCCGAGTTTCGGTTACGGTTACAGAGCTCCTTATCATCCCTGAAATATACCAGTTGGGTGGAAGCGGGGTATAATCACAAGGATGGGTGTAAAATTGCAAACACCGTTGTCTCATCAGTGGGCCCTTTCACGTGTTTATTTCAGACATTATGGGTGTGTGAGCTGTTATTTTTTAAACGCTCCTTTTATCGCGGGGATGATGAAATATTTTAAAAAAGAATAGCGTTCCCTTTCTCGTATTTTTTGGTCGAAATGCTATACTTTAGGAATATGTGTGTGTATTCTTGTAAATCTATACCATTTTGACACAGGAAACGTCTTAAGAAAGAGAGAGTAACAAAATAGAAATTAAAATATTTGCTGGCAATAAGCATCATAATTAGAGGTTGAAGGAACAAATTGTAGATGAGGTACCCTGGGTTATTACGGCAGGATCGTGACGCAAGCGTGACCGATAGCTGTCGATGCTTCAACGGTTGTCGGCTGGGCCAATACTCGTAGGTAAACGCCAAGCCAAACCATTTCCATCCATTTAAAAAAAAAAACCTGTATCGTAATACGTGAACAAACATTTAAACTTACATACACAAACAACCAGACCCGAAAGAACTATCGGTACAAATAATAAGTAGGTCATACGAATATTTATTCCGTGCGGGGTTCGAACCCGCGATGCGCAGCGCAGCAAGGCATCGCAGAGCCACGGCGCCAATCGTGTCGTCAGTGTCTGCCTAGTGCCTTCCCAACTAAATACCTACCTACATTGGGGTCGGCTTCCTATCTACCCAGATGCAGCTAAATTCCAGTATCTTCCTAACCTCCAAACCCTGTTACTACTGGTATGCCACCCGATGGTTAGACAGGTGTCAGATTTTCGGGACTACCCGTTTCGACTGTCAAAAATCTACAATCCAAATAAAAAAATAAACAGCTACCTACCTAAACAAGTAGGAAACAGGATAAAAATAAATCCCGTAGGTACTAACGTCTAGGTTGTAGCCCGTAGGTACATTCGCAGCCAATGTGCCGGTTCGTTTATCTCAATATCGTAGACGGACAAGCGAACGTGCCTGCCAGGATCCGTACGAGACTGAAATAAAACACTTCTGTAACGAAGCGTAGATACCTACTAGCGAAATTTAAATTCACCTACAACTTTAACGAAATAGTGTAGGTATATAAGTTTTTAAACTGACATGGTCACTGACACTACTATTAATATCATAAACGGGATATTTACCATGTTTGATTGTTTGTTTGTTGTTGTGTTGTTTGTTTGTTTGTTGTTTGTTGTCAATGGTAGTGGTGCCGAACGCAAAAAACGAACTAGAAAGAGGGTAGACCAATTTGTCTGCACATAAACATCCACCCGCAATGACTTCAGTTTATCCGTGATCATGGTGCTTGTAACAGCGCCGAAATATCGGGAACTCGAAACAACAATCAAACATGGTAAATATCCCGTTTATGATATTAATAGTAGTGTAGGTATTTCAGCGAAATACTACTGCTTCAGTTTTTGGTTAGACTTAAGTACTTAGGTAGGTAGGTACTTACATATGTTTGGTAAGCTTCAAGCAACAAGAAGCTGGAACTCATTCCCTGCCTTTCTAAATCCAAACATTTAGGTATAGTTTGATATTGGATTATGGAAAACCTAAGAAATCGTAGGTATACCTATTATATAACTCTACTATTGGTACCTACGATTTCATAAGTTTTACCAAAGAAAACAACATGACATCGACAACGACATGTGGCATGATGAATTGATGATATCTGACACCACCAACCCGCACTGGGGCCGCGTGGTGCATTATAACCCAACCCTCTCCTAGAGAGGATCTCGAGGCCTGAGACCCTGCATGGGAACCTGAGATCAATCAGATAGTCAATGAATACAGAGATTCTCATCAATCTCGATAACACTGCCTGACCTGGGAATCAAACTAAGACCTCAATGCTCATCCACTATAGTACCTACAACTACTTACTAATAATAAAGTTATGACATGAAAAACTTGCACTTTTTAACTTGTGTAGTTAAAACTCAAAAACTAAAATCAAAGCATTTATTTCAATTAAGCCATTACAGGCACTTTTGAATGTCAGAAGAACAATTCACAAAATAAAACGAATCTACGAGTGCAATACGTCATTCCGAAAGCCACCACGCTGAACCACACGCCACCGAATGCCCGCAACAACGAACACTGCGAGCACGAAAGCACGCAGCGACGCACACCGCAACAATGAATACACGAGACCCCGAATCACGGAACAACGAATGCACGCCGCAACGCGCAACTGCCGCCCCGCGACCCGGAGCCCCGCGCACCCACCGCCACGGCACGCGCCGCCGCACGCCCCCGCATCCACAGCACTCGCCGCCGGTAACATCCGGCGCCGCGCAGCCCGACGCAGCAACTCCCGAAACGACGCATTGCACTCCTAAGCTACAGTCACAATCACAAGGCATAATAACTTGTGAAAGTACCTACTGTAGTTGCCAGTTCCTTAACGTAGATCTCATGAAGAAGAACGGGCAAGAAACTCCATGGACACTCTTTTAAATCAGAATATTGTTACAAAATCTTGGTACATTATATCATTCATGTTGAGATGGTATATTATGTGAGAAATATGTAGCAAGACGTGCAAGTTAAGAGCGTCCAGAGTTAAAATATATAAAATACAAATCAAAGAAAAATATATAAACCATGGCAGCTAAGAGATGACCAGTCTCCACTGACAGCGCCCGTTCACGAACATGACGCATGGATCAGCACCATTCAACTCAACCATTTTGAAGGGAACTAAATGATCCGACACACCCGCCACCATCAGCGAGACATTTGAGTGAGCATGACTTTCTCTCAGCCACCAGGTCAACGCCTCTAAAATATAACTAAATGTAAAAAGTGGCTTTATAGTATGTACATAGTATAACTCACACATGTGCCATGCAATTATATAATATTAAGATATTGAATCTATACAATGCAAAGATATTTTTACAATCTTCTGCAGCATCTACAATAACTTCACATGATAATCGATTTATTTGCCCCTATGGTTGTGGAGCAGGACCAGCATTGAGCCAAGCATTTTTATCATCAATGTAATCCCTCAACTTGTAGTATGCTTGCCTAAAAGTAGAGACGACCTCGAATATCTCGTGCAATCATCTGCCTAGCCGTTTCCAAACTATGTTGCGGTCGGCTTCCAGTCTAACCAGCCAGATGCAGCTGAATACCAGTAGGTACAGTTACATAGTGCGACTGCCTATCTGACCTTGACCCAATGAGTACTGGGTTATACGATACCCCTCGGTAAGATGGGTTTTGTCAGACTATAGGGTCACTGACTACTTATAACGACTGTCAAAGATATAATTATGACAGCCGGGACCAACGGCTTAACGTGCTCTCAGAGGCACGCAGGAAACTCAGTATGTAACGGGTGGTCACCAATCCGCGGGCCGACCCAGGCAAGCGGCTGCTAATATTTAGCTACGAGCTCATAATGTGTTATTAAATATTTATTTATCCATAATCCTTACATAGTATAAAACAAAGTCGCTATTTTTGTCTGTTTGTCTGTATGCTTAAATCTTTAAAACTACGCAACGGATTTTGATGCGGTTTTTTTTAATAGATAGAGTGATTCAAGAGGATGGTTTTGGTATATAATTTGAACGACATCCACGCGGGTGAAGCCGCGGGCATCAGCTAGTAATATTATAAATGCGAAAGTAACTGTCTGTTACTCAATCACGCCTAAACTACTGAACCAATTTGCATGAAATTTGGTATGGAGATATTTTGATACCCGAGAAAGGACATGGGCTACTTTTTAATAAAAAAAAAAAACTTTATTCAAGGAGTTGAAAGGGGGGTACGAAAATATTACTATTGGTCGCGATAACCGGCATCGGTAGCGATAACCGACATCCGCGCGGTTGAAACCGCGGGCATCAGCTAGTTCTGCATAAATCATGAATAGACATTTCAGCAGCTTTTCTATCGGGGGCGTAGCTCAGATGGTAGAGCGCTCGCTTAGCATGCGAGAGGTACCGGGATCGATACCCGGCGCCTCCAACCTCTTTTTGCATTTCAATAATGTCGTGAAAACTGTAATTCCTATTGAAAATACTTACAAGCCGAAAAGCATCTAATGATTTTACATAATTTTATATGCGTTCTCGTTCCGTTTTTATCTTCTAATTCTCAAGGGCAGACAGTCTGGGGTCTGACAGGGGATAATGGACGAAAACGTGTCGGCCCCAAGTCAAATGGGACAAAGACAGGAAGATGATATTTTATGTATTCTCTGTTAGAGACAATAAAAAATTTAAACATATTGTTTCAACGTTAGGCACCTGTTAATCATCACGCAGCGCAGTGTTATTGAAATACTCCAAAAACTCCCTTTCTTCTACAAAAATTAGGTGAAAATTCGAATAAAAAATTTACAATAAAATATTATATATCTTTATTAAATTAGAAACAACCTTACATTACATTAATTTCTACACTAACAAATTACATTACTGACTTACTTCAACTTCGCAAAATTTGCAATTTCACAAAGACACCAAAATAGGCCTACAGTTGAGAGAATGCTTAGCAAAACATGAATTAGTTTTAGTAGACGCGGAAAGATTATTTACTAATTAGATGTATAAGTGGCACTGTAACGTTCTCTTTTAGTGCCATAGCTAAATAATGTAACCCAAAGGAAAAATGCAGACCAGGAGAACTGCAGTTCAGGTTTCACTGCCAAACAAATATCAACACTGTACAGTGCGATCAAATTATCTTGGCAGCTCTGAACATAGGCTTTGCGAAATTTTACGCATGTAAACTTGGGAATAAAACTGTTATTGCCAGATAAACCAATACTTAAACGATCAGAAAATATCTAATTTAAACAGTGAGAAATAAAATAAATATCATAACACTTTTATACATTCGTTGTAACAAAATGACCTGCACGAAGTTCGGAGCTGCCAAGATAATTTGATCGCACTGTTCTTAAACTGAAGTCGAAAATATATAAACTTTGTGAGACCGCGCAACTATTCCGTTTTGCTGCTCAAGTTTAACCATTTTTAAATAACTTTTACTGTTTATAGTTTTCAAGGTTTACTTATAACTAAATTTATAGGTACTGGCACCTGCGGGATATATCCCGTGAATATCTATTAATATGAGCTCCCGATATTAAGTTAGGCTGCAAATAATAAGTTAGTAATCATGGATAATCACGATAGATAGCCCGTAAGTCACAGTATACATTTTTAACATTATTTCAACTAGGCAACGGTTGATATTTGTTCGGCAATAAAAACTGCTCTTGTCTGCACCAGATCAGTGCATTTCCATGCATAACAATAGCCCGCTCTCTTAATTTAATCTATCGGTCCCTCTTACACGTACGGGCTTCCTACACAATCCCGCAATAACTATCCCTTTCTTTCAACGTAAAAATCAACTACAGCCATCAATAAGTACAGAAGAGTGACAGAGAGCGATGGCAAACTACAGATACACGTACAAAGCTATTATGCTCCGAAAAATATATAATTTAATATATTCTACTCTCTCTTCTATTATCACAGTCCATAGCTTTAACAGTGATATTAAAAAACAACTTAGACATTTTTCTTTTAATATTAATCTGAATCTGCAAAATGTTGTGTCAAGAAAATTATTGAAAATCAGAAATGAACATGAGACATCAGACATAATAGTATCAATTACCACATATATTAATTAAATAATACGAACAGATATTTCTATAATAACAAAACATTATAAAGACATTTAAAATAGGCCTTTTTTACTGAAGATTACAGACATCAGTTTTAGATTCGTATTAAATAAATCTAGGTAATAAAGTGCAATAAGAACGTCAATCCTATCGTTGGTATTTTAACATTTAATCAACAATTATGCAATGTTTACTCTGAACATTCCTACTTGAATGTAAACAAACTTGAGCTGTTTACTTTTCAATATTTTATCATTATCGTCGCGGTGGCAATTTACTAAACATTGAAAACATAACAATGGTTGTTTAATTAAATGCGAAATGTCTAATCAGTACTACAGTCTTTTCAAAGTTATTTAACCCCCTGCTTTCTTAGCGTGTTAATGGCAAATTGACATCAAATATAATATTTGGCCCACAACTAAGCTACGCGAACTACGCTCGCTGGTGCAGTCATAAGATCGTCAAGTGCATCAGGGCATGTAGTTCACGGTGATAGAAGACTCATTGACTGTGTAGAGTTGTAGACACACTGCATGCTCACTTGAGATCTGAGCCGTTCATTGAATCCCGGATTTGTACTACTCAAAAACACAGTGATCTATAATCTTGTTACAATACTGTAATGTTTCTGCCACTGTGTTTGTTTCTACTATAGGTAAAATAACTGTAAAAACACTGTATTTATATAAGCGTCATTTTTATACACGCCAATAACTAACTCAAGGAACAGCTGTTAAAATGTAATTAGATCTAGTTTTGCGGTTAAAAACTACATGAACCAGTTACCTCTATTGATATGTTAGTGTGAAAATATAAATAGAAACTACATAAATATATAAAATGTAAGTACCTGAACTTTAGCAGTACAGTAAAGTTTTTGATTTTTTTCGTATAATTATAATTTATTATCAATTTATAGTTATTATTTGACTAAGTGCGGATTACATTACCATCAGTTTAATCTGAGCGCGATTAGTACACTACATAATAATATAAACAACGTTCAATAGCTGTCAGTGTCAATTTTTCAAAGCATTGGTGAAAACTTACTCTTTAAAACATGGCGGTGTTCACTTTTCATTGATAAAAATTGCTCTAAATTGGTGTGGCTTGACATAATTTTTTTACAAAAAATACTGTACTTTACAATTTTAAGTTGTACCCGCAACATGCTTTAAATTGAAGTGAATAGTTATGTATTAATCGATATTTGCTGCATTTTATTTTAAAAATCGACTAAAACGCAGATGATCGCAAGGACATTAGTCGATTATTGTCGTTACTGTTAAAAATTTCTTTCATGTTGAACGCATCTCTCATAAGAACGTTACATCACACCTGTTTTCCCCAAAAAGGGTAAAGCAGAGGTGTAAGTACCCTATTGCGCCAGTTGGTTTATTTCCATGCAAGCATCAGTAAAAAAAAAAAGTAAAACATAATAACAATTTTTTCATACAAAATATGCGGCAATAATACTCATTTACAATGTAAGTACCATTTTCAATGTGATAGGAAAAAATATAAGTATCGATGGCACGTTTTCCAAAATAATAAATTTTCATAAAATAATTTGAATTAACATTACTAAAATAATAAAAAAACACGTAAAAAAATATAAAATAATCGTTAATGAACCGTTGTATTTTTCTGAGAATTGAGATAAATAAAATAATTATAAACTAAAATTCCAAAATCAGATTAACTATGTAAGTAAATAACAAAATACACGAGATTTTAAATCAGTTTTTAACATATTTTTCGTAGTACTATGAAATAAATAATAAGTATGCCATTTTAGAATAAACATAATACTTAAAAAATAAATTATAATCAAGCCCTGAAATAAACACTAAAAATAAAATAGCAATTATTGGAATATTCTGCGAACATTAAGGCTCCTTCCACAAAATCATCTCAGTTTGATCAATTTTGATCGCTTGGTGTGGGAAATCTATGAAGAATTTGAAGCTTCCTTTTGGCTATTATAAGAGACGAGTTCTTTTTCTGGTGGATAGGTTTCAAGAATTTTCAAAATAATGTTTATATTAATGACAATCACCCGTATTCAAAAGCCCTTTTCCGCACAAATACCGATCGAGTTACGTTTGGCTTAGCCGAACATAACACTACAAACGATTTTAAACATTAAAAAAAATATAAATAACATCACCGTATGGTCTACTGGCGGACCTATTTGTCACATTTTCAACTTCAATACAAAATATAGCAGAAAAAAAATGTTAAAACATCGCAATTTTTACAAAATGTCTAGACAAATAAGATTTTTTTTCTATACCTTAGAATCACGTTAAAGAAAATTTAAAAACTACGTATTAATTTTAAGGTAACCTTCTAATAGAATCGTATTTTTATTTTATCAATAAACTATAATTTCATTTCGTAAATTGAATCCAAAGTTAACTATATTATCGACCGCGCAAACTCTATCTCGCCAGTACGAATCGGCCACTGCCAAAGGACGGACGTATCGCTTTGTGTCACAAACGCTCCCGTGTTTTTCGTAAACATATTTTCGAGATTGTAAGCCGATTACCACAATTTGATACACTTATTAATTTTGATCAAACATGTTTTTTTTGCTAGATAATAGATTGCTAAAATTTTTTTCATCTTCAGATCGAAGTCGAATTTCACGATCGATTGTTGTTGTCGATTGTACTTCGATATATATTTTTAACCGACCTCCAAAAAAGAAGAGGTTCTCTATTCGTGTTTGTATGTCCGCGAATATCTCCGTCAATTGTGGACTGATTTTCAAAATTCTTTTTGTCTTGGAAAGGGTATACTCCCGAGGTGATCCCATTGTCACCAAGTCAGTTTCTGATGATGGGAACTCTGAGAAATTGAGGGCAACCCTCGAATATCATAGGCGCACATAACGTTTTCCATACATTTTCAGAAGCTGTTCAAGTATTTGCGTCTGATAATCATAATTTCATGTAGCTGCGCTGATGACGGAAGGTGCAACTCCTCAACGGTCAGGACTTGAAAGAAAATTCCTTCAAAATTATACGTACTTATGGATCGATAGTTCTATTCTTTCAGGCTATTAGGTTGAACTGATGATAGACGGTAAATCTCATTAACCGACTTAAAAAAAAGGAGGTTCTCAATTCGTCGGCTAGAAAAATTTTAGGTTTTTCCGTCATGGGTGTCGTTTTGATGGTTTTTGGGGTCGCTGATTACGAAAATGAGGTCAAAATGAAAATCAAGATGGCGCCGACGAAATTTTTTGGTTTTTCCGTCATGGGTCATGGGTGTCGTTTTCATGGCTATAGGGGTCGCTGATTACGAAAATGAGGTTAAAATGAAAATCCAAGATGGCGGTCAAGAATTTTTTTGGTTTTTCCGTCATGGGTGTCGTTTTGATGGTTTTTGGGGTCGCTGATTACGAAAATGAGGTCAAAATGAAAATCAAGATGGCACCGACGAAAATTTTTGGTTTTTCCGTCATGGGTGTCGTTTTCATAGTTTTTGGGGTCGCTGATTACGAAAATGAGGTCAAAATGAAAATCCAAGATGGCAGCCAGGAAATTTTTTGGTTTTTCCGTCATGGGTGTCGTTTTCATGGTTTTTGGGGTCGCTGATTACGAAAATGAGGTCAAAATTAAAGTTCAATATGGCGGCCAGGAAAATTTTTGGTTTTTCCGTCATGGGTGTCGTTTTCATGGTTTTTGGGGTCGCCGACTACGAAAATGAGGTCAAAATGAAAATCCAAGATGGCGCCGACAAAATTTTTGGTTTTTCCGTCATGGGTGTCGTTTTCATGGTTTTTGGGGTCGCCGACTACGAAAATGAGGTCAAAATGAAAATCCAAGATGGCGCCGACAAAATTTTTGGTTTTTCCGTCATGGGTGTCGTTTTCATGGTTTTTGGGGTCGCCGACTACGAAAATGAGGTCAAAATGAAAATCCAAGATGGCGCCGACAAAACTTTTGGTTTTTCCGGCATGGGTGTCGTTTTCATGGTTTTTGGGGTCGCTGATTACGAAAAAGAGGTCAAAATTAAAATTCAAGATGGCGCCGACGAAATTTTTGGTTTTTCCGTCATGGGTGTCGTTTTCATGGTTTTTGGGGTCGCCGACTACGAAAATGAGGTCAAAATGAAAATCCAAGATGGCGCCGACAAAATTTTTGGTTTTTCCGGCATGGGTGTCGTTTTCATGGTTTTTGGGGTCGCTGATTACGAAAAAGAGGTCAAAATTAAAATTCAAGATGGCGCCGACGCAATTTTTGGTTTTTCCGTCATAGGTGTCGTTTTCATGGTTTTTGGGGTCGCTGACTACGAAAATAAGGTCAAAATGAAAATCCGATAAAACGGGTTTGTTAAACATGAAATCGAAATAAATATTAATAAGTTATACTATAGACTACTGGCCCGTGTTGGAAAAATTATGGGTTATGTGAACCACCAGGTGACCTATCTAGAACGATATAAGAGCATAAAATAATGAGATTCAGCACTATGCCGTCACTTGTAAGCTGTCCAACCGAGTGCAGGTGAGAATTCAAACACTCGTAGGACATTTTGGTCATATATTTTTGTACGGCATTCTTACCATCGATAGATTCATGAAAAATAATAAGAAAACGTGTAGTGCCGTAAAAAAAATGGTGCGCCACAAAGTCGGAATTTATTTTTTATTTTCCGACATTTCCAGAGTAAATTTGGTCATTTGATTTTGTACGGCATCAGTTTCATACTATTTCAATATTTTCAATACTGCTTCTAATCCATTATTCCGCAACGCCGTACAAAAATCATGCGACAAGGGGAAATAATCGAGGGTTGCAACCCCCTCTCTTTCCGTGGTCAAGGGGGTGATTTGATATATTTTTTCGATGATTTTCCACCCACCAAAACAAAAAAAAAGGGGGGGTGATTTGACACAACATAAAATTAATAATTACAACATAATTTTAAAAGTATTTTATGCATAGATAATATTTTTTCATATGCCGTTTTCGTTGGTCCAAAGAAAAACATTTTTTTTTCTAAAAAGTGATTGTTTTATTTATTCACATCATTAGAATGAAACAAATCAATTATATATATGTATCAATAATGTTTGAAGTATATATTAAACCAAAAAGTATACAAAACTGTTGATACTGGGATTGACAGTTTCAATTCTTGGATATAATATAAACACCGTTTCAGTTCAGTTAGACGTCATAGTGATTTTATCATATTATCAATAATTGTTCTCTACAAAAATATGTTAATGCCGTACTGTATCAGATGGCCTATATCAGTACCCTAGGCCTGTATCAGTACCCTTAAAATGGTAGCGTCATTTTCATCAGCCTAAAAGATATGGTCTGCATTAAAATGTACGGCATCATTTTTTCCTAATTTATTTATGTTAATACTATTTAAAACAAGGGATAAAATTTAGAAAACTGCTATATTTCATTAATCTATGATATTTAAACTTTTGCAATAATTTGCAAAATTTCAGTTTTTGTATTTCTCTATAACTTTTTTTAGAACAGTTTCTTTTGAACGGCAATACTATATAGCAATTGTATTTTACAATATCATGTTAAAAAAAGTTCCCGTACAGGATCAAATGACTTTACAGCTTTAAAAATCAAGGATACGATGAAATAAAGATAATTATTGATATACATTTAAAATGAACAATAATTTTTTGACGGCAATATTTTTAATAGTACTTTTGAGTGCTAGATAATGTTTTGGATCGGAAGGTTGGAAAGACGGGGCAGGCGAGCTCCTAGATTTCCTATTGATCTGCGGAATACTTTTGATGCAGTTCTTCAGGAAATTCCCCGAACGAACAACTCCGTTGAAGGCTTTCACAGGGAATTCTCGTCACTTCTATCGGCTCATCACCCATCTATATGGAAGTTTTTGGATGAACTTCGTCGGCAGCAAAGCCTGACAGAGCTGAAATTGGAACAAATTTTGTCTCGTGGATCACACACAACTAGTCGGCCAAAATATAGGCAAACATCGGCAAGATTAAAAGATTTAGTTGAATCATTTGGGGAGAGACCACTCCCAGATTACTTACAGGCCATTGCTCAACAGGTGGACTAAGACTGTCACCGAATGGCGTCCAAAAACTGGCAAAAGTAGTGTACCCACACTACTGCGAGATGGCCCCGGTGGCAACTCTAATTTTGAATTCCAACAAATATGATTAAATAAATACACTCGGTTCCAAAAATAACGGGTCAGTCACATAAACCCGAATATCTCCCATACTACGTATGCCATCCTAATGAAACGAAGACTGTTCAATTGAGAATTTAATTATACAGGTAAAAAATAAAATAAAACTTAGTTGCACCTACAATACTAATCTCTAAATTAAAAAAAAAACTAAAGTAGTCATATTTTTCTTAAGATTACATTTTTTTTATGATTGTTTTTTTGCTGTTTTTCATCACTTTCTTCATTTAATACTTTGTATTGCCTCCACGAGCTCTTCTGACAGCTTCCAGGTGATTAGGCATGCTGTATACCAAATTTCGGAGCCGGTGCTGAGGAATACCTTCCCATTCCTCCACCAGTGCTTGTTTGAGCTCAGGAAGCGTGATTGGTGGGGGGTTTCGACCTTTCACGCATCTCTGAAGCTCGTCCCAGGCGTGCTCGATGGGGTTTAAGTCCGGGCTTCGCGCTGGCCACTGCATGAGTTCGATGCCGACCTCTTCAAGGTAGTCATGTACAATTCTGGTGGTATGGGGACGCGCATTATCATGCATTAATATGCCATGCCGGTCCATCCTGGCCATGAAAGGACCTACATGTTCATTGAGGATCTCTTCCACGTACCTCTCTGCATTTAGAGTTCCATTTTGAATGAGTACCAGCTCGGTGCGGGCCTCAGCAGAAATCCCAGCCCAAACTTGTACGGAGCCTCCACCGTACGCCACTTTTTCCTCCACACACGCTTGATGGAAGCGCTCCCCTGGTCTTCTGTACATCAACTGCCTACCATCATGCATATAAAGCATGAATTTAGACTCGTCCGTGAACATTACCCTAGACCAATCGTCTAGTGTCCAGTTTAGGTGCTCGCGCACGTATCTCTGTCTTGCAATTCGATGTCCCCGTTCCAGTTTGGGGCCATTTGCGGGCCTCAATGGTTTCAAATTTGCTTCAGCAAGACGTCTTCTTACTGTTTGAGCGCTTAAATTGCCACCTCCAAAGCGTTTAAAGTGAGTTTTTAGACCAACAGCAGTTTGAAAACGATTTCGGAGCATTGTAGCCACCAGTTGTCTGTCTTCCCTGGCCGTTGTGCATCTTGGTCTACCATTTCCTGGTATTCTAAGGTGTGATATGGGTGTGATCCAGTCTCTTGGTACCGCTGGACTACCCGCTGAACAGTCGACAAAGATACACCAATGTTTCTGGCTGTTTCACGCTGGCTCCGCCCAAGTTCCAAAAAAGTTAGGATTCTGGTACATTCCTCTAGCGTGACTGCCATGCTTCACCTCACAGAATAATAATTATGCACGTGGAAGACGTTCACGATATTTTTTTTGTGACAGAATAGAAATGGAAAGCATCCATAATGACATGAAACAAAAATTTTGTTTTTAAAAATAGTCATTTTTTTTAAATTTTGTTTTTCTAATGAAGTTTTTTTCATCAACCAGTTTAAATAATATGCTATTAGAAGCGCAACTAAAAAGTCTTTATTCTGTTTTTTATTTCATTGATCTAACTTTTACAGTTCTGGAGGTATTTCAATTTTTGTGACTGACCCGTAATTTTTGGAACCGAGTGTACATAAAAAAAAACGAAACAAACAAAATGATTAAACGTAAAAAACTAAAAAGCATAAAAATTTAAAATAAATAATCATATCTATCTGGGGTCAAAGTCTACATACTGCATACGGCCAATTACCGTTTTTTTTACAAAATAAGCCAGCATTCCTTCAGGCGTGATCGAGATTCTTGACCTCGAAAGCACAAAACCTAACAAAAAATCAAATGTTTTTTTTTTCCTTAAAATCTGATTTTGTGTATAGAAATCAATGAAAAATAAAAACAACCAAAAAAAACACAAAACCTATCAAAAAATCAAATATTTTTTCCCATCATCACGTATCATACTTAAAATCTGATTTGAAAACAACCAAAAAAAAACGCTGGGTGTCAGTCCACCTCCACGTGGTGCCCGGTGGAAACGTGATAACGGCTAACGGACTATTTGAATGACAATGCCTACAATTCCATTTTTTTACTGTTCATGTTATTTTACATTTTGTCTAGTATAACTTATTAATATTTATTTCGATTTCATGTTTAACAAACCCGTTTTATATATTATTACTAAATTTTGAGCACATTTTCGTAATCAGCGACCCAGAAAACCATGAAAACGACACCCATGACGGAAAAACCAAAAATTTTCCTGGCCGCCATCTTGGATTTTCATTTTGGCTTCATTTTCGTAATCAGCGACCCCGAAAACCACGAAAACGACACCCATGACGGAAAAACCAAAAATTTTGTCGGCGCCATCTTGGATTTTCATTTTGGTCTCATTTTCGTAATCGCGACCTCAAAAACGGGGCCATGTTGCGGACCGACCAACCTTTTTATAGTGTTTTGGTGCTGGCAGAATGTATTTTTTATTTAATTACTTTTTTATTCTTATGCTGTGTCAAACGTATGTAAAGAAAAGATAAAACATATTATAACAAGAGTCCTTATTTTATTTTGGTAATTTAGGATCAGGTTTCCATCCTCCACATTTTTGATGAAAACGACACCCATGACGGAAAAACCAAAAAATTTCTTGACCGCCATCTTGGATTTTCATTTTGACCTCATTTTCGTAATCAGCGACCCCTATAGCCATGAAAACGACACCCATGACGGAAAAACCAAAAATTTTCGTCGGCGCCATCTTGATTTTCATTTTGACTTCATTTTCGTAATCAGCGACCTCAAAAAACCATGAAAACGACACCCATGACAGAAAAACCTAAAATTTTCCTAGCCGACGAATTGAGAACCTATAATTTTGAAGGAATTTTCTTTCAAGTCCTGACCGTTGAGGAGTTGCACCTTCCGTCATCAACGCAGCCTCATGAAATTATGATTTTTAGACGCAAATACTTGAACAGCTTCTGAAAATGTATGGAAAACGTTATGTGCGCCTATGATATTCGAGGGTTGCCCTCAATTTCTCAGAGTTCCCATCATCAGAAACTGACTTGGTGACATTGGGACCACCTTGGGAGTATACTTTTTCAAACAAAAAAATAATTTTGAAAATCGGTCCAGAATTGTCGGAGATATGCGCGGACACACATAAAAAAAACATACGAATAGAGAACCTACTTCCTTTTTAGAAGTCGGTTAAAAAGAGACGGAAACATTATTTATTTTTGACGTGTTAAAGTGCTTTCACAACCAATTTACAACAAATATTAAAATCTGTGATTAAAATAGATATCATAATTTTTTATTTTTATTCATCTAACACCAAATTGAACCATTTTATGTTGATTGATATACTGTACCTATACACAACACACATTCCAGACTTTTTTCAAAGCCGTACGCGTGTACTTACTTACTATAAAATTATGTCACTTAAAATAATAATCGTATAAATGATCAAATTTTTCAACCGTAGTACAACGCTCGAAATGCCCGTGTGTGCGTTCGTCGGTGTTATCGCTGCACACAAACATAGCATCGCACCGAAATTGCCTAAAGTTCCGCAAGTCTTGTCTGTACAAGGCCCCTTAAAAGCAACCTAGGATTACAGACGGCGACACATCAAGCTATCATATCCATTATAACCTGACCTCGCTTTGTACGAGCTTCCCGTACAATGTTAGATCAATTTGGTTAATATCTTAATTTGGTTTGCATAGGTTTATAGGCAGTCGTGCGTACCACCAACTCTTACATCGGTATCATTTTAATCTGACTATAGCGTCGCCTTGGAGGCCAATGGAGCTAAGCCACAGTTTTTGCGAAATTGAGTTAAGTGCATTAACGTACTCACAAAGAGCCATTCTTTATACTAGTCAATACTTATAATAGATGTTATAACTTTAAGGTTGATGTTTCTGATGACTTTTTGATGAAATACTCATTCTTGACAGTTACATGAACTTGGAGGGTTGTAATAATGATTTTGATGATTATAATTCTGTAACTGCATACGTCTTACACCCGCGAATCATATTTTTACTAACATACAACCTAGCACTGGCCTGCAAATCGCTAAAAACGTAAGAAAATTTGAATTTCGCGGGCTTCCCTGGAACATCCATTTTAAATATGCCAATAAATGTAAGTGTATATTTATATAGTTTTGTTAAGAGTCAAAAAGTGTATGCAGCTTAGATTTATTGTGATTCATACAAATGACAAGTCATAGAAAATAATTATTGAATGGTCAATAGTTGTAAGGGCTCATAGAACTTTTAACCTCCAAAATTATGACATCGTAATACTGTATTCTAGACTAGATCTTTAAGAGCCAAGAGAGTTAAGTGACTTACACCCCGTACTATGAGTATTAAAATGTACTTATGCGGGGTTGCAGTACTTTTAAGATTTTTGAACCTATAAAAATCGAACTAAATACGAGTTTTTTAATAAATAAAAATCATTACATAAAAATTGAACATACTCTCTAGTAACGCGATTTAGGCTCGATACTTTTTTTCATCAAACATGACTCTAAATCACAATTTCAAACGTGTACTGCTAAGACATTTCATCATGAATTTATATAAAAGTTATATCAATAGATAGAACTTTTTATTCTGAAGTAAATGTTGAAAACATATTGTATAATTTCTTTATAGTTTTTCTCCAAGAAGCAAAAAAACAGTCAAAATTTAGGCATTATATCGCTCGCGCGGCAGGGCGGGGGGTGAGGTCGTGCGTACATAAAAACAAAGTACTGCAACCTCGCCTTAATAGTAGTCAACAGGTCTAAGCCACTTAACTTTAAAACCATGATATTTAGGTATATTTTAATTACAGCATTTAATAGTTACACATCCTAATAGTCTAGGGTAAAAATTTGAACCCTCTACTACAATATGTAACTGATTTATGTTAAAATACACTCGAGAGCAATGAATCCGGGTCACTTAAAGAATGTTAAAAATCTCGGAAACTAAAAATGATAGGTTAATGCAATAAATTGTATTTAATAGACAATGTAATACTCCTTAAATGAAGGTATTAAAACTTCTTAGTTATTGTAAAGTTATATTTAGTTGCTCTCACAGAGGAATGGGAGAATATTCCCCAAAATCGTATGAGGAACTTGGTGTACAGCATGCCAAACCGCGTAAACGCAGTAATGGAAGCACGAGGAGGCAATACGAAGTATTAAAATTCAAGAAAATCGTAATAAAGTTCAAAAATTTCATGTTTCCTATTTTTGTTTTAAGGAGAGATCAGCAGTTTTTTTCTTTATGTAATTTTGTGTTAATAAAATGTATGGTGACTCATATTTTTATTACTTTCATTTAAGGAGTATTACATTGTCTATTAAATACAATTTATTGCATTAACCTATCATTTTTAGTTTCCGAGATTTTTAACATTCTTTAAGTGACCCGGATTCATTGCTCTCGAGTGTAACTGTTTTTACGCGCATCCTTTATTTTTTAAACGTCCCTAACTCAAAAGTGTAGTTCTGTGGAATAGCTCCATTGGCCTCCAAGGCGACGAGTATGAAAAAGAGATGGAACTACAGTTGCTGCCAGATAAGGTGTCAATAGCGGTCATTGCCCTTTCCTTAATATTCCTCTTCGTACGAACCAAAACAAATGAACCATACAGTATCGTTTTAATTAGAAAAAATGATGATCACGATAGATGACGATTCAAGACATGAACAGGCTTATTTTTGGATTTCAAAGTTAAGAACTTCAATGTAGGTGGGTCAATGACCGTTATTGACATCTTAACTGGCAGCAAGTATAGACATCGTGTATCCCTCTATTTCTTTCCCATATTGAAGTTAGATTACTATAAAACAAGTATCAGAAGTGGTTGGCAGGCCCCTGAAGTATGTTACAAAATGCCTTATGTATCTAATTCCTTACATTAAATTTTAAAGCAGATATATTTCCAAGAATATACTTAAAGCATACTTCTATATTAGTTACTGCACGAAATTCGTCTCATATATAATTAATACCAAATTATAAGGAAGACAGAGAGAAATACCTGTTTTGTTAGGCAATGACCACCCTTAAGACGAGGAATCATTAAAGTATTACGAGGGTCTTTGCTTTGTTTATTTTTTATGACATGGGGTACGGGTGACGGTGTTTTTTTTTCTTTCCGTCTCACTCCTGGGCAAAGGCCTCCCTCCACTCCTTCCATTTCTCGCGAACCCACGCGTGAATGGTGATAACGTTATTAATACTTTATTTAATAACTATTTGTTTTTCAGAAAAAATTAGAAGATCCAGATTTGAACACATTTATGTACCCCCGACTAGGTCGATCTGTGCGGAGGAGAGGGGGTAGTGAGTACTTGAATGGCCCCTAAGCTCTTTTTGACCGTCTCAAGCAACAGTGTTGTCGATTAGGATGCTCATTCCCATAAAAAAACATTAATTCACCACACTATTTCAAAACAATGCTTAAAAAGTTTGAGGTGAACGAATTACAATTGCTATAGGATCTGCATTGACCGTGAAATTGTAACGACACCAAGTCTTAAGCAAGAAACAATCAAGCATTTTGACATCACCTTTCAACTCTCGGTCATTGATCTATTCAAGGTTACTCGCAATAATCTATCTCTAATTTGCCAGCAAGCGAATCACCACCTTATTGTGTAAACATAAAAAAAAACATTTTTGATAAACTAATTCAATAAATGCAGCATATAAAACAGAAATAATAATCCTCCTTCCTAGCCGGTTTCGACTACGGCGACCGTTTAGTCATCAACTTACTGGCGTCTATCATGGGCTCTCATGTGGCTAGAAAATCCACCTTTGTTTACTTCGTAGGTAAACATTAACAAACCGATCATAGAGTTCAAGCGAATTTGAACTCTCAGATTGTTTTCTCAATGTTTGTTCAAGACACATGTTCTAGATAACATTACGTTAATGTCTGTGAAGGTCGCTAGACCGTATTACGTAACCACTAAAGTCCATATTGAAATGCTACATTTACATTGCGTGTTTGAAAGGCCTTGTGAAATATTCATCTCGTATAATAAAACTAGTGGTGCAGTCATTTGGCGAAAATGTGTACTTCACAGCAATATGAACATTCTAATTTGTTCTTTATGCGTAATGTTACTTTCTACGTTAATTTTGCACTGGTCTTCTTGACATTTGAATACACAAACTAAGGCTTACCAAAATAAGTACATTTTAGTAATACCAAACAGTCATGAACTCATGACTGTTATTTAAAACCTATTAAATGTCATCATAATTCCACTGATAGGTTATCGAAAAATGTGATATTTCTTACTTTATAGGCATAGCAATATCAAACTAAAATAATACTATAGTACTAAGAAACTATGATTTTGTTTAATCAACAACCTAACAGTAGTTATAAGAGGAACAGACTGATCATTTTTCCAACATCAATTTAAATTATGGCGGATAAATGCGTCACGCATTTCAACTTTTTGTATCTTACAATTATCAAATACAGAACAGGAATTATAATATAGACTTACTGCCGTTACTGCTCCAATTGATTAACGTATCAGAATTTACATCTTCAATATCTAGAAGTAGATTATCTCTATCATTTTCTGTATTCGTTTTTGGAGAGAAGACTATGTCTTCATCGTTTGTTTGTAAGTTGACATAGGACAGTGACTTCCTCTTCTGTTCTAGGTCGAAGATCTCCAAGTCTTCGTCTTCATCCTCATCGGATTCCATGGTGAGAGGAACTCGGGACAGCTCCATGTTGTCCCTCCTGTCTTCTGATTGGAGGACTCCATAGCGGAACTGGTTTGCGTCGATTGTGGTGTGTGCCCCGCCTGAATCGTTTTTCTTGCCTTTTCTCCTGGAATTTTAGAAAAAAGTTTATGTAAATACTATTCGGTACATTTTGAAGTGTATTTTACACTTTGTAACTTCCATGGCAAACAGTTTTTCCGCGTGGAATTTTCAAAATGTACTACCGAGTTCGCTGACGGTCGACCACTTTTCACCCATGCCCTGAGTTATAAGGTTGAAAATTGGTCGACTGTCAGTGTGCGCGGTAGTACAGGCGCCAGCACATCAAGTCCTAAGTGCCGTGACCTGAAAATTTTTCCCAAGAAATTTGATAGATTGTACCGTCTACTCCCTTAGTGCATGTTTACGTAAAGGCGGGGCGTCGCGCGGCGCGTGCTGCGTTTTTAATTCATACTCATGATGATGTATGAAAAAGTTAACGATTTCAAACGTCGATTTTACGAGAAGCGATTTTTCGCTCGTTAGTTTAAAATGCAGCGTTTGTTGCGGTGGACCTGTCTCTCAGTAAATTAATAAAAAAGCACGAGACGAGCCTTCTGCACGCGCCGCGCGACGCCCCGCGTCTCCGTAAACGAGGCCTTATGCCCAGAGTAATAAGGTTGAAAATTGGTCAACCGTCAGTGGGCATGATATAAAATTAAACTTAAGGCCGTCGCGGCGGGCGATTACTTGCTCTGTGGTACTCAGTAATCACTGGTCGATTACTGCAGAAGAGTCTGTCACTGTTTAATAAACTCTCTCATGCAATTAAAGACAATTAACCTCAGTGATAACACTGACTTAATCAGTACTTGTACTTGTAAATGACATGACGATATTGGAAACAAGTGGTCAAATGAGTCATATAAGTTAAATTTTGAAGAAAACCCAATTACATTACAGGTTGTGTGAGGAATGATAATAATATGAAAGAAAAACGTGGCAATTGTAGTACATATTGAGAGATTTTCCATGTTATTTTAGCACTTCGTATAGGTTTTCCTCTATTCTGTAAGTGTTGAACTAATTTCTGAATTATTTACAAAAAAAAGAAAATTGGCTTAGTAGTTGCGGAAATAAGAATGGTCGGACAGATAGACAGACACACGAGTGATCCTTTATGGGTTCCGTTTTTTTTCTTTTGAGGAAAGGAATCCTAAAAAGGAGTAAATGATAGTATGATGGCTGACAGAGGAGAATGGAATAAAATTCACGTTGCGCCGACCCCAAGTAACATGGGCAGGGAGATGATGACACCATTGACGATATTTCAATATTTTTGTTTACTAGATAAACGCACCTGCTCTCGCGTGGTGACTCAGACTATGAAACTGCTGATCATTAATTGTTCTATGACTTCTGGAAATTTTCAGGTAAGGAATGTCTTTTAGTTTTACCGTGCCTACATGTTGTTCGGCTGATCGCGTTCTACAGTAAACATTTTTTTTAGGATGTCTAGACCTAGAACAAGTTTGTGAAGAAGTGTTGTACATTTATAATGCTATATACTTATATAATCACTATGAACTGAGGTACTAGTCTGAATGTGTGCCCTGGTATGACGATATTGTATGAGAATTGAAACATAAATAATAATAATATTCCACAACTATCACACAACGCCATCTAGTCCCAAGCTAAGCAGAGCTTGTGTTATGGGTACTAGACAACTGATAAACATACTTATATATTTCTAAATACATACATATTATAGATAAAAATGCGTGCGTTCTACTAATACCTAGCTGTCTAAGTTTTAAACTACCCAAGTTACGTTACTATAACCTACGAAACCTACTCAGCTCTGTTTATACCTTTCAAGGAAAACACGCATAACATTATAAATAACACTTTTATTACCTTACATGTAAAATTGATATTCCAATGACGCGGGAGGAAAACAGACATGCAATATTATTTTAATTGCCTTAGCAAATATTGAAGAAAATAATTTAGCTGATGTGTTATTGCACAAATTTTAATATCATTAATGTTTGCTATTATTGCAATAATAACAAGAAAAAAAAGTGATAATAGTAGCTGCGTCTGTGACCATTTGCAATTCATATTATTTTTATTTCCCTATTATGATCTATTTTCCTAAATGGTCCCAGATGCAGTCAAAGTCAAAGTCAAAGTCAAAGTATTTATTGCGAACCAAGTGTACAATGTGGTGTTAGGTATATTTTGGTTAGTACTTATAACTTAGCAGCCTTTTACAAGCATTGCAATCTATTATTCGCCTGTCCTTATCATCTATTTTAGCATGCATTAAACATTACACTGAGTTACCTATTTATTTTATAATATTATGTAGTACAATTAAATAAAGAAATTTTAGTTATGTCAAAATTAAATGTCAATGATAGTGGATATAATACAATTAGTCAGCAATGTCAATATCATTTTTCTCAGGTATCTATCTAGCACCATTTTTTATTTAATACAGAGTTTAATAGGACAGGGTAAATGTTATTGTTTGTATTATAGGACAGATCGCCACTTTTGTACAGTCGTTATTTTAGACTAGATTCTAAATATTCTTTAACTGAGTAGAAGCATTTTTGGATGAGATATAGTTTTAGTCTTCTTTGGAATATTGCTACTGATTTTTCAGTTTTAAACGTGTTGGGTAGCTTATTATATATTTTTATTGCCATATAATGTGGGCTATCGCTTAACATTTTGATTCTTGAGGGTGGAGCGCATAGCCTCTTTTTATGGCGAGTGTTGACGTTGTGTGTATCTTCAACTTTAGTGAAATTGTTGATATTTTTGAAAACAAATACACAAATGTCAAGTATGTATATAGACGGCAGAGTAAGAATCTGATACTTTATGAAGTGTGGTTTGCAGGATTCCGTATTATCTATTTGAGCTAAAATTCTAATACACTTCTTTTGCATAATGAATAGTTCCACTGCGTTTACACTATTTCCCCATAACATTACGCCATATCGTAGCCATGAGTATGCGTATGCGTAGTAAGCAGCCATAGCTGTTTGTGTGTTTGTACTTTGTTTAATTTGAAACATAGCATACGTGAATCTCGATAGTTTTGTTTTAACAACTTCTATATGTGACTTCCAGTTAATATGAGTATCAATGTTTATGCCAAGTAGGCTAAATGTATTGACTTCTTCTATTTGCTTGTTTCTGAAGGTCGTTTTTAAGTTAAGAGGTGGTTTTTTGTACGATCTAAATTGTATCAGCTTTGTTTTGTCACTATTTATTTCCAAGTTGTGAATCTGAAGCCAAGTATCAACAGTTTGGAGCACATCTTGTATTTGAAGACTAGGGTTATTTACGTTTACACATTTAATTAATATAGAAATATCGTCTGCAAACAGTACTGGTAAAGCGTTTTCTTTATCTAATATTTTGGGAAGGTCATTAATGTAAATTAGAAAGCAGTGCAGTTACTATTATGAAAGGTCCATTTTACGATTTTTAACGCAATTCATATTATGATCTGCTAAAGTGGCTATTTTAGACATTCGGTCGAACAAAATCTAAGTCATCGATTCGAGTTAAGAAGGGGAGAAAGTTTGTAGTTATAGGTAGTGTGTATGTGAGTTTCGTAATTCGTCGTTTTTGCTAATGGCAATCCCACCAGGCACTTGGTTTGTACTAATTCATAATCTTGTTATTAGACAAGCCATGATTTCTTATAGCATTAACTGATAAAATCTTTTTCGTTGATTAAATGAACGCAAATACTTGCAAAGCCCAATAATCTAGAAAGATATGAGGGGAATTAAAGTGCTATTCGTTGTTTTTAGGAAATAATGCCCATGACTATTTCTCGAAGTCTACACGATTCACTCAGACGAAGGAGTGGGTTACGCGAAATTGTAAACACAGTGGTTTTGTGTACATGACTCACTTTCCTCATAAGATAAACTGTATAAAAGTAAACAAAACATCTGCAAAATTGTTTTTACAGTGCATACGAAAATCTTGTAGTTAGGTATCTCGAAATAAGAATGAGACCATATGGCATGCATATGAAGCTTAATTTGTTAATTCTATTTAAGTATTTTAAAACCTAGCTAGACGAATGGATATCTGCTGGAGAAAGATCTTGTCTAAATAGTGGCCAGGATTAATCCACAGGGACCAAGGACCGACCAAAGTCGTTAAGAACAGTTGGTTGGGAGACGCAACAAGCAATGAAGTATGGTAGAAAGGAAAGGCTCCTAAAGCTGGGTGGGTCAACTACCTATATACATTCCTGGCTGATCTGATCATCATCAGCCTATAATGTTCCCATTGCAGGGACCCAAGCCTCCTCTCTAGGAAAGGTATGGGCTATAATCCATCACGCGTGCCCTGTGCGGGTTGGTTTCCTAATTTATTTTATAGCTATTTTGTAATGTAATGCCCTTTTTTTCTTTTGTTACTTGTTTTTTTATCAGTAGAAACATGTAAATGGCCTTCAACTGCGTATTATTTTAGAACACTGTTTGTATTACCTGTAAGTTCCCTGATTAGCATAAAATAAAATATATGAAGATGATTAGAGTTTAAAAAAGTTACCTGTAAAATATAAAATATGCAACTGCCAGCAGTGCAAATCCTCCAAAAACGATGAATCCTCTCTTCAGTACTCCGGGGTTTTTCAGATCTATCTGTTTGATTGGTGGTTTGTCTGCAACTGTTACATTTGTTGTGGTTCCGTTGCCTGCAGCCACTGTTACTACAGTACTATTATTGTTATTGGTTGTATTGCCTGAAAATACAGATAATAATTAATTAATTATTAAATTCTAACAAGTGTTTCATTTTGTTTGACATTGGGTTGATTCAATTGGGTAAAATCAACAGTTATAAATTGATATTGCAGTCACAGTCGCTTAATATATTTCGATTTTTAATAAACTTTTTATCCCATTAAAGTTTGTGCCTAACATTTAAATCCTTTACATTTATCCTGAACCTTGTTTACATTTCTGGGAATCCCCAAAATTTGTAGATAAACATTGCATTTTCGTATGTTTTTGCCATACTATATGTTGGGTAAGTCCCAAGAAAATTTTTGGTTGATAAAATTTAATTAAAATAGATTAAATATATTTAATACTTATTAAGATACATATTAAATTAATTAAAAACTATAAAATAAACTAAACTAACAATAAACTATAAAAAGGCATCGAAATACTGCTCCTCAACGCTGTCAGCCGGTAATGTGCCCAAAAGACTGGCGGCATTGCCTCGTTGTATGGCAACACTTAGCCTCTGGCCAAGATAAAAGCCAGCCCTTGGGTCACGAGAAGCGTCAACTAAGCGTTTCGAGATTTCATTAAACAGGCTATGAGCACTCGGACCCCACGGCCCCAGAGTTTCAACCCCAAACGGCTCGAAAATATAGTTTCCGCAAAGGTTACTATATTTACGCCGCTTGAGGTTTTCTGCAGCCGCAGCGGCTCCACCTGCGCAGCACGATGAACTTGGAAGATGTGATGGCGCAAGAGTATCGACACATGTTGCGTCCCACACTAAAGGCCTACCCATCTTCCAAGGAAACAAAGACATGCCGTCCGGTCTCTTGCCATCGTCGCGTGCCAAGCCATGGGGTTCTAAAACAGCTGGTACGCCGATGGCGACAAGAGCACGTCGGATGATGTCGTTTAAGTTCGCGTGCCGCGCGAAACGGCCAGCACTACGGCCGCATGACAGGCCGTGGTGACCGAGGCTGTTGACAGCTTCACCACAATGACAGCGATGAGGAGAACAGCAGGCGACACCAAGGCGCAAAGAAGCAGCGAGGCGGAAGGTCGTGTCGTCGAACAAAGTGCCTATGCTCGACGACGGCAGTGTGTGAAGCCAAAGACCCGATTCCCATTCACCCACAGCCAGCAGGCGCGCACGCTCAGCAGTAGTAGCAGACGTGTTGACTAAATTGTTCTGAACTACTCTGCAAAGCGGCTCATCCCACCGTCTCTGAGAAAATGGATGGTCGGGTGCTTCAGTATTTGGGCAAGCGAGTTTCCAAGCCTCGATAGCCTCAGAGAAGCACGGCACATCAAAATTAATCAGTGTGGAAGCCAGGATATTCCTGATTAACTTCTCAGTGCCGTGGACCGAGGATATGAAAGCCGGTAAACTTAAACTGGAAATTTTGCGGACGCCGAGTCCTCCCATGCGTATGGGAAGAGTAGCTTGTGCCCAAGCTCGGTCATCCAATGCCACATTTAAAATTGATGTTAAGGTATGTTTGATAATTTGGTCCATTCTGTCCAAAAGGTGAGTGTGACTCCATAAAGGGGAAGCACGAAGGAAATATGTTAATTTAGGCCCGAAACAACAGTATCGAATTATTGTGATGGCCGAATGCATATTAATTTGGAGTAGTCTTTCCGAAACATCATTGAAATTTTGAATTTTTTCCTCGATAAAATCGGGAAAAGAATTTTCAAAGATTGGAGACCCAAGGAGACGAAGGGAGTTTTTTTCTATGAATTTGATGACAGGAGCTGTTGCGTTAAATTTTGAATAAGTATTTTGTCTGTGGGTACTGTCCGTTACAAAAACGCATTTAGAAATATTAAGGTCGAGGCCAATGTTATGTAGTTCATTTTTTAAGAAATTTAAATCTTGTAAAACAGAATCTACATCGCCCCCCAGGGTTCCGTCATCAAGATACCAAACGTTAAATTTTGAATTTAGCTGTCGAATAATTGGGTGTATAGCTAAACTAAAAATCACTGGCCCAAGGGGGTCACCTTGTTGACAGCCAACAGCAGATTCCAAAAGTTTGTCCTGATATAGCAATTTAGATGGGTGTCTGTAACATTGCCAAAGAAAACTATAAATTTGAGGTAATTCTTTTCTAGCTTCTGTCAACAGGGTGTCCCTGTTCACTGAATTGAAGGCGTTCTTTATATCAACCTTCAGGATGACCTCACCTTTACCAGAATTTAGGTAGGTCGACAAAGCGTGTACGGCAGCCTCGCAGCCCCCCTTAGAGCCATAACCTAGCTGCAGGGGCTGGAATTTTTTCGAAACAGCCTCACCATAAAATTTACAGCAAATCTTGGCTGCCATACGACGGTAGGTGGTTCCCACGGCAATGGGACGAATGCCGCCATCCCTTTTGCGTAAGGCACATAAATTGGCCCCGTACAAAATGTCGATGACGGACTCGTTCACTTTGCCGGAGAGCATGAGATTAATCAGAGCCGCAAGCTCCTTCAAAAGCAACTCACCAGCTTCCCCGGCGCCAGAACAAATTAGGTCTTTTAGATGTTGAGGACTTAGGCCGTCGAGGCCGCCGGCGGAGCCACTTCGGAAGGAGCAAACGGCTGTGACCACCTCTCGACCTGTAATGGTGAGGGAATGAAAGTCCGAATCAGGTGGGTCGGGAAAGGAAAGGCCATCAGCTGGGGCAGGGTGCTTGGTCTCCAGAGCCGCAAGTGTTTCTGGAGAACACGGTGCCACCACATCGCTGCTGAAGAGAATCCTGGCTGCTCCGCTAATGTCACCTTCCCCTAACTTAGTTTCCACTAGGTGAGAAATACCTCTTAAGGGTGTAATTCTCTGTGACGGAAATTTTGGACCTAAATCTTGAGCCGAAACGTTACAATTTTCTTTAATTTGTGCTGTTAAAGTTTTCTTGGTAGCCAAATTCTTTTGTACATGAAGGATTCGATAGGGAAAGGTGAGCAGTTGTTCCCAAGCACTTAGTGAGTTCTCCAAGACGGCAAGGCGCACGCAACTTGCTAAATTTTGGGCTACGAGCGGTCTTGCGCCTCGGGGAATTCGTTTTAGAACTGGTACGGAATTTTTGAAATTTGAGAGGGTTTTCCAAAATGGGTCGAGAGTTCGAGACAGGATGCCGGTGTTGTAGGTGTTGGTATTGTGACAGGGTCTGAGGTGGAAGCATTTTGGGGTTTGTGTACTTTCCCAATATGCACACTCAGACCCCGCTTACCTTTAAAAAACCGGGCCTGATTACATTGCGGGCATCTCTCCAGGGTGTTCAGCGATACTGAAGGCTGACTAGTACTATTCCCCACCACATCGCTGCTGCTTATACTCATAAAATATTACTTATAAAATAAACTTATCTATTAACTAAATTAAACTAAAATAATATCTAATAAAAAACACGTAAAAGTCTAAACGGCACTGGTAGATTGTAGAAGAAACAGCGCGCGGCGCAGATGCGCTAAGAGCCTCGGGTGCCGGCGCCGCCGATGAATAAAATCACGAAGTCCCGGCGACCGCTGTCATGAGATTTTTTCACCAAATATTTTCGCACAGAACAGGTTTCTTCAAAAGCACCCACTGGTTTGGCACCGAGACGGGGACGTACTACTCGGCGTTACAAACTTCCAGTCACGCAACACACTCCAGCACAAACCAGGGGCGTTTTTCTTCGTTTCTCAATACTGAGCTCAATACATACAATTTTCAAAATCCGTTTTCAAATTTTCAGATGGGGACTGGGTCTGGGGTATGGGTGATGAGCGTTGCTTGATTATGGATGTAAATAAATCAGGTTTTTTTTAAGAAATAATAATAAAATCAGAAAATAAAATTTTTGTTAGACATTGTCACCATGACATTTGAATATTATTTTACTATTAGTTTTAAAATAAAATTTTAAAAAAAATACCACTTGATATTAATTGCAATTTAAATTAATGATTGAAATCAGGCTTCATTGAGAGCATATTAGCTATAAGCAGGAAACTCATATGGCAATGAACTTTTACTGCATGAAATGCCTCAGCAAAAAATTCATAGACTCATCATAAAAAAACACATTCCATACAACGCACAATAGGCGCATAGAATCATTTTTATAATAACCATGAAGCAATGAGCATAACAAGGTTAAAATATAACGACGTGACCTTATATTGTAATACAAGTTTGTTCACCTTTTATTTTGAATTTGAAAAGACATCAAATTTACTCAAAGCCACTTTGTAAATCTCTCATGGTTAACATCTATAATCACTCCTGTAATCCCTGAAGGATTAGACTTGTCAGTTATGTTTATGTTACCACCTAATCTGTTGCTACCTAATTTTTAAAAGCTTATAAATGTAATTATTATCTATGTTTACAAATAAATGTTTTTTTTTTATATGGGCTTACTCTTGACCTCAATCTTGCCCTAAGGGCAGAGATTCTGATTCTGATTCCAACTATTGCAGTTATGACAAGTAATAGGGTAGTACAAGTAAGTCTATTTTAACCGGGCTCAGATCCAGACTATGGATGCTACTGAGAAAATAATGTACTAACATTCAAAATAAACAAATGCTTGTTACTATGGGCCATAAGTGTTAATTTGCTTTGCATGTCTTGAGTCAGAGTTCCCGAGTTTACCTACACATAATATCTAATACCCATTTGATGATTTAACCACAACCAATAGTCATGCAACAATAGTAATGAGAATATCAATAAAGGTGAGTATAATATAACTGTTTTGTAGATAGTAGGCAATTTAGATAATGCAATAAGAGATGAATTGAAAAAAAAACAAAGGTCTTAAGAAAAGTAGCTTTAATGTAAGTACTGACTTTTTACCCGACTACGGCGAAGCCAAAAGGAAGGGTAATGATCTTTTTCTACTTTTAAGACCGCGATTTTGTTAGGAGTCGGGTTTTAGATTTTTGAACTTAATTTTTTAATTTTTGTGACTGTTCTTGTATAATTAGGACATGTTGGGTTCACGGCCCTGGGTGTGATTACCAGGCCAGGCAAAGTGTTATTGGGTTTTTCTATCAGGAATTTCTCAGTAGCAGCCACGGGGTCTGGATTTGTGGTAAATTTAGTTTTTTTTTTTTTAAAACGTTGCAACACTAGGAATTTCTCCTGTATCGTGGGTGCGTTCACAAACATATAAGCTCACATACACAAATATAGTTGTTTCGGGTCTGGGTAACCCGAAACAACTATCCGCAGGTCATACAAATATTTGTTCCGTGCGGGGATCGAACCCGCGACACGCAGCGCTACAGTCCAATCGCTTAGCCACTGCGCCAACCGTGCCGTCAAAAGTTTATTAACACCCTTTTTACACTACATTAAATATGGCGCCTAGACAGACAATGATGATAGAGTTATCATCATTGTCTGCTAAGCCTTTTTCCAAATGTGTTGGGGTCGGCTTCCAGTCTAACCGGAAGCAGCTTAATACCCGTATTTTACATGGAATTATGAATATCTTACTTATTTATTCCAAGATAGACTCTAAGTTTGTTTTTTTTTTTTAAATCAACAATGAAAAATATATATTAGGTATTATGTGAGGGCAGTTCACATGAGATGTACTAAATATGTGTTACCGTTTTAACCTCAGTATCCCTTCCTCCCCGTAGATGACCCTCTGCTCATTAGAGAAAGTAAGTTCAATGTTGTGTTGCTTCACATTAGGTAACCCAATGACAGAATTTAGCATATGGCATTATTATATTTCAAAGTACCAGGTTAAGCTACATTTTATCACTACAATTTAAATACTTAGTACAACTAACTAGGCATTTAATAATAGCTATCAGGAAATTAACATTACATTTGAATTGATAAGAACTACAGGAAAACACTATGTTACATTGTGTAATAACAGGAATTAATTGAGTAATCTTACCAGAAGGTTGCGGCGGTGCGGTGTCAACTTTACCCGGCTCCTTCGTTACATTATTTCCATCGGCCTTAACAGTAGAGTTAGAGTTCAATACTCCCGATATCGAGGATTTATCGACAGGAGCACTCACACCCGGTCCACCCTCGCTCGGTCCACCCTCGCTTATGACCTCTGCTGCCCTCCTCACTCTCATCAACCTCGCAGCATTGTGGACAGAAGGCCATAGTGAAAACCTTCTATTGAACTCCGCAACACTGCCTCCATCACTACCAAAATACTCAGTCGTCCTCACACAGTTCAAACACAACAACAACAGAACACAACGTATGAGCATGTTAGATTCTTCCCGTGTCCCTTCACAATAAACTGATACCACTGTTTTACTAATTGAGGTGAATCACTCCCTCATAATTATAATTTAAACTTGTGGATAGTTTCCGATAAATTCGCAACGCATCAGGTAAGTTGATCTTGATTGATGTAACAAGCTGTCAGATGGCTGTCAGTCAGTTATAAATGTCAAAGTGACAGACAAACAACAGAAATGTACGTATTGCTACTTGAAAAAATTACTGGTAATTTTAGTTGATTATAAAAGAAAATTAAATGAAATATGGACATAAGATTTTCACTATATTTGCAAATAATTAATTAGTACATATGGAATACCACACGCCACTTTTACTAAAAGCAGACTTCATTTTAATTTTATAAATAATTTTACTGCGTTCAAACATTAAAAAAACTGAAAATTAAACCCGCCAAATTTGAAAAACAAAACATAATCATGTCAAAAAGTGTTTTGTGTATTGGCCGCGCAAATCAGCACTATCATTTCAAAGTATATAGTAACCAAAAAAAAAGAGGTAGGTATATTATTCTCTATTCGTGTGTATGTATTTTTTTTAATGTATGTTCTCCCTCAATGGTTATTGTTGACCGATTTTCTTAAGGCTGATGTTCCAGGGTAGTCCGCGAAATTCAAATTTTCTTACGTTTTTAGCGATTTGCAGGCCAGTGCTAGGTTGTATGTTAGTGAAAATATGATTCGCGGCTGTTAGACGTATGCAAGAATGAGTATTTCATCAAAAGGTCATTCTTGAGAGTTACATGAACTTGGAGGGTTGTAATGATGATTTTGATGATTATAATTCTGTAACTGCATACTTTTTACAGCCGCGAATCATATTTTCACTAACATACAACCTAGCACTGGCCTGCAAATCGCTAAAAACGTAAGAAAATTTGAATTTCGCGGGCTACCGTGCACATCCACCTTAATTCTTTTTGTATTCGAAAGAGTATACTCTCGAGGTGGTCCCATTGTCACCTAGTCAGGATCTGATGATGGGATCCCAGGCAATTCGAGGGCAACCCTCAAAATGTATAGACACTTATTACGTTTTCCAATATCCGCTTGATTGGCGCATCGCCCCTTTAGCGATAAGTAATTATTTTCTAAAATTGTTTAAGTATTTGTGTCTGATAATCGTAATGTCATATGGATGCGCTGATGATGGAAGATACAACTCCTCAACGGCTAGGAGTTTAAAGAAAATTCCTTCAAAATTAAACGTACCTACAACTCTGGACCGATAGTTGTAACATAGTATAAAGAAGGGAAGTAGAGCATCTCCGGCCCAATCCGCGACATAATTACCTACCGTACTTGCATGTGTCAGGGTTGTCACTTTCAGCTAAATTTTAATACAGTGCCTAAAAATTGGCAAGGGCCGGGAAGTTGTATTTTTTTATTTGTGTTGTCTGAGTTTCATTGAGATGTACAGCATACTACATTTTTTTTTTTTTTGTAAAAATATCGTAAGGCGGTTCACAGCATACATCTACTTACCAAGTTTCAATTATGTAGTCCTAATAGTTTTGGAATAAAAAGGCTTTTGCCTAAAAAGAGGACCAACAAATATTTATAGTTTATAGACTAAGAGTTTGTGTTTAAATTATTTACTTAGTATATACTTGTCAGTTTTTTTTGTTTATTTTTTAATAGGCATAATGTAGTATTTTTGCACATAAAGAACAATAAATATGTTTTTACTTTTGACTAAACCAACTTAAAATAATACAGATAGTAGGTACATACTTAGTTACTATACCTACCTACAATACTGAGAAATCGGCATGACTAAACGTAAACAAAGCAATAGCGGCAATGATATTCTAGTAATTGAATATCATTGAATAGCGGCATATCATCAAAAGTACCTACCTACCTAATACATTCTAGTGGGAAAGTAGGCCTGCCTACTTGGTCTGTCTGAGAAAACTAATACCAACAACAAAAAAATAAGTAGGTAATCTGAACATACTCAACTCTGGAATCTATGAATTATTTAGACACCCAAACACACAGCAATAACTTCTCCTGCGATTATCAGACATTTTTCATTTAGGTACTTAGCGGTGCCGAAAAGCCGTGCGTCGCGCGAACCTTGTGCGGTGTTAACCTTGACTGGCTCAGTGCGAAATGCAGCGAGATTTTGTTTGAGTGTGCGTGCGGCGACCGTAAAGATACTAGGCGCACACATACAAGCCGCGCGCGGTGCGTTTGTATGAAGATACCCTACTTCCCTTCTTTATACTATGGTTGTAATCTTTCAGGCTATTATGTTTACCTGGGTTTACCTGATGATAGATGGTTAATCTCATTCATCATCATCAGCCTACTGCACATAATGACGGGCCAAACATAGTAACCGTAGAAACGATGAGCGCTGCGGTATAATTGTTCTTGACTCAAGACAGTGAATCGCCAAGCGTAAGGTGGGACGCCCTCAGGCTCGGTGGAGCGACGATCTTCGCAGGTAGCAACTGAATGAGGGTGGCTGAGAATCGAGTAGAGGAGCGTGGCTTATGCCCTGCCCTGCAGTGGACTGCTGTAGGCTGATGATAAGGACTGAGAGCTATGCATGCTACTCGGAACACTCGCTTGGTTTTATACCTGCGAGTAAGCCGAAAAAATATATATTCTGATATTCTCTAGGTCATCATCCATCATCAGCCTATAATGTTCCTACTGCAGGGACTTATGCCTCCTCTTTAGGAGTGGGATGGGCTATACTTCACCACGCGGGCCGTGCCGGTTGGTAGATGTCACATGTCTTCGAAATTTTTAGTTCTAATCGACGTGACACTTCCTTACGATGTTTCCTTCACCGTTTTGAGAGCAGTGGTGATGACATAAATTACACAAAGTACCTAATGCGCCTGCCTGGGTTCGAACCCATGACTTACTGTTACTAAGTCGGGCCGCCACCACTGCTCTCTAAATCTCATTAACCGACTTTAAAAACATACATACATAGTTATATTACATAAACTGCCAAAATCATTACCCTTTCTTTTGGCTTCGCCGTAGGGCTCAACACATAAACATGTTACGACGACGCAACGTGCTACGACACGGCAACGTCGTCGTGACGATAAGAAAGATATGGATAGATCTTTTCTTTGTATCTGTTTCTTCTTTATCCGTCTTCATAATATTAGTAGGAGGTGAACACGTCTATAGAAAAGTATATAATAATATATATCTATGACGTCTAGTGTGGCCCATTTCTCAAAATTAACTGCGGCAATTCTACATGATATGCGCCACACCGTCAATACGTCGTTCAACGTGGCAACGTGCTCGACGTTGATTTCCACGTCACGTTGGAGGATAATTCTTTAATAAATTAATAATATTATGGGAACGTATATTATGGTTATATTATTATCTAGGTGAGCTGATTATGGACTTTAAACAAATTTAAAACGTAGTACGTGGTGCGACCTACGTACGTGGTACGTAGTCGTGGCCTCGTGGGTACTCCGTTGACTCTTGACTCTTGACTAATTGATCCCTTTCCTTCCTCTTTGTTTTATGTGGAGCTTTTTCTGAAAATGAATTGTTTCGGTATCCGCTCACATCGAACAGTTATGTTTTCGGTTAAATAACGTGGCGGGTTCGATTCCCGGTTCGGTTGGCGATTATTTAAAAATTGTTAAACGTAGTGTTACTATTTTTAAACGGGTTATATTTAAATGCACATCTGTTTAATTTTTCAGCACACTAGGTAACTCCACTAATTAACTGAATGCATACCAGAAAAATGCATGCTGTGCAAAAAAACCAATTGATTAACTAAACATGTCCTACAAAAAATTCTAAAAAATCACACAAAACGAGATGACCTTTTTTATCGAATTCACACCAAAAATGTAGTTAGTACATCGGATATATGATTTGTAAAACAAAAATACTAATTGCTTATCAAAAATACTAACTTGCACTCTAAATTGTACAATCTTACTACGGAATTTCTAAAACTGATATCTAATACGACCGTCTCGCGACAGTGTCCTTTATGGGCGGCATGGGCACCGGGCCGTAGGCCGACGAAGGTGGCCGGCGGAGGCCCGGCACTTCGGGGACAGAAGATATTAGTGTTAAATAATATGCGAGCGAAGCTAGCGCGCGCCATGGAGTAAATCAGGTGTAGGTTTTCCTAAGTTTTAAAATGTTTGTTAGACTAAATCATTATTAGATATACTATTTTGATAATAGTTATTCGTTCAGTAAAAGAGTTCTGCAAATGCCATTAAAAAGGATACTAAATTTGATTTCTTTAGTGTGCATAATTTGTGTGCAAGTCAGTATTTTTGGTGTAACTTTAAAATATTTTGTTCGAAAAAAGGGAATATACAGATAACGGTTTAAATACATGCCTTTACATGAACGCTAAAAACATAACACTCTTTTTTTGGGGCAGTCGTGTAAAAATGAAGTCTTCTTAATACTTCTATTAGAGAAAATTTAAGTTAATTAATAAATTTAATTAAAAAATAATACCTAATTTACGTATTATTTTATTTGTTGTTAATTTAAGTTGTTAGTTAGTTCTTTCCTTCTGTGTGGCAAATCTCGATTACGCTCTGTATAAAAACTACAAAGTAATAAGAATTAGGCGTCAAACTATTCCTCCGCATCGCTGTTATCCGGGGACGTGCCCAGAAAACTGGCAGCATTGCCACGTTGAATGTAGGTATGTTAATTCTAGGGCCATAAAAAGAGCGAACCCTTGGTTACGCGAAGGGTTAACCAGTATGTTAGTGCCACAAAAATTTTTGCCCGGTAATTGTCACTTTAACGTGATCTTCAGTCAGTCAGTCTTTTGCACCTGCAAAAGACTGACTACTCACCTGACTACAAGGCCGATATTTGCCCAACCCTGATTTTTTTAACCCAAGGTACATTTTCACCAGAGTTCACTCAAGCCAATTCAGAAGTATAAATACTTAAAAAGTTGTTTACAGGATGGAGCGCTAGAAGTTGTCAACTCTCTCGAGTACTCCGCTGACAATAGGGTATTTCACCAAAAAAATCTAATTAGTCCGTCAGATAGATTTCCAAAAAATAATGGACACGTATTTTTTCTTTTTTCACGTAAACAAAAAATAAAGACGATACAGTGCTTCGAAAAGTCGTGTCAAGTCGTGTGACGTCACAAGGATAGTACTTTTTTACCCACAAAGTGACGTGAAAAACCCCCACTCATGATCTTTGACAGGTTTCATCTTCGTCAATTTTTATTAATTTGAGAAAACAGAAAACACGTATCCGATATTTTTCGATAATCTAACAGACGGACTAATTAGATTTTTTTGGTAAAATACCCTATTATACTATTGCTTGGAAGGTACTATGTGAGCGGTATAGCAATCCAAATCTGCTTGCCACAAACCATATTAAATGTCTCTTTGATTTGAGTCCAATTGAGGACACAGCAAGCGCTGTCAGATCGTTGATGGATAACATAACCCGTCACTTACGAGGTCTGCGAGCTTTAGAGGTTCCTAATGCCGATTGGGGTCCTATTATTATTCATTTTATGTCTATGAGACTTCCCCTTCATCTACAAGATAAGTGGGTAGAGCGAAATAACACAAGAGAACTGGCTTCTTTGCAGGTTTTCATTAATTTCATCCGTGCCCGAGCAGACTATAATGAAAGTTTGATGGCTAAGCGGCCACCGGAGTCAAGCACTTCTAACAAGGCTTTGGTAACTACGACCTCCAACAACAACAACAGTAATAGTAAAAAAAAACCCTGCCAACCGAACGGTAAGCTGTCCACTTTGTAAAGATAAACACTATATCAATCAATGTACCAAGTTTTTGGCTCTGGAGCCTGTGCAACGATTGCACACGGTCAAACGACATAAGTTATGTACTAACTGCCTCAGTTCTAACCATGCAGTACCGAATTGCAAAGCTAGTGTTTGTAAACATTGCAAGGGTAAGCACCACTCATTGCTTCACATGGAAAAACAGTTGCTTGACACATCCACTGCTACTCCTACAACACTTTTAAACTCACATACTGTTGAGTCATCCGAACAGGCTAGATCCAGGACAAATGCTGTCCCTAGCACCTCGCGACCAAGCGAACAAACTATACCTACTCAAAATACACACACAAATACAGTTGCTTCGAGAGGTTTGTGACAAAGTTATTATTTTATCTACTGCCATAGTGCATGTTACCGATAGTGTAAACAAGCGACATACATTACGCGTCTTGTTGAACTCTGGTTCACAATCCAATTTTATTACACAAAAAGCATTTAGGCTTTTAAACATACCTAAAAATAAAATAGATGTGGAAGTCATTGGTTTCAATGAAAATTCTTCTAAAATCGATTATTATTGTGAGGTGACAATACAATCGAAAAGCAAGAGTTACTCTAATACAATAACCTGCTTAATAGTGCCTACTATTTGCAATTTACCAAAATATCCTATTAATTTAAAATCCTTGCATATTCCAGGAAATTACCAATTGGCAGATGAAAACTTCCATTTGGCTGGTGATATAGATATGTTGCTGGGAGTAGAATTGTTTTACGACCTAATGTGCATCGGTCGTCACAATTTGGGGACGGCCTACCAATATTGCAAAAACCTAAATTAGGATGGGTTGTAGCTGGTTCATTTTCACCAAGCCCTAAACCAACTCAAAACCAGGTATGGTGCAATTTTACTTTAAAATCTCAGTTGTGCAAATTTTGGGAAATCGAAGAGTGCACGGGGGACAATTTAGCTGAAAGTTATCACGAGTTGTCAGATGATGAAACACAATGCGAGAGGATATTCATGACTCACACCCGTACTTCTGATGGCAACTTCGTGGTTAACTTGCCACTTAAGGCGCCTACCAGCTTGCTAGGTCAATCGAAGGGCATAGCACTGCGTAGGTTCAAGCAACTCGAAAAAAGGTTCTACAGTGATGCACAGTACAAACAATTATATTCAGATTTCATGAGGGACTTCGAAAAAAAGGGTCGCATGATACAATTAGATTCTAGTTCTACCGAGCTTTGCAACTATTTACCTCACCATGCTATGGTTAACCCTCAAAAGGTTTCCACACCTCTAAGGGTTGTTTAAGTTTTCAATGCCTCTATGCCTACTTCTACAGGTGTATCTCTTAATGATTTACAATATAAGGGTACAATTAAGCAGGAACAACTTATTGATATTTTACTACGATTTCGCATGCACAAGTTTGTGGTTAATGTGGAAAAAATGTTTTGTAACATATACCTATCAGCACAGCAACGCCATCTACAATGTATTCTTTGGCGATACGAAACAAGCCAAGATATACAAACCTATGCTTTAAGCACTCTCAGCTTTGGGTTAAAGTCAGCTCCACACATCGCCACACGATGCTTATTGCAATTGTCGCAGGATACTCATGCTTCTTTACTAACACAATCCATAGTTTCACCTGTAACTGCTGCAGCAGCCAACGCGATAGCATCTGACTTCTATTTAGATGATCTAATCACCGGCGGAGACGACATCGAGGAGGTGACCAAAATTGCCCTAGAGATTGATAGGATTTTGAAGGGAGCTAACTTTATACTCCGTAAATGGAAATCCAACTCACCAGAAATACAAGGTACATTTTCAAAAAATAATGCCAATACTCAAGAGTCCTGTCAACACTCACAAAATACACAAACATCAAACACACGATTAGGTGATGATTCACACAAAATATTAGGACTAGAATGGTCTAGTCACACCGATAATTTAATGTTTACAATTAAAACACAGTCGAAACAATACAAAGTAACAAAACGTAACATTTTATCTCAAATATCAAGTGTTTTCGACCCACTTGGTCTTATAGGCCCAGTTCTAGTGGTCGCTAAGTGCCTAATACAAAAGTTATGGCTAGACAAGGCTGATTGGGATCAAACATTACCTGTTGACCTAAAACAGCAATGGGAATCATTTCATAATGGTCTGCAGAAGCTTAATACTATACATATACCAAGACACATTAGAATTCCAGACTTTCTAATAGTCGAATTACATGGATTTGCAGACACTTCAGTTATTGCATACGGTGCTGCCATCTACGTACGTTCCATGAACACACAAGGTCAATTCCAATGTCGTTTACTCATGGCAAAATCTAGAGTAGCTCCTATAAAACAGAGGACCATTCCACGATCGGAGCTGTGTGCAGCTCACCTCCTAGTGGAAATTATGGTCAAAGTAAAATCTGCTTTAAAATGCCAAATTAATGCTGTAAAATACTGGTCTGATTCAACTATAGTCTTGGCTTGGATAAGAACAGAACCATATAAATTAAATTCTTTTGTAGCAAACAGAGTTGCAAAAATTCAAAAATTATCCGATGTAAACGAAAATCCAGCCGATGTACTGTCGCGAGGTACAACTGCTGAAAAGCTTATTCATTTTAATCTTTGGTGGGAGGGTCCGTTGTGGCTCTGCCAAACTTCTGATCATTGGCCAAAATTCAATAATGATAGGAATGACAGCAATATAATACCAGAGCTCAAACATTCACCCAAAAACACTACACACTGTCACCTACACACACAACCTAGTCACTCTATAGTACAACAATTAGTATCTCAATGCTCAGATATTACAAAAATAGTACGTACCTTAGCATATCTACATAGATACATACACAACTGTAAACATAATAAACATAGTGGCTGGCTTACAACAAACGAAATTAATAAATCCATGGAATCACTAGCTAAATGTGCTCAGATAGATTCTTTTCCTAAAGAGTACGAACTCTTATGAAACAAACAAGATTTACCAAAAAAATTCAAAGCTTATTAGCTTAAATCCATTTTATGACAATGGGGTAATACGAGTAGGTGGTAGAATTGGCTTATCACAGTACAACTATAATAAAAAACACCCTATTGTATTACATAACGAACATACACTTACGAAATTAGTAATAACTCAAGAACACCTACGTCTGCTGCATGCGGGACCTCAGCATTTACTTTCATCTATACGCGAACGCTTTTGGCCTATTAAGGGTAAGGTACTTGTCAATAGGGTCGTTAGGGAGTGTGTAAAATGCTTCAGAGCCAAACCTGATACTACTATACCTATTATGGGCAGCTTACCTGGTAGCAGAGTCAATCCAGCTCCGCCATTTAATACTGTAGGTCTGGATTATGCAGGTCCTTTTCTTTTACGCGATAGGAGAGGTCGTGGCTACAAAACCTATAAGTGCTATATAGGCATATTTGTGTGTTTTGCTACGAAGGCAGTTCATTTTGAGTTAATTACAGGCTTACATACCGAGGCTTTTTTATCCGCGCTCAGACGATTCAGCGCGAGGCGGGGTAAACCTAAAGAAATCGTAAGTGACAATGGTACTACATTTGTTGGTGCTAACAACGATTTGAGAGAGCTTCATGAGTTCATACAAAATTATACGGCAGATTTAACAACTTCTTGTTCCAACCAAGGTATAGATTGGAAGTTCGACTGTCGAGGAGAACACACGTGTACACCGTATTTTAACTTACTTCTGATTTATACTATCTAAAGTACAAACAAAAGTGATACTAAGAACAATAACACTTACGTACAAAATAGCGTGAACTAGAGTGACAGTGCTACTTCAAACGAATTGTATTGAAATTACAACGTGCAGTGCGCGACAGTTGCCGTAACCGCTCTTCACCACCTCGGGGAAAGGAGACGAAACCATAACGCACGCATTTTTTAACTCGTTCGCACACTGACCACGGACCCTGTGAGTGCGTGCTACGTCACTGCCATATTATAAAGATGAGTGCACAACAATCTTCGGCCGAAATAAATATGAACTTATGCAACAAAGGAAGTGGATCACTTACTGATCTACGTACGTTGGTAAAAGAAGATGGCAAAATCTCGCTGCGAAAAAGGAAGCAGAACTTTGAGGGCGAAGTCATGCAAGAAATGTCCGACTTACGATCTGAAATGAAGAACTATTTCCAAGCCTTCAGCGAAAAACTAAACGAAATCTCGAGCAATCTATGTCAAGAAATGGTTGAGGTTAAAAATGAAATAAAAGACATGAAAAACGCGACCAATATTCTTACATCTGAGCAGACTGACATTAAGGAAGAATTGAAAAAGCTGAAAATCCAAAACTGTACTTTCCAAGATGAGATAACCCTTCTCAAAACCGAATTATCTTCCGATAAATATAATAAAACATCGCGCGAAGGAAACAAAAATCAGCCACAGTTCGATTGTGAGTACATGGCCTTAGAAATTCAAGACCGCGCAAAGCGACAGTATAATATTATTATTGGAGGTATATGCGAAATAAGTGACAAAAACTCAACAACAAGGCGTGAATACGACACTAATCAAGTGCTTAGTATAATTCAAACAATTTACAAGGAATGTCCCTCCCCTATGAGATGCATGCGTCTTGGCAAGTATAACTCGGAAAAAACTAGATATCTTAAGGTTACCTTCCAACAGCAAGAAACAGTTATGCACATTCTGCGTAACAAATCGAATCTCAACAATGAGAACGTTCGCATATTACCGGATCAAACGCCAATGCAAATAAAACATATGAAAGATCAACGTGCGGAATTGAAACGACGAACGGAAAGTGGTGAATCAGATCTCACGATAAGGTACATAAATGGAATACCAAAAATAATAAAAAATCCAGCAAAAAACTACTCACAAAACAAATACCTCAACAATGCAACTACGACACTTCCGATTTAGATAACGTGACTTATCAATACGTAGATACCTACCAAAATATATGTACATCCCCAGCCTCGTTAAGAATGTTTTATGCTAATGTGCGTAGTTTGGTAAAACCAGGGAAGCTTGATGAATTAAAATGTATCCTACGCGGCTTTAATCATACCATACACATTGTGTTGTTAACAGAAACATGGATCAAGTCTAAAATTGATGCCGATATGCTGGATATACCTAACTACACACATATATTTAATTTAAGGAAAGATTGTATAGGTGGGGGTATTTCTATGTACATACACAAAAGTTTAAAATTTGATATAAAAGAGGAGAAATATGAAAGCGGTAACAATTTTTTATGGGTAAACTTAGTAAAACACTCTCTTACCATTGGTCTAATTTATAAACCCCCAAATACGAACCTGAGCGACTTTCTTAACATTTACACACAAAGATTGGATAGAATCAAACGCAAGACAATTATTTTTGGGGACTTTAATATCGACCTACTAAGTAGTGAGCGCAAAACAACCGACTACACAGATGCTATACAAGAATCAGGTTACTATATAATAAACAATATACACGAAAATTACTGTACTCGACAAACTAAGAACACAAAAACCATAATAGACCATGCATGTACTAATATATGGAACGCTAAGGTACACATGGCAATAATTGAATCAACACTATCAGACCACAAACAAATCTACCTGGAACTCAAACAATACAAACAGACCCTAATACGAAAAGTCCAATATGATGCAATAGATTACAAAGCTCTGTGTGAGAACATGCTAAAATATGTCTCGACAGAAGAAATAAACCGCTATGCCATTCTTGAACAATATATAATAAAGAATATAAATGAATCAAAATTAAAAAAATACAAAATATTAAACCTACCACAAAAGGACTGGATCAATAAAACAGTAATTAACTATATTAATGAACGAAATCAATTATGGCGTGGTTGTTTGATGGATCAAGAAAATGTTCAACTGCAATCTAAATATAAAACTGCTAAAAAAAGAGTAGAATGTAAAATAAAAGAAGATAAAAAGAAATTCTATTATGACGCTTTTTCAAACTGTAGGAAGAACCCCAAACAAATGTGGAAATTGATTAACACCCTAGCTAAAAATAAGACAAACGATGTCTGTACTCTTCCTAAACTGACGGTTGACGGCAAAGACATAACAAACGGTAAAGAAATCTGTAACGCGTTTAATAATTATTTTGCTACTATTGGCTCTCTGTTGGCCCAGAATATAACACAAACTAATTCTAACCCACAAATTACATTAAATACGCCAGATACAGACCTTCAACTAACCACTTTAGAACATTGTACTGAAGATGAGATATCAAAAATAATAGATAATTTGGATAATGCTACCAGCAGTGGGATTGATGGAATCACAACAAAATCTATAAAATGTATTAAGAACCTAATCTTAACTGACCTAACTAATTGCATTAATGTTTGCTTTGATAGTGGCGTGTTTCCGGACAGTCTTAAAATAGCTAAAGTTACCCCTATATACAAGTCGGGAACTAAAACTGACCCCGGAAACTACCGACCAATCTCAGTGCTGCCTGTTATATCCAAGATATTTGAAAAAGTTTTATATACACGCTTATCTAAACATTTAATTGATACTAACTTTCTTTACTCGCACCAATATGGCTTTCGTCCACACTCCAGTACACTTTCGGCTGCTGTTGATTTAATTACTAAAATAAAAGAAAACATAGACAAGAAACAATTAGCTCTAGGTGTCTTCATTGATCTAAAGAAAGCATTCGATACTGTTAGCCATATTATCCTCCTGAAAAAGCTAAAAATCATTGGAATTACTTCTACAGCCTACAAAATGTTTGAGTCTTATCTTGCTAATCGGCAACAGATCGTCAAATTAGATAAATTTACAAGTGACCCGGCCAATGTACAGTGCGGAGTACCTCAGGGATCGGTCCTAGGACCATTGCTTTTCCTCATATTTATTAATGACATTAGTACAGCTGGACTGACTGGACATGTGTCACTGTATGCAGATGACACTTGTCTTTTTTACTTTGGTGATTCCATCACTGATGTCATCTCAGATGCACAGAAAGATCTTGATATTTTGAATATATGGCTTAGTCAAAACCTCCTAACTATGAATGTTAGTAAAACGGCCTACATAATTTTTTCAGCAAAGAATAAAAAAATACCATCATTTCCAAATCTTATAATAAATAATCAACCGTTACGAAAGTCAACGCATGAAAAGTATTTGGGCCTAATAGTGGACAGTAAGTTGACATTCAGACCGCATATTGACTACATAAAATCTCGAATACTCCCACTAACCGGAGCCATACGTAACATTGCAAAATGTGTACCCTACAAGCTAAGACATACTATTTACAACACGCTAGTCAAACCACATCTGGAATATCTGATCCAAGTATGGGGACAAGCTGCAAAAACAAATCAACAACACCTACAACGAACACAAAATAAAATCATCAAAGCCCTCTTCAATTATAACTACGCTACTCCTACAGAATTACTCTACAAAAAAACCAAATTATTTAACCTACAACAATTGTATACATACCATACATGCATGACTATCCGAAAGATCCTTAAGACCAACATACACACAAATATTTCATTCACACAAAAGACTCGTAGATATAATACCCGTAATCAAGATGACCTAGAAGTACCAAGAGTGAGAACCCTGTGTGGCAGAAAAACTATACAGTACGAGGGGGTTCGGCTATACAATAAATTACCCAAAAAAATCAGAGAGTGTACAAGCATACCAACATTTAAAAAAGGCCTAAGAAATTTTATATTAGACACATAAGTTTAGCTTTTTATATCGGCGTTGTAACGCCCTTTAACCTACCTACCTACCTAATACCTACCTACCTACTACCTACCTACCTACTACCTACCTACCTACTACCTACCTACCTACCTACTACCTACCTACCTACTACCTACCTACCTACTACCTACCTACCTACTACCTACCTACCTACTACCTACCTACCTACTACCTACCTACCTACTACCTACCTACCTACCTACTACCTATCTACCACCTACCTACCTACTTCTACCTACCTGCCTACCCAATTACCTGCTAAAAAAAAATAAAAAGAAATTGTGTGATGCCATATCTTGTCACATCTAGCACTTTAATTTTGTTTCCATGTTTGCTTGGTAGGTGTTTGGCAGCTGGACTTGTTTGTTTTGTAAATTGTGATCGCTTACCCTCATATTTTGTTATTTTTTACTATGAACTTAAATTTCTGTACCTTCAGATTATGTTATTTTTTAGTATACCAGTAAGTGAATTATTAGTAATTCTTGTTAAGGAATATATGTTCATAAACCATATGTTATTTTATATAGATAAACCTTGGTGTTTACCGTTCGGTCTCTTGGATGGCTTGAACGTCGTATCTAATGTAAACCTACTTATTGTTAATTTTAGTTAAGTTTCTCTTTTAAGTGAACTGTAAATGTTCTTTGAGAAATAAATGTCTTTAAACCGAAGTTCATTCCAGTATACACTCCACATATGGCAGGGCTAGCTGAAGCCGCTGTCAAGAGTTGTAAACTACACTTAAAACGGGTGTTAGGGCAAAGCTTGCTTATTTACGAAGAATTCTCGACAATCCAAGTACAAGTGGAGTCGATCCTGAATTCCCGCCCCCTTTGTCCTCTACCTACTTCCGACAAACCCGACTCTATCCATGTCCTAACACCAGCCCACTTCCTCATCGGAAGACCTACAGTTTCGTTGCCAGACTACGACTATGATGATGTCCCGGCCAATCGACTAAGCCACTACCAACAACTCCAGCAGATACAGCAAGGATTCTGGAAGAGATGGTCTCGAGACTATATCAGCCTGCTGCAGGAGCGCACCAAATGGCGCATCGCGAAGGGAGCTCGCCTTGCGGAAGGTACCATCGTCGTGGTCAAGGACCAGCGTCTGCCGCCCTGCCAATGGGCCCTCGCCAGGGTCATCGCCGTGCACCCTGGACGCGACGGCATCGTGCGTGTGGCTACCCTAAAGACCAGCAAGGGGACGACTATCAAGCGCTCTTTTAATAACATCTGTCCATTACCGATTAATGACAATTTTTAATTTTAATTTTCTATTTCTCGAAACTTTTTATTCAACCTAAGTAACTAGACCTTATTTTGTTTTTTCATTTATGTTTAAACTCAACTTGTTAATATTACATTTTAACATTGTATAATGTTTTCCTAGATTTGAAACAGTTTCAATTTTAAATTAAGTATCAAGTATGTAGATTATTTTCACTGTTTCAAGGCGGGAGTATGTTCTAAATAGTTCCGAGCGATGCGACACAGATGTTGCCTGTAATAAATTCACTAACTCGTCTCACGTCTGGCAACCCTGGTCGACTGTATCCGCCATGATTATCTAGCAATTTTCTGTGACAACATTGTGAACTTTGTACCTGTGTAAAAATTAACCAAAAAGTAATTAAAACTCATGTCAAGAGAGATTCTGCATTTTATTGAAGATCAAAAGACACATGCCCTAAGATGTGAGTGATTGATAACCTACCGGGACTTACTGTACAAAATCAAAGTCATTGAAAACCAAAGCGAATAAAAAGACTTATGTAGGGGGAGGTCCCCGAGAACCGGACACTTAAGGAATAATGAAAATAAAAAAAAACGTGTTATAGATTAATTTCTTTATTTCTCTTTATTAAGCTCTCTAGTATATAACTCATCAACACACATATATCAGCAGTCTCAAATGTCACTTTAAATGTACTAGATAATAAGGAATACTTAACATATACATATGGACGTTTTCAAAAAGGTCCCCTTATGACGGACACCCAACTTTTCGGTCATTTTTAAACTCAACGATTATTTTAACAAACTGTTTTCTTACGATATCTATTACAATAAAACAAATCCTCAGTTAATATAGAAAACTAATCATAATTTTAATAAACTTTGGCCAAACAGCGTACTTTTTGGCACATTGTAGACTTCAGAAGACTTTCTCAGGACATTTTTTTTTACATCACTTTATCGATGGCTTTTTTTCAATATTTCATGTTTCGGGGTATTCTCACATCTCAGTTTATGTTTACCCATGTTGAATCTGAAAAACAAAAAATAAAAATAAAAACAACAAAATCTAAACGGTCCGGTTCTAAGGGACTTTGAGAGTGTCCGAACTTAGGGACCCTTAGACACTTACAAGAAAAAATCTCATTCACATTGTGTGTTATAAATCACAAAAAAACGCATGAATTATATCAGATTTATACAATAGCAATAACAATTGATAACAATGAATATCATCCCATGCTTTAAATACTGTTAACAGACCTCATAAAATGAGTTCGTACAATTTTTTTACTAACCTCAAAATTCGCACCACGATCCACGACGAACGAGTCAGCACTGGCTTTTGGCACTCCCCCCCTGCTCTTCACTTAGGAGAAGCTTCCTAACCGCGACATAAGCAACAAATTGGCGTGCTTCTTCGCACTGATTCAATGTCTGTCCGGCTTTAAGACCCGTACGGGCTTAGGGGACTTCCCCCTACCTACATTGGATCTGTGATTGAGGAAGTTCAGATCAGCTCTATATTTCGTTAGGCACATTATTATTCTTATGTACCTATTATAGGTATAAGTATGCAGTTTAGAAATAAAACTAACAATCACGTATAAGTAGTATTTAATTTATTCAAATAGACATTTACATATATTAATTATATATTTTTAAAGTAGAATTTCCAAATTTTTGGTATATATATAACACTGATTGAGTATCCACATAGGTATGATAATAATGTTAAAACCTAGAGTTACAAACATCGGTACATTTTGTTCCAAACATCAAGGTACACATTAAATATCACCTACAAAATTGAACAAGTTAGAAATAGTATAGGTTTATCAAAGGACTTACTAACAATTATCTATTGTTACAAAATATCGGCAGTGATAAAACAAGCCAAACACGCTGGTTGGTGTTATTAACAATAAACATGCCAAGACCTGTTATTGTTAACCCATTAAATTTCTCCAAAATCAATACGATTGAGCTCTTATTTTTTTTACATCCGCTGTTTACAATAATAAATTACTAATCATTAAAGTATTTAAACCAATCGAAAACTAACTACATTCACTCGAAATCTCACGTTGTAAGCACACGACCGTTACACTCAGATTCTAGAGCAATAAGTTACGATTTTTCCTTAAAAGTTAATTTACAAAATTAATAAATATAAATAATTGAGTATGAACTATTTTATACAAAATCCATAACATAGAAATGATATCACGTGTAAACCACGGTTGATCATTGCATTACACGAATAGACAGGTATGTAAATTAGTCAGCCTATAAAAATAGATTGCACAAAAATCATTATGAAAATATTTGCAGTGAAAAATTTTAACGTTTAACTTAGCGTTTAAATGTTGACGCTGTGAACTTAGTCCCAAGTTAAAACTTCGCAAATTGTAATCGATTATAATAATCACTAATAGGTAGAAGTTACGCACTAGCAACATCTAATAAAGTTGCCAATAATTGTATCTTAAAACTAGATCTAGTGTTACCATTTATCTCTGAACTTGCTAACGTCAGCGCTATAAAAATGTGCTTGTTACATAGTGATAAAAAATTTACATTTTTATGGCCCCTTTGCAATAAAAATGTCTCCTAAACTCAAATACCCAAATGATCCGTATAAAGCGGCGCTCTGCAGCTCAAGCGGCAGGTCTCTACTATTTTTCTAAAGTTAAGTACTTTAAATTGGATATAGTTTTTCGACACGTCAACTACCCTCTTAAGATACCACATAACGTTAAACTTTTATAGTAATCCTACTTGTTTACCTCAAATTTATGTTGGCTAATAAATCTTCTGAAACTTTAATATAGTAATTAATTTTATATTCATTAATTTTATATCTTATATTTTAGATACGGTTTTAAATACACAAAACGGCTCCCATTTTGTGTTGAAATGTTAAATTCATCGACCATATTAATATGTTCCAAATTAAATTAATTATTACAATTAATTCATAACAACAATGAATACAGTCGCAGAGAAGATAGATAGCTTTTGTTTTAAGATTGAAATGTTTCCAGAAATGTAAAATATTGTCAAATTTTAATCAAGCCTTAACCCTAAAACCATGGCACACAAATTATTTCTAACAAAGGAGGGAACTTTTCACAACTGGGATTTATTTTATTATCGTGTTTCGATCAGATCATGTTAAAATGCTCTCATTCAACGTTTAAAAATTTGCAAGTATAGAATTCCGAAATCTGAGCAATTCTGTTACGTATCTCGTAAAGAAAATGAGCTGAAATTATGTGCTTGGTCGCTTTAAAGTCTCCACAGTCAGTCTTTCAAGAAACCTAATTTTTATTGAATCTGTTAAAATAGAATGGAATGTGAAAGATAAACGAAGTATGAAAGAACCGTAGCAAATAATAACCAACATAACAATGATCCATAGGGTAGGTAGATCCAGGTGATTATATCGTGTCAACTACAATACTGTCCGGAAGAGCAATTACTTAGTCACGTCTACATTGTAAAATGCAATGTTTACCATCCTAAATTCGTCACACCTATACTAACACTTGAAATAGCGAGATGATTTTGAAAACTAGTAGTAATTTTATCCGTTCTACCTACAAAAAATTGCTGTCCCGGATTAGGACGAAATCCGTAGTTTTCATCCTAGTTGCATTTAGGATGTTGTTGATTGGACTTAGGTCTCCAACTTAGTTAGCTTGAAGCGCTCACTCCAAGCGCGCTTTGTAGCTGGTCTTCCATATTTCGGCTAGAGTAACAGCTGAGTGGAAACGGTGGAAAATACAGAGTGGTAGGGTGAAGCGCTGTACGAGAGACCAAGCCACGAATCCGTAGAAATCAAGTTGCACCTGGAAAGAGAATTTAAGTATTATAAGTAAGTCAGTAAAATCAAAGTAGAGACACCCAAAATGCCATGAAGCTGAAAGGTGCTCAGAACAGTAAGTAGCAACAGGCGGTACTTACAGGGTTAGCCAGGACTTTTTGTGCTTCGAAGGTGTAAATGAGCCACATGGTAACGTTGCAGATCAGGAGGAAGGTGACGGCCTGTCGGGCGGGCTTGCTGCGTTCTTGTTCGGGTAGGTGGACGCGACGGCGGGAAACATCGGCAATGAATAGCAGTTGAAGGACCACCTGAGTTACGAAATTAAACGGTATATTGATATTGATTGATTTTTCTATTGATTTTTCGAAAGACGAGACTGAAACCCATTCGACAAGAAATAATTAAATGTAAGGAAGCAGTATTTTACCTGAAGCACGCTCAAGCAACCAGTAATCATGACGAGAAGGTTCGGCTCATGAGTGAAGGCTCCCATTCCACCAGCGATGACGCTGAACACAGCATACACGAAGAGGCCAAATGCAGAGACACGTAGCAGGATGTCGTTCAGGTCAGATTGTTCCTCGGAGCGGAACTTCAAAGATTGCACCCTGCGGAGAGGCTCGGTACAGGAGGGAGGAGTATTGCTCCATTTCATTACACGACCACTAATATTAGAGAATGAGTGAAACCAAAAAATGGTAAACAAAAAGACAACATAAAGAAACAAGGTGTGGTAAGAGCAGAAATGCAATGGAAAATTTATTGGAATTGTGGACAGTGAGTATGTGGGTTAGCACGGTCGATGTGCAAACAAAAACAAATTGGAGCCATTGATGGAGTGTAGGATATTCAAACATGAACGGGATAAAGGGATGAATGGGATTGGAGAAAATAAAAACAAAATAATTAACACAAAACTAAACTAAAAAAATACAGACAAATACTTCTAATGGTAATTAAAATGTGCTCTCTAGAAGAAAACTAATTTCTTACCGTATAAATCCAATTAAAATCGCCAGTATCGAGAGAACCATCAAAGCACAGTGGGATACATCGGCCAAATAGATCGACAGGCGCTTCAACTCTTGGTGTCTGATCAGGACGAAGAAGAGTATCAAACAGATGAGAGAGGCGACGAGCAGCAGTAGTCCACAGAAGAGGCCTTTGGAGGCTCCGGCACAATCGACGCGGTTTCCTCGCTGAGCCGCCGCAAGCGCCGCAGCCCTGCGGGAGAGAACAGCCTCCAGACGTCTTTCCAGATCTTCGTCGTTGGCCACGCTGTAACCAAACGCGTGCAAAGTCACGGACGCGTTGATAATTTTTAATGCTCAGTCTACTCTAATCGAGGTCTAGTGTTAGGAAACTGCCGGGATGAGCGTGACTCTAATGTTAGGGGAAACTATTTACAAGTGGTTACAGAAAGTTAAAGTTATATACAGTTAGTAACTTTATGTTAATGGAGGTGCTGAATGGTATCTAAACTGTGGTTAATGTTACTCTATATTTACGGTTACTGGGTTACGGAATTTGCATAACACAAAACGTTTATATTACCTGGGGTAGCGGCCAATGTGCTTCCACATAACGTAAATGACGGCGGCGCCGATGAGGGAGTACTCAATGATGAACGGATACAGATAAGGCGCCGAGTCGGTTACGATAGTGCCCATAATTGGGTTTCGGCCGCACACCGTAGTGTTATCAATATTGGCGATCAGCGCAGCGGGATTGAGGCCGTCGAATGACTCGAAGATCTCTGAAGAGTTGGGCACTGAAAAAAAATGCTCACCGTCAAATATTCTCATCCAAATTTGATCAAGATTATCAAAAAAACTAATCTACACATTGAAACTACTGCCCTCTTTTGCTATTCTAGATTTAAATACCTATTGTGATACTTTAAATTCGTGGATAGTGTGCGAACCAGTCGACAAAGTATTAAAATTACTTAATGCAAATCTAAAAATAGCAAAAGGTGACTGCATAACCCATAAGTATTTACATGCAAAAGACGCAAAGAAACTTAACCTAAAGTAAAATAATGAGGAAACTCATGTGCAACGGACGCGTACGTGGGATACGAATGAACACAAAAAATATCTGACAAACCGCAAATAAAAAGTGCAACGGCGTTTTACTTTTGTAATAATTCAATGCGACACTCCAACGACCAACCTGGCGAATGTGGCGGTTCATCTACACGATAAGTTTCGATACTATTGCCCCACTCATCTCTATCAGTTACTATCTGTCCGGAAGTCGTGCTTGGCATCATAGTCGATATAGCGTTAAGAATCGGTTTCAAAGTCGAAGTACGAAGCCACTGGAAGACTTCTAACATGGCCGTCTGTGTCTGAGTCGCTTTATCGGACTCCGTGGTTAGTGGTGCAAAAGATGTCGTAGTAAATGGATTGTCATTGGGCCATTCTCTGAACTCGCGACCATATCCCATCCCGTTGTCATAACCTACCGTAGTCTTTATAGTATCGATTAGTTTTGACTTAGGAAGTAACCCACCACCCACGATATTATATGATGAGATAGTAGTAGCTGAAAAATTAGTCCAAACACATTTTAATTGACATACATGCACATAATAGCGACACAGGGAAACAGAACATTGATGTGGATGAATACTAACTTGTGGTAGGAGTGGTGTTGGGAACAGCTGTGGAGGTGACAACGTTCATGAGTTGCTCTCCAGTGGTCTTAGCAGTGGTTATTACGGTAGATGCGATAGAGGTAGCAGCGGTGGAAGCAGCACCGAACACTTTGCCGGAATGCCTCAAAGTGTGCTTACGGATGACTTCTGAAGACGAAGGCGCCATTAATTTATGTACAAAAGTGGTTTATGATTTATAAAAAACAACAAAAGCAGGTTAGTTGCAAGAGATTGAAATGCAAAATGCTTTTAGATATAAGAAAATGATTTAAATTTAATCTATTTAAATTAAAAATATATACTCACTGCCAAGAACGCCTTCGCCAGAATATCCATGTGGATTCTTAATGTGATAATCAGTGATTTCTTTCAGGGACTCCAATACCAGGGTTCGAATCCAAACACAAATGTTTGTCGCAACAACATGCATCAGACCAAATCTAGCAATCACTTTGAATCGATGAATGTTCAGCTAAAAAATCGAAAGATGTATAAATAATTGCAAAACTTCAAAAATTTAACCACAATATTAAATTCGTTTTTTACCCGGGAATTCATGAAGATGAAGTACATTTGCATAAAAGTGAACACCATTTGCAAGACGGGATTGACTCCCTTCAAAATTAAGTAGCAAGGCGACTCCATGGGCAATTCGAAGAATGTGCCAAACTCCAGTCCATTGTAAATCATAGTACCGAGACCAAAGGCTGAAAGACGAAAGAAATACATAGAAACAGTAACAATAGAGTAGCAAAATTTTGTTGACCTTAATGCTACAATTAATAAAGATAATCATACCAATAGCGCCAATCCTAAGGAAGAAGCTGCCGTGGCTGTGGTCGTTCTGAGAAGTCTTGCGCCTACGAGCTGGTCTTGCAACAGGACCGGCTTCCAGCTCCACAATATCCTGCTGCTGGTGCTGCTGAAATTGTTGCAGGAATTGAAGTTAGTAAAATGTTAAGAGAAATAATGTTCACAAACGCAAGGACCAACCAGACGCCTTAAAATGCAGTATTTTCTGGTTATAGGAGTAACTGGGAGATTGATTGTTTGATTTCATTCTGAAAACAAGGTGGCAATTGCAACTAGCTTAGATATAATTAGTAAAACTAAATGAAAGGAGGATTCGTTTGTTATTATTAATAAGTTTGAACTCAGGAAAATGTCGATGCAATTCTATAATCTTAAAGTCAAGTGAAATGACTTCCAAGTGTGTACGAAGCCTACATGAAAGCAAGGTGATCCATTAGCGAAAACAGAAGCACTATGAACAGACGAACTACAACAGCACATCCAAAGCACTCCGTAATGATATGATACACTTCAAGCGGGATGCGTCAAGATACCTCACCTGATCAGACGCATACAATTGTGCCATTTGCAATTGCAATTGCTGTTGACGAACTTTATCACGCATCTTACGGGGATACACCTCCTGCCCAAATGATATGGAAAAAACAAAAAAGTAGGCAGCGTAAACAAAAAAGGGATTCATGCGGCCTGATGTGTTCGGACGAAGCATTGACCATGATAATAGTGAACGGTCAAATAACAAAAATTGCGAACGAGTGCGAATCACAAAAAAGTTAAATTAAACAAATCACGTAGGTAGGTAATTGAAATTAATAAAACAAATTTGTGGTTAACTAACACAGGACGACACGCGAAAGCGACAATAGAATGTGGAATAATGTTAAATACAAAAATAATGGATGTGCTGTGTATGATAGCGTTGTGGAGTGTAACACTCACCTGGAATTGACTTTGTTTCTTGGCCTCTTTAGAAGCCTTTTCTTTCTCTTCTTTGTCCTTTCCTTTGTCTTTAGACTTGCCATCCTTCTTTCCATCTTTCTTGTCTTTGCCTTCCTTTCCATCTTTGCCTTCTTTTGCTTCCTTATCTTTGGTTTTCTTTTCCTTTTCTTTCTTAGGCTTCTTCTCTTTTGGCAGGGGCTTCGGTTTTGGAGGACTTCCACTGCAGCATGCACTCTCTGAACAAAGACATGCATTAAGTATTTAAATCAAAGTCTATCTGTAGCTTAAAATGATTGGAAGTTGAAATTACACGTACCTTGGAGCAAGAAGCAGAAGACGTACAACAAAAACAGAATGCTCATGCCATACAGGTAGGTGAAGAACCCCTCATAATAATAGAGGGGGAGGTTGTGTGTGATGACATCACTGATGACGTAAGCTATACACACAACAACCAGGAGTTTCGCGTAGATGAAACTCGAGATGATGAAGAGTGAAGTTCTGTGAAAGAAAGAAAAAATGTACGTTAGCATAGGTGGCAAGTTTGAATGCAAGAGCAACCTCAGATTTTTCGGATTCATGTGTATTTTTGGTTTAACCATCACTTGCTTCGGTAAAGGAAAACGTCGTGAAGAAATCAGCTTGCCTAAGAGATATTTCTGGACGGCATGTAAAGCCAACTCAGAGAAGAATACCGTAATTAACTTGTAAACTTTAGAAGTGATAGATACTCATAAAATCGGTGTGAGTAATTAATGCATAAATGAAATATTATCTGTTCTGGGAAATATTTAACTTTTACAATAAGTTTCTTAAAAGTTCGTGTTACAACTTTTTAGGTATTATCCAAATGAGGATTTTTTAAACGCGTCGTTTTAAATTAATTTAAATCCTAAAATCTAGTCACAAAAAGTTATCATTCCCTCTCTCTCTCTTTCTCATTCGTAAAGGTTAAAGTTCGGAATAAAGTTTAAATAGATCACGTTATTGTTTTTAAAAAACGATTCCGAATTTTTCAAATACGTTATTTTAAGACGCCCGGCGATTTCATCCACACCCAACTTATTTATAAGTAATTCACGCGTAGATAATGATTTTAAATTATGGTTCAAAATTTATCGATAAAATGTTTTGACTGTTTTAGTTTTTATGATCTGGTACTTTAAATAATTAAATAAACAAGTAATGAAACACTACGCCTATGAACACTATCTACATAATTATATGACATACTTTTTAGACGGCTTGGGCTGGACGCATTTCAGCTCCATCTCTTTGTTCGCGTTGTTGTGCTTCTCAGCGATCGCCATGTCACTGCCCTGCTGGCGATGCTGCCCCACCGGCAACGTAGCCATGTTATCCACGGACTCGAGTTCCACTGTAGCCACCTTCACTTCAGCCTCAGTGGGCTGATGCTTATCTTTCCCCATCACTTTTTAACACTTAGGGCGGTAAGAGGAGTTACAGAGTGTCCATAATGATGTGCTCAGGGTTAAGGATAGGTAAAGGACCAAGGAACACGATAAAAGACCTCCGGAAGTATTGAGGTGCGGCGACGAACCGAGCCTCTAGCCCGAGTGTGTAGAGAGAGTTGCGCAGTAGTGGATGCTGCGCGGCTTGTCCTCCCAAAACAGGGGCGTCACCGACCCTCCGAACGCACCCCATTTTGTATAAATTGCACTCTTTAATAGCGAGAGGGTCTTTGTACCGCTTTTGGAAGGAGTGTCGAATGTAATCTCGGGTCGAATGATGTTTTAATTTTTGTAGTCATTGAGACATAAAACTTTGTTTCCTTTTGTTTGTTTTGTACAAAATAACTTAAGCAGTAATGTTTCGCGTTTACGTAGTAAAACAGATATAATACATTTTGTTACTACGCAAAAAATCTTACCTTTTTTGTTCAAAGTATATTTTTACAAAATCGTTCTTCTTCAACTTCCCCCTACTTATGTATTATGAACACCCAGACATTCGATATACAGAAAAGTAGAGGTATTGAGATTACTACTAACCATGATTTCTTCATATCTGCTCATAAGCCAATTTTTTATAATACAGGAACTGTATCCAAAAACGATTTCGGGCAACCCTAGGGTGGCGGCACGCGGTCGATAGAGGCGCGTCTCTCCCGGAAAGCTTCGGGAGGCTGCGCGAGCGACCCACTGACCCGGCCGTGCCCCAACCTCCCAAAACCCCCCACGAATACTGGCAACCCTAAAACTGCACATGCACGTGTGGTACCAACATTCAAACATAACTCTATAATCCCATAGACAAAGGAATGAAATACGGGACAAAGGAGGATGAAGCTTTGAGGTCCGATTTGTGTTTGTTTGTTGAGGTTAACCGTGAGAATAAAATAGTGATTGATGATGATGTTGATTCTGATAAGATTTTTACTTTAGTAAGCGAAATGTTTCTGGAAATTAAGTATTCGACATCGAATTAAGTATTTTTTTTATACCATTGTTTTTGTTTCTTATTCCAAGCTTACGTTACCTACCTACAAAGTAGCAATAATTTATAATATTTATTAATTAGCAGATCTAAAGAACACACCATAAAAAGAAGTTTTGTTTATACTATGAGCCGGATGAGAGCAGAGAGCGCATGCGCGATCCGATGCTCCGAAGCTTATGAGTTCATTGAACCATTTCAAGTAGTGCCAAGTTTACTATTTGTTATTTTTATGGTATTGTTATGGGCTAACAGTAGTAGAACTAGAATGTTATGATGTAATAATGGTGACCGTGTGATATAATATTGTCAAATTTATTGCAATAAAATCTGGTTTGTTGTCACTTGCGCGTCTTTTATTTAAAAAAAACAGTAAATGAGTCACAAAACTGTCATTTGGCATTTGAGCTCAGTATTGTCAAGTATTGCCCTCCTGTTTGCTTATCTAATACCATCACTATGTCATCATCATTTGTAGAAATTGACTTCTACAAGCATTCATAAATTATAGTGACCTTGAATATCCTGCACTACCCAATGTCTACGAGTCTCCGCGATCTTCTCAAGTTACTGGGCCACCTTGTGGGGTAACGTAAGTTAAGCTCAAGGTACAGAGATAAGCAAAGACACCTATTGATATTGCTTTACACAAGCACATCTTCAGATTTGGATGATGCTAAACTCTGATATATGATAATGACATCATTTGCATTTTCATACCACTCAAACAACCGCAAATTAACTTGAAATCAAGACTAAAAATCCTCTTTTATTTTTATAACCATCTTTAATGGTAATTGGTACTTAACCTACGCTAGTAAATATTAATGAGCCACTTAAAGCAAAAACTAGTCCTAACCACGCGTTAATTGCAAAACCACGACTGCGAACTGCCATACCAAGTTCTGATTTTAGTTAAGACACTATAATTAGTGGTGACCCACAGACATACGCTAAAATCAGCACATGCAATGCTAACGGTGAACGTGTGATGCAATAGTCCAGTCCTAGCGCAATTTTAACCACATTTTGGTCCAAGATTTTAGGCGCTGCTGGAACGTCGCGGCATCGTGACAAAATCATGAAACGAAGGAGCAATTTGATTTCCGTCAAAAACCGTGGTGTGGTAGATTACGGCCCAACCCCTCTCATAGAGAGGAGGCCTTTGTCCCAAAAGTTGGCACATTGTAGGCTGATTAGGCTATCTAGTATAATGGTTAAAGTTTAGATTTTTTTTTGCCAAAGATTCAGCGTTACAATCACACTTATCCTAGTGGCAGTGATGTGCATGTGAACGAATTTTTTTATTCCCTTTTTACATAATTATTTTATTATTATTTTAGCCCTATTTGTAAATAACGTAGAATCGATTCGAGCATAGATCATTTTGTAAATCTGTGGAACTAAATAAATTATAATTATAAAGGACCGTCTTCTTTAGAGACTTTTTCTGATTGATCAAGGTTTGCGGCAAACAGCATTCAAATTAGAAATACAGTACTTTATCATGAATTTCTCTTAATAAATCATCTGCTCCTAGTACTTGATCCAGGTTCCAACACTTGGCAGAGGGAATCGAACGCGCTTACTCGCTTAGCAATGCGCAGTTAAATATGATAATTCCGCTCTTTGTCTCGACAGTCTCTATGTAAAAAAACTCTTAAAGTGTTTTTATTCAAACGCCGTGACCCATTTCATGAGCCGGTTGTGTAATAATGCTATTTTATTAGGGTTCCGCGGGAATAATATTATTGGGCTTCTATTTACAGTGAATGCGCGGTATTTTGTCACTTTATGTCTGCTCCCTGTTTTCGTACGGAACAATGCGCGATATATTGGGTGCTGAATATTTTACAAGTTCCGAGGGCCTTGGGTGCATATCGTTTTCTTTTATTCAAAGGATCATAGATACCAGTTATTTTGAAAGAAAGTTCTCTCTTGTGATTTTTTGTGAAAGTACCTTGAAAATAGCTTGATTAGCTACTATATAGGTCTAGCAAAAAAAGATTTAGCATTTAGCGAAACTTATATTATTGTTATCTGCGTAGTCTCTTCCCAACTTCCTGTTTAGGTCGGCTTGCAGCAATCTAGCATTTTACATCCATGTAAAATGCTAGATTGCTGATATGGGCAGTTGCTCCAGCAACTGCCCATATGACCTTAGAAACTTACCTACCTACTAATAGTAAAATCACCAAATCCCTCATTTATATTTCTCTCCGTGAAAAATCCATAGTCCTACCAGTCACTTTAAGATAAACACTCTCCGTATTTTACTCAAAGTTTCGCCTGGAAGCCGACCGCGGCGTTGTTGAAAAATAAGGACTCAAAATGCAATTTGAAAGGCTAATGTGGTAGCGGGTTTGAAGCTAGTAAAATTCCAGTATGAGGCGGCTCTTAGTGGCAGGTTGCCAGGTCATTGGTTTAAGTATTATAGTAAACCTCCTTCTTTCGACTTTCCTGAACTTGCATAGAATTATAAACAGCTTATGCTGACATTTTCTTTCTTTTATATTCTAGTGACATAACCATTTTTATAAACATGATACCTTTTAACGCCGAAAGAGTGGGAAAAGGTGTAAACTTGTAAGTAGGAACTGACATTATACTATGTAAAAGTGGGTGAACCAATTATTATAATCCGAACAAAATGAAATCCTGGGTTAGGACCCAGGCTACTACAGAAAAAATCCGGAAGGAAGGACTAGAAAGGAGGTGACTGCTGCGATGGCGAGTACCTAATAGAGAAGTATGAAGAAAAAAGAAAAAGAAGAAGAAATGCTGTGCCGACCCTAAATAAATTAGGAGAAGTGTAGGAGAATGATGATAAATTAATTGATGACTTCACCCGACTACATAAAACACAGGTTTGTTTCAACAGCGCATATTCCATCCTGCGTGAGCTATGAAAATAGTCTTATTTCCTGCTCTTGACTTTAACGACTACTTCAAGACAATCTTAAAACTGTAAAATATGATTATTGTCATAGAAAACATTCAATACTCGTGCTTATAATGGCGATTTCGATTGCTTCACATATAACGGGTGATTTTTTAAGAGGTATAGGATTTTATTTTCAAAAAAAACACAAAAAATTTGATGAAATCTTTATTGGAATCGATAGAACGATCAATATAATTTAATGTTTGAAGATGATTTCATGCAAATGCTGGCCGCGGCTCCGGTTTAGATGGCCCATTCGCAAGGCCCAATTTCGGCACACTCTCTCCAACATATCAGCCGGTATATCACGAATAAATGCTTCAATATTGGCTCCCAGTGCGTCAATCGTTGCTGGTTTATCCCTGTAGACATGAGCCTTAACATGGCCCCACAAGAAATAGTCTAAAGGCGTTAGATCACACGATCTAGGCGGCCAATTGACGGGCCCAAAACGTGAGATAAACTGTTCACCGAAAGCGGCTCTCAATTGGGCCATTGTTTCGCGTGCCGTGTGGCATGTGGCACCGTTTTGTTGAAACCACATGTCAGGCATGTCCAATTCTTCCATTTTGGGCAAAAAAAAATCGCCAATCATCACACGGTAGCGGTCGCCATTCACAGTAACGTTTCGGCCATCTTGCGAATGGGCAATCTAAACCGGAGCCGCGGCCAGCATTTGCATGAAATCATCTTCAAACATTAAATTATATTGATTGTTCTATCGATTCCAATAAAGATTTCATCAAATTTTTTAATTTTTTTGTGTTTTTTTTGAAAATCAAATCCTATACCTCTTAAAAAATCACCCGTTACAAAACGATTTAATATTCGATGCCTGAAGAAACTATCTGAATTGATTTAGGTTACACTTGTGTTGGCTATGTGGCTATAATGGCTAAAAGTTCGTACCTTTATTTGTCCACTATATGGATAACTCTTGGAAATATTTTTTCAAGAGTTACCTTTGCAGATAGTAGTCAAATAAAGGATTATTTATGATAGGACTTTTATTATTACAAGGAATTCCAAGTAAAGAAAAATTTGACGTTATGAATTAGGACAAAAAAAAAGAGCTCTTGGAAGGAATTGGGGGAGGCCTTTGCCCAGCAGTGTGCAGTACGGGTTAGTAAAAAATAAAAAAAATAAACCGTAATATGAGGCAAAGTTATTTCACTCGATAATCACACATGAGGGGAAGATTCTTAAATACCTTAGCGATTATGCATAAGCCTGTGCATGTGCATGGCTACTTAATAAAACCTAGTGCATCAATGCAAATAATTAAGTACTACACAAACAAATTACTACCTAATTAATTATGATGTACAACGTACGATCAATAAACACCACATTTTATGACGCGACATAGCAATTACTTGCATTTTAAAACATCTATGACATAATCTAACCTTGCAATACACAATGAGTGTTTACATCATTACATGGCTGAATAACTAAAGCAACCATAATGTCTGCCAAATGATAGAGGATTAAATCACTGTAGAGATTGTTATAAGATTTATATTCATGATAAATTTCAGTCTTGCCTTGAAGTCTATTTCAAGGTTTCTTCAGGTCAATGTCTGATCAACAGTGTTATTTATTTTTAGCAACGTTTCATATAATGAAGCTAAACCAATGCAGGCGTCTTTCTAAGACAGAAGGCGCTCAAAATATAATTGATGATTTCAATGATTTCCGCTTTTAATATTATTGTAAGTTGGTTTCTTTCCGGTATATTTTCCTTTAAATTAGAAGCCGGCACCCAAAATAAACTAAGATTTAATTTTAACTAGCTGATGCCCGCGGCTTCACCCGCGTGGATGTCGTTCAAATTATATACTAAAACCTTCCTCTTGAATCACTCTATCTATTAAAAAAAACTACATCAAAATCCGTTGCGTAGTTTTAAAGATTTAAGCATACAGACAAACAGACAAAAATAGCGACTTTGTTTTATACTATGGAAGGATGATAATAATTATGTTTGCGAAAATAAGATAAAATTAAATTGGATTAGTCGACTCAGATTCTCAAAGCCAAGTGGCACGTGTAGAATGAAATCTTTTATGAATAATACATTGGTAGCTTTGGATCTTTGTCAAACTTATCGTGATCCCATACCCTTATCGCAAAAGAAATATCCTTCACAATATCTCGAACCTTTTTCTTCATAATAATGTCGACACATGTTAATATTTACTCAGGTCATTTACTTATAACAGTTCTATCCCGTGCCGATATCCTCGATCCGCATAATAGATGTCTGCGTCTATCTCAAACGCCTCACCTTTGGTGTACCACCAGACTAAGTTAAACTCTATTCGAAATACAATAAGGTTGGTAATCGAAGAATTTTCTATCGTGATACGTGTCCTTTTTAGTTCCATAAAGGTACGGAACCATTTAATCGATTGTCCATCCAAGCGGCGTGGAAGTGCTTTGATTACAGCTTCCTCCCCTTTATTTATTTTAAATTGTTCATCGAGTTTTTTTGTCCAGGTCAGTTTGTCCTTTATTGGTTTAATAGACCGTAATTTATGTTGCTGAAAGCGTTCTATTTGGAATAACAAATAGCTCGTTAGGATGTTTCCACAAATGTTCGTGAACTGTTCCGAATGGTGTACAGGCAATACTAGGCTTTTAATCATATTAATTTTTGCTCATTGCTTTTTATTTGTCTTCCAAGATAGAATAACTTTTTGTGGGAACCTAAAATTCTGCGTGTCATTTTGTAAATAGATGTACTGACGTGAATTCTATCGTAAGCGATTGCAGAATGATTATGATTTATACTTTCTCCATGATGTAGCTAAATACTTGCTTTGTGAAGATATTCTGTTGTAAACATTTGTTTTTTGTAATCTATGGCTATATCGATTGGACCTACGCTACTGTAAGGAGTTTTAACGATTACTAATTAAGATTAACGAAATGGCAAACAAATAAATATAACAAAGCGTTATTCTTAGCCCGAAGCCTTTGCTTTTACCACTCTAACAAAACAAGTAACTTATTAATTTCTCCTTGAAAATCATAAGCTTTCTTAAAGAGGCCGTAACTAAGACAAAGCACTGTTTAATTGTGTTTATTTGTTCTACAAGACAATCAATCAATGTGCTGAGAAGTGGATTATTATCATCATCAGCCTATAATGTTCCCACTGCAGGGACTCAGGCCTCCTCGTTAGGAGAAGGATGGGCTATAATCTCCACGCGGGCCCAGTGCGGATTGGTAGATGTCACATATCTTCGAATTTTTTGGTTCTATGACATGCCGGTTTCCTCACGATGTTTTCCTTTACCGTTTTTGAGAACAGTGGTGATGAAATAAATTACACAAAGTAATGTGCCTGACGGGGTTTGAACCCACGACTCACTGTTCGTAAGTCGGGGCCGCCACCACTGGGCCACCACTGCTCTCGTTGATTATTATGAATGGAAATAACCCAGTTATTAACCATAATAACAAGACGTCTTAAAATTAGCTCCATGCGTTATAAGTTGAGCTCCACGATAACTGACAAATGCTTGCACTGACTGGACGGGTCCACTCAAATCTGTGTGGTGCTTTCTTCAAAAGACCATCTCAGACACTAATCTGCATAGTCTTCATGTGTGTATTATACCAAGATTATGTCTGTACCTTGAACATATTGTAAACCTAAACGATTTTAAAAGAGTGTCCATTAAGTTTCTTGCCATTCTTCTCATGAGACCAACGCTTTGGAATGGGCAACCACAGTTCACTCACGAGTTCTTAAGCCTTGTGACTGAGACTGTAGCTTACTTTATTTAGCTTCATTAGTTTAGTAGTATGCTGCCGCACTCGGAGAGCTTCAGTGGTTGCTTGTAAAGGTTTTTGGCAGTTTTGTCATTCAAAAGTATGTCAGGCTTTTGCTGGGTGGCGGCTTGGGTAATCGTTGGATATTTCTGAGTGCCGCAGTTAGTTTAATTCTATTCAAAAGTGCCTTTAATTGGCCTACTTGAAATAAATGCTTTGATTTTGATTTTAGCAACCATTGAGGTCGAACTATCCTGGAGACAACCAACAAAGCCAAACATCTACTAGATGCCAGTATCATTATCATTATTTTGCCATTATCCCAATCTATTTGGGGTCGGCGGTCTTCTTCCATTACATCTCTAGTAATCATCATCTCAGCAGTCACCTCTTTTCTAACCATACCATACTTCACATAATCCATCCATCGTTTCTTTGATCTTCCTCTACTCTTATAACAAAATGTCTTAAAGTTTCTGGAGACGATCGAACAAAATTACAAAAATGGGGGCATCCTATTTGCGTAACAATCTGCGTAGGGGCCCTAGGTGCCCATAAGAGCTTTCATATCGATAAATATCCAGCAGATTGTAACCGCAGAATGGAAAAACGAATATTACAAATAAGTACACACGGCTTGACATCAAACTTTACAAATACCCAGTATATCCTGACCTCGCTTAGTTTGAGCTACCTTCACAATGTGAGATCGGCTTAATTTACCTTCTGCGTATTTTTCGATGATGCTGAGTTTGTCTTTATCCGAAAATCCTTCATTAAATGTTACTACACAACGTTTGTTTGTTTTGGAAGGGACCTCCTTTATTTCGGTATTGAAACAACATAGGCAACAAAGGTTACCTTTACAGACGCCAAATTAGTTCCACTTAATCAAATGAAGGTGGTAATATAAAATTCCATTGTTTTCGCCTACCTTACCGCGATTTATTACAGGATCAGTTCATAAATAATTCATTGACGGATCTCAGACGTAGATTAACTAGGCTGCCGGTGTATTACATGTATTCATAGGATTAGAGGATATAAATACATAGGTACACATACTTGCGTAACCTGGTACGGTCAGCAACAGAAGTAGTTTAAAATTTCGGAATTTTAATTATTTCATGTACTGGGGTTCTAAAATGGCCACTTTAGCAGATCATAATATGAATTGTGTTAAAATTCGTAAAATGGACCATTCATAATAGTCCACGTCTACGTCTGTGACTATTTTACGAATTTTAGACATTTTGGACCCCCTTTTTTTGGCGTGTGGGAAATCATCAAATAACCCCTCCCGCTCTTGGGCAGAGCGAAAAGGAGTGTCAGACTTGTACTGTCTAAAAACCACCCGTGTTCCTTCTTAGCCCTGTATGTCGCGGCCGCCGTATCTCTAGAGAACAACCCGTAGCCCCGACGGGATTTTAGACCCCCTGTACTCGAACTATTATTTCTAAAGTTTCAGAAGAATATTCTCTAAAATATTCCTTAGCTACTCTTCAATAACTTAGTAACGAGTAATGCTTTGGATGCTGACAATACATGGCGAGACAGTTAGGTATGTGCATAAGTTTGATTTTTAAACAGCTGGCTGGTTTGTTGAGTATTTTATGGTTTATATGAATGGGATTCTTATGTGACTAGCATAAACGCAGTAGAAATTGCTAAGGGTAACTGCAGTTTTCGTCCTAGATATTATGCAATTGTGTAGTATCGTAAAAACAATTTTGATTTAAACTGTGGTTTTTAATTTGAGAGAGTAAATTGACACTTGGAAATTTCAAACTTCCATATATTTACAACAACATTATAAGGAAGTTTGAAATTAATTTCCAAGTGTCAATTTACTCTCTCAAATTAAAAACCACACCTTAGAAACTCAACAGTCTTTAAACAACTTCTGACATGTATGCCCATACGCCTCTTGCTTAGCATTTTATGCCGCCAAGAAATAACTCTAAGGCAACTTATAAGTACCTAATTCATTATTTTATTATTATTTTATTTTTTTTAAATATCAGACCATTTTTTTCACTTAGTAATTATATATTGAGTGTGGAGTTTTGCAAACTTGTAGATAAAAGAAAAAAAATCTTTACTCACTTGGCATTCTTAGGCGCTGCTTCAGGCTGGCAGCAAGTCCGGTACCGGAGCACCACCTCAGTGGGCGTTAGGGCTTCGGTCTCGTCCGGCAGCGCGTCGCACTCGTCGGTCACGAGCGGCGCCCGCGCCGGCGACGTGTGCGACCCGTACCCGTCGGAATTCAGCTGGAATGGGCAGATACTCTAATATTACGGTGTATTGGAGACTAGCTGTTGTCCGTAAACTAGGTCCGCGTGTTTTTTTTTATTGATAATTAATATTTGCATCTGATTTTTTTAATAATTTAACTGTACGATTTTACACTGCACTTTTTTTTATAAAATAAAAGTAGCATAAGGTACTACTTATTATAGTTAACATCAGCTATCTGGCAGAAAGTGTCATCAAAATCGGTCAAGCCGCTTCGGACATTAACCGGAACATACAGACTTTCTTTTTTTTTTTTTTTGTTATTAGTACCGCTTAACACTTCCATATGCATTCAATAAAAAGTTGTTATTTTGAAATCACAAACTGTCTCTTCAATTTTACTTATTTGTATAGAGACTTTTACCCTCATCTAAAGATAAAAGTATTTTCATACTGGGCAAGTTGTTAGAGAAACTTCTGGTCGTCAAAAGTGTGGTATTGGTGGTCTACTTGCCAGGTCCAAACCCACGACCTCGAGCTCAAGAAGCGGTTCGTTTTTCCTCCGGGCCAAACCCAACACATTGTCCGTTATTGGTAGATTACGAAACATTAGTTCATCATCAACACAGCACTATCCAGTAATGCCCAGAGTTCCAAACCAGGGGGTGTAAAATGCCCACTTTAGCAGATCATAATACGGATTGTGTAAAAATTTGTAAAATGCCCACATAAATAGTCCATTTTATGAATTTTAACGCAAGTCATATTATGATCGGCTGTAATGTGTTGTTCACAGTCTTTTCACTCTTTCTAGAAAATCAGTTTTTTAGAAGTGAGGACTTTTAATTGGCTGCCAGTCTCACATACTGTTTTTTAATCTGTTTATCTTAGCTGTAATCCATAGTAAATAAATAAAGAAGCCATTTTAGACCCTCATACCCCAGCAGACCTCTAGTGTACTAGGGTTTTTTTATTCATATAGTAACTAATTTTAATATTTGGCAAAACCGAAATTTATTATTTTTAAATGTTTTGGAAGTTATCCAGACACACTCATATTGTTTTTGCAGCAGTTTGTATTTTGTAAATCACAAAATTATTTAAATTATTTAAGTAAGTTTGAATCGCCCTGTTTTGGTTTACATTTAGTTTGGTGTGTTTAAAGTTACAAATATTTTTTTTAGTGACTTGTTTTTTAATTCAAGACCGCTTTCAAATCGGTCACTCTCTTGTTACTGAACGTAGAATTTGTTTTCTGTTTAGAGATGAACAATTGCTGTCATTTGTTTTCATTCTTTGCAAAAATTATTCTGTATAAAGCCACGCGTAGGTACACATGGATGTCATGTCTTTGGAGGTATGAAGAACAGAGTACCTATAAAGTTGTTCATTTCTCATAGAAAAGGGGGGATCGTGCGACCAAACGGGTGTCATGACTGGTCGACAGTTGTTGTACGGTTAAACTTCGCGATTCATCATCTGCCTAGCCTTTTCCCAACTATGTTGGGGTCGGCTTCCAGTCTAACCGGATGCAGCTGAATACCAGTATTTTACATGGAGCGACTGCCTATCTGACCTCCACAACCCAGTTTATACTGGGTAATACGATACCCTTTGGTAAGACTGGTTGTCAGATTTCCAGGTCACTGACTACCTGTAACGACTGCTAAAGATCTATATAATGACAGCCGGGACCTACAGCTTAACGTGCTGTCCGAGGCACGGAGAAAACTCGATATGAAATGGGTGGTCACCCATCCACAGACCCACCTTAGGCAAGCGCCGCTTAACCTAAAGATTGACCCGAGTGGCAGTTATTATTACGCCACGAGCTCCTCGGCTAAACTTCGCGATTCAGGAGGTCTAAAATGGCTACTGCAGATCATAATACTGTTATGAAAGGTACTTTTTACGCTTTTTATAGCAATTCATATTATTATCTGCTAGAGTGGCCATTGTAGACCCCCAGGATTTTGACGTCAGTTCTTCATTGTTTATAATAGATGGCGCTGTAGTACCTATTTTTGTAGTGTGTAGAAATTGCAGTGCGGATTTTTGATAAAATAACAGTGTTACCTGCCCAATATTAGAGAAACACGTGCCAGTATCCTGCTGTTTACATGAATAAAATGAAATTCTGTACAAAATGTTCCGTGAATTATCATGGCGCGGGGCGAAGCCATACAAATTTTAATGTAATTTTATTTTACCTCAAAGCAATTTATAACTTATGTCATAAAAAAGTTGCTTTTATTTGTTTTTCAATAACAATGCAACATAAACTTAGATCATTACATAATAAGGTTATTGCTATTGTTGTTTCTTCATCTAACTAAGTACTTGCATCTAAAAAGGTGATGTCACGGACGAAAAGATGAATGATACTGTTGCAAGCACGTTGACAAACTCTAGAACATCTCACCTGATTTTTATGCTACAAAGAATTGACAATGCCTAGTGCATTGCTAATTTTCTTGTTACCTCTTTTAGTTCAACTAAATGCAGTTTTGTCTAGGGATGCATTTACATCGATAAAAATCCAAGTATCGTATCGTAAGCACTACGCCGACGACCAATCAATCTACCTATAGAAAACCAGTTGATGCGGATCGCTCATTGTACGGGAAATCTATACAAAGCAAGACTATGTTACACTGGAAAAGTATAACTTGAGGTATCGTCGCCGTGTTCAGCGAACTGATCGCTATAATAAGTAGTTTAGGCAACATAGCTGGAATTATTTCGTTCTACTTCTGTGTTCATTATACAGTGTGAGAAACGGTTTCAGCTAAATTACTCATTATGCCACATTAAGCTTACCGAAACTGTCAAATTTCTCCATTAACCTTGGATCCTAATACGCTAGCGAAAAAGTTGAAAATCTATTGAAGCAAGAATTTGACAGATTATAGTATCTTGATGTGCTGGCGTCTCTACATCACTAGTGTAGAACTAGTGATGTAGAGACGCCTATTTGCATTTAGCATCCTTCTATGTATGTCTATGTTTTATGACGAAAAATTTCTAAAGCAATACGGCCGTATCGCAATATCGCCATCCATATTTAGATGGCATCTATAAATCGATGAAATTGATGGCTTATTAAAATTTTATTTCGCAGTAACGAAACAGATGGGGCATTGTGGATATTTACGACGATTTGATTGGTTGTGCAATTCTACTATTGTTTGTGCTATTTGATGAATCATGACTAACACCCGCTTTCACTAATATTAAACGGCACTTAAACAAATGTCTAAAGAAAAGCGCGTTGTTAGATTTTTCACTTTCAGCACTACGCCTAGTGTTGAAAATCAAAAAGCATGTTTTCATTTAAGCATTAATTTAAGTGTCTAGTTCTAGTGAACACGAGCATTAATCATTTGAAAATAATAAAATGCATCTACGCATGGTTCATGAAAGACTAAAAGATATTGAAAGAAGAAAATCAATCCTATGAAGAGACATTATTGGATCAATTTTTTTGGAGATACTCAGTGAGTTTCACCTTTTTTATTTTTGAGTGGTGTGAAATCATTAAATAACCCCCTCCCGCTCTTGGAGGGAGTGTCAGACTTCTACTTACTAAAAACCACCCATGTTCCTTCTTAGCCCTTTGTGTCGAGGTTGCGGTATCTCTTTCGAACAACCCGCAGCCCTGACGGGAGTGAGTTTCACCTTCAGTTACATCCGACTTCAAAAGAGGTTTTTAAGATGTAATTGAAATTTTAATTACATGATTTGTCTTTCAGTGTCATGAATATAATTCGATAATCAATTCTGGAATAATTCATTCAAAAGCAATCAATGCCCGTACATTTGTAAACGAGGAAATTAAGTTTTAAAGCTCCCATTTGAACAAAACAGTAACAATTAGAAGACACACAGTAGAATAGTTAAATAATACAGAATTATAAATCATACTTAAATATGAAAACTGCAATGAATATTATTTAATCGGACCCCACACTGGTCTACGCACGACGACAAATCAATCTGATATTTCATTGTACGGGTAGCTCATACAAAGTGAGGTCAGGTTTATAAACTGGAAAGGTATTTAACTTGATGTGTCGTCATGTTTACTACCGTGCTCACTGACGGATGCCACTTTTCACTCTTATGTCCTATGAAATAAGGTTGAAAAGTGGTCGACCATCAGCGAACTCGGTAGTACTTACATGTATCTATAATAATTTGAATATTGTTTGAAGATCACTTGGCATAACCAAATCTACAAATGAATCTGAATTCTAAAGCCACTTTCGCACAGTTGATATCTAATCGAATAACACTGCCAATCGAACCGAATTTGAAGTTTATTCAACTGTAACACTGACTAGATTAAACTTGTTCAAGTTATCCCATTGCTCGGAAACGAAAGCTTTACTTAGTGAAACAAATACTGTAAGTATCTCAAAGTTTCTAAATGTTTCACCCTCCACAACTATCAAACCATTTAGAATTCTTCGATATTAACAATCCCTTTTACTTAATATTTTTGCATTTATGTTATTGGTGCAATCTTCTCCCATAGCAGGGTTTGCTTCGACTAAATACCAGTGCCGTGAATCAAGGGCTCCGGAAAAATCATCGGAAAATTAAGACGATGAAGCTGATACCCTATTAAGAATTTAATTTTCAGCCAACAAAAGCCACACGATTTGTCCTACTATTTTCAAGCGGGTCTTTGGCACCACAATATTCCCAAGTGTCTCTCCGAACACCTGATCTTCAAGCATTACTCAATCTGAATATTCATTGCAGTTAAGTTGAATACGACAAGGTAGCCCGTGAAAATCGAATTTTCTAATGATTTTCTAATTTGCAAGTCAGTGTCAAGTCGTATGTTAAATAACATAGGATTCACGGCAGTAACAAATGTCTATTTACTGCGTAATAATGATTAAAATCACCAATACAACCGTCTCAGTTTATATAGGTCTCTCGAGTGACTATTTGATGAAAAAAGTATTCTTGACACACGGCAAATTGCAAAAAACGTAAGAAAATTCGAATTTCACGGGCTACCTTATCGCATCAACTTTAATATGAAGATGGAAATGGACATGAGCTCACTTTGACGATGGTGCCGACCTGGTTGTCGTGAGCTTCGGGCGGCCGGTCGATGGGCGCACGTTGGGACTCCTTGTTCTCCACGTCGACGGGAGCGCCGAGCAGTCGCTCCTTCATCTCGTGGATGTAGGGGCAACGCTGCATCGCGATGTAGAACTCGCGTACGCGCACCTAGAGAAAAAAATTGGTTAATTTAATGGAAGTAGAGGAAATAATTTGGCGACATTTGTGGCAGGCCTATGTCCAACAGTGTGTCCACTACTGGACACTGGTGTATTTCAACTGAAAATGTGATGAAAGGAGACAAAGACCGATTACTTAAGCTAAAATAATACACCATTTTTTATTGGTACTGTGTGATGTCGTGGTAATATTACTTTAGTACGACACCACGGCTATAATCCCGGAGGAGTCAGAACGAGGTTATGTATTACATCTCTGTTCTGGTAGAAAACTTAAGAACACTACGCCCAACCCAAAAATCAAAACCTGGACTTAATGCTCTTGCTACTACTCGTACTTCAACACAACAAATCTTAAATGACACAATATTGTTACGAGACCCTAAAGTAATGCAAGCTTGACTAAAATTGAGTCGTATTTCTGAAAAAGACAAAGAAAACGATGCAAGTATGCTCCAGTATTTAAAAACCTCAGAAATACCTCATTATAAACAAAGGTAGTTTAGGTACACCAATTAATGCATCAATCCTGGCATTTGTTGCGAATCTTGTTGATGTCGAATAAATTGCACTGCAATCCTCGTTTGACCAATTTACTATGCAGCTACGTTAAAAATAACGCATTGAACACAACCAGTATCAGTAACCTAATATTCTTTAACTTAATACCCTTGTATGCTTAATATGATAAAAGCACCGCCTTCCGGCTAAGTGATTCGATTAATCATCCCACAAGTGTAATACATTATCTTCATGTGGATTTTTAAATTGAATAGATTTGTCCTCTCCGTACTCGTACTTAAGTCGCGTGAAAAGTGTTTGCACTGAAGAGAGTGGGCTTGCAAATCCAGTACCTATAGACCGATAGTTTATATGAGTGGACGAGACAGTACTAGTAAAATATCAACGAAACCGAAACACACGATCTTTTTTGACGCGGGAGATTGCCAGCCACCCATCCGTGTTCCTTCTTTGTTTTAAGGGAAACACGAAGGAACATCGATGGGTTTTTGTCAGCAAGATAAAAAAGGGTGAATCTAACGATTTAATTCTGTGTCTATTATCATCATCTTCCTGCCCTTATCCCATTCTATTTGGGGTCGGAACAACACGTTTTCTTCTACCATTCTTCCCTGTTAGACGTCAAGGTAGCATTGACTCCTTTTTCATTCATATCATTCCTCACACAATTCTGTGTCTCTAAGCACAATAAATAATTCTGTTCGTCTGTACTAAATCTTACCATTAAACATCAAACTAGTTTCTTTAGAGTTCGTTCAGCTTCTTATATTTTATGCAGTGCTAGTACTCCTATTAGCCCGACCCCGCCAAGTCTTACTCCAATTAGGTTCCAATTTACTTGCTTTAATGCAATTTGTGGCTACAGAAACTTCGTCTGGAACTGACACAACCATGGTTAAGTCCGGTGTAATCAGATTTGAATAAGTAACTACACCATCTTTGGATTAACTTTTAGTGTTTGGCCAGTGTGTACATACCTTCGATTTTCCCCTTGTTGGTTTTAATTATGTAGTTGGCAAGCGTCTGATATAACCCACTGTTCTCTACAGACGTAGAATATCGATAAAGATTTATCCGTGCCAAACCAGCACCAGTTTGCCGTCTAACCTATCTAGGTCTTATCCACAATATTCGCTCCTTAGCAAGTTACCTACCCAAATTGAACCAAGGTTAATTCAGTTCTCCATACGGATACAAAGTTCATAGCCTGGCCGCCATGGGAATGAATACGCCTCCCATATTCAAGTGCTAATGTCTACGCATCATGAATTACACCCTGTACCTATACGGAGTGAAGACGTGCCGTGAATACGAATTAGGTTCTTGAGTAACCTATGGCAATCCTCTCTTTGGTGACTGATGTAAGAAATTTGATGGATGGTGCTTACCTGGGTCTACATTTGTTACGGACGCCGAACTCCTAAAACTTAATCTGTAATTCGCTAATAATAAGTAGATTAAGTAGAATAGCTTTGTTTTGAATTCCTAGGATAAGCTAGGATAAGTATATAAGAAGTATATAAGAAGTATATAAGATCATTCAATAACTAAAGCTTTGTAAAGATTGTGTAACATAACTTAAGAATAGATAGTACTAGTTAGCCAATTGTAATGTAAACAGAACCCTAAAGTTAGTCTAACTTCGATTCTTTAAGTTATATAAGTGTATTACGTAAGTTTTACATAACGACTTTATGTGTTTCAAAGTCTGTCAAGAATAGGTACAAAAGTTATGGAAAATTCCACTCGTAAAAGTTTAATAATGTTTTTGATTGGGCAATTTCAAAGGCTGAATTCTAGTCCAATAAGAATGCCTTAATTTTAACCAATAAGAATCTGGCACGCAGGTTGCCTTAAATCTAGAATTTCTGTTGGATATTAGTAAAAGAGATTTTAAACATTTTGCCACTACTTGAATCATGATGTAAAAGGATATAGGAGGCAAGGATTTGTACTGAAAACACAGTCGACAGTGATCTCTCCTACTAGTAATACTTTCAAGTGTAAATAAGTACTAAGTGAGTCAAATAAACCTTTTATTTCTTTATTGTATATAAAACAGTGTTTTATTGTGCTACATACAGTGATATAAGTCCCACACATTCTGGTCCTAAGTGAAGACCTAAGAAGATCTAGTACTTGTGTAGAGGCCACAGTTTGGTCTCGTTGTGTTTCCTTATCCACGTTAAAATCATACAGTCCACTACGAACATTCTACGAACATCACAGTTGTGCGGCTGAGTCTAGTGAAATAGATCTCAGAGTCCCGTTCATTCTGGTCCTATCGAGCCGGATAAGTGAACATTCCTAGTACTTACGTGTTTTTATAATGAATTTAAACAGTTTTAAAGTTTTAAAAGTTGCAAAGTATTAAATTCAGTGTTAAATTCAGTGGTAAAGTAGGAGAGTGATTCGGCTGTCAAAAGGATCTCAGGAAACGACGGCCAGAGTTTAAGTAGTGTCGCCGTTCAGATCCTAACGCCTGTGCCTAGATATTTAGATAGTCGCCGTGCCAAAAAGTGCGCCCGGTAACTGTATCAAAGGCAGATCATACAGTGCGTTAAAACGTGAGTACATAGCCGTCAGGCAATAAACTATTAAGTGCGTGTCCGTGCCTGCTATGTACAACATCAGTGTTTATCTATAAACTAGATAAAAAGTGAAGTGCGCGTTATCAGTGTATTTACGTATCGTCGCTAACACGGTATATAGACGGAAGTGTCGCCGAGCCAGAACGTAGGCCGGTATCCGCCTATCTAGCGAAGGAAGTAATACATCAGTGAGTTATCTAGATAGATAACAAGTATATAGTGCGTCACTAAGTATATAGACGGAAGTGTCGGTATCCGCCTATCGTGTAAACAAGTAATAAGCGTAGATGGACTATTTAAAGTGAAAGTACATAGTGCTCTTCAAGTGTATATAAACGGAGGAATCACTTAGCCGGAACGTGTGCTAGTGTCCGCTTATAAACAAAGTAAATAGTGCGCGTTATTATTGTGTACATAGACGGAAGTTTCACTAAGCTGGAACGTGTGCCAGTGTCCGCTCTATAAAACGAACATAAGCAGAGCAAGTCAGTGAACTTATCTTGAAAGATAGATGTAAAGTGCGTGTCGGTATTAAAAAGTAAACAGTACGTAGTGAACCAGTGAATAAAAAGTGTGCCCAATATAAATTGGGTGAAAAGATCTAGTGCCATAGCTACCTAGGCAGAACCTAGAGTGCCTAGGTTACCTAGGCAGCCTACAACTACGTGCCTGTGCCTAGTTATCTAGGCAGACTCCACTACGTGCCTGCAACTACGTGTCTGTGCCTAAATTACCTAGGCAGACTCCACTGCGTGACTACAACTACGTGTCTGTGCCTAAACTACCTAGGCAGACTCTGCGTGCGCCTGCAACTACGTGCCTGCGCCTAAGTCATATAGGCAGTATTGACCGCTTGTACCCTAACACTTCATTTCAGTCAATCGAACGTTAAGTTTAAGTGTGCTAACCTCAGGCACAGCTTAACAAGATGGTTATCACAAGAAGCCAGTCAGACGTAGCTGAATTAGAAGAACAGCGACGTCTTAAAGAAGCTGCACGTCGTCAAGAAGAACAACAAATTGAAGTTGAAAGATTACGACGACTGTCATTAGACCCGCCTGCCTCACCCTTTTCAAGGTTTGCGGAGACAAGTACAGCTGGGCCCTCCGGGGTCAGAACTACAGTGACCACTACTCAACAACGAGCGAGGTCACCAACAAGATCACTACGGTCGCACCGATCTAACACAAGCATTACTACGCGACTAAGAGTAGCTGAGCTCAACGCGGCAGAGAAGTTAGCCATTCTACATAAGAAGCAACTTGAGATGGAAGCCGACCTAGTAAAGAAGAGGTTGGCTGTGGAAGTGTCTGTGCTCAATGATGAAGAAAGTGTAAACAATGACCCTCTACCCGACGAACAACATCATCTTAAGGTAGACGAGTGGCTACGAACAAACCAGCCCGACACACGGGGGGAGGAGGCAGCAAAGGGTGCACGAGAGGAACCCAGACAGATCAGGTTCGAGACGCCCAGACCAAGATCGCCAACTCCAACCAGGGCGAGGAACAGCATTGAACAGTTAGCCAACACACTGGAGAGGATGGCCAGACCCCGTCCACGTTATATAGACCTGCCTACATTCACTGGAGCCGCTACTGAATGGCTGCCCTTCAAAGCAGCTGTTCGTGATTCAACAAGCATGTACCAGATTCCTGCAGCTGAGAACATACACAGACTGAGGAGCTGCCTAAAGGGAGAAGCTCGGGATGCTGTGGCCGCACTACTACACACAGCCACAGACCCAGATGTTATTATGAAGACATTAGAACAATGTTTCGGGCGACCTGAAATTATCATCGATCGGGCGCTCGACGATCTAAAGAAACTCCCAAGACCTGGAGCATCGGCAGCCGACCTCAACAGCTTCGCAGTGAAACTACAGAATATAATCTGTGTACTGAAGACAATAGATAAAAAGGGTTATCTATTTAATCCCCTTCTGACAAGAGAGGTGTTGGAAAAACTAAGTCCACATCTCCGCTCTCGCTGGTGTGACTACGCTTACGACAATGAAGGGACGACCGAACCAGAGATCGTCATGATTTCCCACTTCCTTATGAGGGAGGCAGATAGGGCATTAAGATACACCTATGCCCCGTCTACGAGCGCCGCAAGTCAAAAGAAAGAGACACGACCCGCCGTAACATTAAAGAAAAAGGCGACTGTCTACAACACCACAGCGGAAGAAGAGAAGATGCCATGCCCATCAGGGTGTGAACAAGCACACACCTTACTCCAGTGCCCTAAATACAAGGCACTTACTACAGAACAACGCTGGGAATTCCTTAAAGAAAAAGGGATTTGCTTCAAGTGCGTCCTAAGTAAACACCGACGCATCGGGTGCAAAGCTAAGTCCTGCGGCGTGAATCAGTGTCGTCGACCACATCATACGACACTGCATCAATCATCACCACGAAAAGAGGTGAAAAAAGAAGATACCAACAAGCCAGCAGAGGCACCTAAAGAAGAAGCCGTCCTGTCTGTGACACCACGACCAACTGTGGGGCAAAGGACAGTACTACTGAAGATGTGTCCTATCATCGTGTCCGGACCACGGGGGGAGGTGCAGACCTACGCACTCCTAGACGAAGGAGCAACCATCACTCTTATAGATGAAGAGTTAGCAACCAGCATCGGAGCAGAGGGGCCGTCTCAACCGCTACACCTAAACGGCGTCAACATGTCACAACAAGAGACTAAGAGCCAGCTTGTCACAATCAATGTCAGAGGGACGAAAGAAACAGAAGAATACAGAGTTAAAGCAAGAACGATAAGAGACCTGCAACTACATAAGCAGACAATCTCTGACAGTATTCTTCTGTACGAACACCTGAGAGACCTTCCCAAGGACGAGGTGTGCTACGAACAAGCACGCCCCGGGCTTCTAGTGGGGACTGACCACTGGGAGTGTATCGTCTCAAGGGAGCTCAGGACCGGTGGCCCGAACGAACCAGCCGCCTCGAAGACTAAGTTGGGATGGGTGGTGCACGGAACCGCACCACGCAGCGCGATCATGCAAGAGGGCAGTGTACTGCACGTGTACGAGCCAGACCGAGAGCAAAGTGTTAGCAATCAGGAATTACACCACTCGGTTGAAGCTCATTTCAAGATAGAGGCTCTCTGTATAGAAGGAAAGCCACGAATAAGAGAAGCAGATCAGCGCGCCATTCAAATCGTCGAAGCGACAACGAGGAAAACCGAAACCGGTTACGAAGTGGGGCTACCATGGCGGGCAGACAACACTGTCATGCCACCCAGCTATAATCAAGCACTCCGTCGTCTTACAACTATAGAAAAGAAGATGGACACCGATCCCAAGTTCGCCAAAGAATATTCCGACCAAATCAACAACCTACTACAAAAAGGTTACGCTGTATTATGTGACGGCTCGGAACGTGAGAGCCCAGTGTGCTGGTACTTACCACACTTTGCCGTACAAAACCCGAACAAGCCCGGCAAGTGGAGACTGGTATTTGACGCAGCAGCACGAAGCCACGGAATATGTTTGAATGACGAACTGCTAGAGGGACCAGACCTATTGTTATCACTACCAGGAATCCTATTTCGGTTCAGAGAAAAGGCGGTAGCTATAACTGCAGACATTCAAGAAATGTTCCTAAGAGTCCGCATAAGAGAAGAAGATCAACCAGCACAACAGTTCCTGTGGCGAGGTGAAGAAAGAGAATCATCTCCACTCAAATATAAAATGAGAAGTATGATCTTCGGCGCAGCGAGCTCCCCGTTCATGGCCCATTATGTTCGCAACCACAACGCAGACATTTACGGGCAGGAGTTCCCACGAGCGCTAGCGGCAATAAAAGAAAACCATTATATGGATGATCTAGTGGCAAGCTATGACGACCCAATGGAAGCTTGGAAGGCAGTAGAAGAAATCAGAACTGTACACGCCATTGCCAACTTCACACTGCGGGGATGGAACGCCAGCGACAAGACTGTGCTGCGTGACATACCTCCTGAGCTGCACGCCACTACACCCACACAACTGGGGGGAGAGCAACCAGAGAGCAAGATCCTCGGTTTATTCTGGAGCGCAGAACGAGATGAACTCGGGTTCAATACATCGATGAACCGAGTACCAGCGGAGGTACGAGACAGAACTCGCGCACCGACCAAGCGTGAAGCCCTCAGCGCCGTGATGTCAATCTATGACCCACTCGGTTTGCTGAGCCACTACACTATCCGCTCTAAAATAATACTTCAGAGCTTATGGCGCCTCCAGACTACGTGGGACGAACAGATACCGGCAGAAGAAAACGAGCTCTTCGCATCTTGGTTGTCACAATTAACTGAGATTGCTGAAATCAGATTGCCACGCTGCTACATAACAAGAAAACAAGAAAGAATCGAGCTTCACGTGCTATGTGACGCCAGCGAACAAGCTTATGCAACTGTAGCTTACTGGAGGATCACAGGCAGCGACGGGAGCATCACCGTGGTATTGGTAGCCGCCAAAGCAAAGGTGGCGCCGAAGCAAACACAGACCATACCTCGGCTCGAATTGCAAGCAGCTGTCATCGGGGCAAGACTCGCCGGTACGATAAAACAAGAACACAGAGTGAAGATCGGTCGAACGACCTATTGGACCGACTCATCCACCGTGGTCCATTGGATTCACCACGACATGCGACGATACACTCCATTCGTCGCACACAGATTGGGTGAGATCGCCGAACGTACAAAAAAGGAGGAATGGCGCTGGCTGCCCACAGAACAGAACGTGGCAGACGAAGCAACAAGGCTCAGTAACACTCCACTGAGCACAACGGATCGATGGTTCCAAGGGCCTGCCTTCCTTTACCAACCGGAAGAGCAGTGGCCTACTATGTCAACATCAGAAGAGGAAGACAGCGAAGTTCTGCACGTAACAGAAAAGGTCAAGAGAGGAAGCTGGCTACCAAAAGCCGCCCGCTTCTCAAAATATGAAGTACTGGTAAGAGCCACAGCACGAGCTCTCGCCTTCATTGACATCTGTCGACGAAAGGCAACCAACATGGAACATCGACACATCGAGCGCGCCGAGGTTGAACTTATCCGACGTGCCCAAGAAGATAGCTTTGAAGAAGAGATAAAGAGGATTCAGACAGCTCAACCACTGTCAAAGGCAAGCAAGCTATATCGCCTTGATCCTATTCTGAAGGATGGACTCTTAAGGGTGCGAGGCCGAATCGAAGCTTCCTCAGCACCAACGGAGACGAAGCAGCCCATCATCATGGATGGTCGACATCCACTGACCAAGCTCATCGTGCAACGGGAACACTGCGCTGCGGGACACGCCAACAGAGAACGCGTGACGAACGACCTACGGCAACGCTATTGGGTCATCCACTTACGACCCACCGTGCGCACGATTGAAAGAAACTGCACCTTATGCAAGAGGCTGAAGGGAACACCCAAGACACCGGCAACAGGAGACCTGCCGCATGCCCGATTGGATCCTTTCCACCGCCCGTTTACCAACTGCGGGGTGGATTATTTCGGACCTATGATGGTCAAAGTGGGCCGTCGCAGAGAGAAGAGGTGGGGGGCACTATTCACATGCCTCACCTGCCGCGCCGTGCACATTGAAATCGTGGCATCCCTATCAACAGACTCTGCAATCATGGCGCTAAGAAGAATGGCTGCGCGCAGAGGATGGCCGCAGCTGATGTATTCAGACAACGGTACCAACTTCCGTGGAGCTGATCAAGAATTACGCAACGCATACACAGAGTGGCTGCCAGCTCTGAACGACGAGGGACTGAAGCATCGCATGGAATGGCGTTTTATACCTCCAGGAGCGCCCAATCAAGGTGGCGCATGGGAGAGAATGGTACGATCCGTCAAGACAGCCCTCAAGGTGACGCTGCAAGAGAAGGCACCAGCTGAAGAAGTTCTTAGCACACTTCTCACCGAAGCTGAGTTCTGCATTAATGCACGACCTCTAACACATGTCAGCGTGGACCCCAACGATCCAGAGGCTCTGACTCCCAACCACTTTCTTTTGGGATCATCTAATGGCCTACCAGCAACGGGACCCTGTGACGAAGCTGACCGAAGAACGTGGCGAGCCAGTCAAGCGCTTGCTGACCATTTTTGGAAGCGCTGGCTGCGAGAGTACCTGCCAACACTGGTACCACGCGGGGAACCCAAGAACGACGCACGTCCCCTGCAAGCTGGAGATGTGGTCCTCGTGGTCGACAACACGCTGCCCCGGAACACCTGGCCGATGGGAATCGTCGAACGAACACACCCAGGACCAGATGGCAGCATTCGAGTCGTCGAGGTGCGGACCAGAACCGGCATCTTCCGACGCCCAGTGAGCAAGCTCGTCGTCCTAAGGATGAAAGAAGAGGCTACGCGAGCTGCGCCGGGGGGAGGAATGTTACGGACGCCGAACTCCTAAAACTTAATCTGTAATTCGCTAATAATAAGTAGATTAAGTAGAATAGCTTTGTTTTGAATTCCTAGGATAAGCTAGGATAAGTATATAAGAAGTATATAAGATCATTCAATAACTAAAGCTTTGTAAAGATTGTGTAACATAACTTAAGAATAGATAGTACTAGTTAGCCAATTGTAATGTAAACAGAACCCTAAAGTTAGTCTAACTTCGATTCTTTAAGTTATATAAGTGTATTACGTAAGTTTTACATAACGACTTTATGTGTTTCAAAGTCTGTCAAGAATAGGTACAAAAGTTATGGAAAATTCCACTCGTAAAAGTTTAATAATGTTTTTGATTGGGCAATTTCAAAGGCTGAATTCTAGTCCAATAAGAATGCCTTAATTTTAACCAATAAGAATCTGGCACGCAGGTTGCCTTAAATCTAGAATTTCTGTTGGATATTAGTAAAAGAGATTTTAAACATTTTGCCACTACTTGAATCATGATGTAAAAGGATATAGGAGGCAAGGATTTGTACTGAAAACACAGTCGACAGTGATCTCTCCTACTAGTAATACTTTCAAGTGTAAATAAGTACTAAGTGAGTCAAATAAACCTTTTATTTCTTTATTGTATACTAGCTTTTGCCCGCGACTTCGTCCGCGTTTCCATCGTTTTTCGTAAAAAAGTACCATTGTGTCCTTCCTCACGGTTCAGTGGTTTTGATGTAACAGACAGATTAACTTTCGTATTTTAATAGGGAAATACAATATGTCAATCCACAATACTGTTGAAAAATATCGCAAAAAGGAACCGCAGAATATTATTATTAATAGCTGTGCCCGCGACTCCGTCAGCGTGTAACTCCTTGTATGTTATTAAGTTAATGTATTGGTAATATTGTTTAGATCACTTTCACATGAGGCTTAAGTAGGTACCTATAGCGTTCTATAGGTAAAACTTCAGCCCAAAGCTTCCGGGTAAACTATGTTGAAAGTTGACCCGTCCGGCACGTGAACATAAAGATTTCTAGAACTGCTAACCCGGGAAAGAGCGACATATAACTGACCATGCGAGAAACAACTGACACCGAGATCTACTCCAGCAATACGAAAATTCTGCCCTTGAGCCTTATTAATTTACCTACTTCACTTAAAATAAATTATAACTACTATAATTAATAAAAGTAAGTATCTACGCTTTTACCTACTTAATACAAAAATAAAATTGATCATAAATTAGCCAAAACTTACCTATCGGTATCTAAAAATCTATGCGTACCTACTACTTCCCCTAAAAAGAAATAAAATGCGAACTATTAATAATTTGTAATTTGAACGAATATTTAAACACTACCAATTTTATAAAATAACAACAAAAGAAATTCAAATAAACTATTTAAAGACTAAAAGTCGCGCTGATAAGCACGGTTTGTTAATATCAATTATTGTCTGTCAATAAGGTCGAACGCTGAACGCATCAACAGCCAAATATTGAATGAAGCTCGCTCCCGTTACACAAAAATAATCCTTATGGCATGATTCAGTATTCACGCGCAGCATATAGCGTATTTCATATTTGGTTCAGTTTGATGTTTCTGTACCGATTACTATGATTCTTTTTTTATTGAATAGGTATTTTTGGTAGGTATTAACTTCTTATAATTAGGGATGAGTGAGAGTATTATAAACGTAAGAGTAAACAAATATAATCAGAAAACTCCGAACTGCTAAGCTATCGGGAGTTACACGTGTTATTGTGAGTCAACTATAAAAGATAGACATATGCTGTTGTGGGATATTTTTTAGATAATTTTATGTAGAACATTTCCGTCATAAATGATTTCTATGTAGCTTCAACCATTAAGGCTGCACACGCGACGGAAGCTTAAAAAATGGAGCAACTTCTCCCGTTTTCCCAACATTTCCCTTCACTGCTCTGCTCCTATTGATTGTAGCGTGATGAAAAGTATACTATAACCTCCCCAGGAGTATGAAGAATAATTGTTCCAAGTTTCGTTAAAATCCGTCGAGTAGTTTTTGTTTCTATAAGGAACATACAGACAGGAGGACAGACAGACAGACAGACAGACAGACAGACAGACAGACAGACAGACAAAAATTTTACTGATTGCATTTTTGGCATCAGTATCGATCACTAATTACCCCCTGATAGTTATTTTGAAAATATATATCATGTACAGAATTGACCTCTCTACAGATTTATTATAAGTATAGATAAAACAGTGTTTTATTGTGCTACATACAGTGATATAAGTCCCACACATTCTGGTCCTAAGTGAAGACCTAAGAAGATCTAGTACTTGTGTAGAGGCCACAGTTTGGTCTCGTTGTGTTTCCTTATCCACGTTAAAATCATACAGTCCACTACGAACATTCTACGAACATCACAGTTGTGCGGCTGAGTCTAGTGAAATAGATCTCAGAGTCCCGTTCAACATTATTGATTTATAATTTGCAAGGCGTCAAAAAAGAAGGCATAGAGGAATCTCGGTATGTAATGGGTAGTCCGCCGTCCATAGACTAACCTAGGCAAGCACGGCTTCGAGAGGTTGTTATTATAAAGCTACGAGCACCTCTATTACTACGCCTATTCACAATTAGGTATAATGTTGTTGTTGAGCCCAGTTAACCGTCTGTCTAACCTACTTCTAAACTGTCAAGTTGCAAAATTTATGAAAATACAGAACAATAGGTAATGGCCTAACAAATTTCAAGTAGGCAAAAGTATTTAATAGAAAAAGCCAATTGTTAGTGTGAGAAGAAGTCAAGTGAATAGATTTATTTCGAACAGGTGTGACCCACATGGACACTTCAAGTGTGTGATTAATGGTTGCTTGTTAACCTAATAGGTGCATAGTTTCACACTACAGGTCAATTAGTATTTTTTTAACTTTTCGCACAGAGCTCGACACTTTCACGAACTACGAACTCGACACGTATTTTTCACGTTCTTTAGCGGTGGCCCCCAAAGAGGTCATATTTGTGAAATTGATTTTATTGGTATGCTTTGCGATTTTGATGGTAATTTTTACAGACTAAGTATTAATTTACACTAAATTATTCGATCACCGAATCGAATAAGTCAGTACTATATAGAGAATTTATATTTCACTATAAACAGGCCCTGGTATTGATTTTATGACCGAACTTTACTCGGGTGAAAATAAAGAAAACAATTTTTCCCAGATATAAGACATAGCTAGATCGATATTTCGCCCCCGTAAACCTCTATTTTTGCTTAGAGGGGGTTTGCCATAATCGCCACGCTTGGCAGGCGGGTTGGCGATCGCAGTACGGTCGATACAAAAAGCACAGAGAACGCTGCTGCACATTCTCTGGTATGGGCAGCAAAAATTACACTTAGGGGAGGCCTATGTCCAGCAATGGACGTCTTTCGGCTGAAATGATGAAACCTCTATATTGCAACTTTTATTTCGAGAACGTTACTCCAAGTACATAAATATTGCATAGGATTTCTAATTTTATGATCAACATTCATAGGCTCTCAAACCCTTTCAAACCACTTCCTGGTTAAGCCTTCTTCCGCTCGAGCTATGCTCCTCTTAATTGCACCATTTTCCTTCAGGTTTTGTCCACAAATCATTATAATATTTCAGGCGAGAACGAGGTCAAGAGCGCTCTCAATTAATTTATTTTAGAAGGAAATGCAAAAAAGCATTATTAGTCTGTGTGCAATGTAAAAAAATCCTTTTAGTAAATTCTACCCTATACGTACACAATAACACAATACAATGTTTACAATACAAGTATGATAATCAGTTGTGATAACCAGCGACATTTTTTTTTTTTTTTTTTAAAACGTTGTCCCACCCTAGGAATTTCTCCTGTATCGTGGGTGCGTTTACAAACATTTAAACTCACATACACAAACACACCCAGACCAACAACTATATGCAGGCCTTTTTTTTTTTGGTGGGTGGAAAATCATCAAATGACCCCCCCTCCCGCTCTTGGGCAGAGCGAAGGGGAGTGTCAGACTTCTACTGACTAAAAACCGAACCCATGTTCCTTCTTTGCCCTTGCGCCGAGGCCACGTCATCTAGTACAAAAATCCGCGGCCCCGACGGGCGTCGGCCCTTGCGGGCCCCTCCTTGCTGACATCTCTTTGAGGCGCGCGTGGAACACGAACGCGCCGCCGCGCCGACACGGTCTGTTGCCGTCATGACGACGGCCGGACGGCGAGCTAGCCCATTACTCACCGTCCACAGGCCCGCGTCTACGGTGGCCGGAAGCCATCACGTGGCCCCCGACGCCCGGGGCGCCTTCCGCGCCTTCCGCGGCGGCTGGGACGTTGAGAGGTTCTCTCCCTCTCTCGTTCCGCCACCTCCTTCGCTAGCATCACTGCTTCGCAGAAGGAGGCGACGGCGTCCCATTCCTCCTCGCCCCGGACCATGGCTTGCACCAGGGCCGGGCGCGAGAGGTCACCGCCGCCGATCGCCGCTACGAGAACACGGCGGGGCTCCGCCCAAGCAGGGCACACCTCCACAGTGTGCTCCACCGTGTCCTCCGGTCGATCCTCGCAATGGAAGCATCCGGGCGTTTCCTCCCGCCTGATTCGGTGCAGGTACCTCCCGAAACATCCGTGTCCGGTGACTGGTGAGGACCTGCGTCAGACGGAAGGTGAGGGCGCCGTGGCTCCTCTCTAGCCACTCCTCAAAGACGGGACTTACCGCCACTATCGTGGCGTGCCCTGCACGGGGTTGCGACAGTCGCTGTCTCCATGCCGCCATGAGATCGCACCGGAGGTCTTACAAATATTTGTTCCGTGCGGGAATCGAACCCGCGACACGCAGCGCAGCAGTCCAATCGCTCAGCCACTGCGCCAACCGTGCCGTCAACATTGACACCAGTATCGCTTAATATTTATTATCATGGCATAGTCATTATAACAATTACTGGTACACTAGTACTAGGTACAAATTAGGCAAGTGACAGAACTGTCCAGTCGCTACCGTATTGGTCGGATAAAATCTGAGCCACCGATTCCGATACAAGGAAGAAGAATAAAGTTCCACGCAAAGGAAAAATAAAAGCACTGAATAAGGCTATTAAGTGGAAGGAGGGAAGGGAGGGAGATACCGCAGCCTCGACACAAAGGGCTAAGAAGGAATAACCGGCCAAGAGCGTGTCGGGCCACGCTCAATGTGGGGTTCCGTAGTTTCCCGTCCGTCACAATAAGTGTTCCCACTTATTAGTTTAAAGGTATCCATTATGTTTTTTTATTTTTTTTTCACTTTCAAAATGATTTTCCTAGAAAGTCCTTAAGTTCTACTTTACAGATTTTTTTCATATTTTCTAAACTTATGGTTCAAAAGTTAGAGGGGGGGGACACATTGTTTTTTACTTTTGTAGCGATTATTTCCGAAATTATTGACATTATCAAAAAATGCTTTTAGTAAACCCCTATTCATTTTTTTAAATACCTTTCCAACCATATATCACACGTTAGGGTTGAATTTAAAAAAAAAAAATCACTTCCCACTTTACATAAAGGGAGGGGGCTACCCTAAAATTTTTATTTTACCACTTTGTCGGCGTGATTGATACACATATTGGTACCAAATTTCAGCTTTCTAGTGCTAACGGTCACAGATTAAGCGAGGACGGTCGGACGGACAGACAGACAGACATGGCGAATCTATACATAAAAGCGGCCCTACAGACTTACCTGAAAATTATCGACCAATCGCACTTCTGACCATTCTGTCCAAAGTACTGGAGAAACTCGTTAACAACAGGCTAGTGAACTTTTTCGAAAAATACAAATTGATATCCGACAAGCAGTTTGGATTCCGGCGAGGAAGGTCAACAGAAGACGCTGCTTCATCACTGACTAACTTAGTGGCTACTTTCACCCAAAAAGGAGAACAGACTATAGGAGTTTTTTTAGATCTGGCAAAGGCCTTCGATACAATATCAATTCAACTTCTTCTTGGAAAACTTGAATGTTCGGGCATACGAGGGGCTGCACTTGAATGGTTTACGAGTTACCTGTCTGATCGCAAACAGCTAGTGAAAGTCGATGAACACTCAAGTAACGTACTTCCCATCTCCTTTGGAATTCCACAGGGCAGCACACTCGGACCAACTCTCTTCAGCTTCTACATAAATGATATTCTAAACTCACAACTAAACGGCGCAGAAATTATATCATATGCTGACGACACTGTCGTTATTTTCCACGCTAAAACATGGGAACAAGTGTACCGCCTAGCTGAGATCGGTCTATTAACTGTTTCTAACGCTCTTGATGCGAATCTCCTGACTTTAAATATTAAAAAAACTAAATTCATAACCTTCTTCAAAACATTAGCTTCTCGACCTCCACGTAATCTTCTTCTTAAATACCATACATGCTGCAGTTACCAGACATCACCGCTCACGCACTGTTCTTGCCTAGTCATAGATCACACTGCCTCAATCAAATACCTTGGCATCATACTAGACGAAAACATGTCATTCAAATCTCATCTACACTTGCTCTCTGGTCGCGTTAGAAAGTTGATACATGTAATGAAAAAGCTACGTAACTGCACACCATTTGAAATACTACGTACAATTTACCTTGGTTTATGTCAGTCAGTACTTCAATACGGGATTTCTGTTTGGGGTGCAGCCGGGAATAGCACTATTATAGAGATAGAAAGAGCTCAAAGAGCCGTTATAAAAGTAACTTTAAGGAAGCCTTTTCGCTACCCAACAGATCTTATTTATAAGGAGTTTACTGTATTAAGAGTGCGACAATTATTTATTTTAAAAGCTACTCTACTTGTTCATAAAACCCTAAAAAATAGACCTGACTATGAAAACCTTATCTCTAAACGCGTCCTCTACATCCCTCCTCCGGAAGCTCATAGCCTTTTAGCCAGACGATGCCCATTCTACTCACATATCCATATTTACAATAAAATTAATAAAAGCTGCGACATTAAAAACTTGAACAACTTTTCATGCAAGAAAACTTTAATAAAATGGTTTGCCAAACTAACGTACGAAGAGACGGAACAAATTTTAAGTTAACTAAATTACACCAAACATATACACTCACACACACACACACATACACACACACATACACACGCACTAACATACCACATTATAATACTTTTTCATTTATGTAATAATAATATACCTAATTTTATTTTTGTTTTTGTTTAAAGATAACTACTTAATTAATTTTAAGTTAACGCAACTCCGGCCCCCAAGATACAGGCTCAGCCTAGTTTGGGGACCTCTGTTGTGTAACAATGTAAAAATTTAACCTGTTACGTTTATTATTAGTGCTAGTTTTAACAAAACGAAACTATTGTAACAACAATGACTTAATAAATTTATTCTTATTCTTATAAGGGTTCCTAGTTGACTATGGAACCCTAAAAAAGGGAGGCCCTTGCCCTGCAGCGGGAAAATGGTTGATAATATTATACATTTGTGTCTATGTACTCTAGTAACCGTCGGCATTGCATGGCAGGTGCTCATTTACCAGTAAAGTGTGAAAATCACACCTGTCTGGGCACAGCCGACCTATAAACTGAATGGAGTATGAAGGAATATTGACAAAGATGGCTACCGGCTTGGATTTACGTTATGCCGTTCCAATAATGCCTTTGTTGAATGTGGGTTTATTGAAACTATGACTTGTAGGCGTTAGCGTATTGTTCCTATTATGCAGTTTGAACTTTTTAAACCGGACATTGTGTTGGTTGTTGTTTTTCTAATCAAATATTTTGTCAATGAAATTGGAAATTAAATTTTGGCCATATCTGGAGTTTTATGGGTAGAAAGGTACGTACCTATTTGAGGTATGATAATTTAATCAAAGTAGTATATTATATTATCCTAATTTTCCTACTTTGTGTCTAGTTTTGGGTAGACCATTCACTCGTCTAACCAGGACGCACGTAAATGAGGGACTGCTCTTATCGGGAACAATAAGATGTCTCTGACAAGAGGACCCTTTGTCAACAGTCGCAAGAAACGTTTTCATGTGTCAACGAAGCGCGGGAAATTTGACAGTAGGTACGAATGACAGACGTCACTGAATAGTGAATAACCTTTATATCTTCTTTTTGCAAAACTTATTTGAAGCAAGAATAAATAAACAATAAATCTGTCTGCCATCAACAATGTATGTGGAATTGAAATGTGAAACCGAAAAGCATTATTTCATATTTATGAGGCATAAATGTTAATTTTCTGTAAACAACACCACCGGCTGTTACATTATTGACTATGAGAATCGTTTAATAACTAATGAGGTTTTAGTTAAAATAATTAAAATCATACTTTTTTTTGAGAAATAAAATTGATTCTTTTTAAAAGTAGGTAGAGCTCGAGCTTCAACCATAGCCTACTCACAAACACGAAGAAAGTGCCCAATTAACATCCACGTTTCGACTTCCAAGGAAGTCAATTAAAAATCCACAGAGTCACAAATTAAAAAGTAACAAACGGTGCATTCATTTCTAACTATGCCACATTATGGGAATTAATTCTGGCCTCGCGGCTCGGAAAGTTGGCTGAATGCAGAACGTTTTTTGCCGAGTGAAACCACCATTATGTGGGGAAAATTCTCGTTGCTATGTGTGTGGCGTAGTGGTGGAGCCAGTCTGACCATGTCTGGCTGAATTGTGTCTGTGACAAATGTGTTGAGGGAAAAAGTAATAGATACGCTCTGATGTAGGTAACAGGATAAGTTTGAAGTTGATTTGTTGGCGTTAAGTTGGCATGTTGAAAGTTGTGCGTGTGTGGTAAGGAAATTAAAGATGGTGATTTGTTGATAGTTTCGAATAGTGTAATTTCACATCTGAGGCTAATATTAAATCAAACTTGAATTTATTTCTAATAATGCAATATGGTGCCTGCATGGTTTACTTAATCAGTTCTAGAGAAGTGCCTAATAAGAAGTGACAGTAATACATAACAGAATTATCACGACTGTATTCTACGAAGACTTAGTCAGAAGTGTACCTCATAGTATACCCCCATTTCAACAATTACGTTTTTTAAGGCCCATGTAATAATGAACGGCTAGCCTATTGACATCAATAGGGCACAAATCCAGACTCCATAGCTGCTATTGCAAAATTCCTGATGGAAAAACCCAATAACACTTTATCCGACCCGGGAATCGAAAGTTATAAAGTCTCAAAAATATTGACATTGAGCTCAGAGATCATAAATGAAGATAGTCCTATTCAATATTCGCAGTACCTAACGACCGAGCGTTATGTGAACATAGGGTAGGTACCTAATGCACTGCATAAGGACATCGTACAATCGATATATAACAGAACGGGGTCAGCAGGTCAATGGACTTCGCGAACTACTCACATAGCGTGAAATTAACTTAATGGCCGTTTGTTTGTTTGGACAACTGTTGTTTTTAGTTCGTGGTCAACCTGCTTTCAATAGAGCTGTTATGGGAAAGTATAGGAGTACCTACTTAAATTAAATACGTTTCATATTTTGGAAGATGCAGTGGTTTTATTTTTGGAATAGATTATTCTGACGGTGAATGAGGGTGTATTTCTTTTGTGTAAAGCAAACAATATTCAGCTAGCGACAAATATAGTTACAGATTATTAATTCTTGGTTATTATTTGAAAAATATAAATTAAATGACTACTTAACAGTATACCTACCAGATAAAAGAAGGGATATTTTGAGAGAGATTTCCCGTACAATGCGATCAAATTATCTTGGCAGCTCCGAACTTCGTGCAGGTCATTTTGTTACAACGAATGTTTAAAAGTGCTAAGATATTTATTTTATTTGTATTTCTCACTGTTTAAATTAGATATTTTCTGATCGTTTAAGTATTGGTTTATCTGGCAATAACAGTTTTATTCCCAAGTTTACATGCGTAAAATATCGCAAAGCCTATGTTCAGAGCTGCCAAGATAATTTGATCGCACTGTACCTACAATGAGAGCTCCGCATAAACTGATTTTCTTTAGTTTGATTTAGTCGTCTTGCGTACCTATCTACGACACAGTCTTAAAAGGTGTCCTTTCTTTTACCTACCATACTGAATAGCCTTTTAACTTTTGTGTTTATTAATGTGTACCTTGTTTTTTTTTACTACGATGTAGAATAACATGTAGGTAGCATTAAGCACAAACCTCAGTGGTTTAGTAATGCTATTTTCCATATTCTGCATAAACAAATGTAATATTTTTTTTTGTAAATGGTAAATAAATGAAAAAAAAAACTAGCCACGTCTAAAAGTCTGTGAGTTCATCATCATCATTCTCAATTTAGGTACTTGGAATCGGTACGAGTGCAGCAAGTCATCTTCTTCCATACTACGTACCTTATTAATTTCTACTCTATCAGTTGACAGCAATAAATTGCATTAGTACATTCCAGCTAATAAATCTTGGTCCTCACAAGGAACCAGGGCAAGGCCCTAGTACTAACTACATGAAATCGGACACCACATCGTCCGCACTGACAGTTTATGATCCAAATCGAACTGGCATCCGTCAAGGCTGAGGAATTTGATCCAGCCATATTGCTCTTAAGACTTGGCCTAATTTGTCTCGATGATAACATGTAAACATTCTTTAACTGTTGTTTTAGTCATCGAAGACGAGGCGTTATTGATCGTAATAGTTTTTTGACAGATGATTGGTTTATGTCATAATAAGATTAGTGAATCCGGTGTGATATTTAGCACTGATATATTTACAAGTGAATCTAAAAAAAAATCCAAAGGGGAAACCGAAACCGGAGCCGCTTGCAACTTTGGTTTGGGCTGGGCGTTGATGAGTCAGTCAGGACTTCTCTTTTTATTTATATAGATTATTATTGAAAACGAAAATTTTATCATCCTAGAGTAATATCTCCTGTGAGTGTCACAGGAGATTTTGTAAAAAAAAATACGAATTAGCTGGAAACCTCCAGCATGATATGTCCTTAATGTTCGCAATATGGTTTATTTCCTAATAGCTTCGAAAACGAAACGTCAACCAACGTAATAACCTTAATTTAAATTGCGATATAATTTACTTAAAATCGTCTCGCAGACAACTTCAATTAGCCTGGAGGAAATGTGAAGAAAACTCCACAGCCAAAAAGAATATATATAATGCATAATCAGCCTATAATATTCCCACTGCTGGGTCACAGGCCTCATGTCTGTTATAGGGAAAAAATAAAATTTAAACAAGAATACTATTTTAAAGGAAATTCTCTGAGAAAGATAATTTAGTGTCCACTGCTATCTTCATTAGAGCTGAGCAAGACACAGAATAACAGTCTAGAATACCTAGGTTCCCAGCCCCAATATACTAGTTGCATAGTAATTGCCTATTTATGTAAATGAAGGAGCACTTAATTATGCCAATTTACATTTTAAGGAAGACTTTTTTGTTATCTCTTTTGCACAGGAAAAGCAGCGCTAAAAGTCTTTGGCAAGACTCGTGAACTTAAACACTAGAACAAGACAACGAAGTAGAATTAAGACAAGGTGTACAGCAAAGAAACAGGAGGATTATCGAATGAGATTTTACTGTTAAGGCGAGACCCAACGCACCCGTTCGACTATACTATAGGCGTAGTGCTACACTCCACCTTAGTTGGATTCAATAAGGTTGCTTTTTGGGCGTACAGTGTTAGGCTGGCTAGTCTTTGTTAGGCGCTTGGGTTTATTGATATTCAAGGGTTTTCCTTTAATTATGATAAATAACTTAACATAATTTGAAAAAATAACCGGTATTAAATTAAATAATTGTATTCTTTATTTATTTCTAGAAAAAAATACTTATGTTATCGCTTAAATTACGGAGATTTTCGACGATAAAGTTAAAAAAAAGAGGCAATTGTATATTTTTTTTTATAGAGTTAGTAACTTTATTCGGAGATTTGATTCGGTATAATGTAAGTTTAGTTCTTTCTCTTTACAGGATATTTTTCCACCTCAGTACTTCAAACCTATAGTTCACACTTGACGTTCAAAGACAGTACGTTTTTGGTAAATCCTGGTTGGGTGTCGCCTTAACACAATAACAGATGTGCTTTGGAATTTTTATTAATAGTTTAACGTTGTTGTTTCTATAAAATCGATTGTAAACTGTTAAAAACTGCTAACCACAATATTTTATCGTTGCCCCATACTAGTAGGTAACGTTTGTCTGTTTCATTTTGTTATTTTAATAGATCTGATTTGTGAAATCTTAATGCAATCATCTAAGCCGTGTGGGAAGTTAAACGTTGCAGACAATTTGACCGTCAAAAAGTGTTATAAACAACAGTTGAATAATACTTTAGTTTAGATTCTAGTAAGCAATCGTCATTATTCAACACCTATAATTGTTGATTTATTACTCTAAAATTGAGTGTCACTTTCACTTTGTTACAATATAAGTTCGATTTATCTTTACATATGTAGGTATTATAGATAGCTTTAATAGTAAGTAGTCAACTTTCAATTTAATGAGACTTGTGGTCAAAAGTGTCTGACCACAAGTCTCATTAAAATCTGTCTCCGTGTTAGTTTAGCGCTACGTAACCTGTATTCATACTCTTAGATTCCACACTTGCATCACAGTACTTAAGAGGAAACCTCTTTGTTACAGCTCTTTTCTTCAGTTTTAAGTGTGCGAACGTTGGAACAATTCGTGGTTCGTTTTATTTGTATTTCTACATTCTACAGCTGTGAGAACATAGTCAGAAATGTTTGAATACGTACTAATTGTATGCTGGTTTTCTAAATGGCTGTATTCTGTTACTAATTGATTTGCTTTTTGTTAGCATTTCTAACACTCCGTTGGTCTTGTACGAGAATACAGAAATACTGTTTGTTATGCAGTTTTAACTGCAATTCTTGTACTTAGAATTTTTTAGTTACTTCACTTATTAGAATCTCGAAAATAAGATTAAAGAGAAAACGAAATGAAAACAAATATGTTTATGTAAACTACACTGCCTTCCCGTATTAGTTATTATTTCATGTCCAATCCCATATTTATGTCATAATAACATGCCTAGTACTTATACAGTAATTAATTCAATAATTTCAGCATGACTTCAAATCCTAGTAGGTATTGTGTTCCTAATTAACTTCAAACAACAAACAACTCCGACAAAACAAGTGTAGTGATTCATGCACTTTATTTCAATTTTACGATCCAGCGTAACCATGAACGTGTAGTAAAACAATTTTAAACTTTACGACGGCCATACCTCTCTAAAATAGGCGATTAATATCCGTGGCTTAAAAACTGGGTCATACGTGAAGGAACAATATTACGGTACACAAGCCACAGTATAAATATTTAGGATAGGTATAGAACAGCCTGTTGTGTTGCCATCAGCAGTATGCCAAGATAATATGTGAATTATGATATACAGCAACTGCTGCACAAGGAGATCAATAGTGGAGACTACGCAACAAGTACCTATCTGATCATGTTTTTTATTTGTATAGAACACGGTCCTACAACATTTTTATGATGAAAAGGGAACGGAAGTATGGGAAGGGAAGGGGAGGGGGATTATATGAAATATTTTTGAACCTCGTGAGAGTCCCTTGTTTTCTAACATATAAGTATATCACCAGGGATAATTTAATATCTAACTGGTTCAGCCAAAACGTACATAGAAGATCTACGGAAGACAGGAAAAACTACGATTGATTTAAGTAGGTAGGTAGGTAACATGATCAATTTATTTATTTGACAAAAACATAACATTTCATTCGGAGCAAAATGTTGAACTTTAACATTTCCGAAAACGTAATAAAAATATGGATCATGACAGCACGTGTATACACACAGAATACATCAACAGGTATATTCAATTACTTAGTGGTGGAGCTTAAAAGCAATGTATTTGGGTGTCAGAGTGAGATAACTCTATATTACGTCGAAGTGCGACAAAGAAAAGGAAAGGTAAAGCGCCACCTCTCATTAAAATTTTTGACCTGTTTCCTCATTCTTCCCTAAATTCTGAGTAAGGAATCTGATAACACAAGCCCAAGAGAAGCCCCTAAAATAGAAAACGAAAACACAATATCACACACATAAAACAATATTTATGATCAAAATCTACATTTGAAGAGGTATAAAACCACACCATAAAGTTTGTGCATGACAGGTTTTCACTAAAGGAGTAACTTGCAGTATACGTACACTAGTCTATATATATAAAAATGTTATGTTGGTTTGTGTACGCTTCAAAAACTCAAAAAGTTCTGCACCGATCGAGCTGAAATTTTAGAATGATATATAATCCGCATCAAGGATTGTTTTTACAGTATCCACGCGGGCGAAGCCGCGGGCATCAGCTAGTTGCCTATAAAAGAACAAAGTTTGTTGACAAAGAATAGTGGTAAAAGGCAATGGTAGTAGGCTGACCAACGTCATGAACATACATCACTTGGAACTTTAGTACAGGCACACCCTAACTCCATACTAAAACGAGAGACAAATATTTGCACGGCCTTCGTGTTTCAAGGATAGACGTTTTAGTGGCCATGTGGGTTGTAAACTTTGTAAGTAACAGGTTTCAAGATGGTAGCCAAGATTTGTACAAATTTTAATATTGGGTTACTGTTAATATTCAAACAAACAAAAAGTCATTGAGATACTGCTAGGATGTATTAATTCGATTTTCATCATGAGCATCATTCACAACCCGACTTCAGACAAAATACAAATAACTTTATAAAAAAAAGTAAGTAAATTACATCAAAAATAGATCTCTGGTCTTCACACTAGGTGACCCTTTGTCGTGAACGCCACTCTTTTTCATAGTAGGCATAACAGATTTTCAATCAATTTGCGTGACTTCAGCACCTACAAACGAAGGAAAATCTATCAGAACCCGGAGATTACCGTCCTATCGAACCAATTCCTCATACCACACCAGCAGTTTCACACAAAAAAAATATGGGTTCTATCCTCAATCCGTGCACAAATAGGCAACCAGTAAACCGGAACTGGAACTAGGTTGGTTTCCACAATGTTTCCACCGCATGACACGTCACTGAAGCTAGGAAATTAATGTTCTTTACACGCTGCTCCAGAAATGTAGGAACTGCTCCCAATTCTGCTAATCATGTTGCTCTAATTAATGCAGTGTTCGGATTACACGCGAAGCTGGGAGACAGGTGAGATGGGATCCAGTATCTTTAGTTGTTGGGAAAGATGTCGATGAAAATTCTATTAAGTAATTTGTTAAGAGAGAAAGGCAAACCTGTGTGTGGTTTTCTGGAAAATAATTTGGAAATGTTTCCAAGAATATATAATTAGATACGAGTCTTCTGCGAAATTTTTCAAAAGAAATTAAATCAAAAGTAATGTACGCCAGTTAAGCTGAGAACCAGCAGCTATTGAAGTTTTCTATAACCGTCAGTCCCCCAAAACACACGTCCTACAACACTTCCTAGTTATCTGGGTAGAAAGGTGCACCGCTTTACAAAAAAATACTAGTCGACATCATCATTCTCCTGCCCTTATCACGATTTATTTTGGGATCGGCACTGCATGCATCTTTTTCCATACTTCTCTATTACTCGAAATCACAGCCATATCATACTTCACACAGTCCAAAAAAATATAAGTAAAGCATAACATTACCTATAATCCGTAACTCAATTAAAATACTGCTGACTGTCCATGAATCCAACAAAAATAAAAATCCAACAGAACAGAGTTCATTTAAAGCCAGGTGGGACGTAGGACGTAGTACCTACAACGAGAACGCTCGGCCTTTTGGCTGGCTCTCAACAAAGGACAGGCTAAATGGCTGCGTCAACAGCTGCCACTGATAACGATCGCGGTGGCCAGCAAAAAGCCTGGACACTGATGTGTGATAACATCAAAAGGTACGAAAGGGCTGTAGCGTCGACTTTTTGTGTAGAATGGAGAAGGTTATGACGTAATTTGTTTGTAAATATTTTTAAATTCTTTTAAGATTAATAGTATTAATGTTAGAATTTAAATATTAAAACAATAAAATTGTAGATACGAAAAAAAATGCTTAGTTATATTGGAGCTGTTTATTCCACACTTTCCTGTCCTTCATATCAATTAATGGGAAAGCGGCTTAATTGAAATAACAACTAGCCTCAACTTTCATTAAATGACCGAACCCTTGGAAATTTAAAAATCGTTTAATTTAATGAAATACTTTGAGTTTATTCCAATCAAAAATTAACTTGCAAGCGCCATAAACAAACCAACATTCATTAAATCCCCAAACTATACTTACGGCACTATAACATTACCCTGAAGTACCCCTATCACATGCGCTTGTAAACAATTCAAGACGGGGCCGATAGCCAAACAGCCTGGCAACAAACCGCCGAGCCTGTGTTGGCACTGGCACCAGTCACCGATAATGTAATTTACCGTGCTTGCTGGATCGCTGGGGGCATTTGCATAACAACTAGATCGAAGATGCCATAATTTGTGTGAGCCTTCACGAAGGTAATGCCCGCATTCTAATTTGAATGGTTTTCTACGTTTGGGTCTTGGAATTTGTTTATCAAGAATTGCGTCATTTGGAATGAATTGGTTAGTAATTGTTTGAATAATGTAGTTCTAAAGTTATAATTATAGGGACGGCACTAAAATGTTTTTTTTGGTTCCCAGCCATTTTCAAGAAATACCTCTCTATCTTTAGCGGGTTTCCTATAAAATGCCCACGAAAGTATTCGTTTACATCAAAACATTCATTTTCACATTGCTAGTGAAAATTAATATACGGATGCTACCAAAGCGAAAAGCAATCAAACTAAAAATTGAACAAAAAGTATCGCTGAGTGATAATATGTAAAACATGTCCTCATATTTCGCATGCCGAATATTGAAATACGAAGTCAAAGGGTGGCTGAAATAAACTATATTGAAGCAATTAAAAACGGAAAAAAACATCACGGGTTCATGCTTAGAGTGTAGTGGAAAACTAGAGAGAAAACAAGTAATTGAATGATCTTACTACTCGTTAATGTAGATTTTATTAGGAAAAGTGGCACGAAATAATAAAATGAAGACAGATAAAATAAAACCGTGGACATTATTTATCTATACATAGGAGTAGATTTAACTTTAAACAAACTAATAGTTAATTAAGACATCAGTAGAAAAGGAATTAATATTTTTACGTGAAACAGACCATCAGCTACAAGATAAGACAAATACTGAAAACCGGCTATAACTTTCCATATTATAAAATACACAGGATACGATATCCCACTACAATTTATTTTTCTTTCATTCCATAATTCCTTTCTTTTATCTGAATAAATGTTGACATATAATAAACTGAGTAATATCTTTCAAAAATAGGTCGAATGTCAAACTGTATCATCTGCTACACTGCTTCGCTAAATCTGTGTAGTTTTATTAGTTTTCCTACGATATTATGATGTTTTCTACAACCGTGCCAGATTCTGCAAGCACGCGCTAGATCGTCTTTCTTTGTGTCATTTGTATCACGTTTTATATCTTGGCCACATATAGAACTGTATTTATTGTTTCCATTATTTCCATTAGAAACAACATTAGTTTCAAAATTCTGGCCCCATTCTTTGTGGAATTATTGCTGCAATACATCTTAAAATTGATTAGCCTTCTACAAACGTGTTGGGCTTCAATATCGCAATTGTATATAGAGACAGGTTGCCCACCCATCGCCTACACGCCAAAGCAACCTATTTCCATTAACTAATACCTGCGTAGGAAGATAATCAAATAACAGACTGTATTTTTCTTTCATTTCGTCTTTGAATGGAAGTTTATAATAACCCAGATATGCCAAATGTCGGAAGCATAAAAAACATTGGTCGAATGATCTAATTATTGTCGAACTGAGTTTCTAAGAAAGGCAAATGTGTGTCAGCCCTGTGTTTCACGTCCATCAGATAGTGTTTATTTATGATCAAACCTATTCTAAACTTCCTGACTATTAATAGGATTAACACCTAATGGTATACGTCGTTACTCGACTATAGATAATGCCTTTTTTCAATTGATGCCTTTCGGCTTACATGTTCTAGTATTTTTGAGTGAGTGTTCCGATTTCATGGCAAGAATTTCTTAGAAGGTAGAGGGAATGTATTTGTGATATCAAAAGAATTTTATCTATAAGCAGCTTACGAGCTTACAGCTTTTTCCATTTCGCATGAGGCTTTAAAAGGGTTACTTTTACCTATAGCGGTTATGGTGTATCTTTTCTTGGCCATTTCATATCGTTGTGCCTTCATCAAAAACCCTGCTTGTTTGTTTCTATCTAGAACCGATATATAATTATCTTCAATTGTCAATTTCAAACCATTAAACTTTAAAGCAGCCCAGTGTTTATTTAGATTGGAATCCATCCACCCGTGAAGGCTTACACTCCAGTCAACTAGTTTAATTGCTCATCTCACCGAATCGTATTGAAACATCACCAATATTGTTCCCAGAGGAAATTATATACCATCATGTCCTTTATCAAGAAGGTCTGGTCTTTCGTTAGCTTTAGTTTTCCAAATACTGTTATTTTCAGCAATAATATCTTACCCTAACGTATATTAAATTATGCGATTTATAACCACAACTGTTCTTTCATAACCGTATCACTATAATCATCAAAGATCGTCAGAAATGGACTTTAATTGTTTGTTATAAAGTTCTCTGCGGCACATATCATCATAAGCATGCACATTTATGTCTATTTCCTTAACAAACATCCCATATTAAAGACTATAATATCTTCATTTACAAGACTTCTTGTCAGCATCCCTTTTATCTCTAAAGTTTCTAATGAAAGAGTTTCAAAGGCTAATTTTACGGCACCGAAAAATTAAAAATAAAAGGCATGAAAGTGGTATACTGTAGCTATGGGTAGGTATCCTCTGTCTGGGTACTGTGATACTTCAAAGGGCTGTGTTGTGCGACATAAATAAGTCTGGGTACCTGTAAAGCTACCCACGTATGTGAGGGACGTGTGACCCGGGAAAGTAGACATGACAGAAATATAACGGAGGTACAGATGGATTTTTCGGTGGGGTTATAAATATTTTGGTAGTCAAAAGTATTGATTGAAATCGAATGGTGTGTTTAGGATTTGTTTCAAAATAAGATTATTATTAAGTCACAGAAATTGCATTTTTAACAAGTTACATAGCTAGAAATAAATTGCAAATCTATCAAATAAAGTTATGACACTAAGCACCAATCAACTAAACCCTTCAGTAAACCAAACAATTTACAGCCAACAAAGTCATTAAATCAAACCACAAGCAAAAGCAGCCTTTAAAAGATAGAAAAATATCTCATCCATCCGAGCATAATATGCAAGCGAAAGATGAAAGAATTCTCCGCTGAAAACTCCCAGGCGTACGATTCATAGTAAATAAGTTAGTGCAATAACAGACACGGACTGTGCCTATATTTTTTGTAATCCAGACCTTTATAAAACTTGCAACGCGTTGAAAAGCCGAGCCTTTTCAAAGCGTTCATTCCTGCCTGTTGATCATCCCTTTAGTTTACCTCCCCATGGAATAACCGACTTTACAAAAATGTCCCAAGGTTCATAGTTGTGTGGCTGTGTCATTATAATCACAGGCCAGCCCACGCAAAAGCTTTAATAATGGAACTTGAATAGACCTTATTTACTAAAAATTCGTCGGAACGCGTTGTGCGAATCCTACGCAAACTGTTTTTATGTATTTTGAAATGTTTTCATATGGGAATGACTCTCGGAATGGAATGAGTTGAGACATTATAAAACTCTGATAGTTATAGTCCAAGATCCCAGGGCCGCCAGACGTCACGTATTTTCTGACGAAGGAAATGTGGGCGATTGAGTAGTGTTAGTATGAACCAAGAACACACTACTATCAGCTAGCTTGCTTGGACGGCCAATTTTCAGGTATCAGGTCATCAAGGTACATACAAAAATTACTTACTTCACGTATTTTCTCCAAGCTGATTTTTACGTATATTTTAGGCAATATCCTTAAAAATAAGTCGCAAATACTCCCAGACACTTTCCGTCAGCCGTATTGCTTAACAGACGCTTTAAAGAATACATAAACTCCTAATGTTTTAATACTTAAAGCTAATTGATCGGGTTATTGCCATGCTATATTGGGCAGGCGCTCCAACATGCACCCGAGCGGTCAAAGCAACGTTTTCAACAAAATTCTGAAGACACAGGCAATGGACAGATCCTGTTGAATGCCCACCGAATGAGTCCAGTGGAGGTCTGTATGTCAGCCACACGAGCGATGCCATGCGTTCTCGGGTAAACAGTCACAATACGTTTAAGTCTAAACTTTTTGGGAACTTTAAGGCGTCCGATAGGCAAAACGGCCGCTAGGAAGTGTCTGGGAGTGTTGGCAACTTATTTTTAAGGATATTGCCTACAATATACGTAAAAATCAGCTGTCAGAAAATACGTGAAGTTAGTAATGTTTTTATGTACCTTGATAGCCTGATACCTGAAAATTGGCCGTCTAAGCAAGCTAGCTGGTAGTCGTGCGTTCTTAGTTCATACTAACACTACTCAATCGTCCACATTTCCTTCGTCAGAAAATACGTGACGTCTGGCGGCCCTGGGATCTTACTCTATTATCTCTATCTATTGAATTAATGACTGTGGGAGTGACAACCTATAGCTGATGTGATGAATTCACGTTTGATTCGAAGATAAAATTGCAAGTTCATTCATTTTGATTTTCCTGCTCGTGTTCCATGGTACTTGGGGTCCGGTCGGTGCAACACGTTTTTTTCTTACCTTCTCTTCTATCGACCTTCATGCTATCATTTTATTCCTTTTTACTTCATACCATTTCTCCCACAATAGGTTCATCATTTTTTAGTCTTTGTCTATCCACTAACATTTATCACTCTTTTAGTCACATGCGATTCATCTCTCCTCATCACATGCCCATACCACGACAGTCGATTCCCTTTCAAGTTTTCTGTAACTGGCGCAACTTTCAAACTTCCTCTATTATACCTATTCCTTGCTTTATCCATTCTTGTCACACACATCCACATTCTCATCTTCACTACACTAACACGCTGGCTACATTATAATGTTGAAAATCCTACAGTGTATTTTTAATCAAAATGGACGACTAAAAACCACTCGTAAAACTGCGAGTTTTTGCCCTGAAAACAATAATTTTCTAGCTTTTAAGGTGTTAATTGTTACCATATCGCGTTTATTACTTTTAACCAGCAATAAATTAGTCATGTATTTACGTTACATAATTAAAACTCGACTTTTTATTTGAACATGATGACCTATATGTACGCACGACATCAATCAAGCTACTGCACTAAACCAGTTAATGCGGATCCCTCATTGTACGGAGATCTATACAGAGCTGGGCATTTTTACACTGGAAATGTATCGCTTAATGTGTACGTGTGTACAACAACAAGTGTCTTTCTATTCCTTTTAGTCACGCAATGTGAGTAATAATCGGAAAAAGAAAGCTACTGTTGTAATATTTCACCTAAGTGTTTACGTATAATTCGTAAAGATTTTAACATAGAAACTGAGGTGCGATAAAAAAAAATGGTAATGCAAGCTCCTAGATTTCTTGGTTGGAAATAGTAGCATGAATATTATGAATACCTACCTAGTTATTATTTATGAATTAATCACGTTCTATGATCATTTGATCAACCAGCGCTGTGATGGGACTGTGAGCCCCCAAAGCACAGCATCTTTCTGAATGGTAACCTGCTTGTTGCAGTCACGAATTCAAGATGTAGGTAAAAGCTATTCTTTTTGTTTCTTCCTATCATATTTAGAAATATTTGTAAATTGTGCGTTGTATATTTATTTTAATTTTTATCGTTTTTTATGCACGTCATGTCCATGCGACGAAAAAATATTTTTTGTTTCTTAATTTTTCGTTATTTCAAGACTAAACGATACTAGAGATAAAGCCGACCAAATCCGTATCCGAAAATAAAATATTCAGGACGTATCCGCCGATAATGTTAATTTGTCCGATCATTTTATGACACAAAAGCTGTCTAATGGTTACTGAAAGCCGAATTAATAAACTTCCTCATACAGCTATTAGGTAGGGAGACGCGTGGTACAAGTTAATTTTACAGGGTTATATTAATTTATTAGATTGTCACGTGTCTTAGTATTAATTGACAACCTTACAATAATTTAATCAGAAGCTTATACTAAAAGGTTTTGGCACAACACGCTATGACATGCTATTAATAAACTGTGTATGGAAACATAGTTTGTTGACTTGCTCCATATTTATATTGAGAAGGTCAAATTATTCGACAGAAAACCAAAAAAAAGTGATCAACAGTTGTTTTTTAGAAGTCCATTCCGAAAAAATTAGATTTATAATGTTTAGTAATACTTAAGCGGAAAAGGTCCATTAGTCATCTATATAAAATCGAAAAGCATTATATTTCAGGCTTCGTTTCCCTTTCCTTTCTATTCAACTTTGGAACACGGTTTATATTTTAAACATCTTCGGTCGATTCTAAAAGCAATCTGTTTTTCATCATTTCTATTTTCAGCAAATATTGTCCTATAATCAACTGTTCATCACTATTTAAGACACATCTTATTGTGTAACATAATTGTCACCACTGCAGAGACAATCAGACACACTTTGTTGTACCCTTGGGCCTAATAATTACGCCTCAATGGCACCTACAAAGCCAAGCATTAGTTTAATTCTCACGCAGATTGCGTGTCACTTCTTATTCCAGAATTATGTGCATTTAAATATGATGTCTTATGTCATTGCATACGATGATCTCATCGATTCGAAGTTTGGTACTGGCATAGCTCGGGCCAGCTATTATTTCTGGGGCATGACATATCCCTTGGCGTGTTTGGTACACAGTTTATATTCCTACTGAACGCATTAACGCAATCTAATTTCAGTTTAATACTCGATATATAGGTCGCATTACTCCATTTCTTTTTACGAGCTTGAGAAGCACTCGAGTTGAAATATTACGATACACCATCGTTGCTCGATGTTCTTGGTAGCTATCGGTGATGTGTTTATCGATTATGGTTAAAATTGGATCGCAGTGAGCTCTTTACACCGTTAAGATGTTGGTAAAAGTTTCCGAAGTAGCGGCGTCATGATCTTCGTTAAGTAGGGTGAGAGTTCGATGAATAAACTGATGCGTCACGGCTGTCATCGATGGTTCACAGATTCGGTTCTTAGTAAGAGGTCGTTGAGTGGTTGTAAAAATTTCCTTGTTCTGTGACATTCCCTTCCTAAGTGTGTCAAGGACAATGTGCCAAAGGGTAGTGCGCAAATCCTTTTAGGGGTCTGGGTTTACCAAAATATATATTGCAAGATTAAAGTTTCAGACGTTCCTTTAATTAGATATTTATAATCAGTTTAAAATACTATATTACTCACGTCCTTTAAATTTAACTACGGGTGAAAAATAACCATAAATCTTCCTCAAGAGTTGTCAAATCAATCAATCCTGAAATAGCCAATCGGTAGTTTTGAAACTCCGGTAATAGGGAAATAAATCAAGTCCCTCATAACAGCATTTCCTACTCAATCGAGAGCGTTTGACATTTGCGGCGCACGAGGAAATTACTACTGCACATAGTAGCAAATGTCAGGCGGGCGGGAAGAAGGAAACCAGGCTGTGCACCCTTGGGTTTGGGTGGTATTTTGGTTGCACTAAAGTGGGGTCACCAACCTTTTGACACTGAAATTCTGTCACGGTGGCAGTGTTGCCGTCTGCGGTCGATTCGGAAAACGTAACGCCGCGGCGAGCGGGCCGCGTGGCGTCGAGCGCCAGGGCGCTTGCGTCGGGCGTGCTTCGGCGCGCGGCCGGTCGCACTTGCGGGCCGAGACTGGCGACTTCGCGCGTTTTCCCTCCGCGCTTTCCCGGTAGCGGCGTGCGCACATCAAGCCTGCATTGTTCTGCAAATAGCGGCCGAGGGCTGGGCCGCTACTCAACCGAGATGGGTGCCTTTCAACCGCGCCGCGCGGACTGTACGCGATGTGCGGACACCTTCGCTCCACTTGCGCTCACCAAAAAAAATCTGTTTGGCCTCGCTCGTTGCCCAATCCAATTTTAACTATGACTTAGAGTGGGATTGTTTTGTTGTTTAGTACATAGTACAGTCGAGCAAGGGTTTTCTGTTGACTTTTGCACTATTACTATTGGAAATCTTCAGCTTGCACGGTGCTGCCAGCTTTTCTTTACTAGCGTATTCTGAAAGCTTTTCAATTTGTCTTGTTGATACTCAAACTTACAAAACTGTCACGTGTTGTTATTATGATTAAACAGTTGTATTTTATTGATACTCTGCTGCTAAACTGCTGAATTTTTATTTTAGTGGTGTAGATTACGGTAGAGTAAACTACTTAGTAAATTATTTACCAGCGCGAGATGTCCGTTTCATTTCAAAAACTTAATTTTATTTTTATTTATATAAGTGAAATAAAAATAAAGTTAGATAAGGGCAAGAGAAAGATGATGCGGTGAAATAATATCCCAATATTACTTCCCTATTTGGTTTGAATTTATATAAGGTCCCATCAAAATAGGTGGACAAAATTTCAGAAATCACTCAGACCACCAAATTAAGGACGAATGGTAAAAAAAAAATAAGAAAAACGCATTTAAGTACCTACTCCTACAGCATAAGTTTGTTCCAGAGCGCCGGCAATTTAAAAAAAATCTATTTATTTAATGTTTTTTTTGTTTAGATATCTTTGGTTAGACCTACTGAACGCTGTGTTATTTGTCCACCTATTTTAATGGGACCTTATATATGGCTATTAACGCAATTCTGTGTATTTCAATAATATTTTTTAACATGAACATGTAAAAAAAATCCATGTGACTTCTGTACATCGCATTTGCTTATTAAATAAACTTAAGTAGAAACGGATCGCGATCGTACCTAATTTTATTTAAAAAACCGGACCCCTGAAGAAACTAATTGTTGATCCCTGGTATAGATGTTAGGTCGACACTACTTATATATTTCTAAATACATACATATTATACTTAGATAAATTACACCCAGACACAGAACAAATGATCGTGCTCATCACACAAACATTTGTCCTGGGTGGCAAGACACTACAATGAAATGAAATGAAATATAATTTTTCAATTTTTCTTTCATTTACAATTCGTGGGAATCGGGTTCCTCCTTTCTTTCGACGTCAAGAGACGTCAAACAATTCTCAAAAGCCTCGCCGCAAAGTTGACAATAAACGTCACAAAACGGATATTTAAGAGCGTACAGTACTTTCACAGGTTTCATACCTCCAACTTAGCATCACTGTCAAAATCTTTGATCATTTTCGATACAATAAGGTCGATTTTGTCACAGCGTGGTTTAATAACTGTGGTGTTTGTAACAGTTATTTGAAGAATTCAAAGGGTACAAGTGACAATCGTTGTGTAACAACCAACACGTAAGCTACGAATCGTCACGAATAGCGATCGGTAGCCGGTAATTCCGTAGAACAGTCAGTACCCAGCATTGCCTGACCCCTCGTATAAAGAACAAGAGGGCAATTATTGGTGTGACAAGAGAGGTCATATAATTCTGGTCAGTGACTGTACATACAAACAATCGCGTTCCCAGTAGTGGTCGATGTATGGCCCCGATGCACGCTAATGGTTTTACTTACATGACACACATAAATACACACTTATACACGCGCTAACCACATGTTGACACACTGTCATAATCTAAATTAACAAACGAAAAACGGAACCCATATAGGATTACTCGTATGTATGTCTGTCTGTCCGACCATTAGGTACCCTTATCTCCGAAACTACTAAGCCTAAAATTTTGAAAAAATATAGAAATTAGTTCAACACTTATAGATTACAGGGAAACCTATAAGAAGTCTATGGTGCTAAAATAACATGGAACATCTTTCAATATCTATTACAATGTTACGGAACTCTTCATGTGCAAGTCCGGCTTGTTATTTAGTTGTCTCGAAAGAGGAGCACGTGGCTAGAAGTAACAGCCGTTCGGGTCGATACTAAGATTATGCCACACTTACCTAGGTTGGCCCGTGGATGGGTAGTCTCAGAAAGCACGAGAAGCTGATGGTGCCGGCTGTTAACTGTAGGTCTTTGACAGTCGTTACAGGTAGTCAGTAGCAGTAGCCCGAAAGTCTGACATCCAGTCTTACTGAGGCGTATCATATTACGCAATAATATTCGGGTTGTCGAGGTGGAGGACCCCAACATAATAAGGAAAAGCTAGGCTACGATGATGTCTGAAGTAACGGAGAAAAATCTTTACATTATTCAAGCGCTTTCTCTCACAAAATGTTATAAATAAAACATGAGCAACTACAAGGATTCAAAAGGAACAAAACTATAATTTAATCAAGTTTGCAGAACAAACACGAACTTTACAAGGATTCTCGCCCTAGTTTTGTACATTCCATTTTCCGTTGTACAACGCGCAACGGTTTAAATGAAATTACTTTCAGGAAATGAATGTGGCCAATAACGCTGGTATGTTTTATGTTACTTGTAAATTATATTTTATAACCAGTAATAACTGTCTGTCTGTGTGTTATGTACCTTTTCATGCCCTAACGAATTTATGTATTTCGATAAAAATTTTGTTTTTTTTTTCGGTTGGGAAATCATCAAATCACCCGTTCGGGGTGCAGCAGAAAGTATCAGACTCATACCGACTAAAATCAACCCATGTTCCTTCTTAGCCATGGTAGGTAGGTTGACCATAACCTGGCGTTAAGACTTTGCTAAAGTTTCTCAAGGATAATTTCAGACTTTTAACACGCGAAGCCACAAACAAAAGCTAGTATAAAATAAACCTGTGAAACAGTACTAGCAAGCAATAATTGGATCTGGTGGGTCGCCAAACTGAGTCGAACAGTGTCGAAGTTATGGCCAATGTGTTCGTGGCTGGCTGTCAACCAAATTGTTAGTAGGAGCGAAATGATTTTCATTTGTTTTGAACGTTTCTGTTCTGAACATAATGAGGGGTGCAATTGTTATGAAGTGTGTATGTTTCATCATAAATGTTACGACTTCTGTAAAGTGTTGTGTTTTAAACTTTTAGACGAACATCTACCTACTGATTTAAAGTTTCATTAAAAGTACACTAACTATATAAATGAAATTAAATGTATCTTAGGGGAGGCCTATCTTCGGAACTTGATTGGAGACATGTTTATTGATATTACCAGCATAGTAACTAAGATTATTTTTTCTGTGTTAAATGAGAAATTTAGGCTTCGATACTTAAAAGTAACGTAGAGTGTCAATTCACTGTAAATAGAATAAATACTGAATACATGGCAATAATTCTAAAATAACTCTGATTCTTAGTTTTCATAGTTTATCTGCTGTATCAGATTCTCAAGACTTTTAATCATGAAAAAAAAGAAAAACATAAACTCAAGACCTTTAGCTAATCCCTAAATCTGCAAGTGCAAATTACTCTAAGCATTAGACAGTGTAAACTTCACCCAACGGAGCATTGAAAGGCTTGGATTACTTCAGGATAAACCCTAGGGTTTCAGAATTAACGGGGATTCTCGACTGCTTGCAATCCGAGAATATTGCGACCTGGAAGATTAAACTAGCCCGGATTAATTAATGATAAATGATGTTTATTTTGCGGATAGGTTTTTACAAACTCTTTTACACATTTTTTTTTAAACTAGGTGGGTCCGGTATTTTTGTGTCTGACTACTCAGAGCTGAAACAAACTCAGATGTCTCTTAAAAGGTCCAGACATAATCTTTGTATACTTTTTATTAGGGAAACTTATTTATGCTCGGTAGACCTCAGCTAAATTTTCCGATGTTACTTACAGTATATGATACAACTCTTTTCCCCATGGAAGAAACTACAAAACAGATTGAAAAAGGTCATAAAAATCCAAGCACCTATAAACATCACGCCTGATATCCCTACAGGGTTAGCCTGAGGTACTCAAAGTTACACCCCATTATATATTTATTTATAGCATGAGAATTAACCTGTTTCTCGCCTTATATTATACGGGGATGCATACAGACTATCGTAAGTTTAACCGTAGAGATGGAAAAGTTCAAGACTGTTTTGCATCCGTCACATCATTATCTCAGTTCTAGTTGAAAGCCAGCGTCAGGCACTAGCTGCTCGCCAGTTTGCTGAACTTCTCTTTTTCGAAATCTTATTTTTTTATTTTGTTTCTTGCTCGTGTGAACTTGTGGCATGTTCCAAATAAATATGTTTTCTATATTTAGAATAAGGCACTATTAATACGTACTCGTACAAGATTTTTTTGTACCAACATATGCTTGAGTGTTCTATGTAGGTGTATGTAGAGGTATAAGATTTTCATACATTTAAAAAAACCAATATCAAATTCAAATATTTTATTTCAGAATAGGGTATTTCACCAAAAAAATCTAATTAGTCCGTCAGATAGATTTTCAAAAAATAAAGCACACATATTTTTTCTTTTTTCACGTAAACAAAAGATGAAGACGATACAGCGCTTCGAAAAGTCGTGTCAAGTCGTGTGACGTCACAAGGTTAGTACTTTTTTACTCACGAAGTGACGTGAAAATCCCCACTCATGATCTTTGACACGTTTTATTTCCGTCAATTGTTATTTATTTGATAAAACAAAAAACACGTATCCAATATTTTTCGATAATCTAACAGACGGACTAATTAGATTTTTTTGGTGAAATACCCTATTAAATCCATATTTGGTTAGTAATAATAAAATAACTTAGCCTAATGTTAGTATTAACTTAAATTTCAATACTAGGTCTATATTGAAATTTAAGTGAACATTGAAGATAAAAAATAAATTTAAGTTAATATTAACAGAGGTTTTAGCAATTTCTTTCATGCTCAGCAGTGGACTTACAACTGAAATATGAGTTATTGTATTCGGTCATAATAGTACGACTACTGAATCCTTCTTTGTGACTTTCACACACTTAAGCAGCCCATTGGGTATGAGATATAGAGCATGGAACATAAAATTTAATGTTCTTGGAGTGCCCGGGACATGAATAACTCACTTTGTCTTTGTAAGATCATCTAACTAGAAATACAGGGCAAGTCAGTTATGAAACTCAATTTGTGATTTGTTTAGATTTTCATAGATTAGGATAGATTTTCGCTTGAAGAGTATAATATCTATCAAACAAATCAAACGCTTTTTAGAGGTCCAAACAACATTTTATGTTACTGGAGGAAGTTTTATATTTTTGACTGGCCTGTTGGTCTAGTGGTTAGTGACCCTAACTGCTATGCCGGAGGTCGTGGGTTCGATTCCCACCCAGGACAAATGTTTGTGTGATGAGCACGATCATTTGTTCTGTGTCTGGGTGTAATTTATCTATAATCTGTTCTTTCTGTTCCGTGATAATATGTATGTATTTAGAAATATATAAGTATGTTTATCAGTTGTCTAGTACCCATAACACAAGCTCTGCTTAGCTTGGGACTAGGATGGCGTTGTGTGATAGTTGTGGAATATTATTATTATATTGTTGGCTCAAAGTCACGCCATCAGCCAGTAGCCGTCCGGTTAACGTACGGTCGTCATGCGGCAACCGACAGAAGTTCATAAAACGAGGCGAGCGGCGTTGCAACGGGCACTTTTTGCTTGGACGGCGCTCGGAAAGGACTTGCTACCCGACTATTATCGTGTGCTTCGCTATTTTTGGTTTATGTTTTTGCTCGTGTACTGATTATTCCATTTTGCTAGTGCTATTTCTATTTGATTATTGTTTAAAATGTTTGTTGTGATATTTTTGTAGAAGTGTAATTTAAAAGATAATAAACATTGTTTAAATTGTTCACGTATTTCACTTCTGATTCCTAATATCAGAAGTGGGATAAATAATCTTTTCGCCCACAAGTTAAAAACTAGTTTTCAGGCTTTTAATTTTAGATAAAAGCGGGTAGTAGTTAGCAATGGATATATCGAGTTGTTCGCGTTCAAAAACTAGTGCCTCTCGTTCTAAGCGATCTTGTAGCCACCATAAGCGGAGTTGAAGGTCACGTACGTAGCAAGTTTCGGGATCCGATCGCCGTTCCAAGCGCGAACGAGATCGTCGTAGGAGGCGCGTGAGGACGCGAAGTCCTGTGTAACCGCTCTCGCGGTTGAGGCGACGCTCCGGACATGACTGTTGGTTTACTTTCGTTCCTGATACAAGTAAGATCGAACCATTTTAATATTTCGTTGGTTTAGTAGTCGCAAGCGCGACTACTGAGCATGAAGGTTCTGGGTTCGATTCCCGGGTCGGTCAAAGTGTTATTTTCTGGATTTGTGCCCTGTTGGTGACAATGGGCTCACCCCTATTACATGGTTAAGCTTATGTCTTAACATAACTGGCGAAATGTGGGTATACTGGGTACCTCTGCCTAACCCTTCCGGGATTACAGGCGTGATGTTATGTGTGTGTTTATAAGGTCACTGGGGTGATTGGCAATGCCTCGGATGCATTGGTGGTTATTTACATGGTTAAGCTTATGTCTTAACATAACTGGCGAAATGTGGGTATACTGGGTACCTCTGCCTAACCCTTCGGGGATTGCAGGCGTGATGTTATGTGTGTGTTTATAAGGTCACTGGGGTGATTGGCAATGCCTCGGACGCATTGGTGGTTATTTACATGGTGGTGCTAATACGTCGCTTAACGATTGGTTGACCAATAACAGCACGTGGACTCATTTTAAACACGAATTTCGGTCATTGTGACCGCGTGAAGTCGATATGGTCACTGTGCTATAATGACGTTATGAGTACAAGTATCTGTATGACCTAGTTAGTTTTTTTTTCAAAGTCGGGTACTTGTGTAAGTGAGTTTAAAATATTCGTGAAGGTACCCACGATACAGGAGAAATTCCTGGTGTGGGGCAACGTTGTGATTTGTGGTATATCTGATGCTAAACAAAATACAGTCAAAAGTCTTGTTTTCCGTATATTTGAAACCCAAAAGTGCAGTTGTTGGCAAATCAAACTTAAATAATCATGGTCTGCGTAAATGCAAACCCCTACGCAATATGATCAGTTGACTTGTTTTCGTGTGAAGACGTAGGCCGTATACAGGTGCACTGTAAAGTCTGATAAGTTTTGCTTTATTAAAGAAGTAAGTTGCCTAATACACATGATAGGCTAAGAAGGATGCCAATGAGTTACGTATCAGTTGATGCTTCTAAGAATTTTGATGAAGTAAAGTTGTGGTTGCAAGCCAAGAGATTCTATCGGCTGTATTGTGTTAGACAGTACCAGTAATTATTGTGTAGTCGTAGTCCGATTAAAATTGAAGGTTTTTGAGGAAACTCGACTAGACAGTGGGTGTGTTTGTTGTATTTTGTGCGTTTAGCTCTGGTTGAGGTCAGGGTCCGGAAAGACCGTAGTGTGAAGTCAAATGGTGATACACACGGGAGATCGACTTGTTTACTAGTCAGTTAGAGATCTGTAGTTTTACTCGATGATTTTTGTGAACCTGGCATTTTTTTGACGCAATAATGTTTTTAAGATTGATTTAAACGACAATGGTACATGACCCAGGGTGGTTGATTGTTGTATTTTCGATAATTTCCAGTTTAGCCACGTTTGATTTTATCAACGAGAGTGGGACCTAATTGATGTTTGGTCAGGAGTGACCGAGTGGAACAAAATTCTGTCGTAGATTTGTCTCTTTGCGGAGTAACCATTACATAAGAACGTGTGGTTTGGTCAAGCGCGTGGCCTCAGCTGCGTGTGTGAAAGTCTGTGTGATACGCTAACAATGTGTCTATGTCAACAGCCACTGAGGGGTATGCAAACTTGGAGCCTATGCCTACAGTGTGTGTGGAAGTCGACATCTGAGGGGTATGCAAACTTGGAGCCTATGCCTACAGTGTGTGTGGAAGTCGACATCTGAGGGGTATGCAAACTTGGAGCCTATGCCTACAGTGTGTGTGGAAGTCGACATCTGAGGGGTATGCAAACTTGGAGCCTATGCCTACAGTGTGTGTGGAAGTCGACATCTGAGGGGTATGCAAACTTGGAGCCTATGCCTACAGTGTTGTGGAAGAAGTCTGTGTGATATGCTAACAATGTGCTTATACATCCCTATGTGCCTATTGGTATTCTTGTCTGACAAGTTTTGTTTGGTGAATGTTTCTTTGAATTTTATTCTCGACTTGAATGTTCCTAATGAATGAGATTACTCTCTTGTTGTACTACTCGGTTAGAGAGCCTTGGTGTTAAAGGTTTTACTCGATGATTTCAGCAGTTTTTGTTGCAATAGAATTTTTAAGGTTGGTGTGAACGACTATGGTATAATGATGACTCAAGGTAGTTGAGTGTTGTATTTTCGATAATTTCCAGTACATTTGATTTAATTAATGAGAGTCGAATTTGGTGCCACCCAATGGAACTAAAGTTTGGTCAGGAGTGATCGAGCGGAACAAAATTCTGTTGTAATTGTAAATTTGTTTGTTTGCAGAGTACCTAACCATTACACAAGGATGTGTGGCGTGTGTTTGGACGCAACGCAACGCTGCTTGGCCTTAGCAGTGGTTACCAGGGCTTTGCCACAGTGAAGCCATGAACGTGCACGGCGCTGCAAGGCGACTGCGCGCCCTACTGGCGTTGCCGAGCGCCTCGCTGCAGGCCGAGCGCCTCGCTGCAGGCCGAGCGCCTCGCTGCTGCAGGCCGAGCGCCTCGCTGTAGGCTGAGCGCGTCGCTGCAGGCCGACTGTGCGCCCTACTGGCGTGTACAGCGCGTGGCTCCAGGCTGCCAGCACGCTACTGGCGTGTACAGCGCGCCGCTCTGGGCTGCCAGCGCGCTATTGACGTGTTAAGCGCGTCGCTCCAGGCTGCCAGCGCGCCCAACAGGCGCAGTTGTGCGTGGCACTCCACGGTGCCAGCGCGCCCTACAGGCGCAGTTGTGTGCGGCACTCCACGGTGCCAGCGCGCCCTACAGGCGCAGTTGTGTGCGGCACTCCACGGTGCCAGCGCGCCCTACAGGCGCAGTCGTGCGTGGCACTCCACGGTGCCAGCGCGCCCTGCAGGCGCAGTTGTGCGTGGCACTCCACGGTGCCAGCACGCCCCACTGGCGTTGTGAGACACGCAATCAAGGAGACAGCGAAGACTCAGCCGCCTTGTTGGAAGCTGACGAGGACGTCAGAGCGTCAGGAGAGGCCGTGTTGGCTCAAAGTCACGCCATCAGCCAGTAGCCGTCCGGTTAACGTACGGTCGTCATGCGGCAACCGACAGAAGTTCATAAAACGAGGCGAACGGCGTTGCAACGGGCACTTTTTGCTTGGACGGCGCTCGGAAAGGACTTGCTACCCGACTATTATCGTGTGCTTCGCTATTTTTGGTTTATGTTTTTGCTCGTGTACTGATTATTCCATTTTGCTAGTGCTATTTCTATTTGATTATTGTTTAAAATGTTTGTTGTGATATTTTTGTAGAAGTGTAATTTAAAAGATAATAAACATTGTTTATTTTGTTCACGTATTTCACTTCTGATTCCTAATAATATTATTATTATTTATAGGTACTATGTGTCAATTTGTTAAAAAAAATACTTTTAGGGACAACTCAATAATAAGGTTATACGGGGAATTCCTTATTAAGATAACAACAATATCGTGCATTTTTTCAAGGTACCTAGTCTCACCAAGAGTTACCTGTATCATCAATACCAATTGGGTTGTAGAAGACAGATTGGCAGTCGCTCCGTGTAAAATACTGGTATTCAGCTACATCTGGTTAGGCTGGAAGCCGGCCCCATCATAGTTGGAAAAAGGCCACGCAAATGATGATGAGGTCAAAAAAGAAAAGTCCTTTACATGCAAAAGCTCGGTTAATCATAAACATAATAGAGCCAACAGACTCAAAAATAGAAGAAGAGAAAAAATATTTATATACTGTCAATATTGCCATGACATCGACCTTATTACTATAGTAATTGTAACAATATTTGCTGAAACTGGAACACAAAATATAATATTGTGTGTCGGAAGAACGAAACAAATTGATTTCGTTTTGTTTTGGTATGATACGCACGAAATAAGATTCAATTTGGTGTCACACTTAATGGCTGGGAATCTGTCAGTTTTTATCCAGATTTATTGGTTTATATTAGAGGTTTATCGGTATTTTTTTTACGAGACATAATATTGGATATTGGTTTTGCATTTTAAAGAAATATGATAAACTGCGTATGTTTATCATATTTCAATAAAATGCAAAACCAAGGAAATATAGTGAATAACATGTCATAACATGACATGCCTGTAATCACCGAAAGGATAGGCAGAGGAGTACCTATTAGTAGGTACACCCACATTTCGCCAGTTACTATGTTTAAGTCCCATGTAATAGCGGGCGAGCCTATTGCCATACGCCGGGCGCCGGGCGGGTCCGGGGATCCAGACGTCGTAACTGCTACTAAGAAATTCCTGGTAAAAACTCAATGCCCTACACCTTTGACGACCTGGGAATCCAAACTTGGACCTCATGAACAACAGTCGCGCTTGTGACCACACTACCTATACCAACCAGACTGTCAAAACATAGTGATTATAGTCTAGTTGAAATGGTATGCCGCTTTGTAATGCTATGCACCGCTTTTGGAAGTAAGCCTAAAAGTCTGGAATCATCTAGAAAACAAATACACATGTAGTTTTCGAAACCTACATTGTATTTTTTGCCTGGGTTCAGCTCCAAAAGAAAGTCGTATAAGTAGGTAATAGTATAGTTATAAGTTTGTTCTTATTATTATTGATTTAATAGTGACGGCTAGTTAATTGAATTTCGAAATGTATTCGTTTTTAAATGGTATTATTAAGATGTCTGAAAAAATGAATTGGACTATAATTTACGGGTATCATCAAGTTAAAAAAGCTATTAGTGTCCAATAATATTTATTGTTTGTCCAAAATAATATGCTAAACTCCCGTTTAACCGGTTTTATGAGGAATGTCGTATGTATGCATAGATAACCTGCTATAAATTTGATCATGTGCAATCTACAATAATATGTAGGTATATCAATCTTAAAAAGAAATTCTTAGTTTAAAAATTGAGCCACACAATCTTCGGTTTCTTCTAAGTAATAAAAATGAGACAGACAGCCAGATATTTCGGTAAATGCCTTCACAATCATTTTAGTACTGGGTACTATACCCTATAATAAGACCGGTTGTCAGTCTTTCAGAGCACTGATTACCTGTAACGAACTGTCATAGATGTACAAATGACAGCCAGGACCAACGGGTCCTGGCTGTCATTTGTACATCTATGACGTTGGTCCTGGCTGTCATTTGTACATATATTAAGCCGTTGCTTAACGTGCTTTCCAAACCACGGAGTAAACTCGGTAGGTATGTAATGGTTGGTCACCCATCCACACACCAACCTAAGCAGGGGCTGCTTAGCCTAAAGATGGATCCGAGTGGCTGCCAAGAGCTCCTCAGAGCTATGTCTTGTAGATTAAACATAAACATTCTACCAACTGCTAGTCACCCTGCACCGACTCATAAAACTCAAATACGACTAAAAATGACTTATTAAGTTCCTGTCACTAACATAACCACTTCAAAACAAAACAACATCAAACCTACCGCCTTTTTATGTTGCTCTGGTAACAGCTTGGATCTCTGCCAAACCTTTTAGGTGGAATGGCGTGAATTAAAGGCTATATTCGTTGATGAACAACAGTTGGATTCAATAACTATTGAGTGCGAATCAAAAATTCGAACTTAACATGATGCCTTTATTTTTCAGAAGGGGTGAGCAGGAATATTATTTACAGTTGCAAGCGGGTTCAGTTGACCAAAGACTCATAGGACAGTTTCACTCTTAATTGATTTGACATAACTTAACTACTGACCATGCCTCGTTGGTTTTGTGGTCGAAAGCGTGACTGCTGCGCATGAGGTTCGAGGTCCGATTCCCAGGTCGAGCAAAATGTTATTGAGTTTTTCCTTTAGTTACAACCAAGAAGCCTGAATTTGTGGCCGGTTTATGGCAATAGGCTCGCCCCCTATAACATGGGACTTTAATATAGGTGGCGAAATGTAGGTGTATTGGTAGGTAGATACAACTGTGCTTATCGTTTGGGGATTATAGGGGTGATGTTATGTACAGACGGCTACACATCAAGCTATACATTTCCAGTTTACGCTGATCTTGCACTGTACGGAAATCCTATACAATGCGAGACCAGCTTATACTGGAAATGTATAGCTTGATGTGTAGCCGTCTGTATGTGAATTACTTATTGTGTTCATTTAAGTTAAAGTTACATCTACTCTAGGCTAGCCATAGCAACACCAACCAACACAGCAGAAAGAATTATGACCTATTCCCATTTTAAATCGACAGAGGTCGCCACGCTCATCAATCAATTAGTTCCGCACATATTGTATATTACTCTTAACAATACGACTTTATTAAAAACTTGACTAAGCATTAGTATTCATTTCGTATTTCATTTAATAATTTCTACAGTATTATCAAAATTCAAATAAAAAAGTCTACGATTAACGTTTGCGTTTAGTGTTAATTTTTAATTTAAAAGTGAATGCAGAACTTTTAATTGAATCCGACGATTAAGTTTTAATGGTAATGCATTAACTAGTCATTTAAATTTTATATTATTAACAACAAAAAGTTGAACTTTTCAGATTCGGTTTGTACTTTGAACGCAATGTGAAGTCTATACACGCAAAATGAATTCAAAAAACAAAAAAAAAACAATTATTTCCACGACCGAACAATATAAAGTACTGTAATAATAAAGGCGTTTATAAATAGTACCTACGTTTAAAAAGAACAGGAAGTCATTCCGAATAACTAAAACATCTGTGCTGAATACGTAAATAAATCGTAGGTACGCCTCGCAATCTAGGAGAAACTTTAGAAACTAACATGCCACATAATTCCACCTTATTTCACTCCATAACACTATTAAATTACCCTGATTTATCATACTCACATTTTAACCAACTCCCGTTTCTATTTCCACAAAATTATTAATAACCACAGAACACTGGGAAACTAAATAATTTATTCTATAAACATTGGTTTGTTATAACATAACACAACAGTGTTGTTAGGATTTAATAACAATTTAAAACATAAACACGAGATATTGAGAGCACGTTCGTTGTACGCGGCGAACTAGTAAGCAAGCTTTGAGCTTTGAACTACGGTGTTTTTGTTATAGTGAAAGAGCGAGACGGAGCAAAAAAGCACCATAAACATTCGGGTAACATCGGCTTTTTCCGTCGCGTGTCCGTTGGCATTCGCCTGTTGACTTCGGCAGCATAGTATGGATATGCACGTTCCTTTTTGTATTTTTATAGTGTCTTTTTATGTGTGTGGGTATGTTGTGGGTGTAAAACAGGGTGTTTTCTCATGGTTATGCAAAAGCACGTGCATAATCAAGTCTTGAGATTGAACAGCCCGTCTGGGTTTATCATCGTCAACTTTACGAGTTTAATGACCATATAAGCTTGTAATTTTTTTGTTATACTAATTATACAGACTAAAAATAAATCTACAGTGTGTGATTCAAATAGAGTTTTTGCTAAAACCTAGTATCTTTTTCTAAAATTTTGTAAAAAATACTTCACATATAGCATGAATTCATTTCTTGTAAAACAAAGACACAAATAAATAACTTTTAATATCTAATGATTTGAATAAAGTAATTTTTTTTTTACTAAGCATTATAAAGGCATTTTTAAATAGAGGGTTGAAAATGTATTCCCCATTACGCCATATTTTACCACCCCACCCCCATTGGGTAATACCGTTAGGTATTAACTGCTACCCTAGTGACTTTTACCAAGGGGATACGTTTTCGTGACTAATAGCTATTTGTTTACATAATAAGTGGCATGTGGAAACTTTTGAAACAAGAAAACGACTTTAATAAACACAACGGTTTACAAAGTTTCAAGAATATGGTTCTCAAGTGCGTTTAATTATTTTTACTCACATATTTTATGACGTGTTTACACACAACTGCACACACAGGGATCACAAATAAAAAAAACTTTGACTGGCCTGTTGGTCTAGTGGTTAGTGACCCTAACTGCTATGCCGGAGGTCGTGGGTTCGATTCCCACCCAGGACAAATGTTTGTGTGATGAGCACGATCATTTGTTCTGTGTTTGGGTGTAATTTATCTATAATATGTATGTATTTAGAAATATATAAGTATGTTTATCAGTTGTCTAGTACCCATAACACAAGCTCTGCTTAGCTTGGGACTAGATGGCGTTGTGTGATAGTTGTGGAATATTGTATTATTATTATTAAATACACTGTGGTCTTGTCTCAGAATAGACGATTACTTCATTGTCACAAAAACGACTGCAACTCCGTCATATCCCGGTGCAAATAAAACATAAAAACAATGGCATGCAGTTGCATTAATGGCCACTAATTTGTCCTGAAATAAAAAAGAATGACATCATTTTAAATTGACATGTTGTCATCGATTTAAAAACCTATTGTGCTTGTATCTATTGTTAGGTCCACATAATTCTTACATCCTGAGACGTGCAATGGGGAACTACTATAGTCTACGGTGAACATATGGGGGTGGGTGATGCGGGAATCGTATTGTCCCACACCGCATTTCACACCATCCGAATAGAAATAGGTTCATTCATGATGTAAGGCGACGGTATGAGCAGTGAGTAGTAAGAAACGAGAGTCATACAGCTAAAATTATATATGCTGATGTAAGCGACCCTTCGTAAATAAAGTATAATTAGAATATCAGTATTCCTTCAGCGTATACATGTATTTATTTTTCTGTATTATCTAATATTTTAATATATTTTATAGATCTTGTGTCACAGTGTTTGCCATCGAACATCTCATCATTTTTTGTGTATATTTTGCAGGTTCAAGAATAGGTCGTAGTCTATTTTTTTATTGGTAATATAGATAGAGTAATTATAAATCGCGTTGTAATTGCAACGTGGTATGCGTTACAGCTAGTATAGCTTTAAGAAATTACCTATCACTTGTACCTTTCTAATATCTAAAAAAAACTGTGATGTTGACTAGATTTTTAGTAGCAATGTAGTCTAGATTTGAGGAGCGAACCTATGTGGGTGTGCCATTCGGTACAGTTTTGCCTAACCCTCTGGGGATTGCAGGCGTGGTTGTTATTTGATTAATTTGAGATTAACCATTTCCTTGGCAAATGGAAGACGATTTGCCGTGTAAGCAACACTAATAGACGACCATAGATATCTATCACATAGCATCAATCATTGTCCCTGACCCTTTCTACTTCGTCCCGTATTAAGTGGACCGCACATGTCCGGAATCCGGAACCATATCAGGATTTCGTATCTGATTTATTACAAAACTTGTAAAAGCTCTGATTTATGTGAAGTCAGAGCTTTTTAAACAAGAATTAGTTTGACAAAAGCTGTCGATGAACTGCTGAATTTGAAAAAGCTCTAATATCAATAAGATTCTAAGGAATGGAAAGAATAAAAAAACCTTTATTTGTCACATATACATGACATGCATACTAAATGACAAAAAATATCCTACAAAACACATAAAAAAGGACTTTTTATTTACATAATTATGATGTTAGTTGACAGATTTATTAACCAGAAAATATCCACCCTAATCTTATAAAGAAACTGGTTTCGTATGCCCGTTTGTTTCAAATTTAAGATGCCTTTGATCATGTTCTATGTCCCGGAAGACTCACATTATAAAAACACATGTTTCCTAATTATTTCAACTCAATTTAATTGCCATCATAACACCAGTCTCATTTCATAAATTTAATAAGAAGGAAGAGAGAATTGAGAATGAGAATTTCTTGGAAGAATTCGTTCACCGCACACTCGTGTTAGCCTCTGTTCTATTCTGGACTTAAACCTTTGCCTAACCATATAGATGAAACATGCAATAATATTGTTGTTATTATATAATATTGTAATTATAATATTGTTATTGTTTCAAAAGTACTATTATATTCATGTAAACGATTTGTGGAAAAATACCATAGAATCTACAACTATCACAACATAAAGTATCGACGAAATGTTTTACGTTTTTAACAGTCTATTTTTATCGGTTCTTGTCTATGGTTGAGAACATGAAATATTACTTTTATGGTTCGTTCCAATAAACCGTTTTACTGTTGGAGAAATTAGCCACACATTATCTGCTACAAATCAAGAGTTACAAAGGGTAGCCCTATAGGGACACTAAGTATAAACAAGAACACAATAAATAAATCAAAAATATCATTATATAATCCTACTAGTAGTACTTGAGGTTTTGCGGACCCCACACACACCCTTTCATGGAGCAAAAGTTTTTTGTCAGAAATTCCTGGGTGCGAAAATACAGCCCATTTTAGGTGTCAAGTTCAACTCATAATTAAAAAAAGTAGAGACTCGTTCATTCTGTAATGGGGATTACCTACCTACCCTTAATTTTAATGTTTGTTCTTCTTTGGGTTGCAATTAAGGTAATAAAATACAACATAATTATCTATTTAGTTAGAATATAATAGGACCTGTAGGTATTTAGAAACATGACTAAAATATAACGAAATCCTACAATAGCTTTTCGATTTTTTCTTCAGCTAAAGAGAACTTTTCGGGTCCTATCTTCGTAACATAGTGCTCGAACAAATTGCTGCACTCAGCAGATTGTACTTGCTCGCCTCAAGGATCTTGAATCGCGATTAAAGATTAGGTCGAACTAGAAAAGTAGATTGCCTAGAAAACCAACTTGAGGACGAACTACGCGGTAGTCTAGCAAATTAGGTTATGAAATAGCGTATACCTAGAAAAAGGTTATGAGAGTCGAGAATAGTTCGGGGTTGCCCATCATTGTAGTGTATTGGATTGAAAAGGATAACTAAATACAGATAATATAAACCGACAAGGTTGCTTAAAGCGAAAAAAAACAAAATTAACCTAACTATATGCATAGCACCATCATTCTCCTGCAGTCCTGCCCATTTTCCAATTTATTTAGGGTCGCCACATCATGTCTATTTCTTCCATACTACATATTATTTACAAACAACATAATTTCATCAGACACCAACTTTCTAACTAGAACCATATCTTTCTGATAAACTCCTTAAACAGGAAATCAATTGAAACGTGACCTTTTATTGATAACTATCACCAGTCATACACTCTTATGTATTTTCTTCATCATCATCGGAACGATCTTGTCCTTATTTGGGTTCGGCGCACACTACACCTTCATCTTTAAACCTATAACCACACCTGTTTCAAGCTAATTCATACTTTGATCATAATCGCAGTACAGTACCCAGTAATACCTGACCTCTCTCCTCAAAACACGGGAAGTGTTGTAAGAAGAGAATGAACTCTTCTTCTTTGTATGAAGGGTTAAGTAATACTGGGCGCTGGCTGTAACATAGGCCAGGCGGTGAGCACAAACAGACGTTATCATCGGCTCGTGCGCACGTTTGCGCTGTTTAACTGTTTACGTGACCGCCAGCTGACATAACATCATACAGTAGCCTGTTACTTGGGTACAGATTTCATCTCTTGATTTTTTGTAAATATTTGTAGGTATGTTACATAATTATGGTAATTTAATGATCAAGATGATTAAAGTTCTTTCTCCACCTAGTAATTTTACCTAGATATTTTTGTTACATTTTATTGTGATTTATTTAATATTATAGCTTTTTTGTGCCTTTTTAGTGACACTTATATAATAATATCATATTCTCAGTTACTGTTGTTGATATGATACGGATAATGTAGTGGGCTGCAATATTGTTAATATTCTATAATAATAATAATAATAATATTCCACAACTATCACACAACGCCATCTAGTCCCAAGCTAAGCAGAGCTTGTGTTATGGGTACTAGACAACTGATAAACATACTTATATATTTCTAAATACATACATATTATAGATAAATTACACCCAGACACAGAACAAATGATCGTGCTCATCACACAAACATTTGTCCTGGGTGGGAATCGAACCCACGACCTCCGGCATAGCAGTTAGGGTCACTAACCACTAGACCAACAGGCCAGGCTATATAATAATATTATCTTTACCCTGTGCCAACACGTCATATTGTAGCTGTTTATGGTCCAGCAGTGGACGTATTTTGGCTGAAATTGTGATAATTATGGTGATATGAAGGAAAAAGGATAACGTGACGACTAACAGGGCAGAGTGGAAGAAAACAACGTGTTGCGCCGACCCCAAATGCCACGGAATAAGGGCAGGAAGAAGAAGAAGAAGAAGAAGAAGATGGAGAACCCATGACTCAGTTTTTGTCCAGTAGTGATGCTTCGTTCGGCTGAACTACCAGGTTTAGAAAACTCTGTTGGCACTTCTTTTCTTGTTCAAACTATTCACGTTATCTTATCACAAGCAATTTTTTCGGTGACAATAATATTCTGATTCAAACCTGAGTCTGTGCAGATTTTGGTGTAAGATTTAAAAAAAACCAAGAAAACGAAAGTTTAGCCTAGCCATTAGCAGTAATTTAAGTGGAAATTGCCTAGACGATTCATCAAAACTAGATTCGATTCACTAACTTACATCGAAAGAATCGATTTGAAACAACAAAAAAATTAAATCAATCATAGTTTCACATTTCCGTGTTTAGGTTTTAACCCGAATCAAACTTTATTAGAAAGCGCTATAAGATCCATTTTCATTTGTTTACTATCTGTCAGTTAATTGAAGCCATTTACATCCAATTTGGTCGTTAATAGTTCATACTTCATACTACCAAACACTACTATTATCTTCGCCAATATTGAAGCTTAGTTTGCATAGTTTTACATAATGGAAGCATTTATCTGTTAAAAGCTTTTATAGGATTAAAACAAACTTCAGAATTTTTAGGACCCAACGAGCTAGCCAAGTACTTAGTGTCATGTTGTCAGGGTAGGTGTTTATTTTTGATTAGTATTCCCATCATCATCATCAACATCAGAACATAGAACGCCATAACGAACGGCAACCTGCCGTTTGCATCCACCGGTTGCCAACGACTCTCACGATGTCGTCGGTCCACTCAAGGGTGGGAGGCCTATCAACGCTGCGTCTTCCGGTTCGTGGTCCCCGCTCGAGAACCGTTCTTCCCTATCAGTTGTCGGTTCTTCAAGCGATGTGGCCTGCCCATTGCCACTTCAACTTGCATATTCTGAGAGCTATGTCGGTACTCTGTTTCTTCGGCGAATTTCCTCATTTTGGATTTTGTCGCACGAGGAAACTCCGAGCATAGCTCTCTCTATGGCTCGTTGCGTGACTCTGAGCTTCTCTAAGAGGCCAGCAGTTAAAGACCATGTCTCGGTGCCATAAGTCATCACTGGCAACACACTGCTGGCTGGTTATTATACACCGTGTCTTATTAAGACACTGCGGAATGTTAGACGAAATTTGTATTCACATCATTTAATAATTATTTATGAGTTTTCTACATACGTTCGTAAAGGTCTGCCTTTAGCATTATTCATATTTATTTAACATTACAAAACAGTAGTCACCATGAACCTGTCAGGTTGATAAGTCAAGTTTGGCACTCTGCAAAATTTAACAACTCTCAAGGAAAACTGTTTTTGTTGTAGTCTTAGATCATACTTAGGTCACCATTATTAATTCCGGTACCTATTCAAATATTTGCTAATTTGCCAAATATCGTCATCTTATTACATGGAGCAACTGCCTGTCTCACCTCCACAAAATAGTTAGCACGAGGTAATACGATACCCCTTGGTAAGACTAATTGCCAGGTTTTCGTGCCACTGACAACCTGTAGTGTAACGACTTTTTTTTTATTTGGGACAAGCCCTCCACACTATTCCCAAACCACTGTAACTCCTGTTAGCCAGAATCAACAGTGACGATCACAAGAAGAGCGCCGAGACAATTAGCTCGACGAAGTCCCAGAGAAGCGGTTTAACTGTCTTAGATCCCGCAACGAAATTAATCAGAAAATAATAGCGGAGGAGTAGGAAAAACCTACTGTAACGACTGCCATTAAAGCTCTACAAATGACAACAACGTGCTTTCCCAGGCCCGAAGGAAACTCAGTATGTCATGGGTGGTCACACTGGTAACCCATCCACAGACCAACCTAGGCAAGCGCAGCTTTACCAGAAGATTGATCCGAGCCGCTATTAACTTATACACGAGTCTCGTTGTTAATTTGCCAAACGTCAACATTATTTACAGAGATTGCAAACCTTCAACTCAAAGGCCATGAACCTATCAGATTTTAACTATCAGCAAATAAACTTAAGAGTCTCGCATATTAATTGAGTGCTGATTAAATGTCAACAAGCAGTATTGAACAGTCACGGCTGAATGGACACTCTGGCTTGAGGTCAAGTTGGCTCGGATAGCGTTAAGTTATGTCATTGCATAAAAAAAATTGTGCTAGCCTTTAGCCCCTATATTATTTATAGCTTGTAATTATCTGTTTTTAACGAGGTGTTGTCTTTTAGACGTCTTATGTTAACTTAATAAAAATGATAAGGTAGGTATGTGCCTAAAATACCAGATACCATTATAATTTTTATTTGGTTCAGTAAAAACTGCATGACAACAGCAGTTAAAGTGTCAAAACTCTCCAAAGTTATGATAACTTATAAAATATCTAAGCAGGAATTTATACTAACTTCTAATCAAAACGTAGAGAACAGTAGATCCGAGAAACCAGTATCACAATTAGTGAAACGAAGGTTCAAAATAAACAACTGGTTACCATTCCACATGTTAGTAATGCTTTCCTTTTCTACCAAACCCATAATCACACGAGTTCAAAAAACCGTTCTACTCAATTAAAAAAAAAACACAACCAAAGAGCTCCGCTGTCGTGACCCACTTTCAAATGATAAAGAATAACGGGTTTCTGACACATACATTTAAAGTACTACCATACGTCATTTCCTGTACACAAGAATAAAAATGTAATTCAACTGCACGAGAAAACCGGAACTCGTAGTGATGTGACATGCACATTCTGATGTAACGTTACTATTTCAATTAGTCGATTTACGAGGTTTATCCGGCCTCTAATTCGATAAGCCGTTTCTTTCATTTAAATAAATTATCCAGTCATTTTCTGTTATTAGATAGACGCATTCAATCATTAATGGTTGGTAACTATCTTGCTATCATTTCTTCTGGAAGTGAGATATTAATTTGAATTAGCTGGACTGGTTTTGAAAATCATAGGTTAAGTAAGGACAGTTTCAATATTATGAGAAATAGAAAATGGAAAACATTTGATAGATTTGCTAAGAAATTATTTTTATCGCAAATTCTATAGGTATTTATTAATTATCTTACTGTAAAGACCAAATAAGTAAAGAGAAAGGTTTTATTTACCTCCTCATAAATAAAACATTATGTCGTATATAAGAATCCTGTAATTCATTATTTTATCGTCAATTTTTATCACGTTTAAAAATTAACAAAATCGTGCACTGAATAATTAATCACAGCAAATCTTCGTTTATTTTATTTGTAGATTCTCAAATAACCACGTACAAAGAACTGTAGATCCGGCCGGAAAAAGGGTTCATTGTCCGCTAAATGTAATCACTATGCAAGGCGTATACAGTGCGCTCCTGATATTTTTTCACATGAATAATTAAAATTTCCCTAACTACGTTATTATCCTCGTAGAACGTCAGTGTAAATAAATTATGAGCAAAGCAGAAAATTGTTTGAAACAAAGATCATTTTATTCCAGTCATAAATTAATGCCTCGTCGGTCTAGTAGTAAGCGCGACTGCAGAGCATAAGGTCCTGGGATTGATTCTCGGTTTGGACCAACTGTTATTGGATTTTTTCCATCAGAAATTTCGCACTAGCAGCCACTGAGTTTGGATTTGTGGCCAGTTGCAAACCTCCAAAGAAACACTTAAAAATTCTAAAATAAATAAACTTTACTTTTGGAAGTCAGTGGTAAAAACCTTAATGAAACAAACAAAGTCCCGTTACGCTACAATTCAGTTCTTTCTCTTACAAACTAGCGACTATAGCACAGTCCATCCACATTTCTTATTTTGCTTTGCCCTTTCTTAGCCATCAAAACTCAAAAACATCCTTTCATAAACACATAACTAAGTCAGTACCTCTGTCATAAACGTCCACAATTATCAGTCTTAAGGGACATAGTTATAATGATTTGAGCCACCGCTGCACCGGTGCCATTAGCGGTCACGCTATGATTAGTTGCCTCTTACGAGTTAACGACACCCTCGGGAAATGGTAGAGAATGCTACTCGATCTCCGCAACTAGGAACAGCTTTGTCTTAGGTAGTTACTACATTAGGTAGCTAATAGGAAATATAAATAGAAGTAAGTGTCTAGCTTAAAAAAAACGAAAATCTAATCTTTTTGGGTAAACCGTCCATTAGCATAACGTCACGCATGTAATCTCCTAAGGGATAGACAGAGGTAGGTGAACCTAATAGTATCCACATTCATTTTGTAAGTTATGATTAAGTCCGACGTAATAGAGGGCGAGCCTATTGACACCAACCGGGATCAAACCCATACTCCGTGCCTGCTACCGAGAAATTCCGAGACTTGTAAAAGAATATTTGTAGAGTTACGTCGGAGGAAGGTGTTAAAATTAGAATATAATCAAGACTTCCACCATAATACCTGGCCACAACAAAACTCCAAAACTGTAATCTCCGAAGAAACAGGTGACAGTTTTTTTAAAATACTTTCGTAGTATAGTACCCAATAACTTTATCTTAATTTCATCATCAGCCTATAATGTTCCCACTGCAGGGACTCAGGCCTCCTCTCTAGCAGAGGGATGGGCTATAATCTACCACGCGGGCCCAGTGCGGATTGGCAGATGTCACATGTCTTCGAACTTTTGGTTCTAAGACATGTTTGTTTCCTCACGATGTTTTCCTTCACCGTTTTGAGAGCAGCGGTGATGATATAAATTACACAAAGTAATGCGCCTGCCTGGGTTCGAATCCACGACCTCACTGGGCCACCGCTGCTCCGGTGCTATCTTAATTTAATTGATTTATATTATTATTTTATAGAACTTTAGTTGACCTTTAATATGTTGTATTACTTTACAATTGACGTAAAACAAAATGTCTCTTTGTTTACTCTTCCCATCTCGGCATCAAAAACAAAAACAACCCAATCTCCACGTGGACTAAGGGCATAGATACGCTCAAGGCTCATTATACAACATTAATGCAGCCCAGAGCCCGGATATTGCCAGTGCTCGGTGTGTACTAGGGATGCGCTCGACATTATTATATCGATATATGCTCGTATCGATATTTTGTTTCGATCCGAATCGCAACTGTGACTTGGATCGTATAGTAGGGTTCTTCAGATATCGAATCGTATCGTCTTCTGGAAAGCAGTACCGTACTACTTATTATCCTTAAAAGGTATAAATGCAAAATATCAGGAATACCTACTTTTACTCTTTAGGTGCCCTTATTTGTAGTCTTCAAATTATTTATCTAATCGTTGATTTTATAAGCATTTCAAACGATAAGATTCATCCATTACGATACCAGTATTTTTGTAATGATCTGACTGAATGACGTTTGTATCGAAGCAAAAGGAAGGATTGTAGCATATTATGGTGTTCTGTAGTTTCTGCCTACCCCCGTGGGAAAACGGCGTGACTTTATGTCAAAATATCGGATAATCGCATCATGTTATATCGATACCTGTAAAATATCGAATCGGGTCTTATTGCATGCATCACTAGTGTGTAGTACACCCACGTTCGAGCGCTCTCGTGGACTAATCGATTATGTGGGGAGACTTTAATATTCCTTTGTCATTAGACGCTTTCGTGTTTACGTAATTATGCAAGGTTACTCTTAGGGTGTAGGTTGGTTTACTTGGTATTTTAATTATGTTTGCTTGCAGCCTATAAAGTTCTCATAGCTACTGGGAGAGGAACCCGAGAGATGGAGTGGGTCGTATCTAATCCTGATGGGCAACGTGTTCCTGGGCCTAATAATGCTGGGCTTGTAATAAGCTTTTAATGCAATGTATAGTTTCGATATTTTACCAGACTTTCACAGTTATTGTGTCGATCGGAACGTAGGGATATGGTCTGGTTGGTTTTGATATTATTTTAGACCAATTCGTTAAAATCTTTATAGAAACCCTCGGGTTTCTTAACTCCGCGCGCGCCTTACGAACACGATCTGTACATAAAACAATGACTCTTTAATTTTGTCTTTAATAAGGCGAGGAGTTAATTAGTTGCTAATTACCTTAAAAAAATAATTAACAATCTTCTATTTAAATCCCAAAAGACAGTCCCAAATCCAAACAAAACATTGACACCATAAAAAAACATTAAAGCTACCATTACACGAGCGATGCGACCACCCCATTTAATATGCGTGCACGTCGACATCAAGGCGCATGCTTGCACTGCCCCTCAGCACTGAGGGGTGCGACAGACAGCCTGCCGCCCCCACCGGGGTCGATGACCGCACCAAAACAAAGAACAGCACCAGGGATATTTTGTTATTTCGGTTCTGGATACGGATATAGGAATGTTATAATATCGGTTTCGGATATGGTTACGGATTTGATATTATTTCAGATTGTCCACTAGTTTGGGATAATTTCGGTAACGAATATTATAATCTTACAACACAATCTGACAAGTGACGTGTACGGTACTTGAAAATACGTCTAAAATATATTATGTTGTTAAAATAATGAATAGATAATAATTCAGACTCCACTTTTATTCGGAACTATTATGTCAGTTTCGGTTACTGATATTTTATTATTTCGGATATCCGATATTTTTGGTACACCATAACATCCCTGAACAGCACCACACCACCTGTAGGCACTGGCTTATTGCGATCGATATCGTCATTATCGCTACTTGTATTGTTTGAGTGATGGTCTGGTGCGGGGGAACAATGGTTTTGATTGTCAGAAAGAACTTGTACGAAGGGCAAAACAAACGCAAGATGAGGGACTTTTTGCTGTCTAGTGTTCTGTGGTTTTTTCCTACTCTATGGGAAAAAGTTTTGAGTTTATGTAACCTAATATTTGATTGGCAAGTGAGTAGGTAGGTAGTATTAAGGGGGAAGCACCAGATTTCCCGAAACAAAAAAAAATGGGGTTGTATTGATGATTTTAATTATTAGGAGAATTTGATTTTTTGCTGGCCTCTGGTGCTTTTACATAGTATGCCTGTATGCCTAATACTATTACCTCACTCTATGTACGAACCTTTTCCACTATTGCATCAGTAAAACTTGCTAAGACAAAATAAAAATTTGTTGCCTACGAAATCTTCGATTAATTTTACATCCAAACTATTTAATAAAATTATCTTTACTACTCAACTAACCGTTATGACCAAAATCACATTCCACATAAACGATAACCTTGTCATCAACTCCCCTAATACGTAGACAGACAAAATATCTTAAAATGAACTTTTGACACAAACAAAGTGACAACTCACAAAACTGTCTTTATTAGTATATAAAAAAAAGTTCGAACCAACAGACGCACACTGCAAGCAGATAACCTTGACCCATCCGAAGATAAAACTCCTTGTACTCTGTAATAAAACTACTCGATGTTCAAACAAAAGGCTTAAATGAGTTCTCTTACTTTATGGCACATTGTCTCTCTTCTGCGAAAGTAAGTGTTTCTCCTGAAACTTTATGCGAAACAAGCGAAGATAATTGTGTTTCTCGTAATATTATTGTTTACTTGCTGATGCCAGCGGCTTCACCCGCTACAACTCGAAAATTATCCCACGGGAAGATAAAATCGGGATAAAAACTATCCTATGTGTTAATCCAGGCTATAAACTATCTGTGTACCAAATTTTATCCAAATCCGTTCAGTCGTTTTTGCGTGAAGAAGTATCAAACATACACACTCACACACTCACAAACTTTCGCATTTATAATATTATTAAGAGTATAGTATTTGGAGAGTACGCTGCCTAGCAATAATACTGGTTAAGGAAAATCGTCGAATCAGACTCGGTTGGGCAGTTCAGGAATTTACGCGGTATCTTCTCGTTCAACTTACCGCAGTGCCCTTTTTTTTTTAACCCCCCCCCCCCCCCTCTCTGGCAGAGCGAAGGGGAGTGTCAGACTTCTACTGACTGAAAACCAACCCATGTTTCTTCTTCGCCCTTGTGCCGAAGCAGTGCCTCAAGACGAAAAGCTCGGCTGGAATTTGGTGATAATGATAAGTAAATGACCGCACAAAAAAGCTCATTGTTTCATTTTCAAATCTCGGTTCAAGTCCAAGTGAATAAAACCTTACAATGTTACTTAAACGTTTACCAAAAGTTTCATATTGTTCACAAAAAACGGGCTTTACGTGTTTACTTCACCGTCATTTGTAGTACGTTTTCCACGACCTTCATACAAGGACATTCTATTTCAATATTTGATATTAAGTCCAGGATACACGAAGCCTGTAACTCCGGTTACGGCACAATTTAATCCGGAATCGAACGAGGCTCCGGTTCGAAATTGCATTGAAACTAGAGAAGCGGCGAGAACTCGAAACCAATGGAAATGGCAGACGTCACAGATTTAATAATGTCAGTTTATTGGTTATAACCAATTTCGTTCTATTTTAGTGTCGCCGGGTATAGAATTGCCTGTACTGTACGAACATCTGATGAGTACGGAAAGGATTAATAATGGAATCAATTATGTTATTGTTTTCCTTTGCCTACATTTCGTTCCTGCAATAACTCTCTTTCCTAAGAACTGCCTCGTTAGTCAAGTGGTCGCAATCGTGACAGGTGAGCATGATGCCTTGGGGTCGATTCCCGGAATCAGGATTAGATCATCAGGAATTTTTGAGTAGCAGCCACGGAGTCTGAATTTGTGCCCACTTGATGGCACTAGACCCATCCCCTATTACATAAGCCTTAAGTGGACATAACCATAGTAAAATGTGCGTGAACTATTAGGTATACCTCTGCCACGCAAGCACGTTAAGCCGTTGGTCCTGCGCCTGATCTCTCTCCGGCCGTGTCGGATTGCCGTCCCATCGGACTATGAGAGATAAAGGAACAGAGAGTGCACCTGTGCCTGCGCACACACTTGTGCACTATAATATCTCCCGCGCCGATGGCTAATCTCCACTAAGATTGGCCGCCGTGGCCGAAAAACGGTCAGGAGGACTATATATATACCTCTGCCTAGATTACAGGTGTGATGTTATGTTATGTCACTATGCCATTATAATTGGAAACCTAAAAAATCTATCTGCGCTTGTTATTTTCAAAATAAAAAATAACTACCTATGGTTTTTATGACATCCAATCTTAATCATTTCCGCTCCTCATTACGTCACACAAAGAATCCAAATCACAATTTCTAAGTCGAAACACGTGTTTAAAGGAACAAATCTCGCCATTGAAATAAATCATCTTCAAAAATAAACGCCCTCTACCACGGTTCTCCAGTGAAAGAACCACACAACATGGTCACAGTACACGTAATATTATAAGTAGTAACATACAGTGTCGCAATCCTTTTTTCTCTTTTCTCCTTACAGCTGCATCGGATTCAGTGAGACTGGTAGCCGACCCCAGGATAGATGGAAATGGGCTCTCATTTGTCTACAGATGAGATGATTTCAACTACGAACAACTGTTCGCAATCGACTCATACATGCAGAGCGTTTTTAAGCAAGCTACAGGTAACTGGTTGATCGTAAGGAATTCCGAGCAAGGCTTTGACCAAGTACTGCCCAGGTTAGACAAAATTTATAAAACAGGGTCGATCTATAGGTTAACGATATCGTCAAAATCACAGGAACAACCTGGATAAGGGACGCACATAACCGGGAAGTGGGCAGAAGAAAAAGGAGGCCTATATCCAGCAGTGGGTAATTCCAGGCTTGACTTGATGATGATGAGGAAGTTTGTGCTGTTGCATCGAGACAAGTGCTAACGTTTAGTTCTGGTACAACTCAACTAAATGTTTGGTGAACAACCCTGATGGCTTGTTTCACCACTACGATCAGGTTTCCGTTAACATACTTGGCGGATACTTACATACAAATTCTATTTATTTTTTTATATTGTGGCTGTTTGGACATCCTAAACTTAGCTTAATTTTTTTTTTCACAAAATGGGCCTATTTGATTTACTAGTTACTTTCACACTGTGCCATGGTTCACCCTCGGTACTTCCAATAAGCCAGATTAATTAGAGATAGGCGATCGTCATGGTACGAGTATACTCGGTGCGCCCGCACTTGTGGTCATGGGAAGGGGACGTCAGACGAAGGGCTATTTATACGAGTACAAGTAAGAATGGACTCTAAGTACACGTACTCCGGGAGGTACGTTTTTAATGATTAATTAGGACTTTATAGGGACGAGTGGGTTTTGTTTAATTTATTCGTTAATTTCACGCTTTGTAGTGATTGTTTTGAAACTTGAGATTGGTGTTGAGGTTAATTTTATCTATATTAATTAAAACTTGACTCTAGAAAAAAAATGAATTCACATGAATATTACATAGTTACCGTAGTTACGAGTACAATTTTGATGTGATTTATTTTCTAATGACGAACGTAAATAACACGGGTCCATATTGGCTCACCTAAAGTTCTTTACCCGAAATTGTTCTTCCTAACGATTTGTAATCCGAATGATCACTCTTCCTAAAAATTTTCATCCTAAAGTTTTCATTCATACTATTTGTACTGCTACCGGGGATGTTCATAACACTCATGTTTCCAAAAATTGTAATTCATAAATCATTATTGTAAATATATTTAAACTCCTAGAGATTTTTATCATTACGCTTTTATTCCTAAACATAATTACCATAATATTTTCACTGTTTAGACACTGTTTAGAATGATTAAAGGTCGTTTTACTGATTTTTGTCTTATATGAATGAAATTCAGGCCAGAGTGTCGTCTTGGGGGCACTATGAAAAAAATACTTAGAAAAATTTCGCGACCAATTTCGAGGTAGTTTCGTATTTTGTCACAGTTCTTACCTAACCTAACCTATGGATATCTTTGCATAGTATATAATACTGATTATCATGAATAATAAAAAGAAATCTAAACAAAAAAGATATGACTTTTAATAATAGTGTAAAAGATGGATAAGTTGAGAAAATATAGGAAAACAAATAAAAGTATAATAGATGTTTATTGCTACTGACATTATGAAGTTGAATGCTTCGGAATTATGTACATTAGATACAGAGTAGTTAGGTATTTAGACCAGGGTAGTTAGTAGGTTAGTAGGTTATTCTCTACAACTTTGCCATTACATTTTCTTCCATAGGACTTGTAGTTTTGCCGGAAATCGAGATAAACCGCTTGCCCCCCTTAAAAACCCCCCCACCCTCACTTCCCGACCTCAGATCGACCGTAATTTATTTTTCCTTTAATTTTTGTTATATTCTCTACTTTTTCCATTGGGTTTCATCCTACTGTATTTTTTTTTAATTTTTTACCATTTTTGAAGGCTTCGGCCCTGGTCTAATTGGGATTGAAAAATGTTAGGAAGAACATTCAGATTTCCAATTATCGGAGTTGAAAATTTAGGTGAACTTTGGCGCACCCAAATAACACACACATAAAAAGACAAATTCCATTCAAATTCGTACTGAATGCGCTACGGATTCCCAGAATCAACATCAACAACATCAACAGCCTATAATGTTCCCACTGCAGGGACTCAGGCCTCCTCTCTAGGAGAGGGATGGGCTATATAATCTACCACGCGGGAATTCAAAATTAAATTCAAATTTAATTTCCCAGAATGCTCTTTTTTATATCGAGATCGAGACGTATTTATTTCTTCAATAAGAATCAAACAAGTCTAGGCAACAACAACATTATAGCGAAATATAACACTAAAACACCCCCCCCCCCCCCCCCCAAATAAGTTGAAAATAACCAAGACTTTACATTGACCGCGGTGACATTTTCATAACGTCTGATAATGATTACGTGGACTCCGGTACTGCCGACGTTAAGGTACGACAACTATTATATTATCATTTGCGGAGCGAACCCCTTGAACTAAGCCTTGAATTAAGGGTAAGCTGATGAAAGCCTCTGCAAAGATTCAGCTTGCCAGAACTGTTAGCGCCTTTGAATTTCATGGCGGATATTTTTACTTTGTAGTTCAGCAGTTTTGTATTTAAAGTTTTTACGAAATTGTTAGAAAAAATTGTAGGAGAAATTGCATTTATGTACTTTTTTTTTTGCGACATTTCGTAAATGCCGAAGAAATAATGATTGTCGTTATGGCCAATGGCCTTTTGGCCAAGAGCCTCGACGAACTTTCTTTCGAGGCTCTCCTTAGACGTTTAGATTTAGACCAAGGGAATTATTCAGAAAACAGTAGTCTTCGATACGGCTTACGTTGGGAGAAGGATTCCGTCTCTGGAGCCTTAACCACCGATAGCTTTCACCCTGCTCCCGACATCGGTGGAAATGTATTTTTAACCGACTTCTAAAAAAAGAAGGAGGTTCTCAATTCGGATGTTTATATTTAAATCATTTTTTTTTAATACGATAATAATAATAAATTAAGATAAAGAGTCACGTTGTAAAAATGTGCCAAATAAAAGCTATTTTTGACATCAAAACAGGCTTTTAGTTTTACCACAAGACAAACATTATCGTTGCGAAGAGCTTAATAAATATTAAACAAAGAGAAATAATTAATCGAGCCACAGTTTTTTTAATTGGCCACAGGATCAAACATCTAATTTTATAACTCAGCCACGGGAAAATTATATAGCCTCTAATATACTAATTCGTCTTCTTTACAACGCCCACTAAATATTCTATAGAAAGCATCAAGTGACGATCAACATTTATATTAACTTGTCCTTGTTTTTTATACATAGGCACCTAATTTACTAACTCAGCCACGGAATTTATATCTCACCACCATTTTACATTTTACAGCTTCAACACAAGGCCCTCAAAAAAATATAAATGAAGCGACCGTAGTCAACATCATTTATTATAACTTCGCATGTAAAATAATACATCACATTCTTCTATCGTGAAAATAGCAACAGAAAGATTTGGCGCGAGCGCGCGAGACGACAGCGATCGGCCATTTGCACCAATCAGAGAGCGCCAACGTATATTATATATGAAATGTCAACTTTTGATATACTTTAGATTATTTTATTTACGTTAAAAATACCTATTAGTTACAGAAATGTTTTTACCATTGTCTAATTGACTAGTCACAGGCAGACTGTATGATTCGTTATTGTAAACGTAGGGAAATATGTTAGGTTAGGTTAAAACTGTGACCAAGCGCGCACGAGCCGAGCGAGCGAAGCGAGCGGTGCCGCGGCAGCGGCCGGCGAGCGCTACTTCCGAGTTGCTTGCAGAAATGTTTTCACAATTTATTGTCTAGTTTTCCGATAAAAATGAAGTTCTGAAGCGATTCTGTCGATAATTTTTGTAGCACAACATGTAAATAAAATCGATCTTTAGGACATTCGATACTCTGAACTTCAATATTTAGGTCATTAAGTACTCTGAACTTCTGTAATTAAGCCTTTCGATGACACGACAGGAGTTTATACAAACTATTAGTGGCTATAATATAATATTTGATGACAATTTTAATTAAATTTTGATGCTCAGTTAATGTGGCATGAGTTATAATTTAAACGTACTGAGTTAATAAATATGGTGTCCGTATGGTGTCGGACGAAAAAAGAATAGCACCATCCCCTATCTTCCCGCGGGTGTCGTAAGAGGCGACTAAGGGATGTACCAGAGAATGGGCAGCAGCGTTCTCTGTGCTTTTTGTATCGACCGTACTGCGATCGCCAACCCGCCTGCCAAGCGTGGCGATTATGGCAAACCCCCCCCTAAGCAAAAATTACACTTAGGGGAGGCCTATGTCCAGCAGTGGACGTCTTTCGGCTGAAATGATGAATGATGATGATGATGAGTTAATAAATTAGAAGCTAATTGAATATTTTTTTGATGCCATATAATAATATTTTAGAAGTTTACTGTTTGAATTCATGTTACAAATTTAGATGCTAAAAAATAATCACGATGCTGAGTTGTATTTAGAGTGGCTTTAAAAAAGATAACTTGTGGCTAAGATAGTATTATTTAGATGCTCGTTAATTGTGGCTGACTTAGTAATTTAGAAGGCAAGTTAAATTTTTAGATGCAAATAATGCTATTAAAAAGAAGCCGGTTTAATTAGCACCCTTAAACAAAGCCGCAATCTCTAGCGGTACGAAATCTCGTTAAACGAGAAGCCGGCATAATTAACGGTATTAAATCGTACCTACATTGTTAATTGTGGGAACATTCATGTTGACAATCATCGGCATTAACAATCACTGTACATTGTACAATCCACTAACAGTATATAAAACGCTGACGATGCTACTCAATAAACAACTTTATTTCACCGTTTCAAAGTTTAAATTGCCGTGGGATTGCGACATTTCACATTATGTATAGAGCTACTGTACAGTTTTTGTCTGTCCATTATAAGATCAGATTTAGAGATCATGACGGTGCATGACATTGCTTGTATCAGAATGTTTAGCATGCAAAATGTTTGTGGTTTACAAAATAGACTGCTTGACGATTACACGATCTCTAGCAAATATTCAATTATTTCATTATAATTGATGCTCAGTAGATGCACTTAGTTACCAAAATCGTACGTTTTAACAATTAAAACATGAAAGTCCGAGAACCTTGTTTCCAAAGATTTATTAGTTTTTACGTAGAATCAACATCTTCAAACCAGGCGGTCTAAAATTGACACTTTAGCTGGGGGCACTGGCAAGCAGTTTAAAGAAAGACTTAAACTGTGACGAGAATAGGCTTCGGACACAGGTTGGCCGAAGCAAGGAAAATCTCTTCAGGTGTAGATTCATAGAAGATTCTACCCTGGAGTGTGAATGTGGTCATGGGACATTAAAATTTGATATCTTGCCTGTCCTGTTGCTTGTACATCACACGGGTTGATGGACGCTACTGAATGTGCCAACTCGTCACCTAATTTTGGGCCGACGCAAATTTGATTTTCATCGACACGCTGAGAAATCCAGCTCATAAAAGTCCAGAACTGAAAAGAAGTCTTCATATTCCATATCAAGAAAAGATCAAATTAAACGTAGACGCTACAACAATAACTTATTATATACTTCAATAAGTACTTAATATATTATCATTTTCGGTACACAATAGCAAGTTAAATTGCTGTTTTATAGCTCCCGTGTGAATCGTGCAGGCCTTGAATGGTGACCGCCGTGGTCGACAGACGCGGGCGCATTCAAAAGCACAATGCACCATTTTGGGATGTATTTTACGTAAATATATGGCCATGTGTCGGAGTCAATCTCGTTACGGCAAGTAATTTTGGTCGCGAGTGTACTTCTTTTGCGGAGCTTTAATTCTTTTTGAAGACTTTTGTATGTGACTGTATAATAGGCGATGAATTGAGATAAGTATTGGAAAAAGTTGTAGCTTGATTTTGTTTGTAAAGACTCCCAAGATTTTAAGAGGTTTTTGCGAAGTTTCGTAAAGTCAAAATGGAAGTCAAGATTGTTGGAGTAGGTACTAGTTCTTCTTTTGTACACCATTGTTTCTGCATCTTTCTAATATTTACAATTTATGCAATAAATAAAATATCCAACAACTAAGAATTGACTTTGCTATTACCGTCTTATTTATTTTACTTTCATTTTGATCGAAGCCGCGAAGTTTCATTCTAAGAAATCTCAGTAAACATGATCAACTGATCACTCTCTCACGTCAATTTATCACAGAAATCTGAAATCGCTACCGGTATTAAATATTACCGGTAAAAGACCGGCTACCGTGTTAAATCTGGCGATGTATACGGGGCAATCTTTCATACGCATACTCTGTAGTATGCGTATGTATACTTCCTGACGATCGGTCTCTTAACAACCCTATTACTTAGACAATAAGGGTGAAAGTAGTAGACCGTCAGTGATCTCGGTAGTACCTAGAAACATTAGTGTAACGAGAGGCGATGTGTCTTGTTCGTCATAACGACAAACGGACGGACAAAAAGACAATATTGATGGAGTGGCCTTGTCCGGCTGAATAACAATTGAGCGTTGCTTAATAGTTCTGCTGTGGACTAAATAAATTGGTACCGTTATGTGACTAATGCGCGTTTTAGTGAACACTAGGTGACACCAAAATATAATAGAATTTTAATGAAAATAAGCAAAAGTTGAAACTGATCTGAGAGCTAAGAAAAAAACACAACAAATACCATAGAATGGAAAATGCAGACGAACTAATAATAATAATAATATTCCACAACTATCACACAACGCCATCTAGTCCCAAGCTAAGCAGAGCTTGTGTTATGGGTACTAGACAACTGATAAACATACTTATATATTTCTAAATACATACATATTATAAGTAGATAAATTACACCCAGACACAGAACAAATGATCGTGCTCATCACACAAACATTTGTCCTGGGTGGGAATCGAACCCACGACCTCCGGCATAGCAGTTAGGGTCACTAACCACTAGACCAACAGGCCAGTCAATTAAGAACTGCCTTAAAAAAAAATCATTTCAGGTAAGTTCCAGCAAATAATTATGTAACTACAATTTAACTCAAAGAGCTCCTTTAGTTTCCAGTCAAGAGCTCATAGAAATACATAGAGTGGGTATTAATAGCGAGTGCAGCCAAATTGGACAAAATATGCGCGTTTTATGAACAAATTACACGGTCCGCTAATTGTTGTTATGAAATTAATCCATTGAAACATTTTAATTGTTTAATTTCGTACTTAACACAAGTTTATTAAACCCTAGTAGGTGCGTATTGTTAGCAAACCGAAACGGATAATGTTTTAATGAACTTTGAGAGATGAAAAATATAAACCAAACAAAATTGACTTATATAGGATTGTATATAGGTACTTTGTCTTGTCTACTTTATAGAAAACCTATGGTTAAGGCAAATTGTTTTTTTTAGTTTGCAGTCTGTTTTCTTTTTTTCCACTTCTGGATAAATGCGTTCTTTCCACCATTCCCGGTGTTGCGCCTCTTCTCGCCAATTGGTGAGAAAAGGCGCAACGAGAAAGTCATCTATCATAATTGAATTTAAAAGTTAAAAGTATCACCAAAGGTATTTATTGCTCAAAATACACAGGCAGGTATTATGCAATTCAGGAATTACCTGCAATTACGATCGAAATTAATACCAATTAAGATAATTATCTCTACATTGCGAGCTGCTAAAGTTTTGTAACGTAAGTACAACAAAAAAGTTCTGTGGGTATACGTACCTACTTACTGGCTACCTACATATTGCATGTAGGTAATAAGATTCAATTTCTGATTGTACCCAATGGTTCAATCAATTGTCTTTATAACCAAACATTATGTCAATCAATAACAATAGCGAACAATCCTAATTTAAATGTGTTGAGTATTTTTGTTTGCAGTTCACTAGTGTCTTACATATTCAAGTTTTGCGGTAAATAGAGTAGGGCGGGCATAAGCACTCACTGACCGCGCAATATGAGCCTTGAACGACTTCATTCAATAGTGTAACTGGCCGAAGAACAAGACAACTAAGTCAACTGTATGCACACTTTGAATTCTATAAAAAAAAAGGAAAAGAACTCTATGGCTGTTAAAAATAATAAACTGTCATACGGAGACAGTGTTCTTATTTTGAAAAACCATTTTCTTATGCAAACCTTGTAGGTATTGTGAGACAAACTTCAACTACCTTGCATCATAAGAAGCCATGAATGAATGCACGTCTGGAAATAATTATGTAATTATACAATAATATGGTCTGACCGGCCTTCACAGTATAACGACATAATAAATAAAAATAAACATCATATTACGCTGTCAAGCTCATGACCAAAAAAGTACACTTAAGAACCAGACTCCGGCGCTTCATCCAAACAGAACAACAGAACACAATGCTTACGCTTACATTTTCCCGTGACGGAAATTACTTGCGGAGAAGTCCCATTGTGTCCATTCAGCAATTGTAAAGATGTGCACTCACTGGCTCCTCACAAAACTGTCTCAAACTCTTTTGTCAACAACCAACGTGGGCACGTAGCCGAAAACGCGCGCGAAATTTTAAAATTCGAATTATTGTAACTCTTTTAAAAAAAGAACTAGTAAACCGCGTTTAAAATTCAAATGCAAACGGCCGATCAAGTCCGAAGCTCGCAAGCGACTCGCGAATGGCGCGCCGCTCAGTATAGCCACAGCTATGAACCACGGGGTCTATTGTGCTTGGGTACCTTGGTGCATGGCAGACACGCGAACCCTCCTGTCTCGAGCGAAACCCATAGCTATACGGATAGCTTATCCTCCCGACTCCCCCGCTTTTAGCGAACATTGAACTAGAATTTCACGAACTTGACTAAACGAACTCTAGAAGTTGTTTGTAAACAAACTCGTATTGACTTAGAATGCAGTATTTTCATGTCTCAATAAATTGTGTCAACGTGGGCGTTTGTTGGCTCCACTGTTTTTATTTGAAAGTCAAGCGTAGGTTGCTTGCTTTACATAAATTACTTAACACTTCGATACTGTGTGAATAATAAAATGTTAGAAGTAAGAGTCGTATTAAGATTCAGATGAGTGTTTTTAGAATCAATATTCGATCTCCCACATCTAAAGTGATCTAAACTGTAATCATTTACATAGGAATTCCAATAGATGATATTATAAGGTAAGCAGTCTGCAGTAATATCTATATTTTTTTACAGTTTACAGTTAAAAAGTTTTTTATTCGACTGGCCAATTACAAAATGGAATTTAAAAACATTCTATTCCAAATTAATCAATTCTCAACGGAATACAAATAACTAATTAATCACCGATAAAAATAGCGTTAAGTTTTTATTTCACACGCATTCTAGTTTTAAAAATAATCAGTTAATTAGATCGTGGCCTAGAGCCGGCTGGCGAAAGTGCGAATGTCATTGACTCGATATTATTAGTTTATAATGCAATCGCTGGTCGCTCATACACGTGTAGATATGTACAAAGGACAGTTGACAATCGATCCCAGAAAGGACTTGATTCGTTCTTGGTATGGTTTGCTTATAGGCTGTGTGTACTTTCAGAAATGCTGAATGAAGGACTGTCTGTAATGTTCTTATTATGGGACTACTAGTTTTCACAAAAATAATTCGGAGGATGTGTGAAAACATCTCTGCTAACTGGTCTTCTCTTAGGCACGACGACAATCAAACTATACAAAGCCAGGTTATGCGGGTATCTCATTGTAGGGGAAATCTTTACACAGTTTACTTGCTGTGCCATTCTTACGTTACCTATATTTTAGTTTCGAGAGCATCATTGAAATCGTAGCTTCTTATTTAAATTCATTCCACAATTTTCACAATTCTTTAAGTCTTTTGCATCGTTAATGTAAATAGGTTTATTGTTACTGCACGTACCTACTTACATAAATAACCTGCTGTTACAATTAGCAGTAAGATAGCCAAATGATTGTCAAATTAGAAAAAATAGTAGATTGTTACACTAGGGTCGAAAGGAATCAATTCCCATACGAGGTATTTAGACGCCCGAGCGAAGCGAGGGCGGCTATAGTCCGAGTAGGAATTGATGTCTTTCACCCGTGTTAAGCACTATACTTTTCATTTCGAATATAAGGAAAGTAAAAAATAGTAGTTTTTCTAAAATTTTTATTGAAAATAATAACATGGTACCTATTTAAAATTAATTGAGAAATTTGAACAATTTGTGAAATTTAAAGTTACATTTTCGTTTGGAATATTTACGCTGTTTGATATGTTATGTCTTTGGCTGTGCTGAATTTCTGTAAAAGTAGGAGACTCCATTATTTGATTAGACGGTGGAATCCATGGCGCAGACTCCCTTGAAGTAGTTGGTTGAGGCGAAGTGGGGCGTAAATTTATAGTCTCAGTTAATTTGTTTGAAATTTTAGTTTTATTTTGGACAGAATCCTCAATGTAGCCTTCCGCGACTGTGCTGGATTTCCATCCTCCATGTCTTTTTAACATTGTCAAGTTCGCCCCAGAATCGGCTAATAGTGTCGCTGACGTTCTTCTGTAGCAATGTCCGGTATACTGTTCACAGTTTGGCAAATTCAAATATGTTGCTATTTGCTTCGGCATACCTGAGATTTTATTTTTACCGATCACTTGTTTATAGCATTTTCCCTTTTGGTAGTTGAGAAAAAAGCGATCCGTTTTTATGTCATTAGGTCTGATTTTTTGATATTTCTTTACTATTTGTGTAAACTCTTCTCGTACAACAAACGTACGCTCAATATTTGTTTTTGTTTTAGTTAATTTTACGAGTAATAACTGGCCGTGATTTTCAAAGTCGTTAATTGTTAAATTAGTGAGTTCACTGCTTCTGCAGGCGCCGCTTATACCAAGTATTAATAAATACCTAAAATATAATTTCTTAATTAATACCTATTAATCTTTTAGGTATCTAACTACCTATGTAAATAAAATAACAAGCAGAGATCTTTTACTCCAGAAATGTACGCCTATCTAACTCTTAATTTACCTACGCAATCTGGGTCAGTGTGTATCTTAACAGAGTCAAGTCGTTGGGATCGACATTTGATTTTAGAGTAAAAGACCTCCAACCTAGATAAACGTTTATAACTTACCTTCACTGCCAAATATATCTCGTCAGGGGCTTCATTTAAAAATGATTCCACTTCGTAAGAGGTGAAAACCTTAGATTTTTTGGTCTTGAACCCCTGAGACTGTCTTTTCAGAAACGATGTTAGATTAAGGAATCTTTTCAAATCGACATTGTGTTTTACTTTTAGTGTACTCTTGAGCATTGAATACCTGCTCCATAGCGTAGAAGGCTTTATTTTTCCAGACAGTCCATTGAAGTATGTAAGAATAGTACATTACTGCAGAATCCAGTAAGTAAGCCTTCCTGGCCAAGTATGAGTTAACCGGACCGAACCGCAGGTGAGGTCTGGTTATATACGAGGCCAGGATGGCTTTCTTACTGGTTGAGGTTTGTATAATGCTTTTCTCAAAAATTAAAGAAAGTTTAACAACAAATTCGTTTAATTAATATTGAAGGTTACATTCATATGTGAAAAACACAATAGCACTTTTTGGCCGACCCGGGAATCGAACCCAGGACCTCACGCTCTGCAGTCGAGCTTGGGACCACTAGACCAACGAGGCAGTTTAGGAAACAACTTTAGAAAAAACTTTTTAATAAACTGAAATTACTAAATACAATCATAAAATCCCACACTATACTTCTACAACATTACTAAGTACAAAACGCAACGTATAAAATGGCTGTTTAGGGTTCCAAAAATATATGTATCTCATAAAATGTCATACCAAAAAGAGAGATAGATATATATTTGGAACCTCCCTTCTATAACCATGTTATAATGGCTAAACTCTAATCTGTGTCTGGTACTATGTTTTTTTTTCTAAACATATCTAAAGAGGATGACCTAGTGTCCAGTAAGTAAATTACATACTTACTTACTGGACAGTAGGAGATTCCAAGTTTAAAATCTCGCTTCTTATTGGACAGTTGTGAATAAGTCTCCGGTAAAGTTCACTTTCTGGATACTTTTTAGAGATGTTATGGCAACATTACATACCATTTTTGAGAAAATACACTTTCGGAAAATGATTTTATTTTCTTATCTGCTCGCCACTTCATAAAGTCATTGTATGTATTTAAGTATCTTTCCTTTGAAATTTCTGGCAAAAGATTTTCGATAACTGTATTGGCTTCGTCTCTAACAGAATCTGGGGTCAACATTTCAGAATCACTTGAACTCATTTTTAATAAGCTATAACTACGTACTCTGATCTATTACCGAGATTTCGATAACGCTTAGAGAGTTAGTATCCCGCCAAATTAAATAGTCTATTTAAAATTTTAAATATGGAACACACCGCGTCCCTGCCGCGGGCGGACCCGCTTAGTTTATTTTTTTTTAATTCATACTGGCTGTTTAAACACTCACAACACCGCAGCATTTTTTTGCGGCCGACCGCTGCACCAAATTTAGTTCTATTTTTAAAATTGCTTCCCTCCCTAGGGAGGGAAGCAATTACTATGAGTCTTTCCCGCCCTAAGGTGGGAAGTAGCATTTGCCACCCGCTACTCGGATCAAACCAACACTACTTTCCGAGTATGAGAAATGAAAACATATTTAACCGAATTTTAACTTCGTTTATTTGACACTGTCGATATTAAAACAAAAACTATGAAATCATTTATACATCTAATAAACAATTAGAATGTTTTAAATGTGTTTATGTTTTTAGCCTTAATTTTAAGTAATAGATTAGGCATTTCTCTTCTTGAGAGAGTAACAGGAGTACCTAAACCTACTAGTAAAAGATTAAATTTCACGTCCCTTGTGAGAATGGGAAAGATGAAATATTTTGAGTTCCTTAAATAACCGCCTAAAAGTCTGGCCAGACTTCCATTCACCATAACCAAAAGATATCTAAAAACCCGGTATCGGCGATATCAATCCTTCATAAAACTAGACTTTATCTTTTCAGCTAAAACTCCAGACAGTCGTAAATTCATGCCTAAACTCCTTAAAAAAAAAGAAAAATAAGTTATCTCCAAACGCAGCTAAACTCTAGCCGTCGATGTGTTTTGATAGAGCATCGTCATTAGTTGCAGGCAGTACACATTGAGGGGAGAAATCATAGGGGTAGAATGCACCCCGAACGAACCTGCAGATAGGAAATATCTAAGGTGGCATAACAGAAGTAAAGAAAATTGCAAAAAATATTCTATCTAGGGGAAGAGGTGTATAGTTTTATCCCGTAATAAAATTTATTTTCAGCTACTTACATCCGATAAGACTACAAGTAGACACGAAACATAATTGAAAAAAAATGACTTAGGTGACAACTCATCCGCAAAATATTTCATCCGCGGATGAAACGTCACTCTTTCAAAATTTTAAGGCGGCGACTCATCCGCAAGTTCGGATGAGTCGTCGCGTAGTTAATATTAATGTGGTCATATCGGCCAAATTTACAAACTAGGAAGGGGGGATACTAGTGTGATTTTTTTCTCACTATTTCTACGATTCAAGGTGGTACGAAATCGTAGAAGTAGTGGGAACGAAAAGTCAATAGAACTTTTCGTTCCCACTAGTTCTACGATATAAGGGTGTTAGAAAATCATAAAACCAGCGGGGCTCAAGTTTCTCATTCGTTCTATCACACAGTTTAGGGTACTCAAATATAATCAAATCTAAATTATTCCTTTCTAATACCATGCACGTTTTTTTGATGGAGATAGAAAACCAGGATAGTAAAGTCCCACAAACTACCATAAGGCCAAAACGGTGAATACTCGTAATTAGTGTCACCATTGCATACTGTATGTGTACCTATGGTATTAGAAAGGAATAATTTAGATTTTATTTAAAGATTCCAATACCTCCTTCCTACTTCTGTTCTCCTGGTAGTTTGTGGGACTTTACTACCTATCCTTTATTTTTCATCTCCATAAAAAAATGTTTTCAGTACCTCCTGCCTACTTCTATTCTCCTGGTAGTTTGTGCCGTAGTTGTACCCTAATCTGTGTGATAGAACGAATGAGAAACTTGAGCCCCGCTGGTTTTATGATTTTCTAACACCCTTATAATAATATCGTAGAACTAGTGGGAACGAAAAGTTCTATTGACTTTTCGTTCCCACTAGTTCTACGATTTCGTACCACCTTGAATCGTAGAAATAGTGAGAAAAAAATCATACTAGTATCCCCCCTTCCTAGTTTGTATATTTGGCCGATATGACCACATTAATATTAACTACGCGACGACTCATCCGAACTTCCGGATGAGTCGTCGCCTTAAAATTTTGAAAGGGTGACGTTTCATCCGCGGATGAAATATTTTGCGGATGAGTTGTCACCTAAGTCAAAAAAATGTAGAGAAATGACTTTTACGATTTTTTTTAGTCCGCTACTTCGTAACATCTCCGCAACCTTAAACTTACATTGTAAAATGATGAGCAGCACAGCCCCGCGTATATTATGTTGTATCATAATATACGCGGGGCTGTGCTGCTCATCATAAAAAAATACGTAACGTTTTGAGAATAAATGCTTATTAATATACAATTTATTTTTTCAGTAATGAATAGAAACTTACGAAGCCATGAACGGCTTCGTATGCGGAAAGGGGTTATAACGGGTCATACTAGTGCTGTCAATTTTGTTAAATATTAACTTAAATTAATCTCTCATTATTTGCAACTAAACTGGCTAGTCCATACTCAGTATAGACTAGCTGATAAATGAAAATACCAAACATGTCGCCAAATTTTCGGTGATACGCTAAGAAGAAGAAGAGGACTGATTCCATTATTATCGAATAGCTTTTTTTTTAATATGTTCGACAGTTTTATACAGCGCTTCAAAGAAAAAATAATAATTTGATTGAAAACATCTTTACCTTTTCGTAGCTCCATAAATAAATTCTTAACTCGTATTGCAAACTGCCCCGGCTGCACTTCCTCTATGCACCCGTGTCTTATCGATCCGGGGAACTGAACGAGGGGTAGCTTCCAAAATAGGGGTGTTATACGGCGTTGAATAAAGTATTATGTAAGTACCTACATATACTTTTGAGTCGTTTCGATTTTTTAAAAGGTTGGGGTGTCACGTACTGTACATCGAATTTTCCTTTCTGTTTTGTATTTTTATGGGTACTTGTTCAGGAGTACTTCATGTAGATTTCGATTTACAAGGAGACGTACTTACTCTTTAATGATTTCAATGATCAAACAAAGTCCTAAAATCTGCATCATGTCTCTGAATAAAGTCGCTATAGTAAATATTTTAAATTTAATTTAAACAAGTTAAGTAAGTATCGGACTTAATCTTTACAGTTTTCTAGGTACAAATGTACAATGACCCTTCAGCTTATTGAATAGGAATCATTCCAACGGCGGATTAGCTAAAAATCTAATACAGTTAAATCTTTTTCTAACAACTTGCAATGTGACGCAGTCTTAAAGAATTAATGTCAACTTAAAATCTGGTTTAGCATCTGTAGGTAATCAGATTTATCTCCCACCTGTTTAAGTTAACACTAATTACGATTCTAAGCAGGTGGTAGAGCTAATTAGCCCAAAGGATTACGTTGCCAAAACATAAGTGGCTTTTAATTCCTTAAAAGGATTCCAAATTAGGATCTTTTATTTTCGTATCAGAACTGGGAAAAGAAAATCAATAACAAAAATGGCCACTTTAGCAGAATAAAATGTCAATTCATAATACCAACTGCGTCTGTGACCATTTTAAGAATTATTTTCCCAAATGTCCTTTCTTTGGTATTGTTTGTCGTGACGTCGAGCTAAACGATAACTGACAAATGCTTGCACTGACTGGATAGGTCCACTCAAGTCTGTGTGGTACTTTCTTCAAAAGACCATCTCAGACACTGATCTGCATATTCCTCATGAGAGTATACCAAGACGTCGTGTGCATCAACAGGTACACCTTTGAAGAAAATGAACGTCGCAGTTAGACCACCTACAGCTGTACCCACCCTATAATGCCATCAATGGTGTTCTGACATGTCCACTTTGTGCTCGTAGTTTTTCGGCCAAAGTTGGATATGCTAGTCACTTATGAACACACAAAAGAGCAGCACAAAAAAGCTCTTGACAATCCATAAAAAGCTAGTGAATGCAGTCGCTGTGGCCGAAGTCAGCTAGATGGCATGATCATCATCATACCAAGATTATGTCTGGACCTTAAAAGAGACTATGATGTCTGAGTTTGTTTGGGCTGTTTCTTCTTAGAGTAGTCCAGTAGGAAACACCCGTCCCATCTTTTTTAAAAAAGTGACTTGTATTAATTGTTTATGAAAACCTATTTACAAAATATTTTCAAATTATGATTCTGCTACAGTAGTCATTTTAGTGTTCCAGATTGTCTCATATTCTTGAATCAAAATGTTTGTAACAAGTGAATTGCATTAAGAAGACAAGGTATTGGGCAGGTTGGTAACAGTTGTGGTTGTCTGACAACCACAAGCAGGTTACGTTTCTGTTTACATATATCCGGAACCAGTCAGCTGCGGTACACTATTGCGGTTCCGATTTCGGAGCCCTAAAATTGAGTCAATATTTACGAAAATAATAATCACTTTTGTAAACCAAGCGTTCAACAGTCTCTTAAAAATTTCGATGTGCTCTTTCCGATTTTTAATTTGGTCACCACGTTTAGTAGCTTTTTAAGAATATGTCCTTTTATAAACAACTAGCTTATGCCCGCGCCCGCGTGGATGTTGGAACTTGACAAATTACATACACAAACCTTCCTTAAGAACCACTATATCCATTGGTGAAAATAGCATGAAAATCGGTGCATTAGATTTTGAGTTTATCGCAAACAAACAGACAGACAGACAGACGCGGCGGAGGAATTTGTTTTTACATAGTGATCGTGATAATAATTTTTATCTGAGCCCTCAGAACCTTAAGAGTGCCCACTCTTAAGGTTCACAAAAACAACAAAATATAATAAAAATGTTTTTTTATTTGTTGGAAAATCTATAGTTTTGGCCAAGAAGTTATTCGGAAAGACCAAAATACATAAAATTACCCATTTTTAAAATTACCGGAAAACTTTTCAAGCAAACGTTTCAAGTAGATTTTGTCTACACCCTACAAATCCAGAGATAGTCACACGAAGAACTATCTATTTATCTAATAGTTGATCAATGAACTCATACTGTATTTATTCATAAAATATCAACTCCAAAGAATGCAAGACCATCAGCAAATAATCTCGTAAGAATCTATGTTAAATACATTATAATTACTTACAAGCAACTAGGTGATTATCTGTTAAACGTACATTATTGATCGAAGGTTAAACGCAGTAAATATACTCTAAAAAGCCGCAACAAATCATAATTGCTACTAAAAAGCAGCTTATGTTAACCATTACTAAGCTACAAGCATTAAATTGAGTAAAATAGTACAAGTTTACTTACAAATACAGTAAGATACACGTCCTTATAACAAAACCGGTATAAGCTGGCCTCTAAATGAAAGTTCGAACTACGCTAGGTTAGCTCTAGGTTCAAGTGCTACCACTGACGACGCAATTCGACTGTACAACAATGTTGGTAATGATATTATATCGCTGGATACGGTTCAATAGACGGTTCAGTATCAAGGTTGCTGTATTTTTTGTTGTTATAGAACAGTAATAGACAAAGTTTAGGTGCGCAGTCAGATTAAACATTGGCTCTTAGTACTGTTTTGGTACTGCGTAGTGTAAAAAACTATATTTCATAAACATCAGTTAAAGACGCCATCACGCCAGCAGCACATGAAACTACCCGAAACTGTAAATTTTTCCCAATTCACTTTAAACCTAATGCTATAGCGATAAAGTTGAAAATCTTGAGGTCAGCAAATCAAGCTACTATATACTAGCTTGATTTGACTCTATTCCGTAATCTGTGCTATTACTTCATATTTTCTTACACTAACTACCTCTTCGTATTTTTAATAATTATTCAGTGTGACTGATTATTTGGAGGCGCACGCACAAATCATTATTTTATCATATTATAAAGTTTGACAGATAGTAATCATGCTACTGTAGTAGCTTAAATTGCGTATAAGGGATTTTCCTTTCTTCAATATTTAAACCCTTAAGAGGTTCCAGTGTAGTTGAAAAAAGAAAAAATAAAATAGTTGAGTCCTTGAGCACAATCTTTAGCGAAGCGTCATCGTCATTGCTACCATTGCTGCACAACCGCCAAGTCACTAGTATAAGATAGAGATCGCACAAGTATCAAACTACCAGTGCAAGACAGACACGGGAGGAAGTCTAGCCATAATAAAGCCTGTCAAAGCCAAGTAATGTTTATAATAGGGGATCGGACATAAAAAAACTAATTAGTCCGTCAGATAGATTTCCAAAAATTATTGGACACGTATTTGCTTCGAAAACTCGTGTGACGTCATTATGATAGTACATTTTGTTACCTACATACAAGTGACGTTTCAAGCCCCACTCCATGATCTTTGACGCGTTTTATCTTCGTCATTTTTTATTGATTTGATAAAACAAAAAACACGTATTCAATATTTTTCGATAATCTAACTTACGGACTAAACGGAATCATATTATTTTGACCCAGTCCGATCCCCTATTCCCTTAAAACCTTTCACAGAATTATACAAACAGAAGCAACACAGTAACACCTTCATATAATAGTAATTACTCATAAAACATAATTGGCCATTCATAAGCCGTAATTATCACGTCATTATCTTTCACACTGTCCGTCGTTTGTGTGACCTAATTATCGTACAACACTGGATAATAGCCATTTACTAATAACTATGTCACCGCTACCTATACGTATAGGTATGAGTGCTCTCTTTTACTCGTATGAAGACGCTCATTAGTAGGTATGGTGTAAACTAGTGTCTCCTGGGTCCTTTTTTGTCAGACTTCTACTATCTAAAAACCACCCATGCCATGTTCCTTCTTAGTGTCAAAGCCGCGGTATCTCTTTGGAACAACCCACAGCCCCGACGGGGTCTCCTGAGTCCTTCGTTCGCATTAAATTATTATTAAAAAAGAAAAAACTTACTAAATATACTACGGAACCCTTATTATTTTTCTGAATAATAGAAGCCAAAGGTAGACCATATAATATCAGCTATTGGCCAGTAAAAGTCTCGTCAATATCGGTCTAGCCTTTTCGGAGATTAGCCGGAACAAATAATAAAGCCGACAGACAAATGAAAAATGAAAAATGTGCATTCAGCAAATCTCTGTCATATTATAAATAAAAACTGAAGTTCGCTTCCGCTTTCTGTTAGGTTAAACTAAATGCTGAGACCAACTTCCACCGTCTTCAACATCACCGATTTTTCCACCTAACTTTCCATCCGAACAACAAATCAATTCCATCAGTGAAATCTCGCGATTATAAAAGCAAACAAACAAAAACTAGTGTGATATCGAGTTCAGTACTCAAACCTGACTGTAGTGAGAGTCCCTCTCGGCATGGCAAGCCACTTATCTCAGACGAATAAGGCGAGGCAGCAAATTGTCGCCACTCAAACGGTTTTCACTCGCCGACTGGGGGGGGGGGGGGGGGGGGCTTGTTCAACATTTTGTGAACATAGAATGGAACATAACATATCATTATGGTTGGATTCCCCTAAAGGGTTCCAATACTATACATACATACACAATGTTTACACTTTGCATGTCGTTTCATCTAATTCATCATGTTTGTGAGAGAGATTACTTAGCTCCTTATTCTTGGTCCTATCGATAGATGCCATGAGAGTATAGAGCGTTGTTTTTTTTAGATTTTAACAAGTTTGATTTGAGTGGGCCAGGCGAATTTTAAAATTCTTGAATGCCGATTTGTTTCTTTCTAAGCGTAAAGGAATGTTTCTTTTGGGTAAAATTTGCTATCTCTTCTATTTAGAGTAATCCAGATGGGGTTGAAAACTTCAAACCTGACGTAGATGAACCTCTAATAATAATCTATCATGAAACGGTTATGTTTTTTTTTAAAGAATGTCACACCTTGTGCTGTCAGCTATAATCCAAGCAACCTTGTATTGGATTATTCACATGAATGGTGGGTAGTCGTTAAGTGCGTAGTGCGTAGAAACATGCACTTGTAAGGTTTCAGGGCATAAAAATACCTTGAAATGTGTACCTACCTTAATTATAAAGTCAAGGTGCGAATGGCTTAATTTCCAAGAGCTTCGATCAATACACGAGGAGGCTATCGTTAGGCAGTTGGAGCAAGAGCAAGATCATACAGAAAGCGGAACTCGTGGACACGGCTCGTACTGTTAGGAATTTCCTTACTCTGGTAGCTTGGACCCTACTCCCGATACCGGTGCTCCGCAGGTGTAGGCCTCCTCCAAAGATTTCCAGCCTGGGCCAGCCGTTTTACTGATGTCGTCCACCGATGTCATAAGCGGCTTTCTCTCTCTCGTTTCTCCTCTTGGCCTCTCCACCACTCTTATGGTCCACCGCTTGTCTGACAGTCTTAACACAAGGAGTAATTTGGCTAATTTAATTTTAGAAAACGTATTAGAGTATCAGTTAAAAAATTAAAAACCTTGAACTTATAAACAAAATCCGATTCAAATAAGGATGTACTTAAGATTTTTATTATTATTTCACACGGACGACGGTAACGGGCAACAACTTGTTTGGCAAAAAACACACTTACATACACTACATCGCTCCTGTAATTCTCAAAGGGTTAGGCAGAGGTGAACCCGTTACTATACCCACATTTCGCCAGTTATGTATAAGTCCCATGTAATAGGGAGCGAGCCTATTGCCATTAACCGGGCACACATTCAGCCTCTGTAACTGCAACTGTAAAATTCCTGATGGAAAAACCCAACAACACTTTGTCTGAAGTTGGAGCGAACTGAGGACCTCATGCACAGCAGGGCTTCCGACCATGAAACTACTTCATAAACCCTTTTTTTTTTTTGTTTGGGCGTGTGGTAAATCATCAAATAACCCCTCCCGCTCTTGGGCAGAGCGAAAGGGAGTGTTAGAATTCCACTGGCTAAAAACCACCCATGTTCCTTCTTAGCCCTTTGTGTCGAGGCTGCGGTTTGTGTTTCGAACAACCCGCAGCCCCGACGGGTACTTCATAAACCCTTCAATAATTTACTTTAAGCCCTAGTAAAATGCGCTCCAATGCGACCCGACACACGCTTGCCGCTGTAAGCATACTTTATTATAGGATACCGATAGCATCAGCTGATTCAATCCTTTAAACACATTAAGTTAACGATTTGTCAAGGTTGTCAAGAAGTAAAGCTTGAAGAACAGCTCAGTACACGTAGACTCTATTCATGAGAACACGTACCTCTTTTGTACCGAAGCGTCGGGTAATTTGAGCAGGCCTGTCGATTACTTACCTATATGAATAATTCATACGTGTTTCTGTTTAACTATTATTTTATTACCGCTTTTCCCAGGCCGGGGTCTAGGGCTGGCATACTGTGATATCATTATACATAAACTCACGCCATTTTCCCATGGGGTTAGGCAGAGTCCACATTCAAACTTTTCGTTCACCGTAATATTTTCGCGATAACTAATGTGATCTGATAGTGGTCGTAAGTGCGACTGCTGTACATAAGATCCTGAGTTCGATTTCCAGATTGGGCGGTCTTATTGGGTTGTTTCGTCAGGAATTTCTTAGTAGCAGCCACGGAGTCGCCAGACTTAAGTGGCAGTGGGCAGGGCACATTGCTCGCAGAACGGATGGTCGATGGGGCTGAAAAGTTCTGGAATGGCGACCGCGAACCGGAAGACGTTGCGTTAGAAGGCCTCCCACTTGGTGGACCGATGACCTGGACAAGGTTGCAGGAACAAGCTGGATGAGAGACGCACGGGACCGGTCAATGGTGGAGGCTTGTAAATGGCTTGTAGTGGAACAACTCACTATTTATTTTTGTATTGTTAGCTGTAAGCCACCGAAATAAAATAAAATAAAATAAGAGTCACAGATGCTGTAGCCTATTTTTCACTCTGGTGGTCCTCACCACTACACGACTGAATATAGTGCAGTTCATCCGCCTATTTATGCTGCTTATCAACAGAGGAGCATTATCCTCGGATCCCAAATTCGTCTTACTTCAAATTAACTAACGGATTTTTAACTTGACAGTAATTAATAAATAAACTCTGGTCAAAAATTAGAAACACAAACATCTTTGCATCACGATACTGATAGTCTACATACCCTTCACTCGTCTACAAATTACATAATTTAAACTGTTTAAATAAATATTGATAACACGCAGCACCCCTGCTAACGATACTTATATAATATTTTTGTAAATAAAGTCAATGGAACATTATGTGTTTTATATGTTAATGTATCACGTTCGTTTAAAAATGAATAAGTACCCAAACCTTTAAAGGTACCTAAGTTTAAGTATATAAGAAATTTCATACACTTCACCTGCAGAGTCCTCTTCTTTGTGAGTCGATAACTCAAATTTTGTTTTGTCTGACCAGTTGCTTAATTGAGCTGCGATTCTAAAATCTCAGTGCACCCTGGGCAGCTAGCACTCGGTAACGCAGAGTCTAGCTGACTAATCCTTTCCCCAAGATGACTCAAACTCAAGTTGTGGAGTGTCACCAGTAGGTATATCGGAGCTATTACTTACGTTGTACAAGTTTTTTGACATTTCATTGAGCGAACCGAGAATCGAATCCAGCTGACATGCCCATATTCCACCAGAGCTTATGCTTTGCAAAGGGGAAAAGACGTGCCAAATACGATCAATGACATTTTCCAAACAATAAAAAATATATATATATTATATATTTAAGGAGCTACAATAATAAAACAACGTTGTTCAGGATAATTTCGAGAAAGTTTTTATTTGTTTGTAAACGTTAAACATCCAAGGGGACAATCTTACCGCTATCCCGATCTATTCACAGTCTCTCCTAACAAATAAATAGCTCACAAATATATAATCAAAAACAATACTCTAGTATCACTATTTATTTATACAAAAGGGCATTTTTGTTTTAGAGCTCTTACAAATTATAAATACCATTGAAGTTTATTTGTAGGACCGTTGTTCTGATGTTTTACTGCAAGAAAAAGAATTTAAAAATAATTACAACGGCATTATCATCTGAATCGGTCATAATTGACCTGATTTTGTTGTTTCCATAAAATAAAATAAATAACCAGTTAGTTACTACAATCAAACAAAATAATTAAAAGTCAAAACTTCATTACAGATATGAATATAATGGCATTCATGATTTAAATTGATTTAAACCACGAAGAAAATATTCAAGGCACTTAAATAATTTGTAAGAACTTTAACGAAATGCCAGTTTTAAAACAAAGGATATTTCAACAAATATTTGGTATAGTGGGTACAAAGGTAAAATAGCTATCCTAAGTATAAATTAAAACAATTATATACCTTAGTCTAGACAGAGCTATATTACTTTTTACATACACTTTAGTGACGGGGATAAAATCGGTAAAAATACAAGGAACATTGGATCTTGTGAGATTAAAAAGTGTCTATACAAATCCATTATATTGGGAAGATGCAGTTAAGCCAGAAAATTTATGCGCTCCGGTAACATTCGTTCTTCCGAATTAGATCGAATGTTCCGCCACAGAGTAACCGCTCACAGAGGCAGCACATACTTTTTCTGGGAGATCTGTACCTACTAGGACGTAGTTTTAAAATATGTAGCTGTATTCTTAAAAAAAACTGTTCGAGAACAACTCAATTCCGTAGAACATTATTATTTTGAGTCTCAAAATGGCTTTCATCTTAAATTAGTTATAGCCACAACACATAATAAATCTAATATCTATTACTATGCTTTGTATTATGCATTATTTGATTCTGTTGATAAAAAAAAAATCTGACAACAATGCAAAAAAAGTATTCAAAATATTTTTAAAGTTCTTAAAATATGTTTTAATAACAGAGTACATACAAAAATTAACAGTATCATGGAAAAGCTTGTACTTTCAAATACCAACTGAGGTACGCACGGCGACCAATCAGGCTACAAACGTCAGTTTATTATTTATGTGTGTAATTCCAGTGTATTATTTCAGCTTATTATCTCGCATTGTACGGGAAATCTATACGAAGCGAAGCCACGTTCTAATAGAAATGGGTCGCAATGTGTACATATAAAAGACAGGTAATTTTCAATATTCAACGGAAATATTGTTAAGTTTTTATCAAAGTAGGTACTTCGTATAGCAATATTCAGTTCTATTCTACAATAATTTATAAGTAGGTGTAAATCTGGTATGTCACATTTATGATTTAAAGCTAAAATTTCATATTGAGTATTCAATGTACTTACAATACACGCCTAGGACATATTTGACACTAGGTACATATTTAATATTATATAAAAAGTATAAAGGACTCTAACACTAATATACAAAACGTTCAAAATTATTTCGTTCTCTGAATTCACTTTCAGAAACTGCGACGTTATTATATCAAGCAATATTTCTAAATCTAAAACAATGTAATGCCTTACAGCATTGAGAAAACTCCTATCGTAAAAAAGAGTAGATATAGTATGCTTTTTTAATTCGTAAAAGTAACAAAAAGTTAATAATATTATGCCAGATTGATTTAGTCAAAGAAGGAAAAGTATTGCACCGTATCATAATTATGATAGCAAAAACAGTAAATACTTCATACATTCTATTTACTTAACTAGGTAGTTATATTCTAATATAATCGTCGAAATAATCTATCTTTAACAATAGAAAAGGTTAACTAAATCAACAAGCGTAGATTCGGATATATATTTTTGTTACAGTTTAAATAATATATATGAAAATCACATAATATATACTTGAGCAATTAAGAACTGATACACGAAATATTTGAATAAATGCTATGTTCATTGTTATTTCAATATAAAAGGTATATTAAAAATTAGAAGCTGCATCAGGCGTGTCAACATCATAAGATCATCGTTTACTAAGTCAAATCAGTGTACAATAAAATCTATTATAAATTCTTTAAAAGATAGTCTTTGATCAATCCATTTCATCTGCTCCCAAACTTTTTACTAAACAATTTAAAATGTCATTACAAAATCATCGTATATGTCTTTGAAAACGTATTGAAATATTCATAAGAAGTGGACGAAATCACTAAGTCTATTTCTATAGACAATTAAAACGTCATGCAACACATCTATTACCATTTATTTGGAGACCATAAAGTTCTACGAATATTCACTGGACTACTCACGTAATAAGCTCCAAAAATTTCTTATTCTTACGACTTTGGTGTTACATTTTGCCTAACTACTGGGTCCACGGTATGCTACTTCATAGTTAAAAATTTATCCAAAATTACTGACACTACTACATTTTCGTCGCAAAAATATCCGCTACAAAACTCTCTAATATCTGCTCAGACTATTTACGCGTTTCATAGTAAAAAGTACTTTATTATCGTAACCAATGTATTTGATTTTATGTCAAAATTCCTCAAAAAAATATCGTTAGGTCGATAGAATTTATTGTTCCCTCTGTACTATGGAATAATACACGCTATATAAACGAAGCAGGAAAAGAATATATTGTAAAACAAATCGTATAAAACAATGTAACCTAATGGAAGACATTCATTTTGAATCAAAGTGCGTGAATATAATCATTATGCCGCGGCGATTGAGATATTACCGTAAAGTGGAATGTGGGATACAGACTCTATCAATACTTACTAACTAGTTCCTATCTGATACTATGCACGTCTAATTAAACAAGATGAAAGATGAACACGTAACTTATCATTAATAGGTTCACATTTAATATATTAACAATACATGTAACACTAAAACTTGGAGTAAAATTAACATCTAAAATATAAAGCGCTAAAATCAATAAAATCCAACCCGTTTCATTGTGAAATACTGCGACTCAACGTTTCAGTTCCGCTATGATAGTTAAAGCGTATAATAAAGCTACAAATAAATAACACATTAAAATATTTTAATACAATAACTTAACATTACAGCAGTCAACTTTCAAACGATGCGGTTATATTGTGAACACCGGAGATGACATCCTGAACTACATCTAATGAGTTTGTAGGACATGTTATGCGTTATGAATTATGATCCGTATCTAATTATTATAGTAAGTATATCCGGTGTCCACTGAGATTAGCTGAGACTATGGCACTAACATTCAACTACCACTTGTCTACACGTATGATTCCGAAAGTACCACAGTTCACATTCTGAAAGACAGCGCTGTGCTCCAGTACCTCCGAGCCGGTCGCTACATGTAAGCGGGCTTCATCTTGTACGCTCGTTTCCATATCTCGCACAAGCACACTGTCGAGTGGAACCTGTAGAAGATGGCCAGGGGCATCGATACGTGGGTGATGATCGTCCAAGCCCACAGTCCATAGAAGTGAAGCTGGACTGGATGAGACTCGGCTCTTGACTTCTCAAGTGTATTTATCGCCCACATAGCCAAGTTGGTCACCAAGAGGAACGTCACTATCTCTCTTCCAGGCTTTTTTCGCAACTGTTCGGCCGTTTTCGCTGATCTTCGGCTCGCATCGAGAATGAACATGGTTTGGCAAGTAGTCTGGATTAATGAAGATAGCGCTGTGATCAGTATTAAAATGGTATTTTTCTCTATCGTAAAGTGTCCTCCGATAATAGTGAAAGTACCATAGATGAACATTCCAGTTTGAGCTCCAACGAGGAGGATGTTATCCAGCTCAAGATTTCGGTTGCCGTCGTACTTCAGTTTTCTAACGCAAAACATTCCAGCTAAACTAGCAAATGTTGTCATAGCATACAGCGCTAATTCACAAACATTAACCTCAACAACTGCTAGGGTTGCATAATCCTTCTTGGACACCAGAACGAAGAACAATATCAATGATATTATAGTTAGTACCAAAACAAGGATTCCGAAGAAGAGGCCTTTATGTGCTCTTGCGCAGTCAACGCTGTACAAATGCGGGGATTTTTTATAAGCAAGGCCTTCCAGTATTCGCGCTTTGACTATTGCAGCGGCGACATCCTTAGATGGATACTTGGAGATATTCTTCCACATGACGTAGAGGATGGCAGCACAGATGAGGGAGTATTCGATGGTGCATGGGAAGAGGAATGGAGAAGCGTCTTGGACGAGGGAGCCCATGATGTTTGTTCGGCGGCACTCGAAGATGTGGTGAGGGCCTTTAAGTCCTCTTGGCACACGCAGATGGGCGGCAGAAGGATGTGATGCTGGCACATCGGTCGAAAAAGCTGCGAACGCCTTTTGGAATGCTGAAATCAAAACAAAAATACGTAATTAGTGAAAATACTAAAAAAAATGTGAGGAGAGAACTACGTGCAGTTTTGAGAGGATCTTCTACTAATTTGACCAGGGACTCATTTAATTATAATCTTATCTTTAGCTGGACACAAGAATCAACATTCGATAAATAAAATACAGTCATATCTTCAACGAGACGATTTATCATAAATATTATCCAAAAACCCAACACCCCAACTAGAACATTTCTTATTCGATAACCCATCAAACTCAATCTAAACTTAAACCAACATATTCACAATAAACAAGATACCCCAAATTGGATCGTATACCAACAAACACCAGTTAAAGTGGAGCAAACTGTATTAGGTGTACATAGCTAAAATGATCCAATATTATCGGCCGTCGGCATGACAGGCTGGAATGTGGGTCACCATGCCTCCGGGTGGGTCGCAATGGAACGCAATCAACATACCTTCCTGACATTTGTCGATGATGAGGGAAATTCTAATTGAAAATCTGCACCTACTGCCTTCCATATTTTGTTTATAAGCTATCGAGTCTGCCGGCATTATTTCAAACAAGGGTATAATTAAATTTTATTTCAATAAAGCTGGCTATTGACATGTTATAACGTTGACATTTTGATTAAATATCCAGAGGCGAGATTATGCTTTGATTGGAGGAAAATCCGTTTGTGTTTATACAATCATGATCCAATCAATGTTTCAATTAGTTCCTTAACTCTTAGTATTAACGATAGTTAGCAATTTAAATTGCCCCCCCCCCCCCCCCACATTTACCTAATTACGATGGAAAATGATGCCGAGATTCAAGAATTTAATATAATTTACTTTCAATGTAGATATTGAGTTATTTAGACTAAGTTAATAACGCTGTAAATATAATTCGCAGGAATAAGGATACATAAAAGCACGATATTATACTACGTTCTTTGTAATAAATATCCATAAAATGCTCTTGAACCTTGCAGAAGGGGTTAAAAGTGGATACATTGTTACAAAGGGATGGTTCCGAAACAAATCATGCGCCCTACGGTCTCAGGGGCAGCAGGAATTGCATTTAGGCAATATGCTTCGAGAATTACGCGCTCATACATTTGTTCATTATCGTTATAATTTTATGAATTCATTAACTCATAATTGATTTAGTTTTGATTTGAGATCAGCGTTGAATAAAGCTTGATATAATGAGACTGGTAAATCCATATTACTTTCGTTAAAAAATCTAGAGTAAAAAATTATAAAGTTCTTATTAGCGAGACTAATTTAATCGAATTCGAATCACAATTCAAAAACCGACTGTGATCCTTCCAACAGATAAAACAAAATGCTATCGTTAGCTTTCCCACGTAAACGACCGCGAAGGTTTGATAGCCAAAAAACAAAAGGACGTGTGACTCGTTGGTCGACAATTGCTTTTTCACAGACATTCAGAGCGGTAGTTTTTAATTCAGTTCGCTGAACGAAAACGATTACTGAATCCTTTACTAAATGTTTGACGACGTGAGCATTTCTAGTTTCATCGTTTAGGTTTAGCATCATTTTGGCATTTTAGTTTGCTCTTGCCTAACACGTAGCAGTTGATATAAAATATGCAGATGAAATAGTACGTACATAGAGTATATTTTATCCCGGAAATCTTAAATCTTAAAATCTCAATGGAAAATGTCGTACGGAAAGTTTTGAGTATGAATGTGAAGGAGTACCTATCAGAGTAGAGGAAGACCAACCAAACGATGGATGGACTGCGTAAAGTATGACATGGCAAGAAAGGAGGTGAAGGCGTGAAGGCTAATAGAGAAGTATGGAAGAAGAAGACATGCGGCGTCGACCCCAAATGAATTGGGTTAACGACAAGAGAATGATGATGATGATAGTTTCAATAAATTACGATCTCCACGCCAGTGAAGTTACGGGAAAATCTAGTAGTAAATAATTAGGTACACCATGTGCAACATTAAAATCAAAATATCGTGAAGGAATAATATTTAGTGCATACCCCGATATTATGCCATAGATTTTCCCCATCAACACACAGAAAATCAATCGAATAACACTGTAAAGTAAACAATTTCTCAGTTGCTTGAAACGCTACTACTTAACACTTGAATCAAATCAGAGGGTCGCTTCGTGACAATATCCCGCTGAAGCGAGAGTTCAGCGACAATGATTAATCCAATTATACGCGACAAAGGAAATTATTGGAAAACAGAGAATTACGTTGGGTAACAGGTTAAAACTGTTAGTGTAGGAGCCCTATGTGTGGCTACGAGTATGCAATGTGTTTGGGTAGTCTTAAGTATATTATTAGATTAGATCTCTTTACATAGTACCTACGATTAGCTATGTCTTGGATCTGAAATTGTCTGGGATATAGTTGAAATGAATGAATATGAACCTACAATCTGAGTTGACTGAGTAATATTTACATTTTTGACAACTTATTTACGTAATTCTGAAATTAAGTTTATATAAGGGAGTGATAAACCTTATATTTGATGATCCTGACATCAATAAACTTGTTATAGCCACTAAACAAACTGGTATACAGTTGGAATTTATCGGCACATTTATTGTACTTTCATGGTTGTTTCATCATTGTTATGGCCATTACGCTGTAACTACAACAGTGTTAGTGTAAATGTAAGGTAAGAGTTAAATATCATTACATTTACATAAAAACAAGTAAAATTTCCGCATTCCTCCAACAACTTATTATACCAAGTTAACATAAATAATTATAACACAGAATTAACAGCGAGTCCTCATTATTGATTGACTCAACAATGGCCGTTGTACAGGCATGTGGCACATGACAGCTCATTCAAAATGTCCACCCAACCGACAATGAACGACAGGAGTGCTTTTATTGCTATATTATGTATTTCTATATTGATGTATTTATTGTATTGTATGAAAAGATAGTTCGGGGCTATAGAGGACGCATTTATATCTGTCAAACCTCTGAAGAGACGGGGAGTAAATGGACCCATGAAGCCGTCAACCAAGTATTCTGAACATCAATCTGAGTAACCCTTATTTTTTTGGAGATGGAAAATCAAGTTTTATTTATTTATTTATTTAAACTTCATGCACAATAGTGATACATAGGCGGACTTATGCCACAAGGCATTCTCTACCAGTCAACCTTAGGGTTAAATAAGACAACATACGGTAGGACTCAATGTAGCGCACTCAAAACGCTGTGCTGATGGATGCATTGAATACATTTTAATAGTGTACGGGTCAAAGTGGTACTCAAACTTACTATTTAACCATAAATACAAAAATAAAAAAAAATAAAATGAAAACAAGGGTCTTGACAGACGGACAGACCAAATACAAAGTGATCTTATAAGGATTCCGTTTCTGGTGACTGAGTGACGGTTACGTTAATCAATCACAATATCAACTTAACCAATTGTATAGATAATGTTTAAAATTGATACCGAGACTCCTGTTACTTTTTTTATATTGGAAACTAACCGCCTTTTATTTTTTTTTTCTACTAAACTTATGCACAGGAACTGAGCCACCTGCCGTCCTAATGTCTTAAAAACACCTGCGTTATGTTAGGGGACTAATGATGCTTAATTATTATGCTGCCTAAAATAACGTGTCGAAGAGCTCGTTTTATTTATGAAGCAAAACGCATTTGAAAGTAATTATAATATCTCTTAATAAAACTTGTTGTTAATAAAATTAAATACTCTTTGATCTTTGTAAAAAAAGAACATCTAAAATCTGGCTGCATTTTCCTAAAAAAAAATATTCATGGCCATATAACGAAAAGAAACAAAAAATAAAAACAAAATCTAATGGCATCCTAAAAACTTTTTACGTAATCAGCCAGTACTTAAAACTTTGAACTAGAATAAAAAAACTTTTTATTATGTTCGAAAGAACCGAAAAAACCTTTTTACTTCGTACCTATTTCCAAGTGTCTTCTCAAGTTTGGCAATTAAAAAAAAATGCATTATAATAATAATAATAATATTCCACAACTATCACACAACGCCATCTAGTCCCAAGCTAAGCAGAGCTTGTGTTATGGGTACTAGACAACTGATAAACATACTTATATATTTCTAAATACATACATATTATAGATAAATTACACCCAGACACAGAACAAATGATCGTGCTCATCACACAAACATTTGTCCTGGGTGGGAATCGAACCCACGACCTCCGACATAGCAGTTAGGGTCACTAACCACTAGACCAACAGGCCAGTCACATTAAAATGTTTTTCAGTAGGTAGGCAAGTATTCTAACTGAAACGATTTCAGTAAAACGATTTTCTTATGCCAGGAATAGTTTTATAACTCTCAATCGTGTTAACCTGAAATTTTCAAAAACAAAACAATAAAATTCAACTTACCAAGTCTATGCGACAGTCCAATAGTCTTGTTTTCAGGGTCGTAGAACGTCAGGATCTCGTGTTTGGTCTCCTGCACCAGCACATTCAGCCATACACTCAGGTTGGTCCCGACCATATGCATCAGACCAAACCGGGCTACTATCTTGTGTTTGTACACTTTCATCTGAAAAGTGAGCGATGGTGATAAATGATAATGGTCCGTACACAATGGGTGGTGTTGGTAGAACCGTGATTTTAATTGATGGATAACTCACTATTTATTTTATGGGAATGTTGGATACGAAATGATCGATGGGTAGTGTGGCAGTGTTCATATTTTTCAGAAATAAAAATGATAGTCCATTACTATCTTCTGACAATTTTCAGTGATTTAGTATTTTTAAAACAGTTTTATTTCTCTTTTTCAAATTTTATTTCATTTTTAACCGACTTCAAAAAAGGAGGAGGTTCTATGTTTGTGTGTATGTTTTTTTTTTATGTATTTTACCTGATTTCTCGCCCATTTGTGGACCGATTCTCAAAATTATTTTTTTATTTGAAAGAGTATACTTCTGAGGTAGTCCCATTTTAATTTGGTGAAGATCTGGTGCTGATCTTCGGAGATACAATGGAACTCTTCAAAAATAGACGGCAAATCTGTCGTGATTGCTGGAATCGCTTGGATGTTTATTGAATATACATTATCATGACGTAACATCACGCCTGTATGCTATGAGGGGGTATGCAGATGTGTACAATACACATTTTTTTTAATTATAGTATGTTCACCGATTTCTCCCCCATTTGTAGAGCGATTCTCAGTTCTTTTTTTATTTTAAAGTGTATACTCCTGAGGTAGTGCCATTTAAATTTGGTGAAAATCTGATGCTGATCTTCGGAGATATACAATGGAACTCTTCAAAAATAGACGGCAAATCTGTCGTGATTGCTGGAATCGCTTGGATGTTTATTGTTTATACAACATCATGACGTATCATCACGCCTGTATGCTCTGAGGGGGTACGCAGATGTGTACAATACATTTGTACAATTTCGACAGTAAGGTATGATAAGTTACATTTACATTACCATGTCATGTATTGTTAACAATTAACAATGTAAAATAAATTTATGGCTAATATTTATTTGGGAACAACTAAAAATGGAAAAAATAAAAAAACTTTTTTGCAAAAAATAAAACCGAATTCAAAAAAAAACACAAACAAAAAAAACTAAAAGAAAAACACAAAAAGGTGAAAAATAAGAATTCCAAAAAATAAAAAATAAAAAATAAGAAATAAAAAATAAGAATTTTATTTAGAGAATTCCTCAGCCGGAGGGTAGAAATATCGCATGTTCGTGACGACGCAGTGAATGGAACGGGCGACAGAGCATATCAACCGGCGCACGCTCAGAGCGCGCTCACTTTTGCTCGGGTGCTCGACTGCGACAGACGTCTATTGGGACCTATGGTTATAGTTGTGACGGTTTCTTCATATTTTCATAACTCTGTTGGTTTTGTAGTGTGCTACTTAAAAATAAATAGTTCGAGGTTACTTTGTCGTTTCTTTAAAAAAATTAAATACCCTTCTGATCCATAAGATCAGAAGTGGGATTCGCATACACGCGTCTTAGGCTGAGATTCAGAGACAAGAACATAAGACGGGCGAAGACCGCTCTAAGCCAAGTCGTGGCTAAGCGCATCTTAGAAATTTGTATTCAGAGACACAGTCCCCCTCAAACTTACGTCGGTCTTAGCAAGGTCTTAGCTAAGCTTACACTCTCTTCTCTATGGCCATTTTTAAAAGCAAAATGTTCATCGGTGAGTTACGGTTTTTATGAAACTGTGTAGCCAGGCGTAAATAAAAATTAAAGCAGGATCGCAATAAATACAAAATGCTATTGGAGTGAGTGAAACAAAATATTTGAGACACAAACCTATTTATTTATGTTACAACCTCTTTGTAAACCGCGGGAGTTATGAAAGTTTGACAAGTGAGCGAAGATACGGTATCATGGCTGCTAGAAAGGCTCCCTTTTCATCTTTCAGACCTCGCAAGGAGTGATGTTGTAGACCATTTTGTATAAGGGGTATAATGTAGCTCCTTACAGTATGCTTGTTGAATCTATACCTGTGTCGGAATTCTTCATCAGTGTATAATTCAAAATGATCTGCTAGGTCTCGAAAATAAACATTGCCCCGACGCGGTACTTCGGGGAATGAACTCGTTGAAATTGAGTCATAAGTCCCCAATTCGTCGACTTCTTCAAAGAATGAAGAAATATCTTCGATATTTTCCATTTTATGATGAATACGTAATTTTACAATCTAAAAGAGAAAAGAATACCACACGCTCGATGTCAACTTTTTCATTGTCGAATTTAGTTACACCTTAGCCCACTTGGTGGCGCTAGTTCCGTCTTAAGTAGTCGATATTGACTACTTGGCTTATCTTAGTTCACGCTAAGTTTAAGACGTGTTCCGAACGTCTCTGAATACAAATTTAAGGGTAAGTCGTTGATTTTGACAGATGGAAGTGTAAGTTCAAGCTTAGACTCGTCTCTGAATCTCAGCCTTAGACCGTTTGCCATCTATTTTGCAGTAAAGCGTTTCGTTTCAAAGTAACCTCTAACCACGTATTAATCGAAGTGTCAGTGTTCTTAAGCGTTTTTGGGTTAACGCCCCACGTGTTAGTTATATTGTGGTCAGTTAACGGATCGCGAGTGCACACCGCGTGAACATGAAGGTTCTGGGTTCGATTCTCAGATCGGACAAAATTTTATTGTCTGAATTTGTGCCCGGTTGGTGGCAATAGGCATGCCCTTATTACATGGGACTTAACATAACTGGCGAAATGTGGGTATACTGAGTACCTCTGCCTAACCCTTCGGGTATTGCAGGCGTGATGTTATGTTGTGTGTGTGTGTTTATGAAGTCACAGGGGCAATCGACAATACCTCGGACGCATTGGTGGCTGTTTACATGGTGGTGCTAAGACGTGGCTTAGAGATTGGGTGACCAATAACAGAACGTGGACTAATTTTTAACCCGAATTTTGGTCATTGTGTCCGTGTCAAGTTAATGTGACGTTATGAGTACGATTTCAAATAAAATTACCACGTATGCAGGCTATGCCCGAAAGTCCTTGTTGCGGTTGAATATCGTCAAGGAGCTGTCGTGGGTTCGATTCTCGCGCGGTGCAAATTTTTGTATGGCGTACAGATAGTTTTTCCGGGCCTTGGTATTTGTGTATGTGAGTTAAAATGTTTATGTACACACCAACGATATAGGAGGAATTCCTAGTGTGGGGCAACGTTGTTTGTGCACCTTATTTTCTGATTAAAGAGCAGTGGCGTTAAAAGGTTTTACTCGATGGTTTCTGAAAACCTGGTAGTTTTAGTCGCAATACAGTTTTCAAGATTGATTTGAGCGACTATGGTACATGACCAAGGGTAGTTGAAACCACATTTGATTTAATCGAAATCAACGAAACTAAAGTTTAGTCAGGAGTGACCGAGTGGAACAAAATTCTGTTGTAGATTTGTTTGTTTGCAGAATAATCCTTACACGTGGACGAATAGTCTGTGTTACGCAACGCTACGCTGCTGCCTGGTCTCGCAGCAGTGGTTGCCAGGGCTGCGCTACAGTGACGCCGTGAACGCGCACGTGGCCGCAAGCTGCCAGAGCGCCCCACTGGCGCGATTGCGTGAGGCACTCCACGGTGCCAGCGCGCCCCACTGGCGCGGTTGCGCGTGGCACTCCACGGTGCCAGCGCGCCCTACTAGCGCAGTTGTGCGTGGCACACCACGGTGCCAGCGCGCCCTACTGGCGCGGTTGCGCTTGGCACTCCACTCACGGTGCCAGCGCGCCCCACTGGCGCGGTTGCGCGTGGCACTCCAAGGTGCCAGCGCGCCCTACTGGCGCAGTTGCGCGTGGCACTCCACGGTGCCAGCGCGCCCTACTGGCGCGGTTGCGCGTGGCACTCCACCCACGGTGCCAGCGCGCCCCACTGGCGCGGTTGCGCGTGGCACTCCACGGTGCCAGCTCGCCCCACTGGCGCGGTTGCGCGTGGCACTCCACGGTGCTAGCGCGCCCTACTTGCGTGTTGAGCGCGTCACTCCGGGCTGCCAGCGCGCTACTTGCGTGTTGAGCGCGTCTCTCCGGGCTGCCAGCGCGCTACTTGTGTGTTGAGCGCGTCACTCCGGGCTGCCAGCGCGCTACTTGCGTGTTGAGCGCGTCACTCCGGGCTGCCAGCGCGCTACTTGCGTGTTGAGCGCGTCTCTCCGAGCTGCCGGCGCGCTACTTGCGTGTTGAGCGCGTTGCCGGCTTACGACTTCTGATTGGCCTGGACCTCCGGTTCATGGCTTCTGTTTGGTCTGAGCCTCTGGTGTATGACTTCTGATTGGCCTGGACCTCCGGTTCATGGCTTCTGTTTGGTCTGAGCCTCTGGTGTATGACTTCTGATTGGCCTGGACCTCTGGTTCATGGCTTCTGTTTGGTCTGAGCCTCTGGTGTATGACTTCTGATTGGCCTGGACCTCCGTTTCATGGCTTCTGTTTGGTCTGAGCCTCTGGTTTATGACTTCTGTTTGGCCTGGACCGCTGGTTCATGGCTTCTGTTTGGTCTGAGCCTCTGGTGTATGACTTCTGATTGGCCTGGACCTTCGGTTCATGGCTTCTGTTTGGTCTGAGCCTCTGGTGTATGACTTCTGATTGGCCTGGACCTCTGGTTCATGGCTTCTGTTTGGTCTGAGCCTCTGGTGTATGACTTCTGATTGGCCTGGACCTCCGTTTCATGGCTTCTGTTTGGTCTGAGCCTCTGGTTTATGACTTCTGTTTGGCCTGGACCTCTGTTTCATGGCTTCTGTTTGGTCTGAGCCTCTGGTGTATGACTTCCGATTGGCCTGGACCTCCGGTTCATGGCTTCTGTTTGGTCTGAGCCTCTGGCATAAGACTTCTGTTTGGCCGGACCTTCGGTTCATGGCTTCTGTTCTAGTTAAGTATATTACTGCTTCACTACTATCTATTTATCTTGACTAGTATTCCACCCAATGGGAGTCCGGAATTCCATTGCTTGGAATGCTATTTAGTTCCATTTATTTTTTAATGCTTATCACTGATTTTGAAATATTTATTAGTCTGAGGCTTTTAAATTTACATTTCAATTACCTAAAAAAAAAAAAAAAAAAAAAAACCTTCCTGTTAGTTAGTTGGGTACCTGATGGTGGGAGTGCACGCTCACTATCGCGTACTTAACAACATCAGTTCGAGTGCTTACTATTCTTTGGCTTCAGACACATAAGTGACGAAAGAAAACAAATGTACAGTATGTGTTGTTGTTACTTTGCAGATGATTATGGCCAGTCTGAGGATGACGACCAGTCTGGTGATGGTGAACCTAGTGATGACACAAGAAAATGATGATGGTCAGGTTGTGAGAGATGGATCTGATGTGAACGATGCTGCCGGATGGTACTCGATATGTTGCGTGTCGAGGTGACCAATGTTGGTCCGATGCATCATGGAAGATACAAGTTGCCCTAAACATGGCAAGGCGGGCTGCAACCGCACCTCACCTCTACATCTGGTGACTGGTATCATGTTAATGGGTGATGTATATGAGATTGGTTTGAAACGTACTTGTATGTGGACCAATTCACACACGCAAAGTTATGCCTCACGTAGGTCTCTAGCGAGTCGTGAGGTGGCGATCTTCTGACAAGTCCCGCCCCGGGTGGTTGGTTTGGATATTTGTATGTTTCACACCTATTACGCGTAGACTATGCTAAGCGAAGCTAGTCGCTTAAAGTTATTAGCTTTTGAGATGAATTTTGTTAAAAAGAGCTTTTTCATCAACAGCTATAGGTATCTGTTTGCCCCTACATTGTGGCAATTTTGTTTGTTTTGGCATCGATATTTGGCTATCTGGAAACCCGATAGATGGTTACCAGGTGATGTTGTGGTTGTTTCGGTAATGATTGAGGTCGCGAACTCTTTCATTGGTGATACAATTTACAAACTGCTGCCTATTTTGGTGCGATTGCTAGTAATTTCATTACAATGGGCAGTTAAAAGTTCAAACTTTCAGAATACCTCATTCAAGTTTTGGTTTTGATATGATTTAGATGACGAGTCTATCAATGAGGTCCAAACAAGTGATGATCAGACGCTGAACAGCGTATCTGTGCAGGATGGACGAAGCGAGCGAGGATCAGCATTCGGTGCCAGTGAGCCAAGCTGACGAGGTCGTTCAGCTGTCAGGAACGGCCGTGTTAGAGAATTCCTCAGCCGGAGGGTAGAAATATCGCATGTTCGTGACGACGCAGTGAATGGAACGGGCGACAGAGCATATCAACCGGCGCACGCTCAGAGCGCGCTCACTTTTGCTCGGGTGCTCGACTGCGACAGACGTCTATTGGGACCTGTGGTTATAGTTGTGACGGTTTCTTCATATTTTCATAACTCTGTTGGTTTTGTAGTGTGCTACTTAAAAATAAATAGTTCGAGGTTACTTTGTCGTTTCTTTAAAAAAATTATACCCTTCTGATCCATAAGAATAGCTTCAGAAGCCGGTGACAAAAACAACAAATCAATCAAATAAAGGTCAAGCTTCGAAGTCGGTGACCTTTGTTTGATTGATTTAGTGTTTTTGTCAGTTTTTTTGTTTGTGTTTTTTTTTTAAGTCGGTTTTATTTTTTGCAAAAAAGTTTTTTTATAATCCTGCATGGTTTCTTGCAGATGAACCTATGAGGCTGATTTCTGCTCAACCGGCCTATCCTGCCAATGCTTAAGTGTGCCTCCAGCCAGGGCATATCTAAGTAGGTCTTTATTATCCGTAAATATATTTCTTGTTGCCGTTGGGAACAACATATATATTTTAATTTTTTAATTTTAATTTCATCAAATCTGATAAATCATCGAGATGCCTACCTATTTGGAACAAACAAATTGAAACAAATTGAAACAAACAGAACTTGGCAACAAACAGAACTTCGTCAATTTATTTGGAGTTATAATCGATTTAGCAATGTCTATAGAAACAACTCGAGCAGATGAATCTAATTCTGTTAATACGTATTTACTTAACGTCGGCAAACACTTCGGAAAAATATTCTGGGACTTTTATACCGACAAGAAAAAACTGGATTTTTATTCGTGTTTTTTACGAAGCTATGCAGGCCAATATTTTTTATTTATTAATACAGTATGTACAAAAATGTATTATAGGCGGACTTAATGCCAGAAGGCATTCTCTACCAGTCAACTTGTGGGTCAAATAATTTAGACAATATCGTGATAGAATACAAAAAAAAATAATAAGAAAAATATTATTTTGTTGACAAAAATTGACAATATAAATAGACCGAAACGGGCAACTTGTTTAAAAACATTATTTCACTTCTCTCGCTCTAAAATTCGTCTTTATGTCGTGCGTAGGCGACATAAAGTCGCGTTTTATGCTCTAGAGCATAAAGTAAAATCTTTGTCGAAGACCAAGGTAATCGGCACAGGTAATCGGCCCAACAACCATAGGAACAACTTCAACGTCATAGAGTAACCTCTTTAATTTAATTCGTTTCGTTAATATTCTAAGAACAAGGGATTACTGCTTTTTATTACGAATACAAGGAAAGTTGATGGGAATAGGCTTTCCCCAATTAGGTAAATCGCTTGATGGCAATAGGCTTGCTCTTAATTAGGTTCGTTGATGGCAATAGGCTTGCTCCTAATTACATCATTTGATAGGAATAGGCTTACTCTTAATTACATTGATTGATGGCAAAAGGCTTGCTCCTTATTACATCGGTTGATGGCAATTGGGTTGCTCCTAATAAGATTGGTTGATGGCAATAGGCTTTTGCTAATTACATCGGTTGATGGGAATAGGCTTGTCCGTAATTACATCAGTTGATGGCAATAAGCTGGCTCCTAATTACATCAGTTGATGGCAATAGGCTTGCTCCTAATTACATTGGTTGATGGCAATAGGCTTGCTCAAAATGTTTTTATAACTGAGCAGTATGAGTAACGACATAAGTCAGGTGTTATGTCAAGTTTCCTACTGAAAAAAAAAAGTTAATTGGCGGGAACCATAATTATTTTTACAATATTTACAAGTTTCTGTTTCATTTCCTCGCAATCGAAGTGAAAAGTAGAGTGTAAAACTCGTCCATAAAAAAATTGCTTGAAACTGCTGCAGCCTTAAAACCTACTGTTATTAACTTTTGCATAATGAAACTTCTTTCGCAACGATTGCGGTCACGTAATTTACCGCGAACTCGACCAGACCAAGTCTTCAGAACTTCGAAAACCATAAAAGTACCGTTAAAAATAATTACATTTTAATAATTGATTCATTTTCGAAATTAATAACCGTTGGAGAGAGGTGGGTTGTGTTCACGCAACAAATTTTAAATGTGATTTTTTCCTATTGGATTGGTTAAGATTTTACGTTGTCACAAACACAGTATTTTAGGGTCATACTATTATTTAATAGGTCTTAGTTCAAAGTAGAAACCGTTAGTTTACGAGAAAATCACTTAGGTATAAATGTTGCTAAGTGTGTAACATATAGTGCTGCTGACTGTACATCATAATGATTGTGATAAGATCCCTATTACACTGGCACTATTCTATTTCTTGCGAAAATTTGATAATTTGGTCATACCGGTAAGGACACTCAAGCGCGGATCCAGGGGGGGGGTCAGGGGGGTCATGACCCCCCCCCTGGGCTGGGTCCAGGACCTAGGTGGCACACTAATTAAAATTGTTAAACGTAATGTTTTTATTATATATTTTACACAACAGCCCAAAAAATAGAGTATTTTTAGGATTCATGTATGTTTATTTGTAAGTTTCTATAATCCACCATAACTTCTAAACGCCTGAACCGATTTTGATAGGTACTATCCTTAGATTGTTTGCATTATCCTTAGTGTTATAGGCTGGTGAAAAATCCACGTTAAAAGATCCACATACGTTATCCCAACTACGAGTATGTTGTAGTCGGCTTCCAGTCTAACTGGATGCAGATAAAAACCGGAATTTTACATGGAACGACTGCTGTCTTGGGCCACACACAGTGCTCACTGCACAACCCAGTTAGTACTGGGTACAACGAGATTTCCCTTAGTATGACTGGTTGTCAGACTTTCGGGCTCTGGCTGTTTTCGAGGCAATGAAAAAACTGAGTACGTAATAACATAATTTTTACGTTTTATAGTTAAGTAAATCTTCACGTATCGTAGTGTTAATCGATTTATCCCTTACAAGGTTGGGTCAGAATGGAATGGTACACTTTTAATAGACCACAAAAACTCAGTAGCCAACACCTATAAACAAAGTACACACCAATATTTTTTTTCGTAAGAATAATCGTTTATCATTGTCGAGTCAGTCACATCTTCCGAACCTCTGTCTTAGGCGCTTGGTTCAGGACGTGGAGGATTGATGTCTACTAAGATAAGAGTAAGCGGATCTCTTCTCGAATCAAGTAAAAGTTTTACTTGATTCGAGAAGAGATCCGCTTACTCTGTAGTTAAAATACTACTACTAGTATAGAATACTGTTTTACTGCCATGTAAAACAGTATTTTATACTCTTTCCTCCCAATGACAATATCTTTGCCACCCCTCAAAATCTTTAAAAAATTTCGCGCTCGCTTCGCTCGCGCCTCCCTCCTGCTCTTCCGCCGTTCTGTCTCGCTTGAGACGCTCATCTACTTCAATTCTCATTTCTGATTCTAAGTCGTCCATCCACCGAAAATTGTTCAAAGCTTTATTCCCCTGAATAAGGGTTATAGCACTTCGAAGAATCAAATCGTGGCTAAGAGCTTCGATGGTTGAAGAACGTCTAACCAGACTGGCACTTCTCCACACTAAAAAACGTACCCATTGAAATAGGTACTAGATGAAGTTGTAACGCGTTTCGGGAGAAACGTAAAAGAAAAATTGATTTTGTTATTTAAATATAGGCATTTTTAAGTACCTACGTACATAAATTAATAAAACACCTATTTTTTACTTGTACCTATCCATGATTATAAAAATTATAACTTCTTGTGACTTGACCACGACTCTTTGTGACCCCCCCCTGGCACCAAAGCTGGATCCGCCCTTGAGGACACTTTGCGCACGCGGCCCCGGACATGGACACTTCTATGCAAATCTCTGAAGTATCTGTCTTCTAGAGTCAGCAATTAGTCCGTACTACTTGGAAAGAATCATAGCGTAGGCAGGTGCAAATATCTGATCTGCCCCCATACAAACGCAAACCACACACACACACACGCTTCGATTCGATAAGTTGCATATTGTCTATCCTTTTTTGGCATTACGAGAGTAAAAGAGATAGACCTATGACTTTCCGAATCGAAACGGGGTGTCTATCGACATCTAATTTCCTTCTACAAAACGTACCTCATTGTTAAGAAAGATGAAATACATCTGTATGAAGATGAACGCCATCCTGGTAGCAGGAGTCAGCGCCAGCAGCACATTGTGGCAGTTGGTGTTCCGCTCCAACTCCCAATATTGACCGAACTCCAAGCCGGAGTAGATCATGGACCCAATGCCGAAAGCTGAAATAAAAGGACATTGGTATAGTGGTCACACGCAATTTGGCGTACTGTTAAGCGTAAGGTCGTAGTTCGATTCCCAAGCCGGGTATACCAAATGTTATTGGGTTTTTCGGTGGGTTCTAGGTTGGAGTTAGAACTTGTGCGCGTTTCATGGCGACAGGCTCACTTTCTATTACTTGGGGCTTAATCATTGCCAGGAAAATGTGATTGCTCTACTCTACGTAGGCATTGTCTGGTCCTTCGAAGAAATACATTGTGTGATGTATAAATTGTTAAGCTAGTTTTACTAAGCATACTTACGCCCTCTTCTTTGGTGGTAAAAAGAAGCTACAGAATTTTCGAAGTACGGTACGATCCTCACACATTCCTATTCGTCTTCGTCCATATTCATACATCTGGTTGTACACACCGTAAGTGAGGGTACGACACTCGACTTGACCCAACCTTTTTGAAGAACATCGACAATAAGATCAGGGTAGGTTTGTCCATCTAGGGCGTTCTTACCCTTCCGGTTTTTCCATTTATGTCCGCCTAACGAATTCTTCGCCTTTCACCCTTCCCGAAACAGCATAAATATATAGATAGGTGTAATGTATTGCTCTATAGCAAAGGGACTACAGTATCTTTGGTTCTACAATATTCAAACTACTTTGTTTATTCCGTGTTTTATATATTTGACTAGCGGACGTCACGCGGTTTCACCCGCGTAGTTCCCGTTCCCGTAGGAACATAGGGATAAAAAGTAGCCTATTTTTATTAGTCCAACGGTGAAAGAATTTTCAAATCGGTACCGTAGCTTTTAAGTTTATTCGTTACATACAAAAATACAGTTCTTTCCTCTTTATAATATTAGTATAGAAAGAACCTTCTTCTCCCTTCAGAAAGGACACCTGTGTCGCAGCAGTTTGGACCTATGAGAAGAAGATAACCGTATAATCAGCATATAATGATTATACGGATATCTTCTTCTCATACACATTGACTACCAGACACAACAGTACACAGACGTCAGCATCTTACTACAACGTAGTATGACTTGACATTTCGTGACGTCATAACTACGCTTCTCGGCTAGACACCCATGATGACGTCAGACAATACGATTCGACCCTTCCCATAACTCGATGACGTATGAGGCTCAACTAGACAAGCGGTCGAGCATAGTGACGATGTAAAGTGTTTTAATAGTGAATTCATTAGATTAAACCATGTCATCAAAAGGAAAGTATGCAAACAAGCGTTAGTCAACATTGGCAGATTGATTAAAAAACTCATTAAAAGCAAGTCTGAAAAAGTAGATTTAGTTAAAAGCGACTACGACGAAAGCTAAGGCATGTCAAAACGCGGCTAAAGCCTCGAGAAAGAAAAGCTCTAATAAATCTAGCTTCATATTCAGAGCACGAAAACTATCAACAAAACCGTCAAACATTATCCCGACAATCCATATTCCGTATACAGATAAACAAGATTATCCGGCCTAGTTGTGAATCCGGAGTTTCTGCTCCAAAGGCGAGCAACAGCTCCAAGTTTCCAGTTCGCACAGAAACTTTGTTACCCAAACTAATCCATGACTCCGACAAAAGGCTTGCTAAACGGCCCTGTTTACTTCGACACGCCAAATTGATTTAACAAAACAAGTACTGTAGGCAGTTACCGTGAGATTAACGAACGATAGTCTGAATTATCATAAGTAAGGGGAATTTGGTGCTACTGAACGTTTGTGTAGTAGCCGCTTTCTCAGGGATTAATATTAATACATTTTAAGAAGTTTCCTATATCAATAATTCTATACTCAGGTTTTTTATTCATTGATGTGTTTTCAATGACAGACATGTGACATCTACCAATCCGGACCAGGCACGCATGGTCAATTACAGTCCATTCCCTCTCATAGAGAAGAGACCTGCCCCCGTAGCATGGCAATTCTATCTCTATTCCACCAAGAATAGACAAAGTTTTTTCCATACAATTTGACATGAAACCTCGCTACAATCTGTCATTTTGTCGATTCTTCTGTCCACAAAACCCGTTTCTTCGGTGGTCATGCTAAGCCGGCTGGAGTCACAGCAATGGGACCATTATAGGCTGATTATGTTTATGTTTTCATTGATGACGCATCCATCGAAGCCATAGTTGGAAGAGACCTGTCGGCATTTGGAGGACCTGCACCGTCACTTGTCACACTATTGCTCTGACTCTAAAAAGGACTCTATAACTAAAGAGACACGTGTTATAATTTTATAAAGCTCACCGACTGCCCCCATCCTCAGGTAGAAGCTGCCGTAGTGATGTGTGCGCGACGCCAGTGCGAAGCCGAGAGACAGTCGCTTGGCGGCGAGATGTGGCGGTATGTGCGATGATGTGGCCATGCTCTCACGTTCCATCCGCGATGAACAGGAGTCTGACTCTGATGGGGATGAGCTTGAGTCTGATTCTAAAAGGGATAACAAATTAATTGTCTGTAAAAAAAGTCAATTGTAAGGTTAATAGGTAAGGTATTCGACATTTTTGATTTGGGTGATTCGATCATACATCTTACAAGACGAACACAATGCTTGGATCCGGAAAGCCGTAGACGTTTTCTTTTAAATAAAACGCCACTGAGAATAATGCTCTAGCTGGTTTAAAGTCACTGCGTGAAAATAAAAAGGTTTTCTGGATTTTTGCTGGAGGTTTTCTAAAGTGGAATCAGAAACTTTCTTGCAAAAAAATATTTTAACGAAGCACCGTCAACAAAATGAAAACACTCGATCTTATCACAAATTCACAAAAAAGGTCGGGCATGAGAGCACTGGAGTACACAAAAATATATCATAACCAAAAAGAAATATGGCGGCATAAATATCCGTGGAACTGGGCCCACTCTAACGCATTAGCTATGTTTGTCGGCCCTCCGCTGGGCTTTCCGCGTCATTTAAATAACAAAATGTGGAATCAAAAGAGAAAATAGAAAAATCGCTCCGTCCGTTTCCACGACGACGATGAAGGAGGAAAAGTAAAGGCGGGACACACGATAAAAAACAAGGAAAAGTTTGAAAAAGTTGAGTGCGTCACATACCCCATGCTCGTATTACCCGATTTTGGCATTTACGAATCCGCTTTAGATTCAGTTGTTCTATTTCCCGGATAAGGCGTGTTTGGGTGAAACTTTCATGCATGTTTTCTTTTTGCGTGAATAATGAATCAAAGGGTTCTGCATTGGTAAAGCGTTTGTAGACGATTTGCTATTTTCCTTTATCCTATTTTGTACTAGGTTTATCCGTTAGAAGTTGAACAAAACTTTGATTTAACTTTCTGGAATGTGTTCTGCTATTCGTACGCTGTGAATATATCATTCGCAAACTAATTATTTTATTGTCGTTGCTTTTTGATCTCTAACATGATAATCTTCACCGAATATCTACAGCTCCTTCCAACCTCATTATTATCTCATACAAAGATCAGGTATCCAGACCAAACTCGCTCGTTATCGCAAGAAGACTTATGGGTACTTCACCGCCACACCTCCAGACGCAATACACTTGGCAATTCAAAAAAGAAAGAAAATATTATTCTTTGAGGGGGCGAATAGCTCGGGGCACTTTGTGAATTCGCTCCTTCTATTAGAGCATCTCCGTGTTGGTAATGATGCAATTTAGACTTGACGCCAACGAGCAACGAAGGCTTCCGAGGTTCTAATCAAGCGGTTTGTGATGTATAGGTCCCTTTAAATAGTAAGTAGGTGAAGGGGAACAATAATTTAAACTGGATAATTTTGAGCAACAATCATAATGCATACGGGGTTAAATTAGATTCGCTGTTTTCACGACTAACTTTTACGCCGCATTTTTTTCAATAAAGTGTCAAAACTTATAGAATTGTACCCGATATCTTTTGCAGAATAAACCACCTGTATAATTCTGTATTACAATTTTGTAATATAGACCTAAATACGTAGATGTGAGAGCAGTGGTGGCCCAGTGGTGGCGGCCCCGACTTACGAACAGTGAGTCGTGGGTTCGAACCCCGTCAGGCATATTACTTTGTGTAATTTATTTCATCACCACTGTTCTCAAAAACGGTGAAGGAAAACATCGTGAGGAAACCGACATATCTTAGAACCAAAAAATTCGAAGATATGTGACATCTACCAATCCGCATTGGGCCCGCGTGGGCCATAGCCCGTCCCTCTCGTAGAGAGGAGGCCTGAGTCCCTGCAGCGGGAACATTATAGGCTGATGATGACGTAGATGTAAGAACTAACTTGCAACAACAGCTTTTTCCGCTGCTTCTGACTTCCTCCTGTCTCTCGCGAGCGCGGCATACATGTAGAGAAGAAACACCATACTGCCGATGTACAGGTATAAGTAGAAGCCCTGACAACAAAACAACTTTATTAGACATTGCTTTTTATGAAAAAAATACGCATGAAATAGTACCAACGCATAAGCAATACAGGGTAAAATGAATAAATAAAAAGTCCAAAGGATATTTTTCGTGATTATCCATTATTATTTATTCAAATATTTCGTGGCTATGGCAAGCGCCAAGATCGTGGAATAACCGAAATATCGGGAGCTCATACTACTGATACTGTTGGCCTGTATCATGTCACTGCTGGACAAAGGCCTCTCCCCATGATAACTGATTAACATCCGTAACCACTCTATTAGGTTCAGTTGAAAACCAGCGTCGGGCACTAGTTGCTGAACTGGGCCTTTTTGGCGCAGCCGTGAGGCACACAGTGGGACGATTTGTTTAGTTTTAAGTTCTTTTTTTATATTATTTTTGTTTTACATTGTGTGTATTTGTGGCCTGTGCCAAATAAATGCATTTTCTTCCTTCTTTCTTTCTTTCTTTCCATGACTTCCAGTTGTTTCGAGCTAAGGCCAATGTGGACCACTGGTCGCTATAGTCTTGTCCAGATCGTCAGGACAGCTCATAATTTGAATAATTTCTATTCACACAATTAGTTTAAAGTTACACAGTGATTATTCTTGACTTTTACCTTAAATTACAGGAATAATTAAAACTTTTAATTTGTGTAGTCGATACTCCAAGTTTTAAAGTTAAAACGCGTTTTCACTTAACCCGCAATTACGGTCTCAAAGGTTCTTCTTATTTTAATTATATTTTAATTGTTTGTAAAGTTTCCCTTGATCTTTGTAAATAAATGATAATTTAAAAGGTAGAAATCTGTGGTAGAACTACGAAATATTTATGCGGTTCTATTTGATAAAACCGCATAAGTATTTAATCAAAAAACAAAACGTGATAGGTCTTTCATTAATTTTTCATACATGAAAACATTGTTATTTTGGAAGCATCTTCAGTGTTACCCTTATCATAATTTATTTGACCGTTTAACCTCCTTTATGAATAAGTTATTTTCATACGCATTTGAACAGGAGCGTTCACCATTTCACACCCGTCATAGCCTGCATATAATAAATGGATGTAGGAAACTGGGGCGGTAATGAATTAAAATAACCGATATTAATTAAACGATGCAGGGTTCTTTGAAGCATTTGCCGTTGGGATTAAAATCCTTCTTAGCGGACTTGAGCTTTTCCAGTAGGTAAGATTATTGCAGGCAAGCAAGCTTTTGTGGTATTAAGGTAGTCAACAGTAAAAGTAATATGCGCCCAAAACAGGAAAATTGGGGACTGTCAAATTCCTGCAAATGATGTTACGCTATCCATAGTCCTGTATTTTTTTCCTAATTAACGGACTTATGCCCTTTGAACAGTTCCTCTGATTAAGGGTCATAATAATGTAAATCTGACCCATTTAAACCCTAGTTTAATACAATAGTTCTGCCAAATAACTAGACTAATAAATAAAACTGGGAAACTGTATGACATCATTGGCAATCTAAATTCTTAAAACACATAAAAAGACAAGAGAAAGGAACTCTAAATAATACGCGTCATAACTTACCTCGTAGAATGAGGGTGGAATGTATGTGGAGATGACCTCAGCCATGGGGAACGCGATGCCCATCACGACGAGCAGCTTCCCGTAGAGAGCCGACAGAGTTGTCGCTAAGGCGTCGCCCCTGTTTGGGTAGAAAGAAATTTGAAATATTAGTCAGTGTAGAAAAATTTAACGAGTTATGTTAATGTAGTGAAGGCAAAGTACTACCCACCCAAAACTTCTACTACCTTTAATAAAGTGAATTTGTGATCTGAATATCCGATAACATCCGATAAACATACATCATTATATCAATGAATGTATTGTATTGTACGTTGAAATTTGACATTGATAGTCTTATGAAAAATATTTTACATCATACAAAGAAATTTTTCACAGAGCAGCTTGCAAGTTTTAAAGCAAATAAGCTGATTAGCTGTTAAAACTTAATTGTTTACAAAGAAAACTGAATTGCAAATGTGGGTAAATTAAACTGTGCGGTTGGCCCAGTTAATTTTATTGAGGCTCATCTCAATGTTTAATTCTATAATAATATAATTAGTTGTAGGTTGTAATTCTGCGGCCAGCCTCCGGCTTGGTTTAGAGCACCCCACCTCAAACGGGTGATTATTTGCAATTTAAATTATGGGGTTGCGAAAATTTCGGTCAACCCTAGTCCAGCTGCAATTGTAAATACACATTTTATAAAATAGGTTACGTTGCTTTCATATGGAAAAGATGGAGGGAGAAAATTGCCCGGCAGGAAGAGTACAATACTAATAAGTTAATTTATAATCAAGTTTAGGATCATATTATCATAATATGAATTGGGTTGAAATTCGTAAAGTGAACCGTTCATATCTGCGTCTGTGACCACTTTTATGACCCCCAGTTATGTTTGGCAGAAATAGATTGAGGCAACAAAAACATAATTATGTAAATACCTACAGAAAAGCACGCACAATGGCCCAATCAAGAGGTTAAGTGCGGATAAAAGCCCCGTTAAACTAAACCTACAGAAAAGGTACCATCCAGTATTTACATGTACCCGTTCGATGTTACATCTAACCAATACAGACCAGCCCCCGTAGCATGGCGATTCTATCTCTATTCTACCAAGAATAGACAAAGATTTTTCCATACAATTTGACATGAAACCTTGCTACAATCTGTCATTTTGTCGATTCTTCCGTCGACAAAACCCGTTTCTTCGGTGGTCATGCTAAGCCGGCTGAAACTATTATCTCCGAAAGCATTTCTCTCCCGAAACGCGACAAACAATATAGCCTAACTCGAAACCCAAATACAGTCCCGACATAACATAACACGAGATAGTTTATCGAATTCCGTACACCGCAGTACAATGTGGAGGAGAACACACATTGGCTATTTGTTTTACGAGGCAAGACCTTCGGGAACAGACCATCTTACTACTTGGACTGCATGATGTCCCATAAGTATCGTAGACAAGAATTAATGTAGCTACAGACTTATTTATCTAGGAATATTTATGGAATGGTGTACTAAAAGTAATATTAAAATTGAATAATGGAGAGCTTGTACACCTATAGATACGACGTGTAGCAAGGACCTTGCAATGAAGTAGTATATTATAGTCAAAAGTAGACTGCATGTCTGAGTAGTTGCAGTAGCCTAGAACAATATAAGCCAAAATATCTAATGGTCATCAACAGTTCCATACGCAAATCAAGCGCACCTTACTACAAATGTCTTTTATACATTTTCATTTTATTATTGCTGCTTTCAAAACGGTGATTTAAAACGTCGTGAGGCAACCGGCATGTCCAGAACCAAAATATCGAAAACATGTGACATCTACCAACCAGAACTGGGTCCGCGTGATGGATACTAGCCCGCTCCTTCTCATAGAGAGTAGGCCTGTGTCCCAGCAGTAGGAACATATTATAGGCTGATTTTTTTAGATAACTGCCTGGGCAGTACTTCTGGGGAAATGGACTCCCTGCAGTCTTCCATTTGTAATGGCTGTTGACTGTGGCTAATTTCAATATCCTCCAAAGACTTAAAGTAGGTTTCCATTACCATAACAACCGTCGCCAATCAACATAACTGTGACATAACACCTTCATTGAAGAGCTTACCCAGATCGCGTAAAGTACTAGTACTTAGCGAGTCCGGGGCATGGAGCCGCTGAATCCGATTAACTGGGACGGCAGCGTATAAATATGGATGATGCGATGACGGTGTCAGTGGGAGCTTCGTAATCCGGGATATGGAAGCGATGAACTCTTTGTTGGTGAACTGCTTTGTAGTACTGTTGATGGCAATACAAAGGGAGAAAATTCTACAGTTATTTGTAGATTGGTTAGCATTTTATGGGAGGGTTTACCTATGGTTTCGAACACAAAATAGCGGTATTTTATTTATGTAAGTGTATTATTCATAATTTTACTTATTCATTAGTAGTAGGTACGCTTACATTGTCATACACTAAGTAAGTATTACAATGCTGTCTTATTTAAGAGGTATTCCACATTGGGCACCCGCTTTAACGGCACCTGAGGTAATGGCACCTGAGGTATTCCACATACGGCACCTGTGAATATTTTTCGCAGGTGCCATTAGTGGAATAGTTTATTATTTAAAATTGTATTCCACATACGGCACCTATGGATCAGTAGGTGCCTACTACTAGTGTTGGGGGGTGGTTTGTCTGAACGGACCGCTGTCAATTCTTTCTGGTCCGTTCAGACGTAGACAAAAAATGTGTACATCCGAACGGACCGGTGTAAAAAAAAACCAAATGAATAAACAATAATAAGTTTAAAGCGGCAGTCCCATTCATTGGAGTAATTCATCAACTCGTCCCACATGCCCACGACCCATTTGGAACGAGTTGATTGGACTTTTACGCGAACAGATTTCTGCGCACCAAGACACTTGCTCAAATGGACTTTTGCGCGCCAGGACACTTCTTATCTTGCGCGGATAGATTTTTGCGCGAAAGGACACTCTTGCGCGAATGGACACTTGCGCGACTAAAATAGCATGGATTGCAGCAATGGTTTTTTTTTTCTATTCGGGTCGTCAAAATTAATAAAATTATTTGAAAAATAATCTACGTATCATCGGTTGATCATACAAGAATCTCAAGGCTTAAATTATTTTTTTTTTCACACCAATGTGATGACCGTAGTTCCAAGTGAATTGAGTGGAATGAAAGAAAAACGACCGTAGTTCCAAGTGAATTGAGTGGAATGAAAGCATAAAATAAATGAATTTACTATACGAATTTCAAGATAAGAAGTGTCCTGGCGCGCAAAAGTCCATTCGAGCAAGTGTCTTGGCGCGCAGAAATCTGTTCGCGTAAAAGTCCAATCAACTCGTCCCAAATGGGCCGTGGGCATGTGGGACGTGTTGATGAATTACTCCAATGAATGGGACTGCCGCTTTAAACTTATTATTGTTTATTCATTTGTTTTTTTTTTACACCGGTCCGTTCGGATGTACACATTTTTTGTCTACGTCTGAATGGACCAGAAAGAATTGACAGCGGTCCGTTCAGACAAACCACCCCCCAACACTAGTACCTAGTACCTACTGATCCGTAGGAGCCGTATGTGGAATAAAATTTTAAATAATAAACTATTCCACTAATGGCACCTGCGAAAAATATTGACAGGTGCCGTATGTGGAATACCTCAGGTGCCATTACCTCAGGTGCCGTTAAAGCGGGTGCCCAATGTGGAATACCTCTTATTTAACCCAAATAGCTGACTCGTAAGTAATGTCTTGAGCCACCACCGCTGTACATGAAAAGAGCTGAGAATCCTAAAATGATTCGAAAACCTGAATAAGTAGTGCATAATTTAGAAGTTAACTAATTTGCATGATAAATTCCTCCATGGAGCATCGTTAATCACGTACCGACAAAGAAACTTTGCCTATTAATTGAATAACTATTTGACCGATCGAATACCAGTGAACAATTCATTAATGAAACTAACGCTCGTTCCAAAATTCTCACACTAGATTTTGAGCAGGAAAAGCAAATTCGATAAACCTTAGTGAAAACTTACCTACATGTGCTAGATAGAATTGAGCGAAAGAAACTAATCTAGTATATTTGTTACCGCAAACACTAACATTTGCGAAGCTGCCGACGAGAAAAATAACATCGTCGTAATGTCCAATAGACGCAGAGGGAGTCATTTGTTTTTATTAGGCACCGCAGTGACAGAATTCAGTCACAAATAAGTAAATTGCCGAAGAACATCGTAACTTTTACCCGGATGCTGCTCATCTTCGACGTTTTATTTCCCGTATATCTTCCATTTTTATGTCCATTACGTTTTAGAATTCTGCATCGGTCGCTCCAAATGGAACATTCAAATCGATTTTATGTGTCTCTTCCTTTTCCGTAAGCGGTTTATCTTGAATATACAAATGTGTTTGAAATTTTCATATCTCATTATTTTAATAATGTATTAAAATGTATTTTGAGTATCCCCTCAAATAAACTGAGATCATCATTATCTGCCTAGCCTTTTCCCAACTATGTTGGGGGCTCAAATAAACTGAGATAAGGGCAAGATAATGATTTGAGTATCGAATTCATTATTATGTTTGATTGATTGTCGAAATAATAGGTCTTTACCTATGTAATTGGAGAGTCTATAACCGGCATTTTCAGATTTAATTATCTGTGGATTGGCGCATAATTCGAAATTCAAGTAAATTTTATTCGAAAGACGTGTTATTTTAATTTCAAATTCAGTCATATTTTTTTTTTATAGTTTTTTGTTTTTTTGACATTGTGGTAGTTTTTGGCGCCATGGATAAACTGCTGATTCGTACAATTTTCGAATATGAGTTCATACGTAGAAATACCGCTGCGCAAACAACACGAAACATTAACGACGTGTACGGGCTTAACACTGCTTGCATAAACACGGTCCATTACTGGTTCAATCGTTTTCAATCTGGAACTTTTGAGTCGAAGAACGAGCCTCGCGGTTGGCCGGTAAACATTATCGACAACGACGAATTGAAGGCGATAGTGGAAGCAGATCCAACTCAATCTAAGGCTGAGCTTACTGCAGGCCTTGGAGTTAGTGTCAAAACACCATTGAGGCACTTGCGTCAAATTGGAAAGATAAAAAATCTAGATAAGTGCGTGCCACGCAAACTAAGCGACCAACAGCGAGATTTACGCGTCGAAGCATGCATAGCACACTACTGAATCGGCATAGAAACGATGAAATTCTTAATCAAATTGTTACCTGCGATGAAAAGTGGATCCTGTACGACAACCGTAAGCGTTCGTCTCAGTGGGTGGACCCGGGTACATCACCTGATCAGTGCGCTACAAAAAAGATTACTCATAGGAAGATGATGGTGACTGTCTGGTGGACCAGTGCCGGACTTGTACACCACAGCTTCTTACCGAATGGCACAACAGTGACGGCAGATGTCTATTGCCAAGAATTGCAAACAATGATGGAGAAGCTCGCAATTCAACAACCAAGACTAGTCAATCGTTCTTCCCCATTGCTTCTCCACGACAACGCGCGAGCTCACACTTCACGAAAGACCATCGCAAAGCTACAAGAGTTACAGCTGGAAGCTCTCCGTCACCCACCGTACTCACCGGACGCTGCCCCAACAGATTTCTTTTTCAAAATTTAGACATTTTTTTAAGTGGTAAAAAATTCGACTCCCGAGAGGCAGTACAAAACGCTTTCGCTGCCATGACTTCATCGCCTCCCGTCCGGCAGACTTCTACAGTAAAAGGATAAACAAACTGCCATCAAAATGACAAAATTGTATAGATCATTTGGGCCAGTACTTTGATTAGCTGAAATAAAAAAATTACCAAAATTTTTGATATTTTAAAATTCTCATACAAATCTCCAATTTCATAGGTAAAGACCTAATACTACAATTATATACGGATCTCTTCAAGTTCATTTCTCCTAGACGTAGACAGGTGTGCCTCACTTTAGACCGTATCATCGGTTCCCATTTCTGATGGCATCTGAGTAGCAGCCAAACGGAAATTAATACGCGTAAAAAAAGAAGTTAAAAATCCAGACTGTTTAAAAATTGTCTATCACAGACATCCATATGGTTCCTTTATCAATCAGTCAGCATTTATACGAAAGCATTTCACACTAAATAAAATAAAAATAAAATAAATAAAAATAAAAATAGCCTTTATTAACTTACTACTTACATTAACATTACTCTTTCTTTTAAACACAGCAGCTTAAACAAATCTTTCTTTCTGTATAATATATTAATGTGTTTACTATATATATATCTACAAAAATATGTGTGTACTATTGTAAATCTATATTTGTCTATCTAAATGTGTAGTTATGTAACATAAAAATTAAATAGTAATTAAAGTTTGGTAGTAGTAGTCGCCTCTGCGGCGTAGGCCTCTCCTAAACCCTTCCAAACATCCCTTTCCCGAGCCTTTTGCATCCAGTGGGTGCCACACTTGTGGCTGAAAACATCTCTCCATCTTTTACCAGGTCTGCCCTTTCTCCTTTTCCTGTCCCTTGGTATCCATTCCGTTAAGCGTTTTGTCCATCTATTACTACTTATCCTGCAAACATGCCCTGCCCAGTGCCACTTCAGTAGTCTAATAGTTGCGAATTTTGTCCGACAATTTTATTCCCAGCATGCTCCTTTCCATTTTTCTTTGACATATTGCAATCTTTTCTTCATCTCCTTTTCTTATTGACCACGTCTGACAACCATATGTTAGACATGGTAATACTGTTGATTCGTAGATTATTTTCTTTATACTTATACTTACTGCGTTATTCTTCATTATTTCCCTCAAGCCCCAATATTTATTCCATGCTAGAGTAATTCTACGTTGTATTTCTTTTTCGGTGTTGTTTACAAATGAAACTAATTGTCCCAGGTAAATGTATTCTGTTACATATTCGATTTTTTCGTTGTCTACAACAATGTCTTGCGGGTCTCCATTGGTTAGGATCTTAGTTTTCGTTGTGTTGAGTGACAGTCCTACTTTATGGCTTTCTAATGCTAGCTCCATGACCATGATCTCGAGCTCTGCCGCGCTTTCAGCAAATACCACGATGTCGTCCGCGAAGCGTAGGTGATGCAGTAGTTCCCCGTCTATATTAACTCCTTTCGTTTCCCAATCCATACATCGGAAAACAGATTCGAGTACTGCTGAAAATATTTTTGGCGAGAGCGGGTCTCCCTGTCTCACTCCTCTTTTTATGGGGAACTCTGAACCTTCACGTTCTAACCGTACTTTGGCGTAACATTTCGAATAGATGCTATGTATTATATGTATATATATTGAGTTAACGCCTTGTTGTGCTAGTGATGTCCATATTGCATCAAAATAAAGAGAGTCGAAGGCTTTCGTGTAATCTATAAAGCACATATACAGCGTCTTCCTGTATTCTTTGGCTTTTTCTATTAGTTGTGTTATGACTTGAATGTGATCTGTAGTCGAGTATCCTTTACGAAAGCCTGCTTGTTCGCGCGGTTGGTTTTCGTCTAAATTTTTTGTTATTCTGTTGAGTATTATTTTTGAGAATACTTTATATAGATTCGTCATGAGACTGATCGGTCTATAGTTTCCGAGAAGTTTCCTATCCCCTTTCTTGTGAAGCAATATAATTGTAGACTTTGACCATTGCTCCGGCGTGGTTTCCGTTTTTAGAATGTTATTGAATAATACTTGTAGAGGTTTCTGAAGTGAATTTGATAGCGATTTAAGCACTTCATTGGCAATGTTGTCACTTCCTGGAGTTTTGTCGTTTTTTTGGGTACTTATTGCGTGTTCGATTTCTGATATGAGGATATTTGGTGTCTCTGTGTCCTTATTTACTATGTTGTGGTCGTTCGGTTTCGTAAGATAAAATCCTGAAGGGTGCATGTTTTCGTCAATACTGTAGAGATCAGCGTAGAAGTTGGTTGCTTCCTTTATAATATCTGGACGTCTATATTGCATAATTCCATGTCTATTTTTCATACTCACTGTCCACTTTGTCTTGTCGCTCAGTTCTTTGTAAGCCTTGCGTAGAGCCCCTGATTTTTTTATGAATTTTTCAAAAGTTTTTTTGCGTATTATTTTTTTCTCGTGAATGATATTTCTATTAATTTTCTTGCTTAATCTTGTTATTTCGGACTTGATTTCAGTTGTTCTTTTTTTCTTACACAACTCTTTCCTCTGTTCTAAAAGGTCTTTTGTTTCATCGTTGATATAGTTATTTGGTTGTTTCTTTCCACATGGTAACTGTTTCAGGAGCTCCTGTAATTCTATTTCTAATTTATCATATTGGTTTTGAACTTCAGTAGACACAGTAACAGCTTCCATAAATTTATTTTCCCAATAACTAGCATCATCCAATAATATCGTTGGTGGATTTCTGTTGTAGAGAATAGGTTTAATTTTTCTTCTTTTTGGTTTCAAGTCTAAAGATAACACACAACGTATCATTCTGTGGTCAGTGTTAAAGTTTAAATTTTTTATGATATCGAATTTTTTTATGTACCTTGGTTGGTTTGTGAGTATGTAATCAATCTCATTAAGTTTTTGACCATTTGGTGAACGCCATGTCCATTTTTTGCGTGGATTGCTCGGAAACATGCTGTTTATGATGAAATAACCATTCTCGAGTACAAATCCCACTAATTTCTGACCGTGTGGACTTCTTTTACCGTATGCATATTTTCCAATGTTATTCCCTTCATTTTCTTGGGCTTTACCAATTCTTGCGTTGAAATCGCCAAGCAATATAATGTTTTTCGTGTGGGCAGAGTCTAAGGCCGATTGCACGGTTTGATAAAAGAGGTCTATATCTTCCTTTGCGTATACCTCTGTGGGCGCATATACTTGAACAAACGACCAGGTAGAGTTATCAGCTAGCCGTACTTCCAGCAACGCAACCCGATCCGAGAAACTTTTTAAACACATTATATTGGCTTTCCTTTATCAATCAGTCAGCATTTATACGAAAGCATTTCACACTATATACAGTTAATTCGTTGAGGGCATGACCTTGCTATATCTATGCGCAATCATCCCAACTGCGTGTGAATCTATTACAGACAGACAATCTATCCATCCAGCCGGGCAATAGATATTGTCGTGTCATGACAATGACCGCTTATATTACCGGGTACACGTTGTAGGAGCAACCAATCTACCAACTACATGTATTTTGGTATATGTGTATACAATAGTGTCTCTCTGTGTCTACATAGTGCAGAATGTCTCTAATATTGCAATTTAGGATTAATCTCTGAACATGCAAACTGAACAAAAAAGTTTGTTTAGTACTTAGCTAACTAGCAACATAGTATTTACTCAATTACATATCACTTCTACTTTAGAATTCGCATTTAAGATTATTATTGAAGGAATCAAATTTTTCTATCTTCTTAGCCGTCACGGGAATGACAAATTGAGAAAATTTGGCAAAATATTTTGAAGTTATTGTTAAGGTTTTTTTAATATTAAAAGACACAGTAAAGGGTGTAACTAAATAAGTTCAGAGATCTCTATGTTTTGCCGTCAATAACGTACAACTATTAAAACTATGCAGTTGACATCAAATTGAGTTCTACAATAGGGGATCGGACTGACTGAAAAAAATATGATTCTGTTTAGTCCGTCAGTTAGATTATCGAAAAATATTGGATACGTGTTTTTTGTTTTATCAAATCAATAAAAATTGACGAAGATAAAGCGCGTCAAAGATCATGGAGTGGGGCTGGAAACGTCACTTGAAGTCATATGACGTCACACGAGTTTTCGAAGCACTATATCGTCTTAATTTTTTGTTTACGTGAAAAAAGAAAAAAATATGTGGTCAATATTTTTTGGAAATCTATCTGACGGACTAATTAGTTTTTTTTTGTCCGATCCCCTATTGTAGCTTTTTGAAACAAATAGCCTGAAGCACCAAATAGATGCGTCACCTCGGTTTCAAAAACACCAAAATATAATAATTTCAAAGCAGAAACATTTCAATTTCACTAATATAGCTGTGCAGAGTCCTGGCACGTTTAAATCAGGCGCGTCGCACTAATTACTTCGTATTTACAACGTAATTTAGCATTCGCTTAAAATTTGAACTTTCATTAACAGCGCCGCTTTTTTTCGCGTTTAATTTTAATGGGTCTAACAGCTAGGTAGACTTACTCGAATATTTCTGTAGGATCATGACTAGCTTCGACCCGCAGTTTTGCCTAACCAGATTATTATTTTTTTACTAATTATCTTTATACGTTAACGCTTCTGTGTTATTCTGACGTTTTTAATATTTCCAGAAAACCTTTCTTAGTTCAAAATTCATGTTTCTAGGACCAGCATGGCAGCAGTTTGGGCTGTGCGTTGATATATCAGTCAGGCTGTCAGTCAGAACTTTGAGTTTTACATGTATAGCTTTATAATTCTTCTATTTTTTTTTCAAATTCGCTCAGTACTTTTGCGTGAAAGACTTTTAGCTGGCTGTCTGTATCCGAATATTGAGTGTTAGTACAACTTGGCTAGAGTCCAGCTTTATTTGATTGAATTGCGAATTTGCGATAGTCAAAGTTGAATATTGATAACAGTGTACTTTTATTGGATTTGGCTAAACCCTATCTACTTTAATTGGCAAAATATTACTTGCAAACTTGGTTGGTATATTTTTTATGCAGGTTTTGGTACATAATCTACGTATTTTTCTCAAAGTTGATTGTCGCAAATCTAGAAGATGACGTATTCTAGTTCTACGCCTAGCCCGCGCGCCTATCTCTGGCCTACCTTTAAAATAATATTTTTCATCAGGTCAGGGGCTCAGGGCCCCGAGTCTGCTATTCAATAGTGTCAGAATGGTCAATCATTGATCTCATAATTTTTGGTTTTGACAAGTTTGGTGTTGTCAAAATCAACAATTATGAGATCAATGATTGACCATTCTGACACAATTGAATAGCAGACTCGGGGCCCAGGTTCTTGCAACCTTTCAGTATGCGTACACACGGCTACACATCAAGCTATACATTTCCAGTTTACACTGATCTCGCACTGTACGGAAATCCTATACAATGCTAGACGAGCTTATACTGGAAATGTATAGCTTGATGTGTAGCCGTGTGTACACCGCGCCATAATTTGTTATGGGTTATACGAAAAAGATCCACCATCATTTTTGCTTCATTAATATCTGAATTCATGTAATTTAGACTTACAATATCCCTGATTGGTGCCGCATAAAAGTTTTGGGTTTTGCTCCAAAATTCATTCAACTTTCCTTTTTCGGCCGAAGAAATTTTATAATCTTGTTATTTGCCGTTCGAAATATTTAAATTAAAATACCTACCAGTATCTACCCACATTTTAGCGAAAAAAATATTTATATATTGTGTCAATTCTAAAGTGGTTGAAACTCAAACGAAAAATCCAATTCGTTGTTATTTTCCCCACATTTTTATCCCGTGAAACGTATTTATTTGACTTGTGTGAAGTTGACGTGAAATCACGTTCATAATTCCATGTTTGTCGCTCCCATTTGCATTTTGGGGATGTTAAAAGTATTTTCGTCAAACGTTTTTGTCAATCAAAGCTCATATTTTCATCTCTTAGGAATTTTACGGGAAATCTACGTAAATAGAAATTCCTTATTACTTTATAATTAACTAGCTGATGCCCGCGGCTTCACCCGCGTGGATGTCGTTCAAATTATATACTAAAACCTTCCTCTTGAATCACTCTATCTATTAAAAAAAACCGCATCAAAATCCGTTGCGTAGTTTTAAAGATTTAAGCATACAGACAAACAAACAGACAAAAATAGCGACTTTGTTTTATACTATGTAAGGATTTAAAACGTTGTACAGAAAAGCTTCTCCAGTTAATGAAATATGATGTCACTCGGTCGTAGATATTATTGAAATATCAGAAACGGACGGCAATGGAAGATTTTATTACAATACAGCTTAATAAACAACGCAATACGCCAACTCAATGGCGGCTCTCCAAAAACCAATAGATATGAAACGCAATCACAAATTCAAATCCGAACACAAATTGAATTTCCAATCCTACAATCCTGGCCAATCAAAGTCAAAACATTAAACTTAGTTTGAGTTGAATCTAATCCATTGCTGACAAACGATAATCGTGATAGCAATATATATCTAAGAAAGGACGCTGAGGTACCGAAAAGTACTAAATAATAGAAGCCCAGAAAAGGTGGACCCATCGTGCTCTCGAGTTAAATTAGACTTTTAGAAGATTTTTTCAAGTTTGCTCTTAGGATGAGATGTCACGGTATTCTGGTTTCCGTAAGCGCTCGGTCCTCGGGGGAAGGGGACCCTCTCGGGCACGCACGGTTGCCATGGTAACGGCGTGTTATTGGCTCCCCACCGCGATCCTCAGTGCCTACTTACTGTTGCAACGGTTCCGTTCCCGACAATGATATGCCTCCTGTTTATAGTCTTGCTAAAATTATGACGCCATGGGTTTAGGCAAAAATGCTAGCATTAGGGGGAGTATTATATGATGCTCTTGACTTTTACGGAAATATGTACTTTAGAAGATTAGTTTGGCTTTTGGCTCGTTCATGAAGAGATCATAAATGGATCAGAAATTAGACACCTTGTGTGGAGTAGGTATAGTTAGGAAGATTAGAGACAGTTTCATGATTCGGAAAATGAAAGCCGCGTTATTAACTTCACGTACTTTCACAAAAACAGATCCTATTACGAGTTTTCCCGCATATTTTATCAAGGCAAACATTCATTACCTCCTAAAATTTTCTGAATAATGTGCGAAGTCTTGTATGACTTTCACAAAGCCAGAGACAGGATGGATAATTACAAAACTTTTAACCCTACCTTCCTAACAACAAGAGTTTGCTGCGGTCACACTAAGTTTGCCACCATATCCTTTAGGTAAAGCTTATCAAAATTACTAATTAATAAATCGGAAGTTTGCTTCACAGTTTGTTTCTCACTTAATTGATGATTAATTGATGACATAGAAGATGAATCAATTTCGGATATATTTGTAACAAAGATATATTCAAATATATTAAAATTTTCGTTTAAATATAGAACAGATTACGAAGGTTCAAATAGAAAATTATGGTACCAAATTACATAATTATGACAGCGTAATGCTAAAGTTTACATTTTAACTTGTTAAACTATATTCCTATCAAACTTTCGTCACAATCCCAAAATTAAACTCCTAATACCTTAAACAATCACATCATTTGCTGGTCGTCATAAACCTCATCCCTATTCATGAATGAGCGGCTTATCAAATTATCTTAAGATTACTTCATAATATGACCGCAACCCAAAAATAGAAACGAATCATAATAGGACTAATTCCATAAAACCAATTGTTACTTAATTTCATCAGTTCATTAACCTTTGTGAATTCGGCACCCCAGAATCTTTGTCAACACAAATTAACGAATTAATAGGCACATTTTATCTGCAACAACAAAAGAGTTTCACCCATTTTACCAAACGTCGTAGTCAATTTGCAAATTAGGTCAACTAGTGGAACCCACCCCTTCCCCATAGACATCTCCATTGTCGGTTACGTTCATTGTTCTTTACTGTTCCTTATCATCAGAAGGTTTCTATGGGCAAGACTGTCGTAGATGAGGCCTATTAATTTGCAATTGGAAGGCAGATAGTAATTACGCTCGGTTGAAAATGGGGGTAAAATGGCACACGAATTTTGTTCTACTTTATGCAAATGTTTGACTCAATTTTCACAGCCCGCAAATTCACATCAAACATCGACAAGTAAACACAACACATTATTAAACCAATGAAAATTGGCGGCCAACAAAATTCCCGACAGCCTTTTGAGCAAAACAAACTCACTGTTTCAATAAACTCGGCGAGAATTAACAAAACGTTGCGGTTCTTTGTATTTCGAGCGACACGGAACACGGAAATGTATTCCAGCTCCCTTCCCCGAAACACTGTGCCCGTAAATAAGCACGACCACTCAAGATGGTAGCTGTATGTAAATGTGTGCCTCTGGTAATTTCCAGGCACTAGACATACATTGTGTCACCGAGCTGAGAGCTTTTCATTAGAGTGCACATTCAGAGGGAAAATGCAATTTCCCCTGCGAGCGCGAATCGTGATTCTAGTGAAGGGAAACTTGTTTTAATTTATCGATATTATATTTTATTCACGACTAACTGTGATTATGATAATTCTAGTATGCCATCTTATTTATCGTTTTTGTTGAATATCACGTCATATTTTTTTTTTTATACGACACACCCCAAAAAATACTACTTCTGACCTCCCATCAGTTCCCCATTTCCCAAAGCGTGCACTTCCCAAACAAATTTCGCAGCTACTTTATAAAGTACATCTCCCTACCAGGAACACCGATATTACCTGTGCGAAAAAATTGTCTGCACTTAAGTTGCCGAGGGGACACCGCCACACCGCCAGCTCTGGGTTGCAAGCTTTTACGCATTCTTGTAATTTATTACGCCGCGCTCTCTCCAGCATTTTTCATTGTGGTAATTTCAACGCCCCACCAATGATTGGCTCGAGCACAATTTTTTTCCACCAGCTCTCAAATTCAATGGTCATTTATTAACTCAAATGCAGCACATGGGAAATAAATGGAGCGAAATTGTGGGGAAAAATCTGAAATTATTTTTAGTAAATGAGTGTCTAATTGAATTTAGCGCTTTCTGTATGCGCGATGAAATAAAATTAGGGCAAGTTTTTTTTTATAATATCTTTCACTTTTTCAGGTAGCGTTGAATAGAATACGACCATCGACAAGAAAAATACATTTTTAAGTAAAGAAAGGAAAGGAAGGACATGAATTACGCGCTTGAATAATCAGCATAAAAATCTATTTTCTTATAAAAGCGAAGAGGCAACATAGGAAAGTGCTAGGATGGAAAGGAAATTGTAAAGAATTAAAAGGAAAAATGAAGTTATAAAATAATGAAGCTTTATTGCATGTGCGCTGCAGTGCGCTCGTTTAAGGCGCGTTGGAAACGGCGAGAAATTCTTGTATAAAATGGACACTGCAAATTGAAGGGCGTATTAATATAATTTCCTCTTTCCTCGCTTCTCACGATAGTTGACGGGACTCTCACATTATTAAATTCCTCATTACTGTCAACCCGGAATAATGAAATGAAATGCAAATAGAAAATAATGTCTGAATTATTTCCATTACGAATTTTGTTTAAATACTGGAGTAAACCTGTGTTAAATGAAAAGTTCACCTTTTTTTACCAACGTTATCGGAAAACTTGTGACAAGCCGAATGGTTCTCATGAAGTAACCCACTCGGGTCTCTTTATAACTGCAACCGCTGCTTTCATACTTTAAGTCCCATAAAAGAGTGATTCATTTTCCCCACAGCTAATAAAAATCATATCGATCACCAGCTTAAACTCCATTTATTTCACTTAGCTTAACCAGAATCCAGTCGGAGAAAATATATAATTATATCGATGAAAACGGTAAAATAGAGACCACAAATTGACCAAAAAGGATAATATGTATTCTAGTCTATTTCTAGTAAGTAGTTGCCAAGTAAGATGAAATTGACCGCCATTATTGTCTAGTGCCTACCTAGTCAGTAGTTAGGTTTCTCAAGATAGGTACTTGTACTGACTCTAGTTGCTATTAATGCACATAATTAAATTAATGCAAATCTGTCATCTTGAACACGATTGATTTATTGCAGGAATTGTAAGTTTGAATCGTTCTTGTTCTGTAAGTCAGACTTAACAAATGGTGGTCTAACGGAATGACCGCCTTCGGTAGATCAGATACTAAAAAGTCTGGAATGCTTAGAGATTGGTGACAGCAGTTTCATTTTACTGCAGTGTTTCCACCGATACAGCTGAGTTTTGTAATAAAAGCGTTTTTTTGGATGTTGGGAAATAGGTTTAGGTCTTTATTGACAAAAAAAAACACAAATCACTCAATCAAACATCAAATGACTCCTCGCGCTCTGGGCGAGCGGAAGGGAGTGCCACACTTCTACTGACTAAAAACCACCCATGTTCCTTCTTAGCGCTTTGTGTCCGGGGCCCGGGGCCGCGGTATCTCTTTCGAACAACCCGCAGCTCCAGCACGCGTCAGCCTTTGCGGGCTTGTAATAGCGGGCTGCGTTAAATTTTTTTTTGAAAAAGACTTTTTATGGAAACAAATATAGGTATTGAAGCAATAGCACGATAAAAAGATCATCGTAGTGGGTGTTGTTCTGTAGTTTCTGTTTATCAGGAAAGAGGCTTTCGCTAATGCAGGTAATAGTGTAAAAATGTCCACCTCTCACGAGTCCTCTCCTTGCTAAAACCGCTGTTACTTGAAACTTTGATGTGAACGTGGTAATAAACTTACAAAGAAACACGCAACATAATTGGTAGCAGCCTATGATACATGTTTTTGTTTTAAGTAACCGGTATGAATAAACTCAGGAAGTCAGGACGCCGCGACTCCAGAATCTGACATTAATGTACTGAAATAATTATAATTATCAACGCCTTAAATGAAAAAAACTTGTAAAACCAACCAGGGCGGTATAATCGCATGTGCGACAAAGCCCTTTTTATTGAAATTAAAAAAAAAAAAACGCCTTAAATCGATTTGACCGAATCCAAACTGTGACCCTAAGGTGTCACGGATTTTTTTAAAGACCTGATTGAGGAAAATTACTCACGCGCTTATGTTATGCATGTTCTGAATCGCTGCGGATGGTCTTGACAGTCGTCGTGACGGCGGCAGAGGCGCGTGCCCAGCTCCCCCGGGGCCGTACAGCACTGGCTGCAGAGACAGCGAGCCACCCAAAGACATCGATGGAGGACTCGATAATCTGTGTAGGAAGAAAAACTGATAAACAAAAGAAAAGTAAAAGCAAGCTTGGCAAGAATCAAATGATTGGCTATTATCTATCTATATCTATATACTTATAATAAATCTGTAGAGAGGTCAATTCTGTACATGATATATATTTTCAAAATAACTATCAGGGGGTAATTAGTGAGCGATACTGATGCCAAAAATGCAATCAGTAAAATTTTTGTCTGTCTGTCTGTCTGTATGTTCCTTATAGAAACAAAAACTACTCGACGGATTTTAACGAAACTTGGTACAATTATTCTTCATACTCCTGGGGAGGTTATAGTATACTTTTCATCACGCTACAATCAATATGAGCAGAGCAGTGAAGGAAAATGTTGGGAAAACGGGAGAAGTTGCTCCATTTTTTAAGCTTCCGTCGTGTGTGCAGCCTTAATGGTTAAAGCTACATAGAAATCATTTATGACGGAAATGTTCTACATAAAATTATCTAAAAAATATCTCACAACAGCATCTGTCTATCTTTTATGGTTGACTCACAATAACACGTGTAACTCCCGATAGCTTAGCAGTTCGGAGCTTTCTGATTATACAGGGTGGAATTTTGTAATGCCACCTGGAGGGAAAGTACTCTTAATACTGCAGATAGAAAATTTTACTCAAAGGAAACATTCCTTTATTTTTGAATAGAAAGCAAACTGCATTCAAAGATTTTCGAAAATTCTCTTCTCCCACACCCGGGAATCGAACCGCCTAAAATCTGAAAAAATTATACCCTGTACTTTTATTGCATCGATCGTTAGGGTCAATTATAAGGATGAAATCTCTCTAACAAACATGATAAATTAAATGAGAGGAAAACCTACCTGCGAGATCGCCAGATCTCACCCCATTAGATTTTTTTTGTGGGGATACTTATGTAAAAAATCAAATTTACATGAAATCATAAGCGAATGACAACGAGTTGAGAGTTGAAGTTCAGAATACGATTTATAATATTCACCACAACACTTTATTAAAGGTTACTAGAAATGAATTCGTTAAAAGAATAAAAATTTGTGTATCCAAGAGAATGGAGCCCATTTCGAGCAACTAATTAGTTGGTTTACCATTTTTTGTAAATAATTAATTAATTTAAGATTTCCTGGTTTTCTTTTCATTTAATTTATCATGTTTGTTAGAGAAATTTCATTCTTATAATTGACCCTAACGATCGATGCAATAAAAGTACAGGGTATATTTTTTCCAGATTTTAGCAGGTTCGATTCCCGGGTGTGGGAGAAGAGAATTTTCGAAATTTTTTGAATGAAGTTTGCTTTCTATTCAAAAATAAAGGAATGTTTCCTTTGAGTAAAATTTACGTACTCAAGACGCTTTTTGTTACGTAAGAAAATATGGACGTCCCGACTTATTTATTTCTGTAACTACCAAGCCTAAGTGGGATGAAATCACTCGGGAGCTTCTTGAGGGTCAAGCACCGCATGACCGCCATGATATTAAGTATTGCAAGTTTTTCATTTATAATTAAAATCAATGATAGATCTACTTACCAAAGATAACATTTTTAGTATAACGCGGACGAAGTCGCGGGCAAAAGCTAGTATATAAATAAAAAGAGAAGTCCTGACTGACTGACTGACTCATCAACGCCCAGCCCAAACCCTTAGACCTAGAAAGCTGAAATTTTGCACAGAGGTTCCCTTTATAATGTAGACAAGGCTAAGGAAGGATTTTTCGAAATTCAACCCCTAAGGGAGTTAAATAGTGGATGAAAGTTTGTATGGAAAATCGTCATTTTCACGCGGGCGAAGCCGCTGGCAAAAGCTAGTTGGCATATACCGATGGAGAAGTTGATGTTATACTTTGAATCTTGAATGGTTCGACACAGCTGATATGAGCATTCCAAGACTTCCAGTCGTTATAACTTTAGTATAAAAGTAAACTATAAAGCTGCCAAAAGTCTTTGATAAAAATCTTTGAATAAATAACAAGAGACTCATTCAAAAACAAAACCTTAAACCATAGCACATTTCATTAATAAACCTTCAGATTTATCTGCAAACACAACTTAGGGACCGCCAACGTAGAATATAAAGAAGCATGTAAAGAAACTACACAATTAACTATACGTGGCTTATTCCCCAAATCCGACAGCGAAATACTACAAGCCAGTAAATCTCTGACAGATCCGAGGATTACTTAGTACATCTGCACTGAAGTATTCCGGAACGCTCTCCTGATAAAATATAGTTTGTATTTTATTTAATAAGGCCTTAATAAGTACAGCGTTTGGTATGCAGAGCTTATTTATGAAGCGCAAGAATAAAATCGAAAATCAAAACTCGCGTCGCCTTCGGGATTTGCTTTTTTTGTGAAGCATAACATGATTAAAGGGACATAGGGATGAATTTGTTTGTAACTGAGTGTGTGTAAAAAGTGAATATAAATTAACTAATACTGTCACTTCTGGGATATCTTCCGTGATGAGGTATAATTTATTCTTCTTCTTAGCGTGTCGATTGCAATCTAAATGGTGTCGGCCCAGAACTGAGTTATTAGTTTGGCGCTTTCGGTAGTGTCCATTAGTTTCCGTAGTGACCAAACAACAGGACACACGACATGACACGACATTTGACCGGTTTGCACCAAAGCGGAAACGAGCAGAGCGGAAAGGAGATGTGCAAAATTCGACCAAACAGAGGAAGGGCGAAAGACTAGATGTAAATTTCAACTACCTAATGTACATTTTTCATCTTCGCTCTTCTCCTCTTTGGTAGATACCGGGCCTAAGTGTTTATAGAACAGCACCGCATTAACATTCCAGGGCAGAGTCATTTATGAATCTTCACCTCAGCAGGTTTTCCTTGTTGCGATCAAGTATGTAACATTATTATGAGCTCCCAATATTACAGCGAATCCCCTAAGTGACAGTATCAGTTTAGTTGTAATATAAACCGTGAAAGCTTAAAAGAGTGTTTGATGAATATAAATGTGATGGAAGGAGAGGGAGAGAAAAACCACGATAATGATAGATGAATTGTGTAAATAATGACTTGAAAGAACAAGCAGTAAATTAAATGATGGTGTGACGGATGACACAACGGAAGAAAAACCCACCGACCCCAAGTAACATGGTGGGACAAAAGTAGAAAGATAATGATGAAGTAATGAATACCTATGGAAGTTAGAAGTAGAAAGACTAAATCTTGTTCAACTGAGTTTACCTACCTATGCCAAAATTTTATGTTTTCGTAACTATAAAGCATAGATAGACTCTATTCATGGTACAATAAAGAACTTTACATAAGCGTGTGATCAATTCAAATAGTAACCTACAACAAACAACCTAGTAAACTAGAACCAGGAAACGACATTTTAATTATTTAACTTCAACGGTAACCCCGATCGATACCTAGTCCACAAAAGTACATTTGACCGTTTACACGGAAACCATCGAGCAGTCAATCCACATTACTTATTCACCTTTTTCGTTAGAAAACAATAGACTGTGTGACTGGCTACCTGTAACTGTAATGTTTTTCGCAAAACAAAAGAAGGTTCTATCGAAATGATACCTACCACGGAAGTCCGTTAACCCTCTTTGGTATCCCCTCTTCTCTGTCCAAATACGTCAGTGACTTGCCAAATAAACCCGTCTAACTAACCAAATAATACTCCGACTGACCAAATGAAAGCACATTTTTGGTACATTTCCACCCTCATTCTCCACGGTTATTAAATGAGCAAACTCCGTGGACCAATTTTCCTCGAATTTGTAAAAACGTGGATTTAGTTGCCATGGCGATTTGGATTTAAAAAGCCCCAGGTCTTTGTAATTGCCACGATAATAACATTGGGTAAGCTTTCATTGGCTTCTCTTCTAAATTATTTTTGTAAAGATTCTTAAATGGTTTGGGGATTTTTCCGCGTTTCATTTCAAGCTATTTAATTAACCAAATCTGTTGTATAATCATTTGCTTGGGGTCTATTATTTGTGTTATACAAAAGTGCTATTGGGTTTTTCATTAGAAATTTCCCAGTAGTAGCCCGGAGTTTGGAAGTTGGTGGTATAATACCCTCGGAAAGCAAGTTAAGCCGTTGGTCCTGCACCTGATCTCTCTCCGGTCGTGTCGGATTGCCGTCCCATCGGACTATGAGAGAAAAGAGAACAGTGAGTGCACTTGTGCCTGCGCACACACTTGTGCACTATAATATCTCCCGCGCAGATGGCTAATCTCCGCTGGGATTGGCCGCCGTGGCCGAAAAACGGTCAGGAGGACTATTATTATTATTATTATTATACAAAAAAATCTTGAACAGTGTTTCAGAAACCTAGGGTCAGTTTTTGACACAGAAATCCTACCTACATCTTAGCCGAAATTAATCATTTAATTACTTTAATATAATTTATCAAATCATCAATAGCAAAAATAGAATAACCCAAAAACAACCTTAAAAGCGCAGTGTCTTCTATAACCCTGTGTAAAATTAAAACATTCATCGTACGAACGCATAAAACACGTGGTTTCGTGTTACGCTATTTGTGGGTAGCTCACAAAGCCATGGAATACAGTTTTTCGATTCCCTGTGGGCCTGTTCAATGTTCATTACGAACACGGTTTGTACAATGTGCATGCATAATTCTTTTTTCCTTTGTAGCACGAGCATGCAGTCTTTATTATATCAGGAGCGCTTATATTATAAATGTGCAATTGGGATTTACTTTTGTGCTATTTTTAGTATCGCATATCGACATTTGCATTAGGTACCTGCAGCTTGATTAATACAGTGAGATTTTTTCTTTATTGATCATGCCTTAATAGTCTGTATATGCTATATTTGCCATTTTACCCGATTTTTCGTAAACCGGAGTAACATATTTTATTTTCATAACATATTTATCGAGGTCTAAGTTTATCACAACTTTGTTCCACGTCTATTAATAAGGGAGCAAATGTTTAACTTTGAACCAGCATTTCCTCCAATAACTTTTGTCGTTTCAGAAACTCCCGTCCTAATTGTTAAAGGAAATAGTTTTCCTCCTTAACAATTACTCTGAAGGATCAAGCAAGTCGTTGTAGTTCCAAACAAGTTCTCTCCAACATTTCTGAGATAAACGATCTTTATTATCTGAAGTTCTGTCTGGCCTTACTTCCGCGTTTCCGTTTATATTCAATAGTTTATCAGGAATAGATCTAACGCAAACCTAGTTGCTGTTTTAACTTCCTTCAAGACTCATAGTGGAGCGCTATCTATTTGTAGTAACTACATAAAACGGATACAGTTTACCGCTAACAAAATAAACCTCGTGGAAAGGATATCCTATTTATGAACTCGCTTTAAACGTTTTCCTGGAAACACGAAGAAAAGAAATAGATCAAAGAATGTGAAACGAAGCAGGTAGATTACATACCTGTACGTAATTTAATTTAAAAAAGCATTATTAGGTATACTTACAGGCTGTAGAACGTATAACCGTATAACATGGAATGTTTATGAAATGACTGGGCGCAGAATTAATTAATTTAATAACTTATATCAGAGCGGCATCTGAGACCAACAAACCTGCCGACGTGATTTTCCCGTCGTCAAGTACACACATCAAAAGTGTCTAGGGATCAACATATATTTTTGCAATAACTTTTCTCCTGATTGATATTAATTAAAATTTTCTTAAGGATTCATCAAATAAAGTGTTTTCGTTTGTCACAGTAACGATAAACCAAGTCACCTTTGCATTAATAAAGAAATTTGCCATTTTCCTAATAAAGGGATTTTTGACATTTGAACCACTAACATTAAAGTTCGAAAAAAAGACTGAAATAACACATTTTTCTGATTAAAACCAACGTTATTATGGAGCGGCGACGTCATTTAAGCAGGGAAGAAATGCTCAGAGCCGTGGGAATGATAGAAGCTGGTTCCCGGCAACGTACTGTGGCTTTAGCTCTGAATACAAGTCAGAGTGTTATCAGTCGACTTTGGACACGTTACCGAAGCACTGGTACCGTGGCTGAGCGCCATGGAGGACGGTATCGCTGCACCACACGGAGACAAGACCGATACATTCAAATCTTAACTCGAAGAGCTCCAACAATAACCGCCATGATGTTAGCCGTGAGGCTTCATCACTCTTCAGGGAACTTAATTAGTGACCAAACAGTCAGAAACCGCTTGCATGAAGTGAACCTTCATTCCCGAAGACCGCTACGGGTACCACCTATAGCAATGCACAATCGTAGGATTCGATATCAATGGGCTCTTGAACACAGAAATTGGGCAGAAGAACAATGGCGTTTCGTGTGCTTTTCTGATGAGTCTCGTTTTGGTATGAGACCGGATACAAGACGTATACGACACTGGAGAACCCCTGGACGCCAACAGCGATTAAAATCCTGCCAGGAAGTCCATCCTTATAGTGGTGGAACCATCATGGTATGGGCGAGTATTTGGATCGGCGGAAGAACTGAGTTGATTTGGATCAGAGGCAACCTCAACGCTCAAATTTATGCTGAGACGATTGTATCAGACGTCATCGTTCCTCTACAAGGGCAAATCGGTCCCTTATTTCAGTTAATGCATGATAATGCACGACCGCACACCGCAAGAGTTGTAAGACAGACTCTCGCCGCAGCTAACATCAATGTCCTGCCCTGGCCTGCTCAGTCGCCAGACTTGAACCCGATTGAGCATGCATGGGATATACTACAGAGAAGAGCTCTGCCGAATATGGAGGGTATCCAGTCGCAAGAAGACCTTTTTTTGTTGTTGCAACGAACATGGGCGGCCATTCCACAGCGTGATTTGTTTGAACTCATTTTGAGTATGCCAAACCGATGTTCTTGTGTTGTTAGTGTTCGCGGTAGAAACACGGATTATTAATTGTTTAAGTTACCCAATAAAATTTTAAAGAAAACTGTTATTTCAGTCTTTTTTTCGAACTTTAATGTTAGTGGTTCAAAGTCAAAAATCCCTTTATTAGGAAAATGGCAAATTTCTTTATTAATGCAAAGGTGACTTGGTTTATCGTTACTGTGACAAACGAAAACACTTTATTTGATGAATCCTTAAAGAAAATTTTAATTAATATCAATCAGGAGAAAAGTTATTGCAAAAATATATGTTGATCCCTAGACACTTTTGATGTGTGTATTTGCATAATAGTTTTTGCTACTTGCTTCCTTTCGATCGAGTTTTAGTAGACTTTCGTTCAAGCGACTGCTTCAAAGACATTACTAATGTAAAACCTTGAACACTTGTCCAAAAACATACCTAAACACCTAAGGACCGGCCAATTTACGAATGAAAACGAATCCGATTAGCACATACAAGCCCCGTTCAGGAGCTGTGCGTGTCAATATTCATAGCAATCATGACGCTAACAACCTGCTCTTGAACATAGTTTAAATTGTGCTGATCGTGTTTGAGTAGTAACACGTGGTCTCAAGTTCGAAGCCGAGACACGCACCTATGATTTCTCGGATTGATATGCCAAGAAAAGTCAAGTCAGCGTCGCATAACCTACCACACAATATAGAAGATTAGTAAAAGACGTAACGTACAATAACACAAGGACAAAAACAAATAGAATACCTCAAAGGTGACTCCAGATGCACTCGATGTGAAGAACACGAAGGTGCAGGATGCTGATGTGACGATGGGTGCGGTGGTAGGGGCGGAGGACTACTGTGCCGGCTCAGTGTCTCAGGGGACACCAGCGCAGCCCCCGCGGACGCCGGGCTCGGCAGGGGCGGAGCACTACCGCCTGATATCTCGGAGTCTGCGCCCCCGAAGGTGGCTCGCGAGACGTGGGACCCACCCGACATGTTGTTCGGCGGGATTGAGTAACAACTGCAACAAAATAAAAGATTTTAATATCAGACACAAACCAACAACAAGATTTGGTTAACTGGAAAGTAAAGTGATCGACTCCAAATTAATAGTCAAATAACCAAGAAGAATCATTAATATTCGACGCGATCGCCCCAAAATCAATCTGAATGTATTTTTATGGTATTTCGCCCAGTTTTGAAACACAATTCAATTTAAAAAATCCAATCCAGAAGCAAAGATTATAATCTCTATCATGCATGTAGTTATACATACATACCCAGGAAAGGTACATTACATTCCCGATTTTTATTCAACTTATATGATACCCAGGTGCATCAAGTCTCTCAGTTGTTTAATGATGCTCTTGGCACAGTGTCTGAAAGCCAGGCTTGCAACAACAAGACCCAAGAGACCGCTTAATTAGTAATGAGCACCAGGTGGCGTTGTTTGTGGCCGGGAGTGCTCTCCATGTCCCAGGTGCTTTGTTTATGCAACTATTTTTATGTCATTGTCGTTTTTAACGATGTTGAACTACGACCCTATCAACGTCTGCCATGTCCGTCGTAATGTTGGATGTGAACTTTTAGTTTTTCTAAAGCCATGCGTCGTATATAGAGTTGTGCCGTTGCTAGCGATATTCGAATTTTACCGGCAGTGGCAACATTGGAAATATTGCCGGCAGTGGTAATATTGCCACCAGGCACATCACTAGTCGTACATGATGGCTACTGGAAAGTGATGAAAAAGGAAGAACAAGTTCTGACTGTAGATTTTTCAATTGTCGCTCTTTTTCTTTATAATATTCAGATATTTTCCAAATAATCTAATCAGAAAAATAAAAATAAAACCAGTCCAATATATTATGTGTCAGATTTATTTTTTAAAGAACTAAACTAATGCTACATTCAGCAATGTTAGATACTTACAGAGATTCAAGTCTCATTATTCATGTAACCGCTTTCTTTTGACCGTTAAGTCTGGCTTTTAGCCGAGCTAATGCACTAAACGTTTCAGATTACAGCTTTGTCTCTTTAGAAACAAAGAAATGTACCTAGTAAAACTTCAGACGCCAGGGAATCTAAAAGGCATTTTTTTTTATTTTCAGTAAATATACTTTTAGTTTAGCGACCCTTGTAAGGCTAAGATAACTTGAGAAAATGATAAATGATGTTTATTTTGCAAATAGGTTTTTTGAAAAATATTTACAAGTCACTTTTATAAAACTAGATAGGGCCAGTGTTTCGAATATGAGTACTCTGAGAAGAAACAGCCGAAACAAACTCAGAGGTCATCGTCTCTTTAAACGTTCAAACATACGCCCGAATACTCGAACGTCACTAAATTATAAGTAGCCCTCAAAACTCGTGCTATCTCTATCACTCTGCGTTAAAGTAACAAAGACAGCACGAGTTTTGAGGGCTACTTATAATTGAGTGACGTTCGAGTATTCGGGCGTTAGTCTTGGTATACTCACAGGACTATGCAAATTAGTATCTGAGATGGTCTTTTGAAGAAAGAACGACACAGTTTTGAGTGGACTAGTCCAGTCAGGGTAAGCATTATTGTCACTTATCGTGTAGCTGGACTATAACTCAAGGAGCTCAACCATCTAATTTATCAAGATAGTTAGTAAAAAAAATCTCGAGAGCGAGACCATAAAACAAGCTTCCTTGTCCTAAGACAAAGACAAACGATTAGAAAAACTTGTGTTAAGGCGAGGTTGCAGTACTTTGTTTTTATGCCGGGCCCTGCCGCGCGAGCTATATAATGACTAAATTTTGACTGTTTTTTGCTTCTTGGAGAAAAACTATAAAGAAATTATACAATAGTTTTCAACATTTACTTCAGAATAAAAAGTTCTATCTATTGATATAAATTTTATATAAATTCACGATGAAATGTCTTAGCAGTACACGTTTGAAATTGTGATTTAGAGTCATGTTTGATAAAAAAAAGTATCGAGCCGATCATTCTAAATCGCGTTTCTATCTTTACAATTTACTAGAGAGTATGATCAATTTTTATGTAATGATTTTTATTTATTAAAAAACTCGTATTTAGTTCGATTTTTATAGGTTCAAAAATCTTAAAAAGTACTGCAACCCCGCCTTAACGCAGCGTTACTAAACAATACAGAGTATGTGGATAATATTCTAAACTTTACTCTCTTCCTCAAGTTCTTTGTTTTAATTAAAGAACCTTCTGTCTCCCTTAATTAAAAACTAACTTTTCGTCTAACTATGAACGAAGTTTAGTAGGTAAAGAAAGTTTGGATAGGTTCCTTCCAACAGCGTGGAAGTTTAGCTAGAAGACATTTATATTTTGATCTTAGACTGAGAATATTCTAGTTTATTAAAGTTTGAGGGAACTATCGTTTGCGCAGCGAACTAAACATTAAAACGGAAAAGCCCTATTTATTTAGGTTTCCCTGTCTCTGTGTCAAAACGTTTTCATCCAAAAGCATTTCATCTGTGTGGAGGTAATTGTAGGTCCTACTACAAAGACATGTAAAGCAAACACCTATTACAAGTACATACATTTTAGAGCATCTCCAATCCCCGCGGTGACGGTGCTTACGTCAGCGTAAATGGAGATATAATCCTCCAAATTCATCACCATTACGGCTCGTCGACGCTTTACGTACTCTCAAATATGGGTACGAGAAAATGAGGCAAAAATTGAAAGCCCTCATCGCTCCAATTTCACGAGGAATCATGCTGACTATGACATTTGGGAGGATAACTTTTACAAGGAGTTATCAAGAGTACGGCGGGATTCCTCCCTAAGTGAGTTATTACACGGGAAACATTTGAGATAGGTACCTCACGGTTGTCTCTGGGCGAAGAACGTGGGTTCAATGATCTTTTGAGTGCAGTTTTCCGCTTTCGTCTGGCGAAATCTTCTACAAACTTTTTTTTTCAAAATTGCAAGATTGCGAAATTGTCTGCGGTGTTAAGGTATAACTTGTTCTGGAATCTGATTGGTATTGCAGACGTTTTTCTTCTCGAACTTTGGGAAAGTAACTTTTATCGATGTCTAGACACTTGGATAAAGTAACGGCAGGTAAACCACAAAATGTGCCTTTCTAGACAAATAGTGTTGACATTTTGACCAATACGTGGACAAGTAGTGAGTAAATGAACAGAGGAAAATGTAACATTTTCATAAAAATTAAATTGGAGATAGGAAAATGTAACATTTTCATAAAAATGAAATTGGAGATATTTATTCATTCACATAACAATTCACATTGTGTTTGAAATCATCCATTCTTCTTCTTTATCGTGTGTTAGTTAATTAAACTGGTGTCAGAGTTTTGATGCCGCCCATAAGCTCGACGGCATGTAAAGCCAAGTCAGAGCTTGGCTTTACATACTGTCGAGAAATATCTAATTTTCCATTGCAACTATATTAAACCATTATTCAATAATCGTACATAATATTCACAAATGGCTGCCCCAACGACCAACGTGCCAAGAATCCGATACCGTGGGCGAATACGGCACACGGCGCAACTTTATAGTTTATGAACTTCGATGGCACTTGTACGGAATCTCAATTTCTTCAGACTTCCTATTGTGAAGTTTTGAATTCACTTTCTTGGCATATGAATATATTAAATGTGCAGTTGAATTTAATTAAAGTCGTGGTAATTCAAGACTCGTAACTTAGAGGGTAAATGAAAAAGACATACGTGTATGGTGCTTAATCATCATCTGCCTAGTCTTTCTCCAACTATGTTGGGGTCGGCTTTCAGTCTAACCGGATGCAGTTATACCTATACGGTATACCAGTATTTTACATGGAGCGACTGCCCATCTGAACACCACCACCCAGTTTGAACTGGTTAATTATGATACCCCTTAAGAATACTGGTTGTCAGACTTTTGAGTCACTGACTACCTGTAACGAATGGCTGCCGGGACCAACAACTTAACGTATTTTCCAAGGCACGGAGAAACTCAGTATGTCACGGGTGGTCACATTTCCACGAACCAACCTAGGGAAGCGCAGCTTAACCTGAAGACGAGTTCCTCTTAGTAAGTATGTGGTAGATAATATACCTACGCAAGAATGGTAGTGAAGAATAGTAATACAACTTTCCTCTCGCAGGTCAAGAAATTTCTTATAAAATAAGCAATACGTGCCTTTCTGCTCCTCTATTTTTATCCATTTTTGTGTACATAATAAATAAATAAAGTTATGATTATGTTGAAGATAATCTCACTTTCGTAAGAATTTGCGTTATTTATACAGACTATACACATAGCGCTTCCATGTTATTTTCGTCACCTCATTAAGCTTACTCAAACGGAAACCTCTTTCCGTGTAATGGCAACCTCGATATTCGGTAAATCTGTGATCGGTGAACAGTAAACACTGCTAGTCTCCTAAACCTTTTCTCAAGGACGACCGTCTTATGTTAATAGGATAGAATATAGGTAGGTACAAACTTCTGATGTTTAATTAAAACTGCCTGTAACCTTCCTAGGAACATTTTGGCAGGTATAAGTAAAACCGCATCCAAATCGGTTCGCGTTTTTTAGAGCTACGGTGCCACAGATAGACATACACGGTCAAACTTATAACACTCCTGTTTTTACCCACGACGGAACGGAGACGGTATATGCGTTTGGGGTGAGAGGTTGTTTGTTTGTTTGTGTGTTTGTTTGTTTGTTTGTGTGTTTGTGCAAATACATGTTGCCATTTTTCTCCAAAACTACAAGTCCGATTTTGATTCAGTTTTCAGTTATGGGTTAAGGTTTGATTGGTGCATGCTCTTAGATAAAAAAATAAAAGTAAAAAGTTTAAAATAAAAACAAAATTAAAAATTTTGAAAAAACCCACGACTGTTAAACATTAATTGAAAAAAGGATAAAATAACATAAAACACTTAAACACCCACCTTAAAAAAACCCAAGAATGTCCGTCGGGAGCTGAACATTGCAAAACTAGTTCATTTAATGGCAGCCCCCGACGGACATTCTTGGGTTTTTTTAAGGTGGGTGTTTAAGTGTTTTATGTTATTTTATCCTTTTTTCAATTAATTTTTAACAGTCGTGGGTTTTTTGCACCGGGGTTTAAAAGTATAAGTAAGAATATTGTGTGTGGAACTAAAAATAGATCCTAACTCCTACCTAGTCTAACTAATTCTGTTCAATTAACATCAGAAGGTTTTCGTATAAGTAGGTAAATCAGATTTGCTGTACCTACCTAATTTTCTTCATGCCTGAATCTAAATTCACAGAACAACGAAAACAGGAAATGGAACTCAAGCGGAACAATCGGCACTAAAAGGGACAACGAATACGTAAGCGGATTAAATAATTCCAAGAAATTCGTTCCTGTGCACCGAAAGTGCCACAAATCGAATCACCGTCGGACTCTCGTTGGAGATGGGCGCCAGTCGCACATTTCCGCATCCAATATGGCCGTTTTCGATTTCCGGTCCCGTCTCCCGCGTAAACGATTTACCTCGGATTACATACAGCGTTTATTTTAATCATGCCAATGTTCGCCTCTTGCTCGGATCAGCGGATGAAACCTGCGTCCATCTGGATCGCTTCAAATACCGGCGACAATGTATGTAAATCAAAATAAATTGCTTGTGTATCGGATATATGAGACCATCTGGATTTTTGCGGGAATGCCACGGATAACGATATTTCAGAGGGATGTTGTCGATTCCTTTGTTTGCATTGTTGTAAGTACGAATAAAAGCTCCGTGTTTTTGTTCGAATACAGTTTATTTACACACATTTGGAAATAAAAGCCGAATTCGTGTTTTTTGGCAATTCTTCTATCGTAAATCAAAGGTCTATGAATAAAATACCGGAACTCATAAAAAACGTTGTGGTTTATCGTTCATTCTATTTCTGAATTAAGTCGATCAAAAAATAAACAATGTTGTATTTGTTCAAACCTGCGAAGTAGTTAACCATTTAATCTATAACTGATTTCGTGGAACCTCGTTACTATAATAATCAACTACGATACTTTTTGGTTTATCGTAGGTAATTCCTTTTAATCAACCTTAAAATCTCCGGGGTGAAATACAGAAACACTATAAAACATTTTCTTTCTGTCTGATTACAACTACCAAACAAATAAAACTCCAAACAAAATAATATTCTAAATTAAAGCAATTCCAGCAACACCTAATGCGATAAAATCGACACGCAGAAAGATATGTTTGATCTTATGTTATTACTGTATAGTAAGGCCAAAATAATCCACTAAGACAATGAAGCCATCCTATCCATACAATATTAGGCGTCCCACCTCATCAATCACATGAACCGAGGAACAAATTCTTCTCACGTTACCTGCCATCCATAATACTCCTGTTACATCTTCTCCAATATTAATATCAATGTTGTAGACATGATTAAGTCTGTTTTTCTTAGCCCGAGGCAAGGAGGGTTAAGAAAACTGAAAAGATTTTTTGATATGAAAACTGCTTAGTAATCTTGTACCGTGGAGAGTTGATTTATAAGTTTAACCTCTTGACAGGTTTGGTTTTGTTTAGCATGTATGAATGATGGTTCGGAATATGAATGTCATCGTTAGATGGAAAATAATAATAATAATATAAAGTTTATTTTTCTCCACACAAGTTGCTTAATGCTAGGGTTACAATGGAGCATGAGCATGGGATTAACATTGTGAGAGACTGGTGCTTGTCGTAGGTCTTTGAAAAAACCTGTATTACAAGTCACCAGGGCCCTCTCGCAGCCATTTGCCTGCTGTGACTACTTTAATTTAATGGTTTAGCGTAGTAAGAAAGTGCAGGAAGTTACGTTAAACACACAGAAAAATAACGTAAAAAATAAATAAAAAAAACTAATAAGTACAGTAAAAATAAAGTAAAAATACAAGATAATTGTGGAAATATTGAACGCATGTGAGTAGCTGGAGAGTGTTAATGAACATATGAGATTTGAAGTGTATGCGTGGGAGGTTGTATGAGTAAATGTGGTGCGAGAATGGTTGAATAAATATTTTGGTGTGAGCATGATTGGAGGTTGATTGTGGTTCGGGCACAATATTATGTAAGAAACAGGTTAAGTATGGGATGGATATAGTTAGTTGAGATGGTCTATTTAAGTGGGATCAAAAGTTTTTCTGTGTCTTTGTAGTCTAAGGTTTTCAAATAAGTAGTGACTGAGGTTTTACATTTATATTTCATTAGAGGATAAAGATTTAGAATGTTGTTTAGCTTATTGTACAGGTATGGACCGAGAAACATGAAGAAATTATGGGAGTGAGAACAGTTGAAGGCTTGTGTTTGGCATACCCTGCCTCTTCGGCGCTTATCCTTTTGGAGATTCGGGTTGTAGTGCAATAAGGAGTGTTTCTTTAGTACAGTGCGCAATATGATAAAATGGAAAAGTCAAGGAGATCTGTACATCACAGAGTTGGTTAACAATCGCAAGATTTCATAGAGTAAGACTTTTACCGCCTTATTATTAATAAAAATAGTTAAACCATTGGTTAAACCTGGTTTAACTTACGCTTGGTTTATCTCGCATGCCGTCACTTTCTTTTGAATATTTTTGAAGTGAGACGGCATGCGAGATAAACCAAGCGTAAGTTAAACCAGGTTTAACTATTTTTATTAATAAGGCGGTTAGGCTTTAGTTTGACATTCGAAAGTGCCCTCTACATACCTTGCAAAAAAATGATTGCTTTTATGTGACTAATAAAGAGAACAACTAGACCCTGGTGGTCTAACCAAATGTAAAAAAACCAAAAGCTGGTGAGGTTTTGAGGTTTCTGCCTACCCCGATGGGAAAAAGGCGTGAGTTTATGTATTTAACTAAAGAGGTAAGAGTGGCTAAGGATACACCTCGATATCGTGAAATTGAAAAGGTATTGACGATAGTATCTATATAATTGGAAGGAAGTCATTAAAACGTCTATGAACGAAACATAGTAAACGCCACTTTCAATAACTTACCCGCTATCGTCCATGTTCTGGGCTATTTTCCTAATGAAACCGGACGAGGTACCTAACCACGAATCGATTGCATTTAACACTGGAATATTAATGATAGACGACAGTAACTACCAGGCAACTAGGAACGACGAGGAACTAACTTCAAAACTCCTAACCCTATTGTGTCGTCTGGTATCTCAGGAACTCGAATGCCATTCTCTAGCTAGTCGATGTCGCTTACAGTAAAATGGAGGAGGTTTTATTATGCAGGGAACCAATTTCGTAGCTTTCAGACTTCTATGTAATGTGCTGAACATTTTTCTGGATTTGCAGTTAAACTTGATGCTGATTTTGAAACATTCTGATTTGTCTTGAGTATAGGTTTCTTTGTTTTATTTTTAAAACTCAATTGTGTCAATACAATTGAGTTTTAAAAACCGCTTTCGGACGAAAGCCCGATGTTCGAAACCGGGCGGTGCACGTCAAGTGGAATTGGGCAGGACATCTGGATAGACGCGGAGATGGCCGATGGAGCCTTGAGCGAGTGGTGGTCAAGTTTAGGCCCGAAGCAATGTCGTCCTAATGGTCGTTGGATAAGGAAATCTGGATAAAGAACGCATAGATCCGGGAAGTGTAGCAGATAAAAGGGGAGGCCTATGCCCAGCAGTGGGTGTTTCCGGGCTGATGTGAAGGTGATAATTAAGAAGGATACGGAAGTAAGGTATACATATTACACTAAATGGTTGAAAATTGAAACAAAATATACGGAATAATACGGACAAATAGTTTCAGGCAGACAATACAGACGCGAGTTAAAATAAAACTTTTCACCGCTTGTATCCGAAACCGAAACAATTTCAGGGGTAAAATATAACTAAAGCTCTCTGACCGCTAGCCCCGCTAAGCGCTACCTATAGACAGTTACACAGCTGAAACTGGCTGCCCTTAAACTTTCACTCTCGTTTTTCCACCGTCTATGTCTAGATGTACTTTTAACTAACACGTGGACGATATACGTATTTTTTTTTCTTATTTACGTCAGGTCTCGACTGGCCTGTCAAATCATTAAAATTATTAGTCTCAATCAAAAAATATGATTTCAAACCGTGCACCTTTTGACGTTTCGTAAGTGACCGCCCATGCATGAATTAATAGTAGTTTATGCGACTGTGCATAATGAAGGGCATTACAACACAAGTGTGGGTTTAAGAAACGAGCCGAAGGCGAGTTTCTTAATAGCATCACACGAGTGTTGTAATGCCTAATTATGTATAGTTGCATACACTAATTTATCTACCCGAATATCATAAGGGCTCTATGATGGGTTCAGGAACCATAGGGAAATGACCAGCATTGTTACCAGTGTAATGCAATAAAAAATAAACAGGTTATTAGTTGCATTCGTCGCTGCATTTACGATATCTGGCGGAGTGTTCATGTTAATTTCTGAGTCACTATCACTCATTTTAGACAGAAATAAAGAACTAATCAGAAATTTTGTCTACTCGTAACTGGAAATAAAAAGCTAACGAACAAATGACAGCTCGAGATGGCAGCGTTTCGGACATCTGTCATTTTTTTTAAATCATAGGCAAGCGAACAAAGTCACTATTCTTGTGTCACTCGAGATCAAAATGTCGTGCGATTTATAATTAAAATCATACTGAATTGGGGTTTCGTATCGATAGGTAGCTGTTTTAATGTAGATACTAGAATAGCACACTCACTTGAATTTGACACCTGTTCCAAATTTAAACTCATAACCTACTGTTTTCAGTAGGTTATGAGCTCATTACAGTTCTGTTTATTTCTGTTGGTTGGTAATGCTGGTCATTGCCTATGGTTTTTGAACGCATTATAGAGGGTTTATGATATTTGGGTAGATAAATACTATAACATTGCACCTGTAATCCCCGAAGTGTAAGGCAGAGGTACCCACATTACGCCAGTTATGTTAAAGTCTCATGTAATACGAGCCGAGTCTATTGCCATCTACCGAGCACAAATCCATGCTCCTATGACTGCTACTAAAAAAATACTGATGGAAAACCCGACACGGAAATCGAACCCGGACCTCATGCTCAACAGTCACATTTGAGACCACTAGGACAACGAGGCAATCAATTACGTAATTTTTGTAAAATATTATATTACGATTTGAATTTCAAAACAACAAAATAAATTATTGCTCAATTCATAAAATTGTTCTCATTTTACTGCAGGTAAACAGCAAATTCGAAGTTGAATACACTTTTGTAAGGTTTCTGTTGAAGTTTTCGATAAACTCGTGGATACCCTGTAAGTGTTACTGTATTGTTTCCATCAACAAGAAAAGTACCCCTTAACCGCAAAAGGGGTACTTTTCTTGTTGTTCTTGTTTTTTTTAAATTGTTCATAACGTTTCGAAACTGATCGCATGTTAGAAAAGTTTTTAATTGGTTCAGTAATTTATATAACGGGTCTGCGGACTTTATTGTTTCGATTGGGCCATAAATCTACAATAGAAACTACAACAATAACAAAGATTAATAACGTATTGGAACTGACTAAGTTCTAACCATAAACGAAACTGAACAATACTATCTAAATCTCGCCCAACTTTCAGCGTCGCTACAAATAAATACTATAAGGTTCTAGATGTTTGTACACACTGTATACTCGCACTTTCATATTTCAAGATGTTATAACAGACACTGCTAAAGCACTGAAATCTCCACCTTATCGCGATTGAAGCTTGATTTAATTTTGAGTGGCAATGTTGTAGTGTTAACGATCTGTGAAGTTGTAAGTTGTATCGTAGTATACGTTCCCTTTCGTTGGCAAGCTGCCGGGCGGTCGCTGATCAATGAACGTCTGTACAACCAGACTACTTTCAAGCTGAACGTATTTTGAATTTGGAACGCTTTTTACTTTTTAAAGGTTAACGTAATCCGGCCAGGTTCATCAAGTGGATTGTTTATGGAAACTCTTTGATGAGTCAGAACATAAAGCGTTTTAGGGCGGAATTTTAAACAATATCTAATTAAGGGTCGAGAGTTTGTACAGTTTGTTTACAAAATCAAAGTGTAGAGTGGTATGGATGCTTTACAGGAATACTCACTATGGCGGTCATGTTTGGTGGATTTAATTTCAAAAGTTTTGAAATATTTTTGACCTTTTCGAATGAAAGGAATTTTCAATATGTGTCAAGTTTAGGCTAGCGTAGTATCTAAATTACATCGAAATAGGTTTGTGGTAAATACTCGCCGTATTATGAGTATGTACCTATATAAAATAAGTAAACACATCCCAAACACCTTCATAAACCCAAACACTCAAAACTCGACAAATTCCACAATAAAATTCACACAGCCCGTTCAAAATAAATAGAAGAAGAAAAATTCGTATAATCCTGAATAAATTGTTAGCAGCACGAGTACGTCTGTTCATATTCACAGAAAAAAAATAAAAAATACGTAGCAACCAACGTGCGAGACCGAAGAGAGAGCATTTCACACATTTCTCGACGACTTTTTCTATCTGCATCGCAAGCCTGTCTTGTTTATTTCAAAGACATCACAAAGAACTGTGTTTTTACTGAAGAAAGTACAAGATAAGCTTTGTGGTGAGAAGCATAGGTTATCTTAGCGTGTGATTGGAGTATAGTGTACTCTTTTTACGGTGCTTTTTGTGGGTGAAAATGATAATTTCGCTTGTAAACCTGCTCGTGGTCTAGGACACCGAGACACGTTAAACCACGTTTAGTTCCCGTTTATAGACTGGATCTAAGTCCCCTTTGATGGTTCCATTGTATTCGAATAAAGCACACTTAGTCAATCAATGCACATTGCTAACTACTTTGAACTTGAAGGCAATCCTTACCTTCACTGCTTCTCCACGTTTGATTTGTTTACGTAATATAATTTCACTTAAGTACTTTATAGATCGATGCTTACGCCTATCAGCTAATAGCGTCTAATTCATACACTATCCGTTAAACACGCCAACAAAACATTAGTCTTGTTTATTGTTTATATTTCATGTGTAGCGTGCTTAACGTGCTTACATGTTTGTTTATTATTAAACATCACATAATACTTCGGCATTGTTGTTGAAACTACGAGAGGCGCTCTATTATACGTATCCAAACTTAGTTAGAAACTTCCTCTGCATAGAAAACAAGAAAGTTTAAAAGAAAATGTATAAAGATGAAGTCTAAAGTTCTTTTTTAATATCAGGTAAGGCCTTCCGGTGTTATGAATATTAAAATATTCGAAAGGGTCGTCCAGGACCCGGTGAAAACTCTCAGAAGCTTGGAGTCTTTCAGCATCCCACTTAAGATCTTAAAGAACCCAATTAAATATAAAACGCTTATAAAAGGAAGCGCTTGCAAAAGGGGAATTTTTGATTCTTGGTACAAAATGGGAACTCGCTGACGAAAATATTATATCACACTTTCGTGATGACGATGTCAGCTCGTTTTCAAGCATCATATTTTTTTTTGTCTCAGCATTTTCAGAATGCAGTTCGTACCGTATGACTGATTTGTTATAGTTTATCCTTACCGACTCTATAATTTTCTAGGGGAAATTAAATGTATGCAATTTACTACTTTCTAATATAAATCATTAAATATCGTGTTATTATTTTTTTATGTCTATATTGTCTTAGTGCAGTGCTGGGAAAAGGTCTCCCCATAGCTACACGCTACTTCCTATGAGAGTTCTCATCCATACTTAGATTATCATAAACGCGTAAGTAAGTTTATATGAAAAGAAAAGCCGTTTACGGCCTATCGGATCGTAATAAAATTTGATAATGAGATAGATTATATCCTAGGAACCGACAAAGGCTATATTTTCCTACACATCTTTTTCAAGCGAACGAAGTCACAGTATAATATTAATTAAATTATTGCACTGCCTCTTTTAAAGAATATTTAATTTACGGAATACCTAGAGAGCCACCCACAGCTTCCCTGCGAACACGACACTCTTGAGAAACTTTATCTTCAATAGTTTTTTTAACGAAGTTTCCCGGCTGGAAACTTGGGTGGTCGGCGGTGGGTCCGTTTTGCAACAAAGTTTCCTTAACTTGGCTCAGCCTTGTCTCTTATCCTTTGCTTTGTTGACTCCGTGTCTGTTTTAACGAAATCCTGACAACAAGTCTTGGATTTGTTGCCTTTTGGGAGTTTGTTAGATAAAAGTGAGCATGTGATGAGTTATAGAGTCTCTATAACTCTAGAGAGCAGTGGTGGCGGCCCCGACTTACGAACAGTGAGTCGTGGGTTCGAACCCCGTCAGGCGCATTACTTTGTGTAATTTATTTCATCACCACTGCTCTCAAAACGGTGAAGAAAAACATCGTGAGGAAACCGGCATGTCTTAGAACCAAAAAATTCGAAGACATGTGACATCTACCAATCCGCACTGGGCCCGCGTGGTAGATTATAGCCCATCCTTCTCCTAGAGAGGAGGCCTGAGTCCCTGCAGTGGGAACATTATAGGCTGATGATGATGAGATAAAAGTGACATTTCTGATTGTGACACGAAGTTATGTGGCTTTCACTTATCGGCCTGTTGTTTCCGAATCCCGATATCCCATCGGTGTATTTCTAAGCAGGTATAACCAGGCTTGCTAGCCTGGTTGTACTTGAATCAAAGCCTACTCGAAACTGTCTTCCCAATCAACCATGAACCGAATGCTGCAATGATAAAGTTGAAAATCTATTAAAGAAAGATCTCTGCCACCTATAGTGTATTATTTTCCTTTGTACATCTTCTTTAATAATAACCATACACGTGATAACACGCAACATAAGCAGGCCTTCCAAATTCGCATGTAATACATTCTAAATAAATTATCACTATCACACGTCCGAGTTGCGTGCAACACTCGCATACCATTGCATTTTAAAATTAATCGTAGTAGCCACCCCTGTCAACAGCCCACGACGCGGGTCAACGACCCCGCCTATTTAGAACGAACAATGTTTATAAAGTTAAAGGAATAGCAGGAAGTAGGGCGAGGGGCAGTGAGACTCGGTCTTAATCCTCCATTCAACTGTTTCTGAATTACAACACGTATCTAATGTATGTATAATGTATCTGTTGTGTGCACTCGTGTGATGTCAGCTTTATAATGGGGTAGCAGGTACAGTCCTTTTAAAGTTATTGTACCAACGAGACAACTCAATAGCAACCTTATAGTTATGACGTTAAAGATGACTTTGAGTTTTACAGTGACGTAAATCAGAGGTTAAAAAATTATGAAAAGACTGGTGACTTATTGATGTTTGCGTGTCGGAAGCTAGAGGTTGAGTGCAGATTACCGCGGTTGTTTGTAAGTGAATCAAGTAGGTGACAGTTCACGTGGATGGCGTAGGCGCGGGATTTTGTAGGGCAGCGTGGGAGACGATCACTTGCCCTAAATAATTTTAGGACAAGGTACACAATCGTGGTCGATTCAGATTGCTTCTGATTGTGATAACCAGGGTGTCAGGAAGGCAGTCAGAAAGCGCATGACTATCAATATTGCTAGACAGATTCAAGGAGTATGTATTTTAAAATTGAGATCAGGTGAGGTCTCATTACATACTAACTCAAGGTATTACTTGAACTTGTTCTATAAATTATATTAACAGTCACGCATGAAACCTATATCAACTAACATAAATATAATGTTTTGACTAACGCAACAAATATGCTACAGTTTACGCACCAGCATAACTTATTATTCAAAACATAACCAAAGCAAACAGCAAGTGTAAACTAACGCTACTAAAGCACGTAGAATTCCCGTATTATTCCCGTTTATTAACCGTAGTACCTACGGCTACCGTAAAGGAAAATATTCGAGTAATAACTACAAAATTAGGTTGGAACTCGTTAAAAGCCAACGGGCGGTGGAACGAACCCTCAGGGATTGTTGCTCACAAAATACACATGCATGCATACTTTTTGGGTGTCGGAACGCACATTCCATTTTCAAATATTTTGTTTTTTCAGGACGCAAGTACGCAAACCACGCAAACATCCGAAACATCCACAGCAAACATCACTCTACTGATTTTACTTGCCAGTATGAGTTATGCAGCCTCTTTTGGGGATTGATTAAATCTTTTTCACAGATGGAAACCAGCGTGCCTCGCTTTTGGAACATTCATAAAAATTACAATTCCGTTTTCGAAATAGATCAACATTATCCTTTAATGTTAGTCAATGGACGACGGAAATCGATTGTTTGTAGGTGGAACAGTTTATTTGCTAATTAATAATGCAAACTTAAGCTACACTGCTCAACCGATCGATGCAACAAACTGTCGCCATGTCGTATTGCCAACAATACGTAAAACTTGTACGAGCATCAATGCACCTACGGCAGAACGACACGAAATATTGAATGTAATTTCAGTACTGAGGGATGCAAGCAATCCATCACTGCTAGTTAGATTCACTATAAAAGCAATGTGATATTAGATCTCTCCCATTTGTGAATGAGCAAAACGGACGAAAATACAGATAGTGAAACTGAACGGTTGTTGAATGATAATTTCGTTGCAGCTCAAAGAAACAGCTTATATGTAGCGTATGCTTAAATGGAAACCGAGTCTTCTTAACTGTTTAAAACAATGTAATCTACGTAAAACTTTCGTGAAAGGAAATCTGTGAACCGTCTTGTTATCTCCTTGAATGCCAATTAACAACTGCCAACTACATGTACTCAAAAAAAGGTTGCATGCTTTCCTTATCTTAACCTCCTTAAGTCCTTACTAACCTGTCAGGCGGGACTGTAACGACCACCGCTTCGGTGCAGCTAACGACACCATTTTCCGTGATCTTCATTGCAAATATCTCCATTCAATCGAATCACTTTAACATCTAATCCAAAACGTGTACATTATTATTACTGACAATAATTAATTCTAAATAAACTATTTGGTACGACATTTTCATCAACAATCTAAGTGAAAGTCAAACAAAAGCGACGGATAGAACAAAAAATGTATGGAAAGTAGACGCAAATTCGTCGCAAGCGCAATGCAGACTGAATTACCCGCCGTCGTCCCAGGGGGATTAACTGATCTAACTCGATGATACTCGGCTGGATTGCTGCAATTTCGTGCTGCTATTATTGCAGGCATGAGGGCAGGACACCGGCTCTCCGGCGAAATTAGTAAATAGACACTTGATGGGGCCAAATGGGCAGTGCCCGAGGCTGGGCTAATATTGTATCAATTTGTAAAGTCTAACGGGTTGTTCGTATGATGGATTGGGTTGTGAAATGTTGGGAGTTCTGTAACTGCCGTTTAGTGAGAAGTTTTAGCAGGAAGGATCAGTTGGTACCTATATACCTGGAGCTATATGAATATTTGTTTGAAAATTTCGACGGCACGTGTCTACGTGTCGGCTACGCGTCGCGGGTTCGATCCCCGCACGGAACAAATATTTCTATGGCCTACAAATAGTTGTTTCGGGTCTGGGTATTTGTGTATGTGAGTTTAAATGTTTGTGAACGCACCCACGATACAGGAAAATTCCTAGTGTTGGGGCAACGTTTTATACAAAAACAAAAAAAAGGGCAAGTTTAACTCGTTCGTACTTATCGGAATGTGAAATACGTCGGACGTCGACGAATATTTTTCTTGATAAGAATAGCAGTGACCCAACATGTTGGGTTCTGCTATAAGAATACAATGCTATTCTTGTCAATCAAGATTGACTCACAGTACATTTTACAAAACAAACTGAGCTTCAATATAATAATGTAGTGTGATTCTTCTTTTGATCGCACACTAATATGGTATTGTTGTGTTGATACCTTTAAATTACTTAGGATGGCACATTCTGAAAGTAGGCAATGTTGCTTAAAAGTGACAAAAATCGCTCTTATGTTACTGAACGAAATTTGATGACATCTTCCCAACCCCAAAAACGAATCCAAATGCCTGTTTAAGCCCTAAAACTATAACAACAACACCTAGTACAGTGGTTTTATTACCAAAACTGTAGTACAACCTGTGCAACATAAATATATAGAGGGATGAAACACAATTAATATTTATTTATTCAGATCAGAACAGCAAAATATTTGACAGCGATTTGTAGAGCAGTGGTGGCCCAGTGGTGGCGGCCCCGACTTACGAACAGTGAGTCGTGGGTTCGAACCCCGTCAGGCACAATACTTTGTGTAATTTATTTCATCACCACTGTTCTCAAAACGGTGAAGGAAAACATAGTGAGGAAACCGGCATGTCCTAGAACCAAAAAATTCGAAGACATGTGACATCTACCAATCCGCACTGGGCCCGCGTGGTAGATTATAGCCCATCCCTCTCCTAGAGAGGAGGCCTGTGTCCCTGCAGTGGGAACATTATAGGCTGATGATGATTTGATCCCTTTAGACCAGTGCTTTTAGCTTCAAAAAAAGTAAAGAAAATTATAGTAGGATGAAACCCAATGGAAAAGGTAGAGAATATAACAAAAATTAATGGAAAAATAAATTACGGTCGATCTGAGGTCGAGAAATGGGGGTTGGGGTTGTTTAATTACAAATTTGTAGGTAACAAAAAGATCTATAACTTTGGATTTTCACTTTTTTCACATAACCTCAAAATGTATGTGAAAAATTCAAATAACATGAAATAGTTTTGAATTTTTATCTTTTACAAAAACCATTTTCTTTTTCACGAAATGAAAACTTACCTTTTTATGCCCTCAACACACTGTACATTTTTTGATTAAAAATATTTATTTGTCACCTTATTATTTTCAATCGAAAATTCACCCGTCAAAATATATGTTTTTTTTTTTAAGTCAGTTGTCGTTTTGTTCCTTATAATCTCTACTTTCTGATGAGGTATAAAAAATATAGGTACATTGCAATGGTAAATTTTCTCAGAAAATGCAAAATCAGCTGCTGCGAAATAATCACTTTACTTTTTTCCATAGGACTTGTAGTTTTGCCGGAAATCGAGATAAACCGTTTTCCCCCTTAACCCCCCTTTTTTTCCTTTAATTTTTGTTATATTCTCTACCTTTTCCAATGGGTTTCATCCTACTATAATTTTATTTGTTTTCAAAAATTAAATACCCTGGTCTACTTGCCAACTTCCAGAATACACAATTTTTTTTTTGTTAGCCTGTACTGTTTCACTCCTGGGCAGACCTGTGGAAGAAATGGGAGGAGGGCTTCCGCCAGTCCTACCACAGCTTGAGCTTCATACTCTTTAATTAAAACAGATATACCACAGGGTTACGCAAAGTTAATAGATCGGCACCTTCCTAAGTAAACGTGAAACTCCAAGATGTATTTTGGGATCGTATTTTGCATTTAAATTAAAATTATTCGTTGACATAGGTCGTCTCATGTTCCTTTGACAACAAAATATAGACTTCACAAGTATTCCAATAAATCCTTGACAGTTCAGGTAAATGTTATCCGGAGAGTTGGAAAATGAAAATGATTTTTTAGAAGGTTGTTAGGTGATGATGAAAATAATCTTTGTAGAGATCAGCGAACAGGTGCGAAAGTAAACATGGTGTGAGTACTAAAACTTTAAGTCGTGACTTGTAGTGACGTTACGAACGTCACTATGGTCATAGGATCTAAGTTCAGTTTGTCCAGAACTGAGTTGAACTGGACTTTAAACTAATCAAAGCCAAGTCAATCGTCTCATTTTAACAGCTATTAACTTGAAAAGCCGCCAAGTCATCGGAAATGACCTTACACCACCGAAACATAAATGAGCACTACCCCACACCAAAATCCAATACGACAAAACCGCATCTGACACGTCCGGAAAGTGTCGAAATTCGCGTCCATTCGCACGCCACGTCACGGAAAAGTTATCAGATAGTCGAATGTGGTTGAATGTCACATGTCGCATCACGCGACTCGATCGAAGGCCGGTGGGGGGATCTGCGGAGGCTGGAGGGAAGCGCTCGGAGGATATTGTCGATTTCAATGCGCCGCCGCCGGAGACAACGCAATCTGTGCGCGAGTGCATTTAAGGGCTCGGATGTAGTGTGGGTTACATGACATATTGATGACCTTATTGCGTTATTGTTTTGTCATAGTAGGTACTTCAGACAGCATTAGCCTGGCACGAACACACTATGTAGACATATCAAACGTGAATATGTACGATTATTAAATCGAAAACATAACTATCCTATGGCATTCGGTTATTGACATCATTCTCTAAACCAAATTATTTAGGGTCGGCGCAGCATGTCTTCATCTTCCATACTTCTGTATCACTCGTCATCCCTTCATACACCTCCTTTTGGTTACTGTGTGAAACGAGTATTTTCAATTTTAAACACCATCGACCACGTTTTTCTTTTCCTAGTAAAGTTTGAATGCACTGCTGATCTTTGGTTCTGCAATTTCAATAAAAACAAAACATTTCTGGCGAGAGACAATGAAGAACTACGAACATTAAAATATCCGTACTTGATTTATTGCTTTATACTACTTTTTGAAAGAGCAGTTTCTCTTATGTTACATTATAGAAGACACACATCCTCTTGCAAATGCATATTTGTTTCATACAAATTCATTCATAACGTCAAGTTCCACGAACATCATAGATAGTTTCCTGTAAAGATAGTTTTGTTTTCATGCCATGAAGGGAGATAAGTTGCGCTACAAATCTTATTTATAACGACAGGGCTACAGTCGCAGATGTGAGTCTTACAACGACGACTGGGCGAACGGATTGAGGAGCCCTATTCTGAGTTAGTTGGGGCCAAGTTATCGTTTAAATGGCATTACCCGTGTATGTGATAGATAGATTTATTTATATTATATTATGCTAATCACGCAAAGCTTAACTTAGCTGTGTCAGACATATTTCCACTGTCTTCTTCATCTCTTATTCTTTCTTTCATCGTTCCTTTTCTTTTATAGTGTTTTTTTTTTAATTTTGAATCATATTATGTTTCCCGGTTGATGGCAATAGGCTCGCCCCCTATTATATTACATGCCTTTAATCTCAGAAGGATTGTAACCCTTCTGAGATTAAAGGCGTTATGTTACCTTATGATAATCCTTAAACTGTTTTACAAAAAACAGATCGCCAGCAGAAGTGAATCCTCCTTTAAACCAGTCTAGATCTCCTCTCAAGACATCGCAACCTAGCTCCAGAATAAGTGTTCCATCATGTCAATATATGTTTTATAGAGCTCGTGCATCCTGCTCGGAGAGGCGACGGTAACTGCCGTGAGCGAGGAAGTCAACAATACAATGTAAGAGGATGGTGCTGTTTAGTCTGACAACGTTTAAATATAGATCGGGGTTTGTCTAGGACTCTGGGAGTCTTAGCGAAGAGGTTGGGAGCTGTAGATATCCTGCTCATGGAGGAACAGCTCCATAGCTGTTCCTCCATGAGCAGGATGCACCGATACCACCGACCCGACCGCACCGATTTTAATCTGTAGGGTCCAGACAGAGTAATATTGTATCATCGGTAATGATAATAAAAATCTCAATAATGCTTTGGGTAGAATCCTGGAAGCCGATGTGGATACACGCATGTTTTGTAACCGATTGTCATTTGTTATCCTCGGGGTTATTGACTTTTAGTGCATGTTAATAGAATAGTGACCACATCGTATTTTCGACAGAGTATTCATACCGCCCATGGGCATCCTGGCTTGGCTTGGCTAAACAAGGTTATCAGAAGATTTTAGACGGTAATAAGCTCTTTTGCACTTTTTTCAGAATTCAACAAATTATTAAAAAACCGAAATACCCACTTTATATCATATTTTAACAACACCTTGTCGATCTATTTCGCGTTATATTCACGAATTCCAAAGGTTCAGCATAAAATATAATAGTTTATATGTCACAATTTATCGAGAAATACAACAAAGAAAAAATATTCCATGTTGAATTTGTAAAGGACTTTTACTATATTTATCACTTTGAGCCATTCCTCAAAGGACGACTAGCGATTTTCCTCGAACTCCTAATCGTTTCATACATTACAAAGGTATTTGAGACCCTACTTCTTTTACAATAAGGTTGATAATGATGTACAGGGTCCGTTAAAGGATAATTTCGCAAGGTTCACATAAATCACATCGTTTAGGAGCGGAAGGATGCATTCGTTACGTTGTAAGTGGATGTTTACATAATATTTTATCCAGTTCAAGCATCCGAGAAGCAAGTATATTATGTATTCACAACACATAACATAACATCACGCCACTAGTCCACAAAGGGTTAGGCAGAGGTGTACCCATTAGTACCTTCATCCAGATTTTGCCAGTTCGGTTTAAATCCCATAGGAGGTGACTCTATTGTCATCAACCGTGTACTAATGCAGACTCCGTGGCTACTACTGAAAAATTCTTGATGGAAAAACCCAATAACACTTTGCCCGACCTGGGAATCGAACCGAGGACCTCAGGAACAGCAGTCATGCTTGTGACCACTAGATCAATGAGGCAGTCAAGTAACACACACACATCCTAACAAATTGCTAGAATGGAACAGAAGCAACTTAGTCAATTCTATAGTACAAGTAAATAAGTAAGTAGTTTGTACGGTAAAAGTTCTATAGGTACTCAAGAGAAAATATGTGATATTTGCCGAGACCCCCGAACTCTTCCTCGTGAGATTGGTGATTCAACTCGACCATCTCCCCCCCTAAACTCTTCACGTTATTAATGTCGCTCTTAGAAGTTTTATCAATCCACTCCTTGTACTTCATATTTCATAAACTTGCCAATTTAGTCCAGAACACATCCTAATCTACATACTCGGGTCATAACCCAAACTAATGCCCGAAGCGTGTTCCAGACGTCTCACGTAGGTACGCTCCACGCTACAAAACTGGCGTACAACTCAATAAGGCGTAGCACACACTCGCTCGAGCAGTCTCCAGGGCCCTCCATGGCAGCACACAATGGCTGCCCGACACACAGACTGTCTCCTACCCTGAACCTACCCTTATATATTGTACTAATGACGACCTTAGAGCTAATTAGGTGTGGAGTGCTAATTAGACCAGAGTGTGTCTGATCTTTCGGAATTAATTAATTTTATATTTTTGTTCCGTCATTACATCACGAGTTCCTACTGTGAAGCTGTTAATGAGTTTTTAATTATTTTCATCATTGTTCTAAGCAATTTTTGGGTCTGAAATAAACTCTTTTGCAAAAAAAACGGGCACTTCATATTTTTTTCTCTACTTCAATGAAGAAGGACAAGTAAGAGGTTTTATTAATTTGACGATGTATTGGCATGTTATTTGAAGAATCCTGGCATGATTCTGTACGTTCCAAATTTAAATTTTGAAATTAACAAAAGGAAAATAATGATTATTGTAGATTATTGTAAAATTGCTTTACTAATGGCGCGAATTGCTGAAACGATTTTATTACTGATTACTAAAATTTTAAAACTTTTTGGATATTTTCTGCAAATTAAACAATTTTATCTTTCTTTTTACATTAAATACCACTTTTTGACATGAGTGATAAAGCGATAAGGGCTGGTAAAATTATAGCCCTACTTGAAGAAGGTTGTTCGCAAACTTACGTGTCTCAGCGGCTAAATGTGAGTCGTTCAACTGTCCAGAGGACTTGGCAACGGTATCAAGAGACCGGTTCGGTCAAAAGAAGACCCGGTTCGGGAAGAAAACGACGCACAGAACCAAGAGATGACCGCTTTTTGGTGAGTCAGGCCTTGCGGAATCGTAAGGCGTCAAGTGTGGACCTGAAGAAGAGCCTTGAAGAAGTAAGAGGAGTAGAAGTTAGCTTGTGGACCGTCAGGAGGAGGCTTTTTGCTGCCAATATCAGGAGTTACCGCCCGGCTCGGGGACCTAAATTACTCCGTGAGCACCGTGTTGCTCGACTTCAGTTTGCTCGAAACTGTGCTTCATGGACTCTGGAGGACTGGAATAAAGTATTGTTTTCTGATGAAGCTAGAATCTCTTTGTGTGGAGAGGACCGACGCCGGCGAGTGCTACGAAGACCACGGGAACGCTATGCGGAAGTGTGTTTCGAAGAAATCACTCCTTATGGCGGAGGCTCCGTTATGTTTTGGGCAGCAATTAATTCGACGGGGCGTACGGAGTTAGTTCTCATAGAAAATGGAACATTAAATGCACACCGGTACATAATGGAAGTCCTAATTCCATATGCACAACCCGCATTGACTGCACTTGGGGAAGATTCCATTTTTATGGACGACAATGCTCGCCCGCACCGTTCTGGCGACGTGGAAGCGTACATGCAAGAAGTTGGGATCCGTCGTTTAGATTGGCCAGCTCGAAGTCCTGACCTCAATCCAATTGAGCATGTCTGGGATGTTCTAAAGAGACGGGTAAGATCAGTGCAACATGCTCCACAAAACATCAGGGAGCTAAAAAGAGTCATTGCAGAAGAGTGGGAACGTATTCCTCAAAACGTCATTAAAAACATCGTGGAAAGCATGCCCAGAAGGATTCAAGCTGTGATTTTGGCAAGAGGAGGTCACACTCGATAATAGGTTATTACATTTGTAACTTTATTTAATTAAACAAAGTAAAAAAATCTTCTTGTCTTTATTGCCGACCACTTCTTATTGTTTGGCCGTGTACATCGGTTTTAAAGAATTCATAGATTTTTTTTTTAAATTGCCACAGTTCACTTCACGCGTATTAATTTACACGATTATAAGTATACAGACTACGTCAAACAATTAAATTTCATTGAATTAACTCAAATCGACCTTAGAACGTAAATTTCCTAAGGTGCCCGTTTTTTTTGCAAAGGAGTGTATTATATCCCTTGTTATAAAGATGAAAAACTTTATAAAAAAGTTTCAAGACCCAAACATAGTACATTTCTTTGCTAATTGGTATGCCAATGTGTTTCTACCTATAAAATCTAAAAATAATGTTTCATGAAGAAAATCTCAGCCAAAGATATCGCATAAATCCAAAAAACACATATCAAAACTAAACAAAGCTGATGGGATACTGTTTACATTATTAATTTAACCGTGTAACTTAAGAAACCTTTCAAGCGATACATTATTACAACATATTGCTCCTAAAGTGGTTTTCACAACAACAAATGGAGGAAGCACCCCTTACATTCGTAGCTCGTATTTCACTTGATTTATTTTTACAGGCGCTAATATATCACAAGGACCAAAATAGACTAGCTTCGAATCTGGTCCTGTGATACGACTATTATCTCTCTCACACGGTATTCCCTATTTTCTCACAGGACTGTCAGGCACATGTGCGCACAATTAATCAGGTTCACGGACGGCTGAGACATCTGCGTATACCTTTGTCCAAATGTCAATTAGGATATGGTTACAGACTCGATAGAGGAAGGGCCAAGATAAATGGACATCAGCAATAAAAAGCACCTGACTACAGAAGATTTAGGAGACAAAGAGAGTCGCAAAAATCAATCAAGGAAATCTTGTAGAGATAAAACGTGGAAATTAAGGGGAATGTCGTTTTTCACACCGGCTCCGCCTTGTCCGTTTTGCGACGACAAACTTAAAATAACTTTGGATCGTATCTTTAATTAAATTCTTGTACTTATCAGTTTCAATTTATAACGAAAGTGAAATGAGATTTTAGAGGTCTTCGTCGGTACTTTTTAAGGTACAAGATTTGATACGCAGAAGTTAACATAATTTCAATGATAACTGAATGAACTTTGACATTCAATCCCTTTTTGTCCCCATCGTGTTCTTCACTCTGCTTTTAATAAATCTTTTAAAAGGTGTCTTAATACTCGTAAAAGGGTTTAAATTAAATTTCCTGCTTTGCTTATAGCCTATTAATCTATAGCTAGTATCAATAAAGCAAGTTTTATATGCAACAAAATGTTTAAAGTGTCTCGTTTCCGAGATATGAGCTATCAAAGATCAAGTCCATTCACTGATGGCATCTTTACAATAACTTTGATTTGAATAGCCACGCATAATACCGCAACTGCAGTGATCAAGCAGTTTACGGCGGTTTTATACAGGGTGGTGCCGATGACACGACAATAAATGAAACCACTGGTAGTACTAGTTCATAATAATATAAACATTTTTAAACTATCTAATAAATCCTATCAACAAAAAAAAGTCTCAAAAACTAAATAGCTTAAAACTGTAAACGAAATACAATATTTACAAACAAAAAATTGGCAAAGATATTTAGGTAGGTTGGACTAGAACTACCAGTGGTTTCATTTATTGTCGTATCATCGGCACCACCGTGTATAAAATAAAATGACGGAAGTTAGGCCGCCCAGGCTTCATACAAACATCTTCCAACTCCTTAGTCTAATCCCAAAGACAAACTTTCTCTTTTCAATATAGTCATCATCAGCGTGTTATGTTCCCACTGCTGGGACAGATCTCCTCTATATGAGAGGGAATGGGCTAAGATCCACCACGCGGGCCCAGTGTGGATTGGTAGATGTCACATGTCTTCGAATTTTTGGTCCTAGGACATGTCGGTTTCCTTACGATGTTTTCCTTCACCACTATTAATAATTTAATACTATGAACGGGATATTCACCATGTTTTCTTATTGTTTCGAGTTCCCGATATTTCGGCGCTGTTACAAGCACCATGATCACGAATAAACTGAAGTCATTGCGGGTGGATGTTTATGAGCAGACAAAACGGTCTACCCTCTTTCTTGTTCGTTTTTTGCGTTCGGCACCACTACCATTGTCACTCACTACACGTTTCTGTTCCCGACACACAAAACTCACTGTGTCCACTCGCGAACTTTTTTCGGCACTTTTTCGGTTTTTACACAGTTGAACTACTGGATTCCAGGCTCTCGACAGTTGAAACCCATCCTCCCGGTGGTTTGATCCCGATTCCAGCAGATGTTCAGCTATGGCCGATTTTTGGGTGTCGTTATTTTTCACCGCCATAGGGAATATGTTCGGATATGCGACAAGCCACCGTACGTACGTCATAGTATTAATAGTAGTGTCAGTGACCATATGTCAGTTTAAAAACTTTTCCTTCACCGTTTTGTATAAATTACACAAAGTATAATGCGCCTGCCTGGGTTCGAACCCACGACTTACTGCCACTATAGTACTCCAAAGTATCTCCAGTTAGGTTTAAGTTACATGATGTACCATAACTCCAACGATATAAACTAGATCGCAAATTAAGTTTACCATATTAAGCAACCCAATGTGTTCACAATCCCGCTACCAATCAAGTCAATTGCAATTAACTTTAGAAAACTGTTAGTATCGCAACGCAAGCGTATCGAGGGCCGAGTGCTATCGACTCTAATGTGAAGTGACATTGATTGCTCCAGCAACACTTTAGCTCACTATCAGCGTTAGTTTTACAGCTCTTAACTGACCACATAAACATTTACGACTTTTCAATTGCTTCACACTGTGGATGTTTTTAGTAGGGTTCTGATTTGTCTTTGTTTTATTTTTAATATATATTATATATTTTATATATAACGTCAGTAATGATCCCAAAATCGTAATCATTTTGGGACTATCGGCTTTATGTCTTATTTTTCCTTGAAAACTAAGGTAAGTATGGTCTTTTATTGTCATTTCGACGGTGTTACTATGATGTATGTTATGTTACTATTCCAGTATTCCTATATGCATTTCGATATCTTAAGATCACATTTCAACCACACCACTAGATTTGCTGCATGGTCGTTTGCTTGCTTGCTGTAACATCGTTGATGGCGTTTATTCATCCCGTAGTTAAAGACAGTGATCTAGAATCCAACCGTGTTAATTGAAATATTCACATGTCACCAGTAAGGTATTTGCACATGTTTATACTTCTAATATTCTTTATCCTACGTTCACAAATACGCTGTCTCGTCCGATATCAGCTTTTAAAAGCAAACCGTAGTTTACAAGTTCACACCCCTCGTTTCTCACAGATTGTAAAGTGTCAACACACTGCACGTCACGTCGTACTAATTGTTTGTTTAGATTAGCCATCCCTTAGCCAGTACTCGTTGAAAGCTGTCGCAATTAAGTAAAACGACTGCATTTTCGTCTGATAGTTGCAAGCGCGACTGCTAAGAATGAGGACCTTTTTTTGGATGGGAAATAGGGGATCGGACAAAAAAAAAACTAATTAGTCCGTCAGATAGATTTCCAAAAAATATTGACCACTTATTTTTTTTTTTTCACGTAAACAAAAAATGAAGACGATACCGTTCTTCGAAAACTCGTGTGACGTCATATGATAGTACATTTTGTACCTTCAAGTGACGTTTCAAGCCCCACTCCATGATCTTTGTCGCGCTATAGCTTCGTCAATTTTAATTGATTTGATAAAACAAAACAGAATCATATTTTTTCGAGTCAGTCCGATCCCCTATTATCAAATGTTAGACTTCTACTGACTAAAACCCTAGTTCTTTCTTAGCCCTGTGTGTTCCGGGGACGCGGACCCGCGGTATCTATGTTTTGAATAGTCCCGCAGCCCCAGCAGGCGTCGGCCCTTGCATGAAGTCCGGTACAGTTAATAGATCCGGCCAAGTGTTATAAGTTTTTTCCTTTAGGAGCCTCGGAATCTGGATTTATGGTGGTTGGTGGCAAAAGATAACATTCTGCTGAAATATTGGCCCGTGCCTCGGAAAGCACGTTAAGCCGTTGGTCCTGCGCCTGATCTCTCTCCGGTCGTGTCGGATTGCCGTCCCATCGGGCTATGAGAGAAAAGGAACAGAGAGTGCACTTGTGCCTGCGCACACACTTGTGCACTGTAATATCCGTGGTAATATCTCCCGCGCAGATGGCTAATCTCCGCTGGGATTGGCCGCCGTGGCCGAAAAACATTCAGGAGGACTATTATTATTATACTATTACCTAGGTACGTACACCACTGCATAAACCTTAGGGTATAACAAGCGTAATGTTATTTATTTATTTAAGGATCTCCAACAAAAGATATACACAAACATTTTTAGATAGTGGAAAACACAAAGTATTGGGTAGGTGTACTCCTTCACTTATAGGAGACCACAGCAATTACAATTATAATGTTAATAAATTGAGCCCCTATTTATTAAAAAAATTAAAATAAAAAAAATACATTTGGGCATTGAAAATAATAAAAATACATTTGGGCATTAAAAATTATAAAACAATGATAAAACATAATTATACAATAATTTTGGTAGAATATAGAAACAGAGAATAGATTCTAAAGGACAACTTTATTTGCAAGCGACATGGTGAGCAAATGTTATGATATGTCAATGAAATAAAAACGAATGGCAAACATAATGGTTCATTAGTTTGTGTCTGAACGATTTATAAAGTGCCCATTGCAGCTTCATTTGTATCTGAAAGGTTTTCACTCAGTGTAGCGGAAGTAATGAGTTGTATTGTTTGCTAATGAAGCCAATATTTACATTTACTTATTATGTTTAAGGTATTAATACTGTTTTATGCTGTCACGGTTTATAACTAAACTTATACTGTGACTTATGGGATATATTTCGTGTTAATCCTTTATTATATCATCATTATTGTGGGCCTTCCCGCGATGATGAAACTTTGAAATATTGGGCGCTCATAATAATTTTATTTTTTAATCAAATACTGGCAAAATATTGGTAGTTTATTATTTGAAGGAAGTCACTAGTTTAACCCCTAATATGACTATTAGGGTACCGAGAGTAAAAGCATAGTCCGCTATCAAGACTAAAGTACATAGATCAAAAGTCATAAAGTTTCTTCGATAAATATGGATTTCGCATAAACTTAATTAAGAAACAAAACATCACGCCTCTTATTCCCGAATGGTTATCAATTGGCATTGGCGATTGGCATTTACTTCAACTATATTCCTGACAATTTTAGGCCCAAAAGACAATATACACCATTAAACTAGAGCTAAACGTACTATGTAAAGAGATCTAATCTAATAACGTAACAACATACCTGGGACTACCTAAACAATCATCTACACACCTAGGGTTGTTTTCAGCTTTCACGGTTCATAACTATATTTAAAATGTCACTTACGGGATATTATGGCGCTTGCAACAGCGTCGAAATATCGGGAACTCAAAACAAATAATAATCACGGAAGATATCCCGTAAGTGACATTTTAAATACACCTAGGGTTCCTACATTGTCAGTTTTAACCACATTTCCCACCCACACTTCGCCAGTTATGTTTGAGTCCCATGTAATAGGGGGCGAGCTTATTTCCATCAACCGAGCAAAAATTCAAACTCCGTGATTGCTGCCGAGATATAAAAATAATTAAGTAAAACTAAAATCCCTACCCTGTTAAAATTCACACACACTCTACCACATAACGAAGCGACATAAAATAAAATCAACATTAAAAGCTCTTGATAATTTTCACCCAACTAACGTTTCAAACATATCTGCGTTTTTAACGCGGATTTAAATTTTTCAAGCCCTTTCACGCAGCCACTAGTGTTGTACGTAGATAAGTGTGGAAAATGAGAGGAAAAACCTCAACTTTTATGAAGTACGAGGCGTTAATTATACAGCCTCTGCGACCCATCACATTTTATGTCCCCTGCCCGAAATTTTCAATTTAAATTCGACGAATTTTTGGGTTATTAATACGTCCAATGAGTGGGTAAGCTCATAATCTCTTTATCTGCTCCCAAAATACCGTAATTTGTATTATCCAACAAACAAAGGTTGGTTATTTTTTCAAAATGTGGGTTTAATAATATTTTTAGGTATGATTAGGTCATCTCTTTAACAATCTCCTGAAAATTCTTTAATTTATTAAAATGAAAATATATATTTTAAAGACGAGATTTTTATTTTATATTTCGTATTATTCAACAAAATGCTTAGTATTTAATTTGTAGAAACTTTTAACAGGAGCATAATGTCTCCTGTGATTAACCATTCCCTTTGCAAATCGTACCAGTCTCGTATTACAACGATGTACACCAAAAAAACTCAAAAAAAGTCTGTCGCTGCCGTTTCTACGTTATTTCATCGCGCGGCTTAGTATTTTCTGCGTGTTTTGGTTCCGGTGGTAAAATAAAATCGTATAATTTGTCATGTCCGTGATGTCCGTCTGTCTGTTCTACGGGACCTTTCATTCATCTGCCCCAAAATTAATGTTCGACTCGTGTAACTTTGCACCTTTGTGTACCCAAATTTTTTGTACATGGTGTTAGGATAAATGAAAGCATGTTAAACGGAGTACGTACGACCTATGAATACGTATGATTTTTTCTTTCTATGTCCTAGGACATGCTTTAGTAATATGTAACCTACACCAATACCTTTGTCTTAACAAAAAAATACACAGACTATTGAGACTATGGTAAATTTAACGGAATACAGAGCCTTCTGCGACAACTGAATTTAATATATTACATGGATGTCCAGATATTTTATTTTGTTTATTTTAAAGTTTGACGTTCAAAATAATCCAAACTAGGTACAAAAACGTAACGCTAGCGTTCGACAGTCGCAGTCGGCATGTTTTTAGTCAGACTTGCATCAAAATAAATTGTTAAATATTCTTTATTGTAAAACAAACACAAGTCACAAAAATATCTACCTATCCTTAACTTTTAATGACAGAAAACGTAAACACAATCCTACGTATAACTGAAGACATGAAATATTTATAAAGGCGCCCCTTCGACAAAATATTCTAAGGCATAGGGCTCGCTAGATTCCGGCTCACTGAACATGGAATCAAACGTCTCGTATCGTTCACATCAAATTCCTTCACATGGCCTCCCATATTTTACTACAATACCTTATATTTTTGCATCAGTAAGTATCTTGATCCTTAAAGGAACGCGATAATTTACGGTACCTAGCCCGATAATTCTGTTAATATGTATGTTGATACTGATCCTCTTACATACCAGGTGATTGATGCAGATTGCAATAATAGAAACACCAACATTTAAATTTAAAAAGCTTCCGAAATAAGTATGTATCATAATTATAACGTCGAAAGAAATAATTGATCATCCGCCTAACCTTTTCCGAACCTTGTTGAGGTTGGCTTCCAGTCTAACTCGGTGCAGTTACATACCTGTAGTTTACATAGAGTCTTAGAGCGACTGCCTAACTAATTAACAAACCAAATCCAACCTTATCGACACGAGTAATTTAATAGAATAGTTCTAACAATGACTCACGCCCTCATCGTCCAATAAATACAGTCGAATCAATTATTAAAATCTGTAGTCCGAATCCACTCAAATGCGGACAAATATCTCAGTATCCTCTCTATCTCATTATACGAAGGAATTTAGTATCAAAGGCATTAATGGCATCTAAGAGCTTATGAGAATCCCTGTGCTCTTAATTACATTCCTTTGTTCAGGTGAATAGCTCTAGTGGGCATCTTTTTTAATTAATCGTTCATATAAAAAACGTATTCAAGAAGATCATTTATTTTCTTCTTAATAATAATAATAATAATTCTTAAATTTTATGTTAGTAAATAAATAAAGGACATAATAATTCTTTATTTATCAGACTAGCTTTTGCCCGCGACTTCGTCCGCGTTTCCGTCGTTTTTCGTAAAAAAGTACCATTATGTCCTTCCTCACGGTTCAGTGGTTTTGATGTAACAGACAGATTAACTTTCGTATTTTAGTAGGGAAATACAATATGTCAATCCACAATACTGTTGAAAAATATCGCAAAAAGGAACCGCAGAATATTATTATTAATAGCTGTGCCCGCGACTCCGTCAGCGTGTAACTCCTTGTATGTTATTAAGTTAATGTATTGGTAATATTGTTTAGATCACTTTCACATGAGGCTTAAGTAGGTACCTATAGCGTTCTATAGGTAAAACTTCAGCCCAAAGTTTCCGGGTAAAGTATGTTGAAAGTTGACCCGTCCGGCACGTGAACATAAAGATTTCTAGAACTGCTAACCCGGGAAAGAGCGACATATAACTGACCATGCGAGAAACAACTGACACCGAGATCTACTCCAGCAACACGAAAATTCTGCCCGTGAGCCTTATTAATTTAGTAGTCACTTAAAATAAATACCTAACTACTATAATTAATAAAAGTATCTACGCTTTTACCTACTCAATATAAAAATAAAATTGATCATAAATTAGTCAAAACTTACCTATCGGTATCTAAAAATCTATGCGTACCTACTACTTCCCCTAAAAAGAAATAAAATGCGAACTATTAATAATTTGTAATTTGAACGAATATTTAAACACTACCAAAATAACTACTTAATACCTATTTTATAAAATATAACAACAAAAGAAATTCAAATAAACTATTTAAAGACTTAAAAGTCACGCTGATAAGCACGGTTTGTTAATATCAATTATTGTCTATCAATAAGGTCGAACGCTGAACGCATCAACAGCCAAATATTGAATGAAGCTCGCTCCCGTTACACAAAAATAATCCTTATGGCATGATTCAGTATTCACGCGCAGCTTATTAGCGTATTTCATATTTGGTTCAGTTTGATGTTTCTGTACCGATTACTATGATTCTTTTTTTATTGAATGAGTAATAATATTAACTTCTTATAATTAGGGATGAGCGAGAGTATTATAAACGTAAGAGTAAACAAATATAATCAGAAAGCTCCGAACTGCTAAGCTATCGGGAGTTACACGTGTTATTGTGAGTCAACCATAAAAGATAGACTTATGCTGCTGTGGGATATTCTTTAGATAATTTTATGTAAAACATTTCCGTCATAAATGATTTCTATGTAGCTTTAACCATTAAGGCTACACACGCGACGGAATCTTAAAAAATGGAGCAACTTCTCCCGTTTTCCCAACATTTCCCTTCACTGCTCTGCTCCTATTGATTGTAGCGTGATGAAAAGTATACTATAACCTCCCCAGGAGTATGAAGAATAATTGTACCAAGTTTCGTTAAAATCCGTCGAGTAGTTTTTGTTTCTATAAGGAACATACAGACAGACAGACAGACAGACAGACAGACAGACAAAAATTTTACTGATTGCATTTTTGGCATCAGTATCGATCACTAATTACCCCCTGATAGTTATTTTGAAAATATATATCATGTACAGAATTGACCTCTCTACAGATTTATTATAAGTATAGATAACGAGATCCATAGTGTTAGTAAACAATAAAATAACTTATATCTAGTGTTAGTCATTGAAATATTATATAACAGAGAACACAGACTAAAGTACTGTGAAAAGGACATCCCCAAACTAATGTTCATTGATTGTCCTTCTCACAAAACCTTTAATTATCGGAGAGTCGACACTCTCCGCCACAGTTTTTAGGATGCTGTTGCCACTCGCCCGCAACCTAATAACCCGTTAATGAAACCCGTTTTAAAAATAAAATATGGTGGTAATAGACCAACACATCTACTCCAAAATTGGTATTTTATTAGTTGCATACGTACAGCTTGTGCCAAAGGGATAACTCCATGATTGTTCAAGAGTTATAAAACTGAATTTATTATCCGAGAACACATGATACCAATTTAATGCTCTAATAAGTTTAAAAACTATTTATATGTAAATTGTCTCCCACACCCAATCATTTTAATCAAGTCAGCATGAAATTATTAAAATGGTCGTCTGGTCCTTTGGGCTTTTTGTACTCCTGGCAACTACTTAAGGATTTCACCGGTCAACATATTTTTTGTAACTATGTAGTAAACATTGCCGTTCAATATTTGTTGTTAATTAAGTAATTAAATAATAATTAATGAAATAAAATGTAATAACATGAGGCTTAAACTATAAAGTAACTGTAGAATGTGAGTGTAGGAGTAAGTATTAGGTAAACTTCTGTTTAAACTTCGGGGATCACAGACGTGAAGTTATTTTATGTTTAAATACAAAAGACAAAAGGCGTAAGTATGTGGAAATATCAACTAAAGATACCATTGAGACAAAGACGCTCAATGCTGGTAAATGCAGTCTAAATCGATTTCCACCGGTCACGTGGAAAGCTCAGATAAGAAAGTGCGACAACATTGACCCAATCGTTCCAAAAGGGGTGGCCCGTGGCTCGTGGAGTCGTGGCTCATTGTGACACCTTATCTATCGAGCCATCTCAAACGGGGGATGTTACGAACCAATTTGTCGTAGTCGTGAAATTGGAAAATTCAATTTCAGACGTATTTGCTGCGATCTACTTTGGTTGTAAAAATAGCTCATTGGTTTTGAAGGTTTCGCGTTTTTTTGACGTGTGGAGGTGGATGTGGATATTGAGATATGGAAATTAATGAGGAGTGTCAATGTTATGATCGAAGTTTGTTATCAAAGGATCGGAAAAGCAGAAGAAAAATAATAACAATTTGCATTCTTTCGTGTAGATATACTAATATTATAAAGAAATAAAGTTAGTAAGGTTACCAATCTACTAATCCGAATTCGAAAATTCTTTCACTATAAATGTGTTTGTAATAAAAGCCACATATATAAAATCTGGTATATTATTATATATGTTCCTCGGCCTGCAAATACTTGAAAAAGATACTGTTTGAGCTGATATGAAAGATTAAGTGTGTTTACTAATTGACATCGAGTTAACTTAACCGAGCGACGAGAACGCCAAAGAAAGTCTTTGACGTTGTTCGGCGATGCCTTGGCACTGAGATAAATTAGGTATATTCTGTTTTGAACTCGAAATGAAAAATAAATCAAATACTAAAGTATTAACAAGAAAAGTGAAGCTATCGTAAAACTCTTATAAACCCGGGTTTCTTAAAAAAATATAAGAACTGATCACAAGTCGCGAAAACAAAATAAAATAACATTTAAGTCGGCCCAACTTTTCCTGTAGGTAAACAAAATATCATGGAGCTTATAAAAGCTATTTTTCTTTATAAATAGTCAATGTTCTAACAATAGAACATTGTCTATATCTGTAGGTATTTCATTTGTAAAACCACTTGGTAAGAATTACAGAAGCCACACTTCGAACAACACCAGTCATGATGTTTCTTACAATGTGTAGGTTCTTTGGTCAGAGTAATCTAATTTGGTTAGAAAATCGTAAAACTATTTAGTATTTATGTAAGTAAATCTCTCCCGCAAGGTCGCTAGAACATAGCATACAGCTGACTGAAATTTGGATAGGTGTATGTGTATGTCTATACTTAACTGATTTGAAACTAAGTAACACATTCTTCTTAGGAGATCAATTTATCTATTATTTTCTTTGCATAGTTGAACGCCAAGTTTACAAATCGTTATCTTCAGACTTTCTGGACAAATGGCTAAAACACCTTTAAAAAACACAAGGTTCTTGAGCTTGTTATAAATTTATCCGGTTACCCTTCTGCATTTACTTTTTTATGAAGGAACAATGTAGCGAAGTCATGGGGCGACTCGGTTTCCGCTACATAAAGCCGCGAGAGGGCGCCTCCATCGATCGGTGAGGTGGTTCCGTAGCACAAGAATGTAACAAACGTGATAAAATGTTTAGGTTTTATTGAGCAGAGATGTGAGATGTGGGAACTGGAATGGAATAAATTGTAAAGTAAATTATTTGAATACAATTTTTACATGTCGTTTGCCATATTACAGAATAAACAAGCGTGCGTTATTGCATTGTATTAAGACAGCAGTCTACGTAATATATCCATTTTTGCTGAAGATATTTAAGCAAATCCGAAAACGTAATAACAAAAACACTTTCAACTTCTTATTTATCCACCCAAAATAATACACGAACAGTCCACCTCCAGAGTTAATAGAAAGCCAACAGTTCAAGCTCTCAACAAAGCTTAAATCTGTTAAGAAAGTATTAGCATAAGCGAGATAGCCTGGCCAGGACGTGAACAATGCAGGCTAACTGTTGCCACCCCCTTGCTTAAATTATACACCAGCCAGTATTGTTCAAAGTGGTATGGAACCTCTATGTAGGTTTGTTTAGAGGATACCATATTGTTTAACTTCAAATAATACAACAATAGTGCTGTACATTTAAGTAGGTAGTGTTTTCATTCGTAAACCACTAGTTCCTAAAGACTAATATGCTTAGAAACTACTACAAGCAGATTAGTCTACACTGAGTTAAATATCCTACAATTACACGTATAGGTACGACAATGACTGCTAGGTACAATTCTGAAAAGAAATTCATTGACTTTGTATTTAGCACGAAGAAGCCGTGAGAGGAACACATTGTAATCACTGCAGTATGGTTTTCCGAATTAAAGACGAAAGGAGTTTTTAAATCAAACAGAGGCTAAAAAAACCATGGATAGAATCCACAACAAACTGCGTGACTACATAAGGAAAAAAAACTTTGACGGATCTTGCATACAAATAGAAAAATAAATACTAAAGCGTGACAAATGCAAAACATTACAAACAAGACTTTGATGACCAGAAACAAGCATTGTTTATGTCAGACAAAAAACAAAACCCAGTCCGCTTTTGTTTCGAGCGAGAAAAATGTAATAAACGGCTACAAAGACACCATTTCTTAAAAAAGATTTATATGTAAATGATATTAAAACGTGACGGGAATTTTGTAATTTTTCTCAAGAAACATCAACGTCACTTGAATGTTAAAAACGTGATTTGAAGATGGGTTTGGAAGATTTATTTTCGCGCGAAAGAAAACTTGGGAGGAAGTGGAAAATTAAATTCTAACTCATTTAAATTCAAGTCAAGTACGTAATAGGGTTCTCAGTTCTCACACATTACTCTTTTAATGATGCTTTAATAAATACAGGCCTATTGCAAAGAGCTTTCTTTACTCTTGTTGGTGATTACAAACTACCTAGTCCGAAGTGGAAATTATGTATTTTCTACTACTCCGCTATTTTCTTCTGATTAACTTAGTTGCTAATTATGTTTCTGCCTACCCCCATGAGAAAAGGGCGTGAGTTTACGTATGTATGTAATTTCGTTGCGGGATGCAAAAAATGTTTCTCTAGGACTTCGTCGAGCTTCATTGTCGCGGCGCTTTTCTTGTGGTCGCCACTGCTGATTCTGGATTTTAGGAGTTAAAGTGGTTTCGGAATAATGTGACGGATCCGATCATGCACCTAGGTAAGCAAATAAGTAGTTTTTTACTTCCCTCAAGCTTACCTGAGAATTATTAAGAAAACATTCACGCCTAAAAGTTTACTTTCCTACACTCAAACAGTAAAAAAAAAACATTTTTTTACAATTCATGAAAGAATTTGTGAATGCAGAGTTCCAGACTGGCAAACAAACCCGAAACCACAAATAATAGGACTGGCGCAACACAATTAATTGGTTAGACGAGTGGTCGAATGAAGTTCATATTTTGTTCATCAAATTGATTTTCAGAAATGGCTAACCACTGCTATTGAATACCGTATTGGTATTTCAGTATCCCTGAAATAGCATCAATTATTTTACTGTTTTTCACAATCAGTAAAATAAATGTGCATGTTTCCATGGGGCTAATGGTGATACCCATATAAAAAATATAAATAGAAACTCTGAACCACGGAAAACCAACGCTCTGCTAAGATCCGCACATATTCCTGTAGCCTCATCTACATTCATACATCTGGTCATATATTATACGAAACCATTGGCACTTTTATTAGCGATCCTACTTATCATCGTAACAACAAACCCTCATACTAAAACCCCGACTGATACTGATAATAATGCAATACCCACTGTAATAGCCAGCGGCTGAAAACATAAAATGAGCCTAAAGAAACATTTTATTGCGACCACAACTCTACTTACTTTACTTTATGCTATCCGTAAACATTTGGTTCCGCGGATAAGTAGATACGGGAAGTTTATGATTAGGTATATAATATTTTATATTTGGTATTAACATCTGTCTTCCAAACGCTTTCTTATGTGTAAGAAGGCGTTATAGGACTCGGTAGAAATTCATTCTTTGAAATTACTTAACCATTTGTTCAGGTTCTCTATATTGTGCTTACGTCGTCGTCGTGTCGTGATATTTGACCGTCAACGACGATTTAAGCTTTTCGACACTATAATACTCGTATTATACAAAGGTAAAGTTTGTTTGTAGAGGTTAAACTTCGGAACTACTGAACTGATTCCCGAAAATTATTTTGTTAACGGCAAGCTATCATTTATTTAAAACGTTCCCGCGGAATCAGTTTTGTCTATAATCCGAGTAAAGCTGCGGGCAAAAGCTAGTCATTGATAATTATCTTACTAAACGTACTAAAACGAACGGAACAAATTCGATCTTAAAATCAAGAATTTTGCCTGAAACCTCCAAACTTCTTCAATTTATCCATTAATTTGTGTCAACATTAAATTCGCAAAGTCAACGTTACTCAATCAGCGATACCGCCTCACGGCAAATGTTTACCGGTAATTACCGAAGTGAAACTCGCGTCAAAAGAAGTCAGCATTACCATAGAAGGGACAGTTTCGCCTAGTCACTCGGTATAAATAGATCCCTGCGTACCACGATACAATGTTTGATTTATTACGATGATAGCCTGTTGAGTAAAATATTATGAAGGCGGTAGCAAACGATGGGGGAGGATTGTACGTAAAGTTAATTTTGACCGTGAAACTACTAAGTTTGTATTGACGGGTTCGGAAATAGCGGTCTATAGATCACTTGTTTATTTCCGGTACATACATCAGTTTTGAGACGACTCGAAGGACCAAAAAAAGTGGATCTACAAATATTTTTCTCTCTCGTCTCTGCTATTTATGGTCGCAGTAGAGAAATATACGTTTCAAAGTCAACGAATAAATGCCGAACATGTCATAAATTGTAGTTTTATTACAAGCATGTTTAATACGATACTCGGATACTTGACCTAGCAAAGATATCAGTAAATATTACTTAGTTGGTAAAGAAATATACCGACAAAAATTAGAACGGAAGACCGTCCGGTGAAACACTTCCTATAAAGTTCTTTATATGAGTGACGTGATAATATTCCATTCGGCTTCGATTCATCAGCGATGAGTCAACGTTACCCGAAGTTTACACTTACTCCCGTTACGGGTGCCATGTGTCAGCTATTTTTGTACGTGCCTAGCTATTAAATGTACGTGCCCAGGCACTTTTAATTTATGCCTTAGAAGAAGTTAATGAGTCCTTACCTCTGTCCTTATTTTTAAGAAGTCCTGACAACTTGAAAAATAAATAAAAACAAAGCAATGTTATTACTTTCCTTTTAAATCGCTATTAAAAAAAACTTGTAGTAGGTATACAAGTGAAGCGAAACTCTGAATTTTGTAATTTTACCTTACAATAATACAAAATTTAGGGTAACGTATAAGGTAACAAAATATGTGCTAGTTTTATTCACAGAAGGTAAGGAAGATACTCCCAGAAAAAAAAATTGACGGTACCTATACCATACAGATATTTGCATAAATGATGCTATTTATAATTCAGTTCTACATTTCGACTCAGTTAAACTATAAACTGAGCACTATACAAATTAACCCTTTCAATGCCGCTCTCCCAGTTTCTAGTAATCTGTCAAAAGCCAGACTTCAGCTTCGTGTGTAATGGAAATTTAATCGTAATTGAATGCACGTCACCATTTATCTGCCAGTCAGCTTGTATTACCGTGACTTCTAATATGATTTAGATAAATCGCTTTTGAATGGGAACGACGTGTGTGTTTTGGTAAGTAGGAGCTTAAAGTTAGATGTTATATCTGATCCAATAAGTTCGATGTGATGTCTTTATTATTTGAAGCTAGAGATTTCTGCTGATGTCATGATAACCTACATGTTGCAGATTACGTTGTAAAGATGTGTGGGGTTTAATTAATGTGAACTATAACTGTATCTAATACTTGAATTGAAAACAAATAAAGTGACATCAAAAGCAAACGGTGGAATTAATATCATCAGACTAAAACAAATCCAATTATATATAGAATAGAAATTGCAAACATATTCAATTTATTCAGAGATAAATAAGCCTGTGAGGCCTACATTTGGTTTTATATCTATTTATCCGCGGCATCTCGCAAACGACGAGCCGACGAAATTTGAATAATCACGACGGCAGCTGTGCAGCTTAGGCTACGACCAAGAATATCGTTTTATGGTAAGCTAAGCCATGGTAAGATGGAGTTGGAATCCTAATTCGAGTGAGGATGGTAATGCCCACGGTTGTGTGACAGAAACCTGCTTTTAATTTGAAGCTTAATTTCTGGGTTGAAAGTGGGCGGAGTCGGAAACTCAAATGCGTGGCATGCAGAGAAGGGTTGGATTTAAATACCAATTTACATTGTTAAGAGGTATTTATAAAAATGTGGTATTCGAATCGTTTATAATATGCACAGAAAAAAGGTTGTCGCGTAACCAATGACCAAGCAAATAAGATGCGATGTACATTGCCTGTAGCAAGAAGAATGTAAGATCTATCTAAACCCACACATTCAAAGAATCCAGCAACAAAGAATACACTACGATTACCTTAACACCATTTCTGGAGGAAAGCACATAAAGCATCTGCTACATAAGCGATTCATTTTTAATGCTGTCCAATAAAATGCCCAATATAAGGTAGATGTGTCTTGTCGGTAACCGAACAGCTGTCGCGATGTATTCCTTCGTCCGTCGTCCGCAAGAGCCCCGGGCTTGATGCTCGGGATGTTATCACTCAATAATAAGATAGAGAAGGTCCACTCCGACACTCCGTGCTATGAGAGATAATAGTGATCTCAGACATACAGGTGCAAAGCTAACAATGGTATCGTAACTGCCTTGTGAGATAGCACAACCACATTTTAATTGCAAACCAGGAAGATTGCAGTCTGCGTTAAACCGTAGCATGGTAATTTGGAAGACACAATCAAAGCACTGGCTAGATAGCAAGGAGTACCTATATTCGTATAACTATTAGACAATGGGGAAAGGATCGAACAAAAAGGCTAACAAACTTTTATTCACCCAGTAATAAAAGTGGTCCTTCTGTACTACAATATTATAACTATTTATGTTCCGGAATAATACTCAACGCTTCCCTAGACAACCATAGGACCGCACATTTGAGAACTTTCGGCTATTTGGGTACCGTGTTAAATGAAACAAGTGAAATATATGATGCGGTCACGGTGCTGCAACCAAGTTAGTTTACGCCACTTTGGGAAAAGTTGGCTTTATTAGCAAAGTTAAAAAATTCTCGCGAATTTCCTGTTTTGTTATTTTGTATATTATTCATCTTACAAGCAAGGTCTTGTGCGGCGAACTACAAAGTAACATTCGATTTATGTTCTTCGTACTTTTTAATCCTAAACATGTTTGTATTCTGTTGAGAAGCTTGTGGACTTTGTAGCGTACCCAAACTAACTTTCTGTCGTCGAAAAGGTAAGAAAATCCATGAGCGATGACCAGAAAGTTGTAGTTTGTGAACAAGTTTCCTCCCCTAAGTTAACTCTGCCGTCGCGGTCGTTTCGACGTATCGTGCAATGATTGAGATTCATTTGCTGGATTTTCTTTTTTGTAGAATAAGGAAAAGGTGGCAAAAAAGATTGAGGGAGTCGAACGTGTTTTTGTGGAACCTCTGCTTACTGAACGCTTAGGAATTGATAGATTGTCTTCGTGTAAATCATACTGTCATTTAATGTGTTTTGATTTGGTAACTTCCTTTCGAATCCTTATGGCAAAATTACATATAAAGAATCACAAAGTTTATCCTTACACATTATTTCCCGGAAGACCGTAGAATGGAGTCCTAAATAATTGTAAGCCGTAAATAAATTCGTTTCCCGTTGACCTGGGACATAAAGCAGTCGGGTAAAAACAGACCTTTAGTGGTTCTTTCATCCCACACAAATCGTAAAAGTCGGCCAAGGGAATACTTTCTGTTCTTTACTAATAAATAGACCCTATATACGCTACATTGCTAAGGCACGGGATGGTTGCTTTAGCTGGTTAAAGCTGAAGTTGAACCCTAAGAGTTCTGTTCTGATTAATTTAACCAAAACTAGAACTTATTTCAATGTCGGCAGGAGTTCATGAAGAACCAACCCTGCTTTTCTCACACCACACGAGTCGTATCTCAAAAGCAAACATCGTCAACCTGTCTTCAGAATATTAAACACATTAATAACATGCTGCAGTGTTGCAGGAGTTGCAGGGTAGCAGTGTGGCGGTCTACCACGGCCGTCTGCTAAGCTGGCATGCTCATAATAAAAGCTCATTTTATGCTAATATCAGCGCGGGCGGCGGCAACTATTTGTGCAATTTGAGCAGTCCTAAGTGCGGAAGGCAAATCACTACTAAATATTCATGCTGCCGTAATGTTGTTGGGTTCAGCAGTTTTTAATGAAGGTGATTTTGTGGTGTGGACAATTAGGCCTGTTGGAGGTACGCGACTTCTTAATGGCTTGGTAAGTGCCGCCTATCTATATATGCGGGGTTGGGAATTTGGAAAATGAAATAGGTACTGTTACAATTGGTATTTTAGTTTCTCCATCAAGTATATCCACGCCAAACTTTGTTTCGCAAGCCATTCATTAAATGTCGTGAAAATTAATAAAACTTTATTCCTCTAGAAGCAATGTTATCTAACAATAACCTACCCTGTAATTGGACACGTGCCTCTGCCTCACCAAAAACGGCGAATATGCGTAACTAACCGAATCGCGGAAAAATGCAAAAGGAAAACCTCCAAGGTTTCACATAACAAGCGCCGGACCGCAATAAAACACCTGCAATCCCGAGCTTCTTTCTTTTAACGTCTAACCTCCCTGCCCACTCCCTTCACACCCCACTCCCCCCTACTTCCTAGCGTGTCGCGTAAACAGGGGAAATTCGAACAAAGAAAATACAGGAGCAATTTGCAAGCTTCCACGACAATACGAAATTTTGCGCCAAAGTTGTAGTTGTTCCAAAGTTGACTAGGTACAACAATTATTCGTGTTCACAATGCGGAATTAGCTCGTCATGTAAATTAAGCTGTTCTCCCACTGACTGATTATAAAGCTCGGCTTTCGGCTTCCAATTTAGTCGGCGATACGGTGAAATGGATCGGTGTGAAAAAGCTAGCGGTGCAAATTGCATGCATATAGCACTGAATTGCACGTACCTATGCCGAATTGGATTGATTGTGTCTGCTGTACAATTGTACATATCCACGTTAAATCTCGTTTGAACATATTTTTAATTCATTTGAATAAATGCGTAATAAAGGTCTATTTTGAAACTAAATCTGATATAATTAGTACAAATCACAAGGGACAGAAACCTCTACAATAGCGCTGATTACAGGCTACGAAACACGCCAGCCCATGACAAAATACGAATATATTATTTCGTATTAGTTAAAAAGTATGTTTTACCTAATAAAGATGATTGTTATTAAAATCAATTGAATTTTATAATCAAGATTAATTTAACAATTGCATTCAGACATGTGTGTAATTCTAGGCATGTAGGTAAAAGCTGGGAGTTGTGACTCCTTGCCTTATCCTTCGAGCGATAACTAGTCTTTAACGTATTGCCTCATTGATTCTAAAAACCTTAGTGTCTAGACCACCAGCTGCTACCCTCGCCACGATATGTCAGCTCTAATTAAACTTAGTACGTAGCTCATATCAAACGGTGGCGGTAACGAGGTGATTTAAAGCGAACTCATCGACGCGGACCGCCGTGAAATTAGTCGCACGTCGCGCGCTCAAGTGTTTGCGCGGATATTGACAATGCTGTGCCGATTGGCGGATACATAAGTACATGTGTCGGTAATTGAATGTTCACAGTTGTTTGATGTTAGGTAGGTACCAAAAGAAGAATGAGGTACCAAATATAACTGAACGAGAGCAAAGCTAAATTTTCCTCTCATTTCTGGACATAAAAAGGTTTGTGTCTGAAATAAAATCGCATGTTGTGTAGAGCAGGTTGTAAAAATATTCTGGATGATGCAAACTCTTGCCATCTTATAAACATCGGTTAGCTTACAGGTAGTTTATGCTTTAACATCGGAAAATCTTCCAAATAATGTCCAAAGGCGAATATGTAGAGACGAGAAGATTTCAAAAGAAAATAAGTCTAAAGTCTTCTACATTTCTACAAAAATTGTTAAAGATGCAGCGAATTCGAAATGTCTTTTGAGTATTTCGTTATAAGGAATATTATCTATAGCTTAGAGGTATGTGATTAACAAAAATTCTCCCAAATAACTGACAAAGATCGTATTTTCTCTTTTCCCACTCAACAAAGCGAGCGGATGTGAAGCTAGTTGCACATCGTCAAGTGTTTGTCGCGCGGATATTAACAATGCTGTGCCTATCGGCGAATACATGTGTCGGTAATTGAATGTTCAACGTTGTTTGATGTTCGCTACAACCTTTGAGTATGGCTGGCTGTATGTAGACGAGGAAATAAGGCTTGCCGATATGAACCTAGAGTTACGGACCATTTGTTATGTTTTAGAAATGTACAAATACGGAATTAATATGAGAGATGCAGTAGAACCTTGTGGGAGCTCATCATATTTTGTAAATTACTAATATTTGAGGCAGAGATTTGGTGTGATTTAACGTACAGAAAATTACAAAAGATTGATTTTTTCTTAGTAAAGATGGACTGTTAAGAACTCAACATTTTCTAGTACCTACTTATAATGTTGCATACGCAACATAGGTTGGAAGACTACGAAATAATTATTTTTTAAAACTGTAGCACTGTTAGACAAAGCGAATGAAGTTTCAGAACACAAAGCTACAAACTCACATCACATGTTTGTATTTCCATTCTGGGTATCCAGTATATTAAAATCGTCACAATTCTGCGACATCTCTTTTCCATCCTTTGTCTACCACAAAAACTCCAAACAAACAAAGTCCGTTTCCAAAACTACTCTCTCCTTGTTTTTCGTCGTGCTCTTTTTAAAACTGTTGTGCCTTATATCTATGGGTAGAACGAAAGCTTACAAACAGAATAGTGTACTTTATGTTTCCACAGCGAGCTGAAACAAAGGCCTGTTGCTCGTTGCCTGTCCATATGTCACTGTGTTCTGACTAGATAGCAAAATGAAAAACAAAAAAGTTAGAGCCGACCATTGAGGTATAATGTACTACGTACTAGAGAAGACGCCTCAAAGTGATTTTTTTAACACACGTTGCGGTGCGTGCACTACACCTCATTTAGTCTATGCCGAGCGGTTGCTGCGACATGACATATTTGAGTGAAGTTTTGTTGTCTAAAATATGCCTTTGTGTGCATTTAGATACTGTAGAAATAATTCAATAAATATAAGTAAAAGTCAAGGAGTGACTTTTCACCAGTAAAAATAACTAGTGTCTTTAAAACACACATAATTTAATTATATTTTTTCCATTGCAATATGTCATCGCGGCGGCCATTTTTACGTGAATGTCAAAGAATAAAATGCTCAGACCAGACACTATCGACGTATTCAATGCTTGGCCATGAATCCTCTACATGCGAGTCAAAATAAAATTGATAGTAGATTGTATAATATTTGCTTATGTATCAAAACAATTAATAGAAAAGTTAAAATGTGAAGATTGCATTGCTAGTTTGACTATACTATAAACTTCCACTTCACACATCTATCATAGGTACGTAATTTAATACGGCAAAGTGGTCTTGCCCTGAAATGTGATTTTAGTTATATGTCCGTAAACACCGTAAAGCATTTAATTAGGAAAGAAGTATTTGCAAATTTGAATCAACATTCACTGAATCAGCCGTCAATATTCAATCACAGATAAAATAAAAATTATTGTTACAGTTTAAGTAAATTTTTATTTATTTTCTAAGTACATACGTACAATATCAAGTAGGCTGAATAATAACATTATGTCGCATCTGCACGTATTGTTAATAATCTATGATAACATGACACCCCCGCCTGCCCCGCTGTCATCAAGTGCGCGCACATTATTTTGTTTGAAATACACACATCAAAAGTGTCTAGGGATCAAGCATTTTTATGCGGATTTCTTGAGATTGAGATGTGGCTTTGTAATAAATTTATGATTTTATAAATTTATATGGATCCTTTTTGGTGCATTTGAATCAGGAACTGTCAATCAAATTCGAGTAAAAGATGAAAATCAGCTGTCAATATTTTCCCTATAAAAACATACAACGCATTGAAGACATTATTAGTGCTACTGTTTCCCTACTACTGATTAAAACCAACGTTATTATGGAGCGGCGACGTCATTTAAGCAGGGAAGAAATGCTCAGAGCCGTGAGAATGATAGAAGCTGGTTCCCGGCAACGTACTGTGGCTTTAGCTCTGAATACAAGTCAGAGTGTTATCAGTCGACTTTAGACACCCGCCATGATGTTAGCCGTTAGGCTTCATCACTCTTCAGGGAACTTAATTAGCGACCAAACAGTCAGAAACCGCTTGCATGAAGTGAACCTTCATTCCCGAAGACCGCTACGGGTACCACCTATAGCAATGCACAATCGTAGGATTCGATATTAATGGGCTCTTGAACACAGAAATTGGGCAGATGAACAATGGCGTTTCGTGTGCTTTTCTGATGAGTCTCGTTTTGGTATGAGACCGGATACAAGACGTATACGACACTGGAGAACCCCTGGACGCCAACAGCGATTAAAATCCTGCCAGGAAGTCCATCCTTATAGTGGTGGAACCATCATGGTATGGGCGGGTATTTGGATCGGCGGAAGAACTGAGTTGATTTGGATCAGAGGCAACCTCAACGCTCAAATTTATGCTGAGACGATTGTATCAGACGTCATCGTTCCTCTACAAGTGCAAATCGGTCCCTTATTTCAGTTAATGCATGATAATGCACGACCGCACACCGCAAGAGTTGTAAGACAGACTCTCGCCGCAGCTAACATCAATGTCCTGCCCTGGCCTGCTCAGTCGCCAGACTTGAACCCGATTGAGCATGCATGGGATATGCTACAGAGAAGAGCTCTGCCGAATATGGAGGGTATCCAGTCGCAAGAAGACCTTTTTTTGTTGTTGCAACGAACATGGGCGGCCATTCCACAGCGTGATTTGGATGAACTCATTTTGAGTATGCCAAACGGATGTTCTCGTGTTGTTAGTGTTCGCGGTAGAAACACGGATTATTAATTGTTTAAGTTACCCAATAAAATTTTAAAGAAAACTGTTATTTCAGTCTTTTTTTCGAACTTTAATGTTAGTGGTTCAAATGTCAAAAATCCCTTTATTAGGAAAATGGCAAATTTCTTTATTAATGCAAAGGTGACTTGGTTTATCGTTACTGTGACAAACGAAAACACTTTATTTGATGAATCCTTAAAGAAAATTTTAATTAATATCAATCAGGAGAAAAGTTATTGCAAAAATATATGTTGATCCCTAGACACTTTTGATGTGTGTAGCTTCTCTAGTACCTAGTACATTATACCTCAATGGAGCCGACTCCAATGTCAGTAAATTACTTACTCTGTGTCTGTATGTAGAACAGTGAGTAAAGAGATAGACGTATATTTTTTTTATATGGCGAGCTCATTTGTGGTTTACAAATTAGATCGAAAGTCTCAGGTAGTAAGCTATAAAGTAGTACCAAGTAAGTAGTAGTAGTAAGTAGGGCTTTTAGGTGATTTTTCCAGTAAAAAAATAGAAATGATCGGATACGAAATAAGTTAATTATTAATATTATTTCAAACACGTTTCCTAACCACGTTATGCAAATATTTAAAATTATTATTCATTACATCGCATCGTTGAAAAACCCTTACAGATAGAGTAGGTAGGTACCTACATATAATAGCTACAGGAAAATATTTCACATTCAGAGCCACGTGTTCTCTCAAATAGAAAACTTCACATCACACATTCTCAGAATCTGTTAAGTCATCAGAATCTCGACGTTATGAGTATCAACTTATATAGCTTTACAAGGAAATCCAACATCTGGTTCTATCTATCCAAAGTTTAATCCTGTTAGGAAATAACTTTGTTCAGAAATAAAACTTCGTCTCACCTTTTCAAAACTGACAAAGATCGAACTTTCAAAACCGAGAATTCAGCAGATGTCGATTAGACTCTAATTTTATAGCCTCAAAGTTGCCACAGACTATTAGCATGTAAGTAAACGAATTGCCATAAACTGGCAGTTGAAAACACAAGTTTAATGCGGGCGAAGCCGCAAATAGAGACTAGCAAACTACGGCTACTAGACGCTAGTAATCGGTACACCACCACAAATAGTAACGAACCGTCACTAACAAGTTTGTAAAAGGCGGAATAATCGTTTAGACTTCTGCAGCCAAAAGCCTTTATAAAAGACATTTCACTATCCATTACCTCTTTTCCATAAAAACGTTTTAGGAAAGCTGAAAGTAATCTCCAATGGACAGCACAAATGTTGGTTTTATACAGAAGTTATGATACAGTTTCAATGAGCCGCGAAGCTGAATGTTCGCGTCAAGTCAATGAGTGGAATAATATCACAATGCAGGGATCAGACGAGTGACGGGGTTACTGACAACTGTTTGGCTTGCGTTGTGGATTGTGGTTAAGCGGTGTGTTGGCTCGTAAACTCAGAATGACCGAGTGTAGTTGCTACTATGCGGCTTGTGTGAGTTATTTTACGTAACACGTTGGCTTTGAATGGTTAGCCTTTTGTTGGTAGTAGGTAAATTAATCCTGTTTATTAATGTTAATAGCGTAGCTGCAACTTTACAAATACACTAGCAGTAGCCCGCGACTTCGTTCGCGTAGAAATTTTGACTCTCTTGTCTGGACTGCCTGTGGATGGTACTATGTCAAATCGAATGTCAAATGCCAATCGAAGCGATTATATTCCCTTAAACCAGCCCTGTCGTAAAATATATTCCTACCTGAAATGTCTTAACTATATTCTATCTCTCTGCCAATTTTCAGGTACAAAAAGCCAAGGATTTCATATGGACTTACGGGAGCCCTTAGTCCAGGTCTTCCTTACAAATTTCTTAGCTTAGATCTCCAACTCCTAAACTCTAGACTTGTTAAATTTCAGGTTGTTAGTACAAAAAAAAACAGTACATTTTTACAAACATGTGAAAGCCCTCAGACCTCCTTATTCTGGCCATGTTGCTAAACTTGCTAAATCTGTTCTTAGTCAACGTCTACTAACTATAAAGTACCTTCCTGCCAAAATTGTAGCACAAAAAAAGGAGGGATTGTCATACAAACTCGCGTGAGCCCTTAGACCTCCCTAGTCCAGCCCTGTCGCAAAATCGGTTCTTAGCAAACTTCTACTCACCTACTACGTCCCTGCCAAAATTCAAGTTAGTAGCACACAAAATGATGGACTTTTAAACAAACTTGCGAGCGCCCTTAAACCTCTCTAATCCGGCCCTGCCACAAAACCTGTACTTAGCAGAGTTCTACTAACTATAAACTACGTGCCTGCCAAAAATCAAGTTTGTAGCACAATAAATTAAGGATTTTCTTACGAACTTGCAAGAACCCTTAGACCTCCCTAATCCGGCCCTGTCACAAAATCTGTTCTTACCAGACGTCTACTAACTATAAACTACGTCCGTCTCAAAAATCAAGTTTGTAGCTCTAAAAATGAAGGACTTTCATACAAACTGGCGGGAGCCCTTAGACCTCCCTAATCCGGCCCTGTCTCAAAATCGGTTCTAAGCAGACGTCTACTAACTTTAAACTACGTCCCTGCCAAAAATGAAGATTGTGGCACAAAAAATTAAAGACTTTCATACAAACTTGCGAGGGCCCTTATACCCTAATCCGGCCCTGTCGCAAAATCCGTTCTTAGCAGACGTCTACTAACTATAAACTACCTCTCTGCCAAACATCAAGATTGTAGCACGAAAAATTAAGGACTTTCATACAAACTTGTGAGGGCCCTTAGACCACCCTAATCCGGCCCTGTCGCAAAATTAATTCATAGCAGACGCCCACTGACTATAAACTACGTCTCTGCCAAAAATCAAGATTGTAGCACGAAAAATTAAGGACTTTCATACAAACTTGTGAGGGCCCTTAGACCACCCTAATCCGGCCCTGTCGCAAAATTAATTCATAGCAGACGCCCACTGACTATAAACTACGTCTCTGCCAAAAATCAAGCTTGTAGCATAAAAAAATAAAGGACTCTCATTACAAACTTGCGAGGGCCCTTAGATCACCCTAATCCGGCCCTGTCGCAAAATCCGTTCTTAGCGGACGTCTACTAACTATAAACTACCGCCCTGCCAAAAATCATCTTTATACGTTTAGCGGTTTTCGAGATTTCGTGATGAGTGGTTTTCGCTTTTATTATAGAAAAGATAACAGTAACGCTGGCTCACAAACCTTAAGTTTCTTTGATTAAATTCTGCCTTTTTTTCACCAAGAGCTCGAAAATACGATACACTGAAGTAAAATCGACAGAAACTGTAAGTTAAGCAATCAACTCTATCAATTGCACTTGAATATCACGAGATTTGCGAACAAATCTCCTACAGATTACATCGAAGTGTGGGCGGAGACACGTGTTTTGAAATGTAGAGCGCATTAACAACAATTTGTGCGTTGTCATACTACGAGACCGATATGTTCCCTAAAACGTTCCCTCCGCGTTATAGACATGATTTATAGCACGTGATTCCTGTTTAAAGCCACCCCTGATGAAAATACTTGACTGATCAATATTTTAAAAATGTATTCGTTAAAAAAGTAAAGGTCTCCACTGAAAAACATTCCTTGCCTACGAAATTCTATATTGTCCCCAGGTCAGACAAAATATGAAACTTTTCTATCGACTATTGTCGCAACTTTCGCTCGAAACTTCGCAAAATCTTTTCACAAGTTATTGCCAACATTTTTAAGCATCGCCGAACACCAAAATCAGTCAAAGGAAAACACTAAAGCCTCATGTTTCGCGAACGAATACTCGAACATTCTCAGGGTACCTTCGTATAAAGGAAGGAGGTACCTATCATACACATATTTATGAGAGTCTGAAGGCACTAAAAGCGGGCAGGTACACAAAGGCATAACTAGCTTTGAACTCGGTCTAGAACGAATACGGAGAATAAACAGACAATATTTCATACAGTTATGTTCATTAAATTCATCCCTTTTCCATGTATAGAGGAGAAACACTGCAAATTGGCAGTTAGTACCTACCGCTCCAAATAAAATGGCTCCCTAATAAAACCCTTCACGAATGATTGGAACGGAACGACGAAATTATTCAGTTCGAGTGACGGTAAAAAAGTCATTAAAGGGACGCCATTCACGCTTTTTAATTCCGACGACGGTGGTCTATTTTGGAGCATTGTATCTTTATTACTGTTCCGTACGGAAAGTGGGAATGGAAGTGTTAAAAGTATTGTAGCCGCGGAGGCGAGAGCCGGAGAGATTCTGTGGGGGAAGCCGCCGGGTGTCGGGATAGAGAAAGGCGACCGACGGGACAAAGCTTGTAAAATTTTAACGTTAGTTCAAAGAACTAATATAGACGCTTTACTTTTATTTCCGTGACAAATTGGAAAAGTAGACATTGCTTTGTTGACGTTCTTTAAAATAATGAGATTCTTCATTTCAAACCCAGTTTTGTTCGACAACGGAATAGACCTTTCGATCGTGTGGAATTATGCTTGATTCTTCTAGGGCCAAACACACTTATCGATACATAATTACATTCATGCAGCCAATTTTCCCGATAAGTCGGTAATTTGATACCAAAGTTGGTGTTGGCGCCACCTCCTGCCGTTACGTTTTATGAAGGTCTTATGTATGAGTTTCTTCACATTTTCAATGCTACTATTTGTGTTGATGTGGGCCCCATTTCAGCTTTTCGACATAGTTATAGGTAAACATTACGAGAACTTGTAGGTATTTAAGAAGGAACCTTGCAAAAGGACTCTGTTAATGTGGGTTCACATTGGAAATGTATAAGAAAAGCAACCAACGCGATGTGAACTTTCAACTACTTAACAAAACAGTTTCATGCATTTCGGTATGTTTAGAATAAGCTTAGTCGAATTCAAAGCCCTTCACATTGCCCCCGAAATATCCAAAATTCCAAACCACAAGACAATCATCTCATTTTACAACCGTGGCTAATAGATCAATAAAAAAGCCACAACCTAATCGAAAAACAATTCTATTTCTCACTAGCCGTAGTTGGGCAACGACTTCCCAGTTTCTAAGAACGAACGCCTTGACAGACATTAGTCAGGCAGTCAATCCGGGTGCGCAACGCAACCGCACGACATGTGGTCTGTTATCTGACCCCGGGGTGCTCGAGAGAAAGCCCATAGCAACCCGTCTGACGGGTCCCGTTGACACACATTTCATGTTCCGCTTCATTTCTTTGTGCTTTACTACGCAGTGCCCGTGTTTGACCCGCGAAATCCCGGCCCTTTTCGGCGATTGTATTTACTTGTAGGTTGATGTTCAACAATCGTGGAGGTTTCGCTTTCATTTTTATTGAGGAGCATAGAATTAGGGACCAGTGAAGCATAGAAAAAGCTTTGGTAAATAATGGTATCAATCTTCATACCGTCGTCTTTTAAAAACAGATCTTCAAGTAGATTTCATGGATACCACCTTGAACATTTTAACTCTATCAAGCGTAGCGATATGTAAGTACCGTGTCTATTACCTAGAATCTAGATAATCTTTGTACCAAAACATGAATATCATACAGGCTGCTCCCAAAATAAACTGCAACAATGCAAATAGCAGCCATTAATTTGGCTCAGTGCTGTAGCAAAGAGCATAGTGTCAATTATTAACTCGTTATTAACATTTCGCCATTGTCATGCACGGTGCGTATTGATCGCTTATTTAATTATGTACCTAACCATTTAGCCAGTGTTCAAATATTTTGTAAATCGCACATAAAGTTTTCATAGCTCTAAGGAGAAAGATAGTAGATAATGATGAAAATATTTCCCTAGAAATACGTGAAAGGGTTTCTATGGCAAAGAAAATGGTGGGAAATGCTAACAAAATCGTTCGGTAATAATGTCAAGTCAAAAATATGGTTATACGCGCAATTTTCCTCACATATGCTCCTATACATAATACTCGCATTGGTACATCGCTGACCCTCAGAGCAATTTGAATAAATATAGGTAGGTAGGTACTATCATTGATGCTCCCCAGTGTAGCTGGTGTGAGCCTAGTTAAAAATGTATGGAAATGAAATGTAGCGAACTCAAATTAAACACGGCTTTAAAATAAACCCACGGAATTGAAAACACGAAATGATTTGATTGTATCGCTATCCTCTTGCGAATCAATTATTGACATTCGTAAATTGATATTAATCTGCTTGAATCGGATACAGCAATTACGGGCTGAAAGGTTTCGGTTTACATAATTATTTTATAATGTGTTATCGTTAAATGTGAAAAATGAAAAACGAAACTAAAAACCGACATCTTTATGCAGTAATTGAGGCACTTCCCGATCACCTAGCCTAGGAAACTAAAACTTTCGTCAATCGATTCAGCTTACCTACGCCTACGGTTAATTTTGAGAAAGTGCGAAAGTAGGTATTTAATAATTTTGACTGGGATTTTTTTTATTAATATAAACAAAAATTAAAAAAGGAACTCCGCCCCAACCGGTTCTCTATTTTTCGGCCTCTCTATTTTTTTAGTATTTCTTCGGAACTTATTTTACACCCTTTGCAAAATAATTTTGATACAGATTCTACGTCAAGATTAACCAAGATTCACAATTTAACGGTTCTACTCAGGTATTCTTCTAATTACACTCATTATTAAAAAGCCTGAAAACTTAATAGACAGAGGAGTATTTAGCTCAGCTAAGATAAAGTGGTCTCGTTCCGTAGATTAAGTGAATCTCATAATTATTGTGAGCCAGACTTAACTATTCCGGGCTAGACGTCCGACTTGGCGGTCAATAGCTGTCCAAAGACAAACCGTCTCGGGTTTCCTAGTGCACTGCTTTGTTTGCTGACGTCAAGTCAGGGCGTGTTTAATTTGTAGGCTACGTCTGGGTAGCCATTTAGTTTGATAAGTTTATTGTAGGACGCTACCGAATGGTTCTGCTATATCTAACTAGCTAGACTAATAGACGCAAGCAGTAAGTGGGTAGAGTTCTAGGTTAGACATAGCAAGTATAAGTAATCGTTTGCTGACTGACTGTTTACTTGACCAGGTCTGCATTCCTAAAAATGTCGACTCGTAGCTAAAAATGTCTCATTGAAGGCTTGTCTATCTTCTCGCTTTTAATCTAATAAACTCTCTATTCTAATAGGTAATTAGACAAATTCGAGTCATAATTATTATGACTCGAATTTGTCTAATTATGATGGACAAACCCAATAACTTAATAGATTATAGATACTCCTCTGCCTAATCCTTTGAGGATTACAGGCGTAGGTAATGTTATGTCTAATTGTGACAAATTGATGTCTCTAATAAATGCTTTCATAACCATTTTAAATACTTAGCAAAGTGGTTTGTTATTGAAAGCTAATAACTTCTCCGCAAACCCTAAAAAAAACTAAAACCCGACTACGACAAAAAAAAACGACGCTGAAAAAGTATGAAACAAGATTTTCAGGATAGAACAAAAAGAAAAGCCGTAGTCACACGGTGTTAAAGTGTTTAGGTTGGTACCTATAACGTGTGACTACGGCTTTTCTTTTTGTTCTATCCTGAAAATCTTGTTTCATACTTTTTCAGCGTCGTTTTTTTTTGTCGTAGTCGGGTTTTAGTTTTTTACTTTTTTTATTTAAACAATTTTGGTGTTAAATTTTTTTTTTTACTCTTGACTTTTTGTCCGCTAGAGGGCGTGATTTAAAATTTGAGCAATATTTTGGAAATGTACAAGTGAGGCCCTTTTAATTGATACCAAACACGGCGTGTTTATCTCCATTTTTATTTTTTAAGCCTTACATTTTGACCGCTAGAGGGCGCTAAATCGCTTTTTGTGACACGTCACGTAGCCTATGTTCAACGGAAAATGAAGACGGTTCTAACGATACCTCATATGTCGAGTTCCGATAAGTAGATTAGAAGCTATGAGGGAACAGATGAAGATACACACATACATACATACAAACATACATACATACATACTTAAATACATACATACATACATAGCCAGTCAAAATCATAACCCTCCTTTGGCTTTGCCGTAGTCGGGTAAAAAGTAGTTTACAGTAAAACACCCGGCTTATATGCAAGTAAGCTTGAAAGTTATGAAACAATGTTTTGTGGTGTAAACCCTACATCAGTGTCGACGGGGCGTAAACGCAGTCACTCATGATTATGCAAATGTATCTAACAAACCGATTATAGCCGTGTTATTTTGTTGTCGAGATTTGGGACATTCATGAAATTGGGCAAAATTAGGGTCGGACTGAAATGTCAGTTAGAATACCTACTTAAAGGAAAATTGGGAGCTATCGTATATTCTGCGAACCATTATGTATGTAATTCTTAGAAACATGTAAGTATTTTTCAAAGGCGTTACACTAAAGCGTGGTTTTGTTTTATGCTGTCTTATCTTCACATCGAAGTATTGAGAAAAACTGACACCGAAGTGTGATTTTCAAGTTACCGATCTGCGTACGACTATAACAAAAAGTTGGTAGGTAATCACTTCCAGGGCAATAAGTATCTTATGGACCACACCTGTTACGAGTATCATCAGACATTGGCAGGTAAACCAGGTACCTACTCTATGTTCCTACTTGCGTGCCAAATCGTACCCTAAGACACTAATCTATAAATTAATGTTAAGTGAATACCGTTCATTCAGCATTTCCCACATCGCTAGCCTTGCTAAGTGTGTAAACAAAATGCAGGTGACATGTAATTAACGTGGACACTTCCTGTTCTTTGGTAGGTAGGTACTGTATCGGCGAATCTAAGGCTTCCATGTTCTACCTGGATAACGTTAGAGGGCGTTTGAAGTTTTGAATAACTTGTGTTAAAACCACGAAGACATTCTTTGATCAATCGCCCAATCAATATTTAATTAAGAAAAGTTCTCCCAAGTTGCACTGTAACTCTACATCAATATCTCTACATCAACTGCAACTGCATTCTTCATCTGGTTACAGTCAGACGAGAAAAAGTTGATTGATCTTATACCCAAGTGGGTACCTACTACGCAAATTCATATCAAACATTTTCTTAAAGTTTGAGGCTTAGAGATAGGTACATGTCCGTAAAACGTTGAAGAACGTGAAACGTTGAAGCTGAAAAGGCTTTTAGAAAGCAGCAGCAAATCATCTAAATCAAAACGAAACAATAACGCACCATTGCCCCAGCTCCTTGTTCTCCTCTAGACCAGACGGCGTCGCCAGCGTGTCGGCATCACCCTCCTGTCTGCCGCCCGGATGCTCAGGGATCACGCGCTCGATCGTAGTCACCTCTTCGATGTCCGAGTCGATCCCTTGCGCGAAGTCCATGTAAAACGACTCCCGAGAATCGCTGGACCCCCGTCGCAGCTTCAGCGACAGGTCCGGTGAACTGTCATCCATTTTTGTAAACACTATTCCTTCATCCTTCACATGAATAGTTTTAGAGCCAGTTAGAACCGTCTTTTCACTTTGTGCGACATTTCGAAAGTGTTGTTAACCCATTTTCGTTTGTTGAACTTGAAATTAAAGTTGGAATTTATTCGTGGGCATTACTGTTGCTTACTAACTACAGGATGTATATGAAATAATTAATTAAAACTTATCCTTTCAAACTTTTAAAGTAGGGACCTACAAAGTAATAAAAAAATACCCCATGTCTTCAACGCCACAAAAACGGCTCGCACACAAACAATAGCAATTTATCTTGTCGCGCTACAAAAAGGCCGGTTCGACATAAAAAGAACAATGACCTGTGAACCGTTCCTAGTGTAACCTTCCCTAAAATCGACACCGCTTCCTGTGCCACTAATAACCGACGCACACCGACACATGCCGTTTAACACATCTGTGTGCGTCACTAGGTACCCAATACCCAGCGATGGTGCTGGTGACTCGTATTCGCATTCGGCTTCTTTCAATGACATATACCTACGAGCGCCGAAACTGCCGAAAGTACTATCAATCAAATCTCAACGCTTTGTACGGCGGGTAAGTTATGAATATGTATCTCCGGTAATACATCTTGCCTCTTATTTTGGTCAGTAGTACAATAAATTACAGCATTCGTTACAAACCGGATTATAAATATTAATACCAATCATCCTTGGACCCCCTCTTTAAGCCTGTTACACGCACTACTGACCATATTAATGATAACAATAACAATTTAAAAGCTTCTAAGTTTATTAGATTCTAACAAGAATCTTGCGCCGAACAGTGGGCCCGTTCTTAGAGCGTTCTATGATAACGATAAGGCACGTTTAAAATTAATATTAATACCACATCCGTGAGCGATATCAATCGCCGCCGATCCCTCGGGAACAACAATAATGCCCAAGAACAAACATATTCATTTACACACGACAGCCAATCGTGCGATACGTATGCTAGACACGCATCGCACGGCGGAGGCGGAGGCGTATTGACACGGAATAATTCAACGGGCAGTCACTCACACCGATACACGATAACGTAGTAGTAGGGTAAGCACGTGCGTGGGACAGAACGCGACGGGCGTCGGCGGCGCCCTCCCGCGGCAGAGGTTGGCGCGCGATTGCCGCTCGCAGCGAACGCAGCGCGCGGGAAGGGCGGGGGATGCACCCTCGGTCCCTCGCGCGGTGCGGGATCAATCTCACGCGGGCACGGCACCCGATATTCGGGAAACGGTGCCATTCACTACATTATCGAAACAGGAACGAGATGGGATTAGCGCTGTCCGACATGCGGATTATAGGGCTCATTGTAAATGAAACAATTATGAGTAACCTATACAAGTTTATAACATACTTTCTATACATATCAAACAAGTGATTATACTTACATAATTCAATTATACACTCAATATCACAATACTTTTTAGTCTTTATTAAAACAATTGTTTACATGTTTGGTGTAGTTAGTATGGAACGTAAGGCTACGACTTTAGATACATGTATCCTTCCTTACATAGTATAAAACAAAGTCGCTATTTTTGTCTGTTTGTCTGTATGCTTAAATCTTTAAAACTACGCAACGGATTTTGATGCGGTTTTTTTTTAATAGATAGAGTGATTCAAGAGGAAGGTTTTAGTATATAATTTGAACGACATCCACGCGGGTGAAGCCGCGGGCATCAGCTAGTAATATAATAATTATTATGTTTTCTACTTAGAATTTAAGTTTAACGCATGTGATGCCTTGTTCACCGTAGTTTGCAAATTACAATTGTTTTTCTGTCATCAATTTATTGTACATTTGGAAGGAAAACAATTTCATTTTCTCTTCTAAAGGGTGTAAAAAGACCCCTAACGAAGCCGAAAGGGAAGTTCTTCCCGTCATTGGGCTTCGGCTTTTTCTATTTTCTGGACCATAACTGGGAACGGAGTCTTGGACTTACGGAGATATTGGCGGTCAAAGCTCCATTTTTTTCCAAGTTAAAAAATAATACTAGTTTTAAGGTATACCTCCATGATGCGTTTACTAATTTGACTGCGTTACAGTGAGTTTTAACATGAACACATCAAAATTGTTTGCGTCGTACTTAGTTTGGTGTAAGTACTTATTCACCACCCTCTCTAATCCAGGTCCAATTAAAAACCAGCGTCGGGCACTGATTTTCCGACATTTTGCTGAACTGGTTCTATTTGGCGCAGCCGTGAGGAGCACGTTGTTATATTTTTATTAAGATTTGTGTTTATTTTTTCTTACATTATTAATGTTTTATATTGTGCGCAAATACATTTAATTTGTGTCAAATAAATGTATTTTCTTTCTCTCTATGTACTGAATGCTTGGTTGACGGCTTCGTAAAGAGACTGTTTACACTTTGTATGTTTTGGACTGTAATTCCAAATTATCTTAAAAGTGTTTAGTGGCAATTAAATAAATATACTCAAGAATTGCATAAAATAATATCAATTTTAAGTGCTTTACTTTAAAATAACTTGGAATCCTTTGCCCACTCGCTGCAAATATCACCATACTTCAAAGTGGTATTTTATATAGTAAGTAGTAATAATTAACCTATTACAATACTAACATTTTTTATTATTAATTCCAAAACTCAACGACATATTATGGACCTACAAATTACATTTATACATGCATATTGTTTTTTATTTATGAACTTAAGCTATAACCAGTAAATGTTTAATATAAAGAATTCGACGATTCCGATAACATTTTAATTTAAGACAGGTGAATCCCTAGTCTTCGTCAAATTAATCAATAAAAGGGGTTTGAACTTTTTTGTATGGGAGCTGGCATATCGACCCGACCCACCGCCATTTTGATTTTTTTTCGAAATCGCAGCCCACGATGAAAGTGGTATGTATGGATAGAAGACATTTAGACGAACAAAAAATGTTATGAAACATGGTACCCCAAAGTGTCACGTTATCGAGATATTTGAAGGTAAAGATCGACATATGAGTACAGTGACCACATCAAAAATAGATCTTTTTCGTGTCTATTTGCGTTGATTATTATTATTACAGTTTATTGAGAGTACACACATAACATACTACTAGGAGTACGAGAAAACTATTCTTTGACATAACATAGCGTTTCGTTGCGATGCGAAGCGATTTTCTCGTGTGTATAATAAAATAAACCTGGGAACTATTATTTGGATACAATTTAACGCCTTTAGACGTAATAAGTCTATTTTTATGATTGTGGTTGTACTGAATTGTCGATCTTTACCTTCAAATATCTCGGTAACGTGACACTTTAGGTACCATGTCACTGGACATTTTTTGTTCGTCTATATGTCCTCTATCCATACATAATACTTTAATCGTGCGCCGCGATTTCGAAAAAAAATTAAAAATGTCGGCCAGGTTGATATGCCACATCGGTTCTATCCCCTTTCTAGTTTGGATACGTTTTTTTTTTTATAATTGAGACAGTTGAATAGTTTCACAAGGTAAGTTTCTAAAATGCGTCGAGTGCTTTCGGTCTCATAGGATCCGAATCCACGTACAGGCCACAGACAATATTTATAAATAATTGTGATGTCCCTGTGGTGCATCCATTTATCAGTTGCAATACATAAAAACTGTTTCCCCTTAGTGCACATAACTAAAAAGACAACACGCTGAAAAATATCTAGTCTGTTTTAATTAAAAGTTTGTTTGTTGAATTTTTTACATTTTATCCCAATATTATAATGATAAAGACAAAACATACATTGAGATAAAAACCCTATGATCCATTTTCGAATACAAGACCAAAAGTTTATTTTAAAAATCACAATTAGTTAGAACTTGGCTTGAACAAATTCAAACAAATCACTAATTTTTCTCATAAATTTTCAGAATGTACTAATTAAAAAAATAATAAGCTATAACTGGCTAGCAACAAGAAAATTACGACTTGAATTCGCTGAATAAATTAATTAAATTATGTTTAAACAGATGTCCAAAAGATACTTACATTAGTTATGTGAAATATGAGATCGGAAATTATTCAAGTATTTTTTGACACTACGAGTTTAATACTTTCATCATTAATGGGGAGAGGCCTTTGCCCAGTAGTGGGATGGCACAGGCGAACAGTAACAATAACTTGAATCTTCGTGCAAATGCGAAAGTCAGCGTATCACTTGCGAATAGGTACGCAAGTGATACGCTAGTAGTTTTTGGAAGCGTTCGGAGCAAATGGTACAGATTGATTGATTGAGTTATCGGAAAGTAAGTTTAGTTACCTTTACTTTTCCAATACTTTCATTTTTTTTTTTATTTTGTGCTCTAAAAACCTACGGCAGAACTTCCTGCTTACGTAAATTGTAACTAGCTTCTATTCAGCCACTCTCTGTCCACGTCTCGCAAAAAATATAAACTATTATGGCTCGTATAAAAAACTGACATTTAATTAGATAGTTTGAAAGTTACACAATGTTAAAAAATCAACCAGACATAACTTTGGTAAACAAGTTTTGACTAACCAGATCAAAAGTGTATTTTTAGACTTTTGTCACGTAGAGAAAATTGATTGGTAGAATTGATTCACAGGGCTAGTACAATCTTTCATTCATCGTTTAAATTATCTGACTTACATAATGTTTCATGTGGTCTACGATATTTTCTTTAAATGTTCGATATTCATGCTTGGCGATTACGCTACTTTATCTATAATCAAGTATCAATAAAATGTAATTACTTTCACAATTTTTTGATAAAATTTCTAATGATATCGATAACTTGGTCATATTTAAAAAATAAGTACAGTACGTAACGCATATTGGAAATCAGGGTTTCTATTCAACTTTGTAATATCTACAACATACATGGATATAAATATTAGAATTAAAAAAATATAATTTATACATAAACAAATTGCCTTAACGAGACTGGATTGGACGATAGATATCGCGCAGTATCTTGTTTTCTTTATTTTAAATGGCCATGCGACGGAAAACAAAGCCTATGTCATATTCATAGAATAAGAACGTATGAAGCGAAACTCGTGCTTCTAAGGATAATGCTTCTGAGACTAAGATGTTTAACAACAAAAGCGGGTAGGAGCGAAGACATGTGAGCATTCATACGAATGTCTTATTCTAAGGTTAATGCCACTTCATCAAACTACATTTATAATGTTAAATTTTATTTTGCTTTTAATTTGTTTTAAATAATATTCATTTAAAAAAACGAAAATTAATAGGAATGGAAAGATAATGGTTTTGATACCTGGTTTAAATAGCAAAACATGTATTGTGATTGCCATAATGTGGACAAGGCTCCTACGTCCCGATTGGCTTGTCTAAACAGCATCATGTTTAGATACACGATTGTATAACCATTGAAACACTTATAAAACAATCGCGATTCTCGAAAACCGTGTCTCATAAATTGGTTTAACGACTCCTTTAATAATGGTTATGATATTTGATATCTGCTGTAATAATATAAGTGTACATGTTTATCCGATGCATTTGCCCCACTTTAGGCCTCCGCATGCCATCGCTCCGATGAGGTATACTGCTACAATAGCTACTCCTCCCATTATGAAGTACATCTTCACGTTCTTCCAGAATAGGGAGCGCTGCAAGGTTCTTGATGTGTGCCGGTATTGTACGGACTGTAATAAGAATAAGAATAATTTATTAATAAAAGAAAGTATTATAAAAATTGTACACAAAGGCGTAGTAGTGTTATTTCGTCAGAGGTTAAACTTTATAATGGAAATAGAATAGTTATTGATTGTATTAAAACGTGAATGAGGAAAATTCTAGTAAAACGCCTCGTCATTCTAGTAAAAAAAATTTATGATGAGTTGATGACATACTTTTATTTTTACCCGACTGCGGCTAAGCCCAAAAGGAGGGTTATGTGATTGACGTGTTTGTATGTATGTCTGTCTCTTTGTTAAGGACCGACCGAAGGTTCGGTTTCGGTTTCGGCTAGTTTCGGCCAAAAAATCTAGTTTCGGCCATAGTTTCGGTTTCGGCCAATAATTGGCCGAACCTTTCAGCCCCGCCGAAACAAGGTATACGTGAATTGTCGCGCATCATTCAGCTTACATCGAGTGCCAGTTGAGTTCGCTAGCCGGCGCGATCGTAATGATTTGAGGTTGTGTGATTTTTCTCGCGCAAAAATTAGGTATTTGTTTTTACTTATGATTAATTGATTTTGATATGTATTTTTAAGGCATTCATTAGGGTCTTGTGCTACAGTGCAAAATAAATAGGTTGTAAGTAGGTGTGTATAGAAAAGAATTCGTTACATATTTTACTTGGTTCTGTTGAGTTATTATATAAAATATGAATTTATGTAGAAATTAATTTAACACTTAAAAGATGTGTGAAGATACCTGTGATGTTTGATTCAAACATTACTATATTTGTTTGTAATTGTTGATGGATTAAAGGGGATAGAACCAATGTGGCATATCAACCTGTCCGCCATTTTGATTTTTTTTCGAAATCGCGGCCCACGGTGAAACTGGTATGTATGGATAGAGGACATATAGATGAACAAAAAATGTCCAGTAACATGGTACCCAAAGTGTCACGTTACCGAGATATTTGAAGTTAAAGATCGATAAACGAGTACAACGACATTCATTAAATATTTTTTTAAATAGCCTTTTTACGTGTTTGGGCGTTAAATTATATCCAAATAATAGTTCCCAGGTTGATTATTGTTATACGCACATTGAAATCGCTTCGCATCTCATTGAACGCTATGTAATGTCAAAAAATAGTTTTCTCGTGCTCCTAGTAGTATGTAATGTACCTACTCTCTTTCAATAACCAGTAATAATAATAATCAACGCCTAAAGACACGTAAAAGGTCTAATTTTTATGTAGTCATTGTACTGATTTGTCCATCTTTACCTTCAAATATCTCGGTAACGTGACACTTTGGGTACCGTGTTGCTTGACATTTTTTGCTCGTCTATATGTCCTCTATCCATACATACCACTTTCATCGTGGGCCGCGATTTCGAAAAAAAATCAAAATGGCGGTGGGTCGATATGCCAGCTCCCATACAAAAAAGTTCAAACCCTTTTTGTACCCGTATTCGAAACGCCCCGTAGTTCCGATACACAACCATCTCCGGTGATTTAGGTGCTTTGCACATGGAGCAACTTAAGTTGAGGCAACTTAAGCAACTTTAAAAGTTTCCTGTAACTAGTTGATAGTTGCTACAACGTTTACGGTTGCAGCAATTTCATGGCAATCTGTGAGCAACTTTCATAACCGAGTTGCTCAATCTACGCAGCGAACAGCGTTCAGTGTGACGATGATTATCGAAGAAGCAGCAATTGCTATAATTTTATTACGTCGTCGCCGTCTACGTTAACATTAAAAATCGGTATTATATTTAACAGTTGCTAGTTGCGGCAATTAGCAACTAACTCAGTCATCGATTGCAGCAACTGAAAACTGCTGACGATTGCCGGAACTCGAAACTCGAGTTGCTATGTGTGCGCAATCCAATTGAGATATTATAGGTAAACAGCTAGTTGCCAGTTGCCAGTTGCCAGTTGCTGCAATAGTTGCTCCATGTGCAAAGCGCCTAAAACCTTAACTAATTAATATAATTTAAAAAGTTCGTTATGAAAATTATTTCTTAAAACACCATCTTTGAAAATAACATGATGTACTTTTTATGTTAATTATTTAGAAAAAAAGTTATATCAACCAGTAATATTTTTTTCCTAAAAAGTTTCATATATTTTCTATTACCGTGAATGGCCTTCAGTACTATTAGTCATGTCGCATTTTTTCCCTTTAGTATGCGAGGTGCTTAGTTTTGTTTTTTTTTTTTTGGAAATTACAAACAAATATAGTAATGTTAAAAATGTAGTGCTTATTTTTTTTAAAGTTTGACAAATATGTTGATAGTATTTTTTTTTTAATTCACATTATTAATTTTACAAATAAAAGAGCTATTTTTGTTACCTAATTACCTACTTTAATTGTTGCATTTTTTTCCACGTGTTAACTGTGTAAAAATACAATAGATTTTACATTCCATAAATATTTAATAAGTTTCGGTTTCGGTTTCGGCCGAAACTGGGACCATGGCCGAAGGTTCGGTTACGGTTTCGGTTTCGGCTGAAAATCGTGTTTTGGTCGGACACTACTCTTTGTTCCCTCTTAACTCCTAAACGGATGAACGGATTTGAATAAAATATACTTTAGATTCGTCTTGATGGCGCGAGTGTCATTGGCTACATTAAAATTAAAACACAAAGAAAAATTGCTGATTTTGGGGGCCATACCCCGTAGTAGGGTATCAAAATGAAGGGTTTTAAAAGGAGATTACAAAAATATACAACACATATGTTTCAAAGAAATTCGAAGTGACAAATCCTTTAAGCAAACACAAAAGTTAAATTATAAATTATCTGCGAAAAATTTGACGCGACCAACGAAAGAACAAACAAAAAGGAACTAAAAAGTTGGAAATAAAAATAAGTAGTTAAAAAAACTAAAAAACCCGACTGAAAAAACTGAAAAGCAATAAACAAGCACATTTTAAATGGGGGATGGCGGGGTCCATTATATTTTTTCATTTCATAATTTTATATTCAAATGAACCAGCCTGCTTCCAAGTTTTGTTTAATTTAAAATGTGTTTGTTTTTTGCTTTTCAGTTTTTTCAGTCGGGTTTTTTACTTTTTTTTTGTATTGTAAGTAAAGTTCAAAAATGCACCATTGAATATACTTTTTAAACTCAATATCGATGTTATATACATAAAATATTACATTTAACACAACATCACGCCTATGATCTTCGAAGTTATATTTTAGTCCCATGTAATAGGGGGCGAGCCTATTGCCATCAATCAAGCACAAATCTGGGCTGCTGCTGAGAAATTCCTGATGGAAATACCCAGTAACACTTTACCCACAGACTTTACCCGACACGGGAATTGAACCCAGGACCACATGCTCAGCAGTAGCAGTAGTATGTTGTATTTGAGGGGATTATTGTATTTGTTTTTTATTTAGGTATACCGTTTTGTCTTTTAAAATATACTTTAGCGGTGTTTTAAATGATGGAAAAATTAAGGTTATCAATAAAATACTTACACCCGTCGCTAAATTGTCAGCCTTATTCACTAGTAATTCTAATTTCTCCCCGCGCATTGCCATGTTATCTGGAATTAATTAAAAATACACAATTAATTCTCGATAGTAAAGTGAAATAATTTACAACTGACTGTTACCTAAATTTTGTACAATAATTAACATATTTTTTTAAGACTATATAGGTATATATTACTGAGGAGGGATGAATCGCATGTGACTAAAAAAGTTATGATTATAAATGTGGATGGATGGAGAGGGAGAGGAAGACCAAAGAAAAGATGGATGGAGTGTGTGAGGAATATGAAGGAAAAAGGAATAAATGATAACGTGACGACTAACAGGACAGAATGGAAGAAAACAACGTGTTGCGTCGACCCCAGGTGACATGGGATAAGGGCAGGAAGATGATGATGAGGTATATATTACTGTACGGAATGTTTCTTTTTGTATTAAGTCCATTTTAGTTTGAGTAAATCTTTACTAATACCTATTATAAAAAGGTATAGTTTGTATGTTTGGGTATAAGGGGTAATCTTCAGAACTGTTGACCCAATTCAAAAATTTGTCACTAATGGGACTGGGCGGGTCCGTTTCTAGAATGAAACCGGACAGATGAAAAAGATCGCGTCGTAACCAGAAAGGCAACAGGCAACCAAAAAAGGCAGGCCCAAGAAACGCTGACGTGATGGTCTGGACTCATTCTTAACAGATTGGACCCGTTCACATGTTTTCATACCATAATGTGAAGGAAGCCGCAAGGGAAAGCTAGTAGTTTTATAAGAAAACAGTTGGTGTTCACTACACAATATTGTAGGTAGTATTCATAGAAGAAACATGAATCCTTCCTTAGATAATTACATTGATTGTGAGTCATGATGAGTGAATCATTACATGAAATTATTGAAAGGCCTTGTAAGATGGATCAAGTCATAATGTACTGGGCATAAACATGTTATATGAGCTAATAGTAAACAGTAACATTATGTAGTTCTATTAATATTTATTCTAGAATATTCTTATGTTTTTTTTAATCTATATATATAAAAATGTTATGTTGGTTTGTGTACTCTTCAAAAACTCAAAAAGTTCTGCACCAATCGAGCTGAAATTTTAGAATGCTAAATAATCCGCATCAAGGATTGTTTTTACAGTATCCACGCGGGCGAAACCGCGGGCATCAGCTAGTATAAAATAAAAGAATTATAATAATTATGTCTTTTGCCTATCAGCTATCTAAAATACACAACCTTGCTTACATAGGGGCATTCTATGCTTCGTTTTTATTACATAGATGATGTATTTTTTGTTAAGCTGAATGGAGATATCTAGTACCAAGACTGATATGAGAAAGTAGGTCACATAGGTATGATTGATTATATCCTATGCAAAATGATTATGCATGAAATCTTAACATTATGATAGCATGATAAAACTAATCTAGCAGTTCTCGAGGATTCACTAAAAAAAATTGGCCTAGCATTTTCCCAACTGTTGGGGTCAGCTTCCAATCAAACCAGATGCAGTTAAATACCATTATTTTACATGAAGTGACTGCCTATCTGACCTCCACAACCCAGTTAGCACAGGGTAATATTATACCCATTGGTAAGACTGGTTGTCAGACTTTTAGGTCACTGACTACCTGTTACGACAGTCAAAGATCATTCAGGTGTTATACCCACGAAAACTAAGGAAAAAACAAATTAATGAACTAAACCCTCAAAATTCTGTTGAAATTGTTTATACATCTGTTAGTAGCACCTAATCATGCTGACAACTGAAGCATTGCCCTACCATTTAAAGTAAACAATAAATGACTAATATGTTACCAACATCCATAGATTAAATACATCACTTTTACAAGTAAATAAACCTCTGTACTACATACACAGCCAATGACAGATACATAAGTAGGTATATAATGCATTCATATGTACGCAGAATAAAGATAAGGGCTGATAAAGTTTTATTTATGTGAAACAATGTTATCGAAACCAGAAGAAAAAATAATTGATTGTTTTCATACATTACAAATTAGGGTCATTCATTATTTAGGTTTAATGCATTTAATTAATGGTACTATAACAATATTGTTAGTTATTAAAATGTTTGTAGACCACACGCTTCTGGATTTAGTATTAAATGATAAAAAAGTCTATAAGTCCGCTTCTAAGAGGAAAATTATTGTAATAACAAGAGTTTATTCAATCAATACTAGTATGAATGTCAATAACCTCAAGTATCTTAAAGGGTTGACCTACAATTGCACTGAAAGAAAAAGCGGAAAGAGGAAAGGGGGCCTCCCTTTCCTCTTTTCTTTCACCACATCTTTCTTTTGCGCTGCAGTGAAACAATAGACTTATAATAAGAATCTTAAAGCTTTAATTCATGGCGCTGATGCTAAAATATTCTTCAAATCAACCTAACCCAAGGCTTAGTGGAAACTTAAGAATTATGTTGCATTTAAACATTTAGCCTTCATTGTTATCAAGGTTCGACAAGTTGTCTGTTAAATATGTGCATTTATATAAAACAGTATTTTGGAATAGTTTCTTTTTTTAGTTTGTCTACATTATTGATGTGTAAACAAGGACTATGCAGCCATGACTTATTATCAACAGATGTGTCAATAATGGGTAATGTGTTTGTTTATTGTTTACTTCGGTACCCAGGTACTCTCCGCGGGATTGCCAGTAACACCAAGGGGTTGCTGGCTTTTCTCGGGGACCTTGGGTGGACAGAGTAATATTCCCACCTATACGCAAAATACGTGCATTAGACGTGGACTTGCAGACACCAGCCCATTGTACTTATACTTACTTATACTTGTGTATTGTTTAAGATCTACTTAGTGAATTTTAGAAAATATTACACTTTATTAGAAGTTAATGATATAAGTCTATCTGCAAAAATTTTAAGAATCTAACTTACCAATATTCTTAACCATAATATTCTTGAGTTCATCCAACTCGCCATGTACTCTGGATATGGTGTCAAGGTCTTTAGAATCACTGTAGTGTTTCATCTCAGTGGCTAATACTCGGGCAAACTCTCCATTCATAGCATAAGGGATGGCGGTCTGGGCTGTGTCACCGAATGCTGTCGAAAATCTCCTCTTGATCTCATTGAGGAATAAGAATGCTCTCGAACGTTGGAATTTCTGAAGCAAAAGTTATGAGCATAATAAGAATTGAATGTACTTGTTATTTATTCTATACAAGGCTATATTTTAATAAACCAACTGTACTCACATCATCGGTAATGCAGAAATAAACCAATTTGTTTTCCGCAACATAGTGGAACAAATAATTTCCATGAGAGTACGTTAACTTATCATCGTGGGGCGGTATCTTCGATAGTAGTTGTTCTGCAACTTCTGTGAAATTTCCCGCACAAGTTGCATATTTCGCTAAAACCACTGTACCCCGAGCCACAACACTAAACAATATAGGCATTTTAGACAATTACGTCTGTGAATTGTAAAAGAAACAAAGGAGAACACGACACGATACAGTAACTTTCACACACTTATGAATGTACACTCATCAAATACCACAATGCTTATGTTTGCTTTAAAAACGGTGAAATACTTGGTAGACTTAGCAAGTCAATTACTGAATTAGAACAAATAATTAAAATTGTAAAGTCGAGAAAAACAATGCGCGCACCAAACACGAAACACGTCAAATCACCATAATTTTTGAGTAACGAAACTAGTGATGGGACACAATATTGGAATCGCAAAGCACATTTTTTAGAATCGATACAAATAATTCGAAATAATTCGAATGCATTCACTATGAGTTATAGTGAATGAGGGTCATACACAATCAATATTAACAATCGGCCTTCTGTAGTTTCAGCTCATGTGCCGATGGGAAAAAGGTATGTTTAAGTTAGGGACGCTCTGTCTAGGGCGGACAAGAGTGTAAATATGGTGTGGTTCCAGAAACGATGGTGCATTTAAAATATCGTATCTTGTTGTAATGTTAGGTAAGAGAAATAACTGTTTGATGTGAAGAAGCTTGGAAGATTCTAATGGCAAAGGGTCTTGGATGAATTGGGCATAAGCAAGGCATAAGTCTATGAGAATTGAAATAAATAGATCATTAGCACATCATTAGTACTTTTTCGACAAGTAGGTCCTGTACCAAACTCGCGAGAAACTACCTTTTTTTATTCTATGTCGAGTTAGATATTTGTTTTAGTATGAAGTGAATATCAATTAGCCAATGCTAAAGTATTGTGATAAACACATTCTTGTTATTTGACCTTTTTTTTTTTTTTTTTTTTTTTTTTTTTTTTTTTTTTTTTTTTTTGGTGGGTGGAAAATCATCGAATAACCCCCCCCGCTCTTGGGCAGAGCGAAGGGGAGTGTCAGACTTCTACTGACTAAAAACCAAACCCATGTTCCTTCTTCTTCGCCCTTGTGTCGGAGCCGCGGTAACCTTTCGATATCCACAGCCCCGACGGGCGTCGGCCCTTGCGGGCCCCTCCTTGCTGACATCTCTTTGAGGCGCGCGTGGAACACGTACGCGCCGCCGACACGGTCTGTTGCCGTCATGACGACGGCCGGACGGCGAGCTAGCCCGTTACTCACCGTCCACAGGCCCGCGTCTACGGTGTTTTTAATCGATTTAAAGAAACAAATCGATCCATCAGTCGTCTGCAAATCTCAATTATTTCAATTGAATTTTGGCATCACTATTCATATTTTTTTTTTACATCTAGTCTAGTTCTGACATTGACAGCGAGTGTGTTTGACAGTGTTTGACATAGAGAAGTCATGGTCAGTCAACAGATTAGCACTAAATAAAACCATGGCAAAATTCATGGGCAAAATCACTGATTTTATCTTATCACAAACATGAAGGCATGAAGCTAACACACTACCTGCCGCAATATTTGACATCTTATTTAAAAGGAAAAATACCATAAAATCGCAATAAAAGTCATGGTTTATTAGTTAGAATCATCATCTTCTTGCCCATGTCCCATTCTACTTGGGGTTGGAGCATTGAGGTATTCTAATGTACTACGTACGGTTGGAGTGACCCTTCTTCTTTTTCTATCTTCCCCTGACAAACGTTACGGCATCATTTTACTCCTCTTATTACCTGGCTGCAGCGAAACCCAAAAAGAGGGTTTTTATATAATTTCTAACAAACTTTCAAGTCCTTTCGTCTTTTCTTTGCCCCTTGTTCCTTTCTCCCTCTCTATCCATCAACCTTTATATCCATCACTCTTTTAATCGCATGTGTATCATCCCTGCATAATAAATAAAAACACAAATGAACAACTTAACAATTTATTTTAATAAAAATGTCATTTTATTTAAGTGGGTATACATAGAATATTATACTTAAATTATTAAGTGATAGTTTAGTAGTATCATAGGACTGTTATGCAGTTGATAAACAGTTATCACAGCAATCTGATGGTTTTCATTTTCTCTCAATCAAAATAATCATCAATGTCAATATCTGGATCCAAAATTTGATCAGCAACCGATGTTAAATCTAACTGATCTAGAATCAAATTCTCACACATCTCTTCTAAATCTGTTTCTCCTATTAATATAGCACCTTGTAGTTTACCATTTTGTAATATAAGTTTTATGTATTCTTTATTAGGTGTCATACGAAGTAAAATTTCATAATCTCTTCCTAATCCTTGTCCATTATACTTTCCCAATAAAATAACTTGATAACCAAACAGTGTAGTACAATGTGTGAAAAGTTCGAAACAAAAGTCTTGTAATACATCTTCCTTCATAATTCTCCCATGCATGGCTTTGGCAGCCATTCCTGCCATTTGTCTAGCTTGAGTCCATAGCCTTAACTGGAACCAATGTGGAGCATGATCCCAAGCTGCATGGGCAACATCACCAGCGGCAAACACATTTTTAATTGATGTTTCTTGAAATTCATTTACTGCTAAACCACCTTCTGGCCCCATTACTGGTTCTTCATCCCATGAGAAGTTAACAGCAGGTTCAACACCAGTTGCAGACACTACAAAATCACATTCAATAGTTCTACCATTTGAAAGCACTACTTGAAGTGGGTACTCCTTATCACTTATCTCATCTACTGAATTTATTTCAACCTTATAAATAGTTTCAAGTTCCTGTACACCATTGTCATCTTTTATACCTTCCAACTTTCTAAACCAATCTGGTCCTAATGCAGCTGACTTTAAGTCTTTATTTAAAGAAACAACTTGGTCCTCCTCCGAGAAAACATGTCTTCTCAAAACAGTCTTTTGGTCAGGCTGTAACTCTTTATTTTTAAATGTGTTCTGGAAAAATTCTGCTGCTCCAGGATCAATAAAGGTAGCAGATATATAATCATCTCGGATGACCCATATTTTCTGTATTCCAGATGTAGCATGCACTATCTCTGATGCAATACCACCATTACCAACTATAACCATTCTACGGCCCGTTCTTAGTTTTTCCTGAAATTCCTTCACTGACTCAGTATCTCTTATACCAAGTATTCTCTTGCTTTTATGAGAATCTCTGATTAGTCTTGGTATTCCACCAGTACAAATACACATAACATTGTATTTAATTTTATCTCCTGCATGTGTGTATGCTATTTTAGTTTTTGTATCAACATGTTTCAGAGAATCAAAAACAATTTTTAGATTTGGATGAATTCTCTTCAAAGAGCTTGCTTCTGTTTCGTTAACATCAAACTTTACGATAGTTTTGGCGTAAAAACTCACATTGCTTACGTTTTTCACTAACGAAGAAGCTGTGATTATTGCTAGTGTTTCCTCAGGATGTAAAATTGCTAGTGTTTCCACACACGTAACACCAGCAATTCCTCCACCAACAACTAGATATGTAGCCTCTATTTCAGACATTTTATCTAAAGTATTATGTTAGGGTATCATTATGAAGGATACTCGAGGTATCATTATGAAGGATACTTGATCCAAATAATAAAGGTTTCCAGCAGTGATGTAATATAACTACAATAGGTACACTGATTTAATTTTAGATCACTTAGAGTCACTAGAATAATGAATTACGCAATGCTAAACTGCTAGATCACGTAGTTTTTCACAAATAGCTGATCGAAACTCATCAAAACATGTCGGTTTACTATTTTGACATTTTATTTTGGTGACATGATGTGATGACTGATGAATCAGATGAATGGTAAATCATAGACATTTAAGTATTTTTTTAATCTGACATTTATCACTAATCGACTAACTAATGATTAAATTTACGGTTTCGAGCCTGACCGAAGAACAACACTATTGCCTCCCCTCCTGCCCCCAATGATAATGTCAAAGTGAGTGACATCTATGAGTAGCTCTCAATTAGTTGTGGTCTCTTTCAGACACGCAGTGACTCCGGTCTAAATCAATCTTGCATCTCGTTTGGAGTTTGAATAGAAATAAAATCTTTTATTGACAGATAACTAATGAACGGAAGGGGGAATAAATGGACGAGGGAGCTAGTTTTACGGAAAAAACTATAAACAAATCTCGTAATGGCACATAATTAATAATTTCAAAACATGAATCGTAGAGAGTGGTATACGATCGTAAATATCTAAAGCTATTCACAATATTGTGAACCCTACATTCCCAGTTAATCGTAGTTGTTTACATTTTTTTCAAAAATAATGTTTAGTGAAAATTGAGCGAAAATCATGATTAAATGGATCTCAGTTTGTGTAGCACCCTTGTGTTTATCAATAGTGTGGTATTTTCCATTTATATGGTGCTTGATATATTTATTATTGCTTAGTTTATTCATAGTGATAGCAGTTTTCGTGTTGACGCTTTGGGGTCATGTATCGTTATCTTCTCCACACCAAACATCATTGTTTTTATTGGATAAAGTCGAAAAAGATGTTCGGCAAATAGAGGAGACGTTAAAGGTATGACATATTTAATTTATAATTTTTTTACAAGCTTCAGCCAGAGTAATATTTACTTTAGTATTTTGATTGATAGGAGGATCAGTCAAATTGGCCTCATGCAACAAAAAAGTCTCATTTGCCTGTCATATTTGGGCGTACCGTGGATAGTCAGCTGCAGCTGTTAATTGACTATGTCCTGCGAGACTTTGTGGCCCGTTGGCTGAAGGAGTGGTCTCATAAGCCGGAGCCAGCGTTAGACAAGTTTAAGGAGCATGTGTGGGGAGGAGTACAGAACTTGTATGAGAGACTGTTGCGTGTCGATGCTGAGAAACTACTGGCCAGTGACATGGTGACTAAGATCACACAGCATTTTGAGAGAATAAGAATTGCTAGGAGTTGTGCGTAAGTTGTAGTTTTATTAAGATTTGCTGAGTCTAATATTTATATGCTTTTCTATTTATTAGAATCCAATAAAACATTGCTGTTGGATGTTGTGTAGAAGCTTCTGTGTAGAAATTAAAATTCTACATTAAATTTGTAATATGGGTGTACAGGGTGTACTTAATAAAAAAAAACAATATTTTTTATAAACTAATTCATTTACATTGTACAGTGTACTTATTTTAAACTGAATAAAAAATAAATATTTTAAACACTACAGATCGGAACTCAACCAACCACCAGTATTTGCACTGGCCCCACATCTGATGGCCTTTGACACAGAACTGCACTACTTGAGGCAAATCAGTGAGCTGATCATAATGTTCCTTATGCCTCGGTGCTATTCACTGGCACCTGCTACTCACCTCATGAGAGAAATACTGGCATGCAAAGGTATGGATAACAGGATTATATTTTTTTAGGTCTAAACAGTCTCTTGTTATTGCTTTACGACTTTTGATAACAATTCTCAGACAATTGCTAACTAAGGTTGAAAAATGTGTCTAACTCAAACACCAATAAACCTTGTTTTATGGCATGCAGGGACAGTTGAATAAAAGAATAAAGGGACCTCTCATTTAACCAAAACAAATTTTTGGTTAAATGAGAGGAATCTACTGCAAAATCTATCAATACCCCAGAGATGTGTAGAGTAGATCTCTGCAGTACCTAACCTTATGTTTATCTAGAATGCACAGTGCATCTCTAAACATAGCTAACAAGGCATGACCACTGAGAGGATTAAAATAGAATAAGTAAACACCTGTTGCATGTCACCTTGGTCTAATTGAGGTCACTGTCAGTGTCAACGTCGGCGTGCATAGTAAGGGCTACAGATACAGGCACAATATTGCGATACGACTTTGCGACAAATGAACCGTACTTACGCTTAGCGGTACTATGAATGGTATGATTAAAAAGTCTATGCTGCACTGACCCCAAATCAATTTGAATTAGGGCAGTACCTAATACTAGTACTAATACACCAAGTAGTACAGTAATTCAGTAATGATTATAAAATAGGTACAGACGGCTACAGATCAAGCTATACATTTCCAGTTTACGCTGATCTCGCACTGTACGGAAATCCTATACAATGCGAGACCAGCTTATACGGGAAATTTATAGCTTGATGTGTAGCCGTGTGTACGCTTAGGCCGCAAATTCGGAAACGCGTTTTTTAGAGCGTGCAGCGGGGAGTTGAATGGAATTCCATTCAACTCCCCGCTACACGCTGCACGCCCCGCCTCTCCGAATGTGCGGCCTTAGGGGTAGCGATACACATGCCGAGAATTATCCGACGGATGTTCAACGTGCTTACGCCTACAATGGAAATTACACGCCGTATTTCGGGCCTGATTGTGTTGTGGGTATAAATACTACATGTCCATGCACTCTTTACGTCATGTATTTTTCTCCCTATATGCCTTATTAGATCTTATCTCTACGATTTCTATTCAAATTGACGGTTTTACCTTACGTGAATGTCCAAAATCTATAAGAATTAAAGAGTTTCATTTCTAATAAAAATGTCTTCTCTAATTCTAGTTTTACAGCCAGCAATAGACCTAGTAACGGAACCTGACTACATAAACCAGAAGATTATCCAGTATTTAGAAGCCCAGAAGGAGGTGGACGCCATGCATGTTCGGACGCACGAGTACGCCAAAACGTTCGAGGACTACATACGGCTGATCAATAGCTGTAACAATGTCGACACACTGAAACGGTTACGGTGAGTGCACATTGATAACGCAGTATATAAATAAAGATAGCCAGTAAACCAACTAGGATCTGTTTCTGGAATCAAATGCGAATGTTGAAGTCGTCAACTACCAAAGAAGTGGCGCTCCTTGCGCGCCATTATGGCAGAACGTGCGGTCGCACTTTTTGATTGGTCCCGCAAGGCATGGCGAGCAGATACCAGTTGGGGTTGCTCGCCCGGGTCCTCGAGTCTTGGTAGTCGCAGGAAACAAGAAACAGTGGAGTTCAGTAGACTCCAAGAGCCCGTCAGTTCGAAAATTTCCCATAAAAAAGGGTCGCCAACTAAAGCTTTTGCTATGTTGCACTACACACAAAAAACACTTTGAAAGACCCTAGTAACTTGTTAGCTGAAGCGAGCTTGGATCTGGAGTGTGTGTGAGCCGTTTCCGCATATTTGTTCCTAGTTGAAATACTGTATGTTGATACTAGTCTACTGTGATAATATTGTTTATTACTTTCACTCACCAATTACCGATATGTGTCAAGGCCTTTCCTGTGATATGAGTGCTTGATAAAAATAATTGTCATAAAAGAATGATTGAAAAACTGATAATACATAATATAGGAATTTTTCAACCCACAATAAATTTAATATGCTCTTCATATATTTCCGTTGATTAAAAGTAGTAGAACAGTTTTGCCCTTGGCGTATTTGCATGCTAGCTTTTGAACTCACATTGCATTAGGCAAATAAATTCATTGTATTCTATTCCATTTCATATAGGTACACACGGCTACACATCAAGCTATACAAAACCAGTTAATCTTGGCCTCACTTTACTAGATCTTTTCGCACAATGAACGATCAGATTATACTGGTTTTGTATAGCTTGATGTGTAGCCGTGTGTACATACATACAAACTAGACCACGGGATTATGTTTATGTTTTTGTGCATTTGAGATACTTCTGCTCCCATCCTTGTTTACAACTTCACGTTATAAATAGAAACATAGAGAGCGTAATGTGGTAATACTAGGAATAGGTTTCACTTATCCCAATGTAGAACAATGCTGTTATGTCCAAAATAGACACAGTTGATGTAACCGTATTTTATATCCTCGTGTTATCATCATTATTTTGTCGGCTAACTTCCTTATTCCATAATAGGGGATCGGACTGACTCAAAAAAATAGAATTCTGTTTAGTCCGTCAGTTAGATTATCGAAAAATATTGGATACGTGTTTTTTGTTTTATCAAATCAATAAAAATTGACGAAGATAAAGCGCGTCAAAGATCACAGAGTGGGGCTTGAAACGTCACTTGAAGGTACAAAATGTACTATCATATGACGTCACAAGAGTTTTCGAAGCACTGTATCGTCTTCATTTTTTGTTTACGTGAAAAAAGAAAAAATATGTGGTCGATATTTTTTGGAAATCTATCTGACGGACTAATTAGTTTTTTTTTGTCCGATCCCCTATTATCTACCTAATCGAGCGACCTCGTTAAAATTTAATATTTTCGTTTAATAAAAAATACACCAATCAGCTACCAGCGGACATGAGTGCCTTGATATTAACACAAGATATTTCTGTAATATATTCACTTTTACGCATAATTTTCGTCTATGTAACACTTTAAAACCAGTTTTGCTCTTAGGTATTTTTTCTAGTGAGTGAAACCAGTAATTTTGCCGACGTTGTTCATTGACACGAATGTTTAGGTACGACGTCGCTGGTCAATGGATTTACTATAAACAAATAATAAAAATAGTAGTATAAGGCTCACATGTGTATAAACTCACGCTTTTTCTCGCGTGTGGGTCTGAGACTGCAGAACATTATATTCCTTCAGTAGCTCAAATTGTTAGAAGTCTCAGAAATGTGGGCCTCTATTAATTGTTAAGAATTATAATTTCACGTGACTGCAACTGCATAATTCAACCTGTTTTGTTAGCGTAAATTGTGGTAATTCTCGAACTCTGTGACTAAGGGTAGAATCTCGTCCATTCCTTGTCACCAGACTAGAACGAGCATCTTATCGGGAGTTCTAGAATGCAACGAACAAACCCAGAAGATGCCTCCCCGAATCTTGTTTTTAACGACTGCTTATAAATCTCTTTCGAATTCCAAACACTGGTTTCGTGAGAGTTTCTTTAACCTACTTTTTATCTAATGACTGTCTCGTTGGTGTAGTGTTCGCAACTCGACTACCGTGCATGAGTTTCTGGGTCCGATACCCAGGTCAGGCAGCGCCTTTGGGTTTTTCTAAATAGGCTCGAATAGGCTCTATTTACATGGGACTTGAACATAACTGGTGTAATGTGGGTGTACTAATCGATACACCTAGCAGCTTAACCCTTCGTAGATTATAGACGTGATTGTAATTTGTTTGTTTCATTGTTGTTTTTGTCTAATGTACCCTTCGATCAATAATAGTACTAGATTAAGCATCAGGAACAAAACTAAGTCGCTCAAGTGGCCACGTTTGCACACACGTAAACAAGTAAACATACCTATAGATAACATCTTAGAAAAAAGTTCAATATTATTAACAACTTCAGATGATTATAAACCTTAACACTTAAACATAACGTTTAATTATCATTGTAAAGTATATTTATTTAAGCCCTTTCATCGGAGAAAGATTAGAAGCAAAACATTTTAAATGTCGCTCCAAAGTAAAAAGTCATCAGTACAAAAATATTCATTCTAAAATGAAACATAAACTCTAAGCAATACGGTTAAAAACATTTTGTGTACAATGTCGTGCTTATTCTATTGCGGAACTAGCGTTCCCTGTTCAAGAACATGATACAATAATTGGTGCGTTGTAGCAAACATTGGCCAAACAATTATAATATTCGCTGATTTAATTATATTTACAGTTTAATTATGTTTAAATATTATGAAAAATCACATAATGATATTAAATTACCGAAAAAAAGATATTCCTTCCAAAACCTTGGTGTTACCGTGGTTATTTACGCAGTTTTTGAACGCATACTGCGGTATTTTGACGTCTTAATGTTGGCTATGATTGGACCATACTAATTTGAAATAAGACCACAAATACGTTTGTGGTCTTATATTTCGGGCCGTTTTTGAAGCGCTTATCGGGAATCTAGTACATTATTGATCGAAGAATGTACCGAAGAATGCTATTACTAAGCCTCTAATGAAAACTTTTTAACTACAGATATGACATCGTCACCCAAATAATGCAAGCAACTACCCTCCAAAACGTGAAACGAGCCAAGGGTGTGGATATAGAAGTCATAGAAAAAAGTGGTTCACAAAATATAAGTCGGCAACAAGTGGCTGATGCTAAGAAACTGAAGAGGTATATTAATCAGCTGACAATTGCTAAGGCTGAGTGTGAAACCGCCCTTAGGAAGCTTGGATGGGACGGAGCTTTCCCAACGGTGGACCAGTCTGATAGTAAGGTAAAGGAATTAATATCACTTTTATTCTGCCTCGTTGGTTGAGTGCTGAACTTGAAGTCCTGGGTTCGATTACCGGTAAGGGCCGCGATATTGAATATCTCAGTAGCAGCCGCGGTGTCTAGATTTGTGGCCGGTTGATGGCAATAGGCTGGCTACATTACATGAGACTTAACCATAACTGTCGAAATGTGGGTGTACTTTTAGGTCCACCTCTGCATAACCCTTCGGTGATTACAGGCGTGATGTTATGTTTATATTATAAACTAAAGCTAGTACTATAATCATATTTTAAAGAGTTTTGTTTGTAATTTTGTATGTAGGGGGTAATCTTCGGAACTACTGATTCGATTCCAAAAAAATATTTCACAACGGAAAGCTACAATATATAATATACCCAGTTTCATAGGCTACATTAAAGCGTTCCTGTGGTCGGCGAGCAAAAGCTATTGATCTAAGTATTGCTAATCTACACAATAATCCTATTAACCCTATTAATCCATACTAATATTATAAATGCGAAAGTAACTCTGTCTGTCTGTTACTCAATCACGCCTAAACTACTGAACCAATTTGCATGAAATTTGGTATGGAGATATTTTGATACCCGAGAAAGGACATAGGCTACTTTTAATAAAAAAAAAACTTTATTCAAGGGGTTGAAAGGGGGGTACGAAAATATTACTTTTGGTCGCGATAACCGGCATCGGTAGCGATAACCGACATCCGCGCGGTTGAAACCGCGGGCATCAGCTAGTGACTCATAAAGACGTCTCGGTATTTAATGAATGACAAGCTCGATTACATTCAGATTATGTGCTAAGCCGTAAGCGTGATTCATCCTCACACCTGTTGGTCTAGTGTTTTATCACAGACAAAAGTACTTGATCGCGTTCAAGTAAAATTCAGCTTGAATAGAATAATTTCGTTTCTCATTTTGTCACTAGGCAGTACTAAATGGAATTACATAAGTATAAATACTCGTGTAGATTACAAGAGGGTAATCCGCAATGTACTTTGTGAAACGTATGCACATGTAGGTATACTTCCTCTTATCACACTTAGGAAAGCACGAATGCCCGCGCACCTGACTGATGCAAAACTGGCACTAAGAACACAACCCGCCTTATTACAAAAGGTAGTTAAACCTGGTTTAACTTAGACCTGGTTTATCTCGCATGCTGTCACTTTCTTTTGAATATTATTGAACTGAGACGTCATGCGAGATAAACCAAGTCTAAGTTAGACCAGGTTTAACTACGTTTTGTAATAAGGCGGAACAAGTTTGAATAGAACGCATTACCCTTCCTTTTGGCTTCGCCGTAGTCGGGTAAAAAAGTCACATCAATCTGCTCTGATACGCCTTTATTTGAATTTTCTTTCAACTCTTTTCCAGACTCTACCTCTACACAAAATAATGGAGAGTGTGACGGGACGGCGATACCTCTCCATGTTTCTGGAGACGATGTGCTCCCAAGGTCTGGTTGGCTTCTGGATGGCTGTCGAGGAGTTGAGGCACAGTCCTAGAAGTAGCTGGCATCAGCTCGGCGCGGAGATATTTTATACCTACATTAGGTCACCTAGTGCTGAGATTAAAGTTGATAAGGTAAAGTTTATATCAATCTGGTACTACTTGCTATACGAAAGTCATCTTTAATGCTACGACATAAAACCGCTGTCTATTTCAAGTTATGTATTACTAAGGGCAAGGCAATAATCAGTGGAGCATGCCATTCTTTTGTAATCTATCCAAGTTTGCGATTGCATTTTCCTTTGGAATTACAAACTAACTTTTATATATTTCTTTGTAATTTTCTTTCAGGATACCAGAAAAAGAATGGAAGCATTTTTACTAGGAGATAAGGGCCCAGAAGTGTTCTATGAAGTCCAGGATACCGTAGTGGACACGATACAAGAGAAATATTATCATTCGTTCCTTCTGAGCGATCAGTATACGGCGCTGATCGCTGAACTGGCTACGGAGGAAGCTAATAAAGGTATTAAGAATATTCAAGTTTGATTACCATAGTATTTTGCCTTTTGTATCTAATTTTTACTTTGTCGGTCTGTCATTACCACACACTTTCTTCTTATTTTTTTAAAGCCAATTAAATAGATTGTAGTTCGTCTTACAACTACTGCTACATGTTCAAATCATAGGCGAGGAAGCTGGCTCCCTAAACACAAGTTAAATCTTACATTGGTCACCATGAAGTTTCTTTCCGCTTCTTCTCCATAAAAAACGACCAACCCGAACCGTGCACCTTTTTGTCGACGCTTTGCAAGTGCTCATGTAACAAAATCTTCTTTTCGAATCTTTGTTGGCTCGGCTGTATAGCATCAACGGCTCATAGTTTATTCATACAGAAGCCAGCAAATCAAGCTAAAACGATCTGTCAAATTACTTTAATACATTTTCAACTTTACCGGCTAAAGCTTTAGGTTAAAGGTTGATTGGGGAAATACAGTTTTGGGTAGCTTAATGTACAGTACGATCAAATTATCTTGGCAGGTCTGAACATAGGCTCTGCGAACTTTTACGCATGTAAACTCACAAGTTTACATGCGTAAAAGTTCGCAGAGCCTGTTATTGCCACATAAACCAATACATATACGATCAGAAAATATCTAATTTAAACAGTGAGAAATACAAATAAAATAAATATCATAACACTTTAATACATTAGTTGTAACAAAATAACCTGCACGAAGTTCGGACCTGCCAAGATAATTTGATTGCACTGTACTAGCGTTTGCACCTATCTATAATTCTAATATTCTATTCTTATATTATAAAGCTGAGGAGTTTGGTTGAACGCGCTAATCGCAGGAGGTACTGGTTCGAGTTGAAAAAATGTTTTACTGCCGTACTCAGAGACGTTTCATGATTACTTTAGCCATCACTTAAGGTTGCACAAGCCAGTCATTCTTCCATACAAACGTAGTATGGTGATTACTACACCGTCAACCAGAGGAGTAATCACCATACTACGTTTCTCTAGGTCTCTATGGAAGCAGAATTGGAAAAAATAATTGGTTTGGAAGTTATGAGCGTCGAAACTTTCATATTTTAGCACTAATTTTAACCATCTTTGGGCGTAAATAAGTTACGTATATAGTACGAAAATGAAAAAAGTGAAACCATACAGACATAGATTAGCTATTAAAGAATTCAAATAATTTTATTTTGAACAGATACATTCAATGGATTTTTCATGGTATCCATACTACCAAAGGTCTGCATAGAAACAATCGCGCGCCCGTTTTAGTTGTGTCTTTTTCGCTCCATACATTTCGGTCGTGATGAAATTGCATGCATTTTAGCCCCGCCCACCAACTAGTTCGTGCCGTTGGCTTGTTTACCCTTAATAAAGATTTTGACATTTTAGTGAAGGTTTTGTATATCAAATCTTTACTAAGTGACGGCTTAAGTAATCATTAAATATCTTTGAGTATGGCAGTTAGTGTTGGATAGCCCATTTATCGAGAAAGGTTTTGAGCTAATCTATATAAATAAAAAGAGAAGTCCTGACTGACTGACTGACTGACTCATCAACGCCCAGCCCAAACCCTTGGACCTAGAAAGCTGAAATTTTGCAGAGAGGTTCCCTTATAATGTAGACAAGGAATAAGGAAGGATTTTTTGAAATTCAACCCCTAAGGGAGTTAAATAGGGGATGAAAGTTTGTATGGAAAATCGTCATTTTCACGCGGGCGAAGCCGCTGGCAAAAGCTAGTTTCACATATTTTCCTTTCTTCCAGACATCACATCAGACAGATCACCGATAGAAGACCGTCAGTTGTCGAACGAGTCAGTATCGTCAGCGGAGAGCGTGGGCGGCACTGTACACCTCACTGAACATTCTACGTACGCGAGACGGAAACTAGACGAGCTGCAGGAGCGACATAATAATAAAATACAAGTATGTTTTTACTAATTTGATCATTATTTCTATTGCCATAGAATTCAACATGTACTGGGTAAGATTATGGCCCACTGCCTTTCGTAGCAACGAGACCTGTGCACCAGCTGTGGATGTATTATGGGCTGATTACGCTTAAGATGTTTTTTTACTATGACATGAACTGTCATATTGTTTGATCCCCGTTTCTTGAATAAGCAGAAACATAACAAAAATACTCTTCCTTATTGGGAATTTCTCCGTAGAAGCTAAGGGATTTTTGCCCGGTTGAATGCAATAGGGTCGCACCCTAATACATTACATGGAGCTGAAAACATAACCGGCAAAATGTGGGTGTGCTATTAGGTACTCTTCTGCCTTACCTTTCACGAAATACAGGCATGATGTTATGTGTGTAGTATAGTAAAATTAGTTTTGCCAAGAATATTGATTTGATTTATAAATAACCTTCACAACTTTTTAAATAGTGAAAAATTACGTTTCATCTGTCTAGCCGTCTCCCAACTGGTCGGTTTCACAGTCTGACCGGATGCAGCTGAATACCAGTATTTTACACTGAGCGACTGCCTTTAAGACCTCCACAACCTAGTTAGTACTGGGTAATACGATACCCTTGTATTATGTTACATCATTATATCAATTTACTTCCAGGCATTAGCAGCTCTCCGCGCATCATTAAAACCGGAATCACCTGCACTATCCATGTTAGCGAATGAAGTAGAGAAGTTAGCAGGAGAACAGATGCGACTAGAAGCACACCTGGCGAGGACAGACACCTGGGCTGAACATCTGGGCAGGTGGCGAGCCTCCGTGCATAGCGCTGAGGTAGGACGAAACAGATTTATTTTAATTAAATGCAATTTTGAACATATATACAAATAGTTTCAAAACAAACTTAAATATCAGTTAATTCTTATTACTTATTTCCCCCCTTGAATTACCAAACGACACCTTAATTTTAAGATGAACCGTATTTTATGAATCATTGCTGTACATGTTAAAAATAACCAAACGAAAATCGGTTAAATAACTGACGAGTAAAATGGTTTTGTACACACGTGTATTATACAACTTCAGTAATTGAAAGAAATATTTCTGTTGCTGAGAAATAACTGATAGAAATTAAGAGGCAAAATTAGTCTTTAACGACGTCTAAAATTAAATTACGTTAAATTATCTCTTGCACATTTTTAAATTGGATAGGACTACGATGTTTATTTATAAATAGTAGTTGTAGTTTCTTATTCTTGTAAAACTAAAATAAACATCAACTTTCTGGTTCTAGCTAGCACAAAAGGTGAGGATAGTAGACAAGTTGCACAATTTTCATATTTATTTATTTACTGAAACTGAAACAATTTTTTTATTTTTGTAGGTAATAGACGAATCAAAACCACCTCAATTTGTCATAGTAGTACATATGGCAGAGCAAGAATCTGTGAACGAAGATGATAGGCCGGAACAAATAACTACAGGATGGGTGCTGCTTAGGACTTTGAACGAATTTCAGGTATATTACTGCTTTTTTTCACATTATTATTCTGGAAGCTAATTTTCAAATAAATTAGCTTCTTTAAAATGTCTAGTGCACGTCGTTGGAATTTAATTATTAAGCAAATGGTCTAGCAACTAACTAAGGCACCACCATTATTAATCAAACTGACAATTACTAAGACACCACAATTACTAAGACACCACAATTACTAAACAAACTGTCTGACAATTACTAAGACACCACCATTACTAAAACAACTGTCTGACAACTCCTAAGACAACACCATTATTAAGTCAACTTTCTGGCAACTAATAAGACACCAAGATTACTAAGCAAACTGTCTGACAACTACTAAGCCTAAGACAACACCATTACTAAGTCAACTTTCTGGCAACTAATAAGACACCAAGATTACTAAGCAAACTGTCTGACAACTACTAAGACACCATCACAACTAAGCATACTTTCTGACAATTACTAAACAAACTGTCTGACAATTACTATGACACCACCATTACTAAACCAACTGTCTGACAATTACTATGACACCACCATTACTAAACCAACTGTCTGACAACTCCTAAGTCCACTTTCTGGCAACTAATAAGACACCAAGATTACTAAGCAAACTGTCTGACAACTACTAAGACACCATCACAACTAAGCATACTGTGTGACAATTACTAAGACACCACAATTACTAAACAAACTGTCTGACAATTACTAAGACACCACGATTACTAAACAAACTGTCTGACAATTACTAAGACACCACCATTACTAAGACAACTGTCTGACAACTATTAAGAGACCACCACTGCTATGCCAACTGTCTGACAAATAGTAAGCCACCACCATTACTAAGCCAACTGTCTGACTACTAAGACTGTCGTCCAATGTGTCTAAATGTCTGACAACTACTAAACAAATTGTCTGACAATTACTAAGACACATCAAGAATACTATACTTGGCAACCATACTGTCTGATTTACCGTTTAGCTATACCATACAGCTGCAAAACAATGACAGTTGTGATTTCAATATTAAAAGTACGGACTATTTAGGTTAGTAGACATTTTGTTTAACAATTAAGTTCCCTGATTTTACTCAAAAACTTTTCAATGAATATTTCATTTTTACAGACAGTAAACAGTTAACTTAAGATTTTTCATTTCAGGAATTACATCGAAAACTACGGCCTATGTGTGCAGAATTGAAGAATTTAGAACTACCAACGAATTCGTTCAAGTTTCTATTTGGGAAGAACGATAAAAACTCATTAGAAAAAGCTAAAATATTAATACAGAAATACTTAGAAGTAAGTTCACTTGTTGGTATTTTATTTCGAAATGATAATTACGAAAATGATGGTTTCTCTCTTAAGTTTTCGCCAAACATATTTATTTAAATTTTATATTTTAAAACCACTGCTTTGCAAAGGATCAAAGTCGTAGAGTTACTACCTAATATCACACTCCGTTTTGTTATTTACCCATAGATTTAATACAGATAATAATGTTTTTATGATTGACTAGTTGTTGCCAGCGGCTTCGCCCGCTACAACTCGAAAATTATTCCACGGGAAGTTAAAATCGGGATAAAAACTATCCCATGTGTTAATCCAGGTTATAAACTATCTGTGTACCAATTTTTATCCAAATCCCTTCAGTAGTTTTTGCTTGAAAGAGTAACAAACATCCATCCATCCATACATACATACTTACAAACTTTCGCGTTTATAATATTAGTAGGATTGACTTTTAACTTGACCTGACCTTCTTCACGTATTAATTTTGACTACTCGAATGTATCAACTGTAAGTAAATTAATAAAATAAATAGTCGAATCGATTTATTTTCAGTTTGTTTTAGAAGACGACAGACTTAACCAAAGCGAGGCTTTATACACATTCCTAAACCCCAGTTCAGAGTATTTGAAGCAGGGTGACTTACCAAAGAAAAACAAATTCTCCTTTTCAACGTTATTTAAGAGGTAATTGTGTTTTTATTTATATCACTTCTATTTCCACCCGTATACCGTTGGCATAGAATTAGTTTTGGTAAAGAAAACTTCAGTGGTATAAGGACTTTTTTGCTTGAAATTGTTACCAATCATTCTTGAAATGTTTTCTGAACTCTATTCATGAAACAATATGACGGCGTGAATTCCTACATTGGCGACACACCAAAGATTGCATTGAAATATCGCATTTGCCTCTTTATATATAAGGTCGTTATTCTCGCCAGCACGAGTAGTGAAGCAACGAACAGATCGTCGCAGGAAAAGGAACAGTTTACACATTTATCTGCGGATGAAGACGAGATATCTTTGTATCTCGACGGCAACGGATCTGACAACGCAAGCAAGAGTATGACCAGCTCTTTACGTGGTAAGTTTTATATTTATTACCATCATCAAGCTACCACTTTTAAGAGACAGTTGTTATCAAGTAATCGTGATATTTAGTCCAAAAAAATCCAATAATGTTATTAACTTGACTAAACAAATCGGTGCCGTTTGATCGTGCTGATAGAGCTACAATATTTGTAAATATAAATGCCTGCAGTGGGACAATCATAATACCGGCTTATAATTATAATAATATAAAATTATACATACGAAAACTTACTACGTTAAGTAAGCCTATTGCCCACGTCTTGTTTTTTTTATTAGCTGTACTGTCCTACTGCTAAGCAATGGCCTACCCCAATGCTTCCAAGAGCGGTTTTTCTGTTGCTTTCTCGAACCGGTATGCGCCCCGATCGTATTCTGATTATAAAAAAAATACATCTGATCATATATCTCATTATCAGGTGCAGGCGCAATAGCAGAAGAAAGGGACAGTATAGCGGAGCCCCTGTACGCGTTGCTGAGTGAAGTGTTCGACATGCGCGGCGTGTTCCGATGGCTCCGGAAGACGCTCGTCACCTTCGTGCAGATCACGTACGGCAGGACTATTAACAGGTATGTAAAGTTACTGTTATTCTTGTCATTCCACTGCTGGGTAAAGGTACCCCCCATGACTTCCAAATTATTCGATCGAATCTGATATGTCGTATGTCTATCTTCTTTTGGCATTACGAGAACGAGCTAGATAGACGAAATATTCGATTCGGTTTCGATTCGATTGTTTGTGAATAGCTATGCAGGGCCAATGTGGACCACTGGTATGTTTAGTGGAAGAAGAAAATATTTCTTATGAATGTTAATGGATGGAGAGGGAGAGGACGATCAAAGAAAAGATAAAGGGTCACCTCTCCTTAACCCTTCAGGGATTACAGGTGTGATTTTATATTATGTGTGTTAAAAAGTCAGTATGGCAGACGTGCTTCTATTTCTTCTACCATGATGTTATTTTGCAGGCAAATCAAAGAGACCGTTACGTGGATATTCTCTGAACAAATGTTGCACTACTACATCAGCGTGGTCCTCAAGTCATGGTGGCCGGGCGGGACCCTGTCTGAGAACACTTCTTATAGGAACTTCCAAGATAAAGGTAAGATTGTGTTACTAATGTTTCGATATTTATTTACCGTGGTTGATAATGGACCTTCAGGTACAAGGTATAAACGGACCTGAATTATTCTGTACATAAAACTGAGTAACTCTGCGCAAAACTTATTGCTGAGAAACTGTTTCTTTTTATCGTGAAAAATCATGGATTACGGTAGGACTCAATGTAACGCACTCAAAAGCACTGTGTTGATGGATGCTTTGAATAATAGTACAGGGAACATGTAGTACCGGGGCAGCGGGTTGTTCGAAAGAGATACCACGGCCCCGGAACACAAAGAGCTAAGAAGGAACATGGGTGGCTTTTAGTCACTAGAAGTTTGACTCGCCCTTCCACTACGCCCAGAGCGGGAGGTGTCATTTGACAATTTCCCACCCTCCAAAAAAAAAAGTGAACATGTAGTTATGTAAGTTATAATAAAAAAAAATTTTCAAAAATTTGAAGCGCTTGGAGAGAAATTAACCAAGGTTACCGACGTAGCCCGAAGAATGGCCAGACAGTGGCAATGGGCAGGTCACATTGCTCGTAGAATGGATGGCCGATGGGCCTGAAAAGTTCTGGAGTTGCGACCGCGAACCGGAAGACGTTGCGTTGGAAGGCCTCCCACTAGGTGGACCGACGACCTGGTCAAGGTTGCGGGGATCCGCTGGATGCGAGACGCACGGGACCGGTCAATGTGGCGACACTTAGGGGAGGCCTATGTCCAGCAGTGGACATCTTTCGGCTGAATTGATTTTGATGGTGGAGAGAAATTGATCCTTGGATTCTGTTATTAAGGTAGATTGATGATGTTTTTTTTTCTTTACCCAGAACATACGCGCACACTAGCGCTACAGCAGTTAAACGAGAGCGTTCTGGATGCGCTGTCGTCACTGGTGGGCGCGCAGGCAGCGGCGCGTGGCGCACACAAGCTGTTCCACACGCTGCAGAACACCACGCACAACAAGCAGCTCTTCTATGTGAGTACACTGTGCAGCGCTGCAGCGGCTGAGCGACACGTGCTGGACGCGCACACAAGCTGTTCCACACGCTGCAGAACACCACGCACAACAAGCAGCTCTTCTATGTGAGTACACTGTGCAGCGCTGCAGCGGCTGAGCGACACGTGCTGGACGCGCACACAAGCTGTTCCACACGCTGCAGAACACCACGCACAACAAGCAGCTCTTCTATGTGAGTACACTGTGCAGCGCTGCAGCGGCTGAGCGACACGTGCTGGACGCGCACACAAGCTGTTCCACACGCTGCAGAACACCACGCACAACAAGCAGCTCTTCTATGTGAGTACACTGTGCAGCGCTGCAGCGGCTGAGCGACACGTGCTGGACGCGCACACAAGCTGTTCCACACGCTGCAGAACACCACGCACAACAAGCAGCTCTTCTATGTGAGTACACTGTGCAGCGCTGCAGCGGCTGAGCGACACGTGCTGGACGCGCACACAAGCTGTTCCACACGCTGCAGAACACCACGCACAACAAGCAGCTCTTCTATGTGAGTACACTGTGCAGCGCTGCAGCGGCTGAGCGACACGTGCTGGACGCGCACACAAGCTGTTCCACACGCTGCAGAACACCACGCACAACAAGCAGCTCTTCTATGTGAGTACACTGTGCAGCGCTGCAGCGGCTGAGCGACACGTGCTGGACGCGCACACAAGCTGTTCCACACGCTGCAGAACACCACGCACAACAAGCAGCTCTTCTATGTGAGTACACTGTGCAGCGCTGCAGCGGCTGAGCGACACGTGCTGGACGCGCACACAAGCTGTTCCACACGCTGCAGAACACCACGCACAACAAGCAGCTCTTCTATGTGAGTACACTGTGCAGCGCTGCAGCGGCTGAGCGACACGTGCTGGACGCGCACACAAGCTGTTCCACACGCTGCAGAACACCACGCACAACAAGCAGCTCTTCTATGTGAGTACACTGTGCAGCGCTGCAGCGCTGTAGGGCCGCTGGTCTCAACAAAAGCGACAAAAGATGGATACATTTTTGACTCTTTCAAAATCATAGTCATAATCATCATTGCAACCCAGAATAACGCACTACTGGCTATACGTTCCTTTTGCCATACGTTTACTGCCACTTCTCGGTTCAGTGCGTCCCTCATTCAAAAGTTTTTCTCGACTTTGGACGACGATTTTATCAATCCAACGCGATTTTTTTGACCCAATTTTGGCCACCATTCTGTCGGAACATTACTCCATCGGCTATATTCGCGACATAAAGTAGTTTAACACACATAACTATACCTTATAACAGACAACGAACGTCGGCACACGTTCGGCATCTCAAATTTGAGCACGATAAATCATTCAAAATGTCAGACGGCGGAACAACAAAGGCATATTGTTATTCTTAGCAGGACAGGTATCCGTCAAAATTGACCGACTTAAGCCGGAACGCTTGGCAACTTTTCAGTCATATACTTAGATGTTGATCAGTCTGAAACTCTAAATATTAACGCAGACTATGTGACCTAAGGATTTTTAGAAAAATATGTGGAACAAAGAGTCTAAAAAAATACTGCATTTCTTTAACGACATCATTATTTTATGTTATAGCATACTCCTATTCAATTTACACAAAACATCTTACTTGCCGTACACACAACGAAACTTAGCTTTTGTTCACAAAATCAAAGAATACATAAATATAAGTTAATGCATTATTCATTTGTTTCAAAAAAGTTACGGTCTTTATTTTCGTGATTACAAACACAAACCCAGAGAAAAAAGTGCGTCTTTCTACAAAAGTGCATTATTTTAAGAACTAAATGTCACACAAGGACGTCATTCCCACAATATTTTGATATTCTAACTGAACTACTCTAATCTACTTTATCCTTAGCACCCATATAAGATCGTAAAAGCGAATATATTCCGACACCCGTAACTACAACGCATGATATAGGTCCTAGTGCACATACAGACATAGCTATAACTAGTATTATCATGCCTACAATAACTATATATAATCTTGGGCTCTTTACTGGCAAAATGTCCATAATAGGACTAATTATTGATATCCTTTCTTGATTTGGAGACAATGCTGGTATCCTGGCAGATGTAGGACTTAATTTTTCAAGAGTTGTCTCTGTAGATATGTCATTTGAAGTCTGAATATCAGCCGTTCTTTTGCCCGGCGTAAACCTGTTAGGTGACTTTTTATCGGGCGGAGAATCCAGGGCAGTGATACTCTGTGGTTGGCTCACGATATTTATTTGTCTCTCCGGAGTTGATCTCATGGCCATTATTGCCTCTGTTGTGGACGTCGAGAGCGATTCTTGCTGAGTTGGGCTGACGCCTGACACCGATATCAGTCCTGGAGTTGCGGTCACAGTTGACATAGTCTGGAAATGTAAACAATCAGTGTTACTTCAAATGTCACTTATATTTTAGACTTTAATTACCAAAAACTGCACTCCTTGATTGACAATTTGACACTAATGATTGAAGTTATAAGGTGCAATACTTACACTGTATGAGATGATATCCGGATTGTTTATGTATAGGATCTTCTCTCCAAGCAAGCTTTCTGTAAAGTTAAAACATGTTTTTGTTACTGTCCTGAATTACATACAAACGTACATAAACTCATGCCCTTTTTACATGGGGGTAGGCAGAAACCACAAAAATAAATTCAAACGAGCTCACAGATGCATCAACTTCCTGCCCTTGTCGCATTCTAAAGAGAACTTCTTCTTCCATTTTCCCCTGTATGACGTCTCGGAATTATTTAATTCTTTGACTTTCATGTCATTCCTCACACAGTCCATCCATCTTTTCTTTGGCCTTCCTCTCCCTCCATCAACATTAATACCAATCAATTTTTAAGTCACATGCGTTTCATCCGACTTCCTTTTAATTTGTCAGAAAAATGCGCCACTTTCAAACATCCTCTTACATACTCCTTACTTTATCTATTCTTGTCACTCCACACATCCTTCTCAACATTCTCATCTCATATTTTTCAACGAGCTCCCAGATTATCGGTAGTAATTATAAATATTCTTACCACTGCATCCGACTCCTATACTATTCAGTTCGTCGAGCTCTCCCTTCCTAATGACAATAGTGTTGTAGTCCTCACTGTATCGATACATCTCGGCTGCTAGTGTTGTCGTGAAGTCATCGGTTTGCTTGCACGTAATGAACCTCCTTTGTATCTCGTTGAGGAAGAGAAATGCTCTGGATCGTTGGCATAGCTGAAGATTGAAAGGATTTATTATAAATCCAGTTCGCATTCAACACGTTGACTATATTCTGCGGTCCTTTCACTAGAAAGCCGTTAAGTGCAAAAAGTATTTTCGAGATAATGGCGAAAAATGCACGAAACGTTGTTTCTAAACAATGAGATAGCTTATGTGTAGTTAAGTAAAAGACCAAAAAATAATCGTCAAATTAGGCAGTTAAGTATTGTAATGTATATTTAGCGAAGAAGTGTGGGTTAGATGCTTTCAAGAGCTGGAATCATCATAAATTGTAATATTAAACGATCTGTAAAGTTTTATATTTCTGGAATTATTCATATTCTAAAAATGTTTTTAGACAGAAAGATTTCAAACTCTATCAAGCTGTATCAAAAAATTAAATTGACCCTTTGTGGGTTAACTATTGTGTGGGCTAATTTGTGGGCTTTCTAGTCATAGGAGGGCAGTATTGTGATGCTGACTAAAGCCGTAATAACACTCCATTTTTGAGCAGTCGTGTAAAAAGTTGCTGCATCTTACGCTCTATAGTTTTTGGTTTGCTGTTGTGTATAATTAAAATTCATAACGAGCTAGCTGATATAACAATTTGTTTTCATTTTTCGTCATGTGACCTCATTTTCAGTTAGCAACAACAGCAACTCTACAAAATTGTGAACATGATCACACAAGTTCCGCTCAGCTGGGCTTAAAATCGACAGCTGTCTTTTAGATCAACGTTACCGTACTACACCGCGAATGACAGGTGACAAGATAATTACGAATATTTGGCGCAAGCTACCGCACACTCGCACAGGACAGTGTCCCTACAAATTAATTATACACTCATTATTTTAGGCTTTCTTTTATCTCTTGATTTAAATCGTTTTTCATTCAATATACTTGATTGATTAAGTGCAATCACTGAATTGTTCGGTTTGACCGAAAATCTAATATTTCATACTGTAAAAGTTCCGTCAAAAACCGGTACGATTGCGGACCAGCTGCAAAACCTAGGACACTGACAGCTATTTCAGTGCATTATCAGTCAGAATCCGCAGACGCGTCCGCAATTTGTCAGTACTGGTTTTACTGAACCTGAAGCCCTTTTCAGAATATCAATAAGTGCCTTCAAAGCAAGAGTAAACAGGCTTCTTCTGGGCACGCTCGTTCCATCATAGACCATGAGGTCTTCATGCATCGCTTTCCATCAGGTGAATTCAGGCGTTATCGAGGTCAAGACTTGCCCATTTCGCAATAAAAAAAATAAGGAGATAAACATTTCAGTTAAATAGAGTTGTTTCTTTTAAACGATAAACAATCAAACAATGTTGTTTAACAGGCCGAAGCGTAATACTAAACTGGAGCTTTGCAATCAAAATACCATAAAACTTATTTTTACATACTTTTTTCCGTCTAGCGAGTATTTTAGGAAGGCCATAAATCAATGCAATGAAGTCTGAAAAGTAACATCTTTCGATTGAAGTAGATGCGAAAAACAACTACTCCGAAAATATTTGACTCGAGATATACTAGGACTAATATTTGGCTTGGCTTCGTCCGCGTTTATGTTGGAAATTATCCTAAGGGAATGTATTGTCGTACTAAAAGTTAAGCAAAATATTTGAGATTTGAGTAAACTTAACTCTCCTCTACTTCTGTGTAGCTTTCTTGGTCAATCGGTAATAGAGTTATTAGTTCACGTTCATTAATTGGGTCATACATACACGCCGGTTCCGTATGGTGTCGGACGCAAAGAATAGCACCATCCCATATCTTCCCGTGGGTGTCGTAAGAGGCGACTAAGGGATGTACCAGAGAATGGGCAGCAGCGTTCTCTGTGCTTTTTGTATCGACCCTGCGATCGCCAACCCGCCTGCCAAGCGTGGCGATTATGGCAAACCCCCTCTAAGCAAAAATTACACTTAGGGGAGGCCTATGTCCAGCAGTGGACGTCTTTCGGCTGAAATGATGATGATGATGATACACGCCGGTTACGAGTACACACGGCTACACATCAAGCTATACAAAACCAGTATAATCTGATCGTTCATTGTGCGAAAAGATCTAGTAAAGTGAGGCCAAGATTAACTGGTTATGTATAGCTTGATGTGTAGCCGTGTGTACTACGCACCTGTCCTTTCTGAAGAATGTCTTTCTAGGGCGTCCCGTCCGGACGTTACTACTTACATCTAAGCCTGCATTATTTTTTGGAGGGTGGGAAATCATCAAACGACTCCTCCCGCCCTAGGCCCCGAGTCCTATTCAATAGTGTCAGAATGGTCTATCATTGATCTCATAATAGGCGGAGCGGAAGGGAGTCTCAGACTTGTACTGACTAAAAACCACCCATGTTCCTTTCCTTCTTAGCCCTTTGTGTCCGAGGCCGCGGATCTCTTTTTAACAACAGACACATCTAGACTGCCTTGTTAGTCGCCTTCCTCATCCTTTCCACACGACCAAACAATCTAAGCATACCTACTATTACTCTTTTGAATGTTTGTCACTACGTCTTCTTTATCATCAATATCAATTTGCCAAATTTTATGCAATTCCTTTCAACCGATATACCGTGAGAAGAACAGACAGATTTACTTTCGCATTAAAAATATTACGTTGATGATAAATGACCGAAATTATATTTATAAAAGCACTCTTTCTATAACAGAAATGGTTGCAGAAGTATTTTTATGATATTTTGAGTGGGCGTTTGATGATAAACAAAATTAATAATGTCTTGATGGTTATGAACGAAAGCAAGTGTCTGCTAATCCGTCTCACACTTCATAAAGTTCGTTGGCATTTATAAATCTGTTTGGGAATGACGATTTATAAAACATTAATTCCTTTCCTACGGATTATCACCAGCTACGATTTTGTCATTTTAAAAGAGCACGTAAATAAATTTATACTTTATTTTAGTTGTTATAAAAATATTATAATACTATTTTTAAGGTTCATTTATAGAGTTGTAGAGCAGTAAGTAGTGCAACAGTATATTTCTCTATGGTAGTGCGTACCTGTGGTATAAAATCACGCTGGCAGAAGAACGTTGAATTAAATGATGGATGGAATGCGCAAAGGATGATATGGCAAGATAGGAGGTGTCTGATGAGATGACGAGCAATACAGAAGTATGGAAGAAGAAGACAAGCTGCGCCAACCCCTAAATTAATTGAAATAAGGGTAAAAGGGTCCCTCTCCTAGAGAAGAGGCCTGAGTCCCTGCAGCGGGAACTTTATAGACTGATGATGATGATGAAGGGTAAAAGAATGATGATGATGAAAAGCTAGTTATTTAGTACTTAGTAGACTACTTACTTTATCTGTTATACAGAAATACAAATAGTCATCATCAGCGATGTAGTGCAGTAGATATATTCCATGTGAGTACGTCATCTTGTTGTTACACGCCGGTAACTTGGACAGCACTTGTTCGGCAATCTCCGTGAAGTTTCCATCGCAGGACGCGAAGTCTGACACTATGGTTCTGTCTGCAGCTACAGCACTAAATACTATCGGCATTTTGACTGGATTAAAAAGTTAAAAACCGGTACCAACTTTTTCACTGCACTTAATTTTTTTTACACTTTTTTAAACTTATAAATTAATGAATGAATGAGGAATTAAGACACTTTTGTTGTTCTATTTTAGGTGACCTTATTTTTATTAATCAAAATTTAAAAAAAAACATATTGCCTCCGAATTAATTGTACAACAGACCGGACTTAACCTCAACGCTTCTCAGCTTGCGAACCGCAACTGATAATACTGGCATACACTATACACTTCACAGTCCGCCTCCGTATCATACAAATACCGTGCGATCTAAAATTATTGGCGTGTCATTTTGTAGCTAAAAGCGCGTCTTCCACGCTAAAAATGTCGCCGGCCGTAGTTGATATATGTGAATTGGCACGACAACTGTGCGGAAGACGTGGACACCGCGTGTCGCCTGTCTCCAAAGACTTTACGTTTAAAAATCATTCGCCAGATTATGGTTGAAGGAATTGTTTATCGGTTTATTCGTACGTGTATGTATACGTTCGTTCGTGGAAATACGTATACTTTGTGTAGTTCATGATTGTGATTTGTAATTTGTGCGGTCGTGGAAATACGTATGCTTTGTGAAGTTCATAATTTCTGGGGGATACGAAAAATATTGGTAAAGGATTTGTGTGCTATTAGGTACACCTCTGCCTCAACCTTCGGGGATTACCACAATATAAAAACATGGAAGAAAACATTTTGCACCAACCCCAAATGAATTGCCACAAGGGCAGGAGAATGATGATGAATGATGATGATGATAAATCTTCAGCTTATAAAAATGTTGTTTGACCTACATTGTAAATGTTGTGTATGTATGTGTCTGTGTATGTCCGTTTTTAATAAAGAAAGCCCTAAACCAAACATGTTTTTTTTTTACAGGAGCTGTTCGAACTGGTACTTTTAGAAGTGTTCCCTGAGCTCAAACGATACCAATAACTCTATAGGTAAGACAAGCCATGACAATAGATATAATCAAACTATAAGTGTAATCGTACAGGGATCATATCCAAAGGACACATACCCGGTAAAAGAAACGGACAAAATACTCTAAAAGAGACATTCCTTTACGTTTAAATCGGACTTTACCATATTGTGCACATATCTTTTTAAACGTATTTCACCTTTTAAAATCTCGAAAGCCAGTTTTAAACTTTATGGATCTGACAATTTTGCTCTCTACATCATATTTTTTATGTAGCAACATTACTTGAATTATTAAAAAAAAACACGGTCAAAACTGATGTAAAGAATATGTTACTCTATAAATAAACCTTTTTAGATGGTCTTACAGTTATTAATTATTATATTTTTATACTTCTGTAAGTAATGTTGTTACATTTAAAAAATTAAAGGATTTTGACTTTTTTGTAATAAATATTTCAATGCCACAAAGTCGTTGGTCATTTAAAGGTAGATCAATATCTGACGTATTATAATGTAATGTAACTGTAAGTATAGTAGGTAGTAATAATGTATTGATCTCAAGTTTATGTTCATATACCTCGTTTAACATAAAAATAGTGTAGCGATAATATATTCCTCTTTAATTTGCGCATTATGCCTCTTACAGTCTACTTATAAAAATAACGTCTGATTTCTTAATATTTTTTTTTTATATTTTTTTTATTAAAAGCTTAAACATTTCCAGTTACCAGTTAATAAAATATTCAGTTTATACACGCCTAAAATGCGCTACGAATCAATTAATGTAAAATTATAGTATAGTTTACCTTTAAAACAAGAAAGCTTATTGCTAAAATAAATAATATATAAAAAGTTTATATGTTCGTGAATGTTACGTTGTTTATTAGTGTTGTGCCAAAGATTGCACGGTTGATGCGTTATTATAAGTTCATGCATCGAACTTTAAATATCTACTTAAATAAACTTTGTTCCAAATCTCTTGAATTTTTGAGAATTGTATGTAAGTACCTGATTGTTGTTCGCTGAATCAGAACTCTGGGACTCTCTGGAAACGAACAGATTATAAATGCAACAAAAAATAAGGAGTCTTCGTACAACCATGACATTTAGAAGAATATCATTATTTTTATCAATAGTAGCCTAGCTCTATCTTGTCATTTCATCCATATTTTTACTGACATGGTATTCACTCATCCAGTTATTTTTACATCCATAACATTATTTAAATATCTATCACATTGTCAAACTCATGTCCAGTGAGAGCCAGTTGATTTACTAATTAGTTTACACAAACCTGTTAATAGCCACAAATACCAATTATAGTCCTCCGGATCAATTTCGGTCACGGTGGCCAACGTTAGCGGAGATTAACCATTGTCTTTAATAATTATGATCCTAACCATAATTATTGATTGAAATTCTGATCTGAGCTATCCATATTTTCGCTGATATGCCGAAGGGTAATCTTGACTTCCTCGTCTATTATTTTGAGCTCGTAATGATATTTCCGGCATTGTATCGTCACCTAAATCGATCAAAAACTTTAAAATAATAAACATCATCCCCACCCTTCCAGTCCTCCTACTTTTATAGTGCTAATTTCCAATAGTGCTAATTTCATAATCCAGTTGAGATGTGTAGATATGTTTAAAGTTATTAGAGTAGATATTGTACAGTTAAATATGGTTTAGTGCTTGACTTCTGCTGCGAAACGCAATGCACCAAGCATTTGTTACGAACGCACTTTTAATGTACGTTTTCTACTGTTTATACGTTTCGTTGTTAAAAGGAACTGCTCTAAATTTATTGCATAGCTACTTACATTTTATTGTGCTAAGATACGGTAGGGTACGTGCGTAGGTTGGGTAGTATACATCCAGACACAAGCACCAATATGTATGCATGGGGCAATTTTTAAAAGTAATTTTCTACTCTACTCTTTTTCGGTTTTATTTCAAAGTAGAAACCGTTATAGTCCTAGGAAATAGCTTTTGAATTTTACCAAGTGTATACGTGTTTGTGCTCGTGACTGTTCAAAACACAAATGCTTTGAAGTAATGGTAAAAATATAGAAATTTTTGCAATTTTTGCCTTTCTATTATGTTTTATACTTTGATTAGCTTATTAAATAAAATCGTGACCATATAAAGTATTGAACAATTATGAGATTATATAATATGAGAAAAATATTTATAAAAATTATAAATTTATTTATAAGTGAAAGAAGTAGATCTTATTAATTTGTAAATATATATTATATGTATGACGGCGTCGCCGTTGTAAACAGCACGTGCAGCGGGCCAGGTGCGCAGCGCAGGCGTCACTAAGGCCGCACCACTCTCCCCACTGCTCGAGCCAGTCTTTATAAACGACCACTCGGCGTGGAGGGGATCATTCTTGTCGCAGGCTTGGCCCGGTGCACATGCTGTAGCGCTTAGAGTTTTAATATTATATCTGAATTATATAGTTGTGTGTGTATAGTGATTTATTTTAAATATCGTGCTATTGGAGTAAAAGTTGATTACCGCTATATTTCGTAGTTTCATTTAAGATGACAGACCCTCTGCCTTCATGTACTTCATTACAAAATTTAAATTAATGTATCGAATACGTTAGCAAAAATATTTTTAGGAAGGAAAAATTAAAAGTTTAATTAGATATTAAGTATTATGGCAAAAATCTTAATCGTTTTCATAAACTGCTTCTTTAGTTTGCCAGCATAAAAAGCTACGTAAAAACTGTCATTTACTAGGTGTATAATTTTTTTTTCGGGAAGGCATAAACCTACTTCATGTAAGATAATAATATATTATGTAAAACTGTCTATTTTTAATACCTTTTTATGTGGGGAATTTTGTTTTTCTGAGGTCACTCACTGAAAACATTGTATTGCTAATGTCATAATGTTGCTAGCTTGTCACCTTTTGTGACCGCCCCCCCTACCGGCTGTGACATCAGAGAAATAACTTTCTCGTGTAACCTGTGAACCTATTGTCTATATTTATTAAGTGTTATATTTCCTGTTGTTGACTAAGTGTAACGACGAGTCTGTATGTAACTGTATCGACGGTTAATATGAAATAAACTAGTACATGTATTTTATATTCTGCCTTTTTATTTATCAAACACTTTTATCGTTACATTATGTGCTTTACGAGCGTTCTAGTGTCAGGCTGGTATGTATCTTCTATACTATAATATTATAAGTAATTTTGTATGTAGGGATAATCTTCGGAACTACTGATCCAATTCCGAAAATTCTTTCACTAACAGGAAACTACATTATCGCCGAGGGTGACATTTAAAACGTTCCGAAGAGTAAACTCTGTACATCACGGGAGCGAAGCCGCTAGCAAAATCTAGTATGTTATATGTTGCAAGGGTTAACATTTATTGTCCGCGAAACTGACACAATAGCTAAACAATGCGTAGAACTATGGGTAGTGAATGGGACAGGAAAAGGGCTAAAGGTTAAATCAATTGAAACACGAATTTTATTGGGATAATTTCTATTCTTTAAGTCAGTACAATAATAAATTTGACAACAGTTTTAACACCTCTTTAGAAGGAGGCTTCAAAGGTGTAAAAGCTGTTTAATTAATTAACTATTAATTTAATTATAATCATTCCCGAACCAATCATTTCTGTTAAAAATATTGAAATTTTAAATTTTGGCACAATTTTTTTATAAATTTTATAATACACGATAAAATGTAAGTATTATCATGGCCAGAAATCACTCTTCCGATTGTATTGGTGTCTTGTTTTTGTTGCCTATATTATATTACAATGACATTAAAGTAAACGACAGGATATCGTAACGTAAAATAATCTATAATAATTATAATTATATATGTATATAATATTATACCCATCGCTGATTACCCACACTACAACTTTCAAAGCATCCGGTATCACAGCACTCACTATATTAGTTTCCCATCCCTTACAAGCTATGTAACAAAACAATGTACATAAAATATATCTTAAAACTATAATGAACATTAGGTATGAAGAATCTGAAATAATTCTTTCAAGCCTCTTTAATTCGTTCAAGAATTGGAATGGATATTTATCGTCTCCACCTAGACTTAATTGGAAGTTTATAAAATATTAAAAACCAACCGACGAAAAAGAGGATTGCAAGAGTCACAAAGAGAGTTGCATTTTTTACACATTGTGTCGTAGTTACTCGTATCTAGTAAACTTGGATCAGGCCGGATTGTTTACAAACTCCTTTATATGCAGTTAGTACCCATAAGAAATATTAAACATACTATAATATGTTATTATCGTTTGATTAGTCTTGGACATTTATAACAACACATAGGTACAGACGTAGTATACTTAATAAATAATTATAAATATTTTATAAAAAATTAAAAATCTTTTTCTTAAAAATGCTTTCGGCTGTAGTTATATCAGAAAAGGAACTTTCGTTATACATTATATCTTAGTTTTCAATGACCACAAAAACGATGTATTAAATTACATTCGCCGTTTTAATAGTTTTGCATTAGTAGTCCGTTTTGGTGTTTTAAAAAGTAATTAAAGAATTATAGAACAATATTAAGATTTGTTATTTTTTTTGTAAAATTTTCCGGATCTGTATCCGCTGACGTCCGTCCTAATTCTACCTTAGATTAAAACACCCTGTGAAACTTCAAACTTTTTTCCAGTTCGTAGGTATGTCTCCTTTCTGTCATATTAGTAACGGAATAAAACATAATTAGTTAGTACATACTAATCCGTGTAAATAGCCTTTCAAGATTCGTTATTATCGATGTTGGATGATCAGAGAGTAAATTAAAAGCATTTAATCAATAATTAATTCTAATTAGGTACTAAATGAATTTCTCTGATATGAGACGAACATGTAACATGTGGGTGGCGGGCGCGCCCGTCTTCAGGCGTTCATTCAACATAAAATCAGCTTCATTTAATGTAACGTACAAAGTTAAAATAAATTATTATTTACAATATCATATCTGTCGGCCAACACAATTGGTAATTAAACCTAACTATTTACACTGATATTTTATTGTCACCATTATAAACCTGGTGAATTTACTCTAAAATCGGATTGTATTCGAAAGTGACAAAAACTGGATTTATAAATATTTTGTGTGTTCTTTGATAGTACCCCTATATCTAAGTATAGACGTCTCTGGATGTACTGTGTCAAATACTACTCATTTATGATACATACCTATAATAGGTAACTATACTGACGAACATAAACGAGGCCGGGATACCATTTCACAGCAATATTCCCTTACTATAAAGAAACTTTCGGTTGTGTCCTATTACTTTTAAACGTATGCTTTGGTGGACCTTAAAGTATATCATAAATAATAACATACTGTAATGGACACTCTTGGTTAGAATATCGTTTATAAGCAAGTCGAACATGCACATGATCCCAAACCTCGCGGGTACATGTAATCTTACGATGTAACTAGATATAGGTAACTTTTTTCTATAGTATAAAAGTCACTATCGATCTTCCCCGTGAGCCGCAGGAAACGAGCGACAGTTGACTTGTACAAAAATAATAAATATTAATGGTTTTATTTCTTCCTCTCGCACTTCGATACCATGCTGTGATTAGATCCTACCCGGGTTGGTGCAGACTCCCACACTCCTCAGAGAGGTGAGGTCAGCCGGGGGCCGGGGGGAGCCGGCAGCATGCTATCGCAGTTCCCGCACTTTACATTTACCCTTTGGGTGGCGTTCAGCGATACATTACCTAGGAAACTTCCCTATTCATTTATTACAAGTAGATACATCTATTTACACGTGACAAGAAATTGTCCAGACTTGCTATGCATCTAAACATTTGCCTATCCCTATCAACTATAACAATAATCATATTTTATATAAATATTGTAGTTAAGTTCATATTTTAGAACATTCAAGAAACATGAGTGATCTGACGGATTAATAAATCAACGTCCGCAATGTAGTTGGGATATTGTTTACACATTTACCATCTAGTACCTATAATCTAATCTAGATATAGATACGTATTATAATCATTAAAAATAGATCCGCTTCCAATGCAGTAGTTGCTTTACTTGGTGATTTTACATTAGGACCTATTTACCTAGGTAGATACCAAGTTCCATTCATATTCGGCTGAATTGACAAATATATGCATATGAATCGTGAATGTTAAATCAAAATATTGATTTTTCAAGTTACTTCTGTTTAATAAGCACATGAAGCAACAAGTCTCGATACCATCAGTTTGGCATCAGATGGACATAGTTCTAGCACTTTGCCGCCACATTATTTACAGCGTAGGATTGTCGGGTGGAGTTTAACCAACCACGTAATCCAATCGACGTAATCACGTAATCGAATGAACCTGCTGATGGCACAAATTGATGGTATGTGGAAATTGAAGCACCTAACTTATATGTCTAATCTCGTAGGTACTTACTTAGACACGGAGGCACGCTAGACATTACTATAATTTACGCTGACGTTATACCTAGAACGTGTCGTAGAGTCATTTTCTAAGCCTACGCTTCGAAAATCGACTCGCGTCGACATCGCACAATCCAAAACGCGCGATTAGAAAACGACTGCTAAGTACCATACTAGTAATCACAATGTCGTACTGATGTTAGTACCGCGGCTCCGTGTAAAGTTGAACAATTGCAGATGATATCATCTTTATTAGTTAGTCGTGTCCGCTTGTGTAGTCGCGCTGTGTCCGGTCTAAGCGTACGAGTGCAGCGTGACGGGCTCGAAGTCGTCGTGCGTGGCGGGGCGCGTGACGGGGCGCGGGGGCGGCGGCGGGGGTGGCAGCAGGCTCGTGCCCTCCGGGATGTACACGTTGGTCACGCGCTCCTGGGAACACTCCTTTGTTAACATCTAATCTTTCACCACTTTCAGAATTTACTGATGCGGTATCAAAGCTTTGTGCCATGACTGCTAAAGGTTCAATCCTGTAGCATCGAACCTTTAGCAGTTATGACAGTCTATACTATACTATAGTGGTTACACACCGAGATCTTGAAGGAAAATATTGTTAATTCGACCACCAAAGGTTTGAGGCACTGCGGAAAGCTGGATCCACCGGATAAAAGAAAACTGGGGGGTGTGTATCGAAGTAAACTTGGTCCCTTGTTTTACCTGGTTCTTGTCGTACTTGAAGATGCCCTGGAACCGGTTGGTGCGGCGCTCGATGGGCTCGGCGCTGCCGCCACTGGCGCCGGTGTTGCAGCTGTAGTTGGGGTTGTGGAACGATATGTGTCCACCTGAGTCGCGGTAGTTCTCCTTCAAATCTCCGTCGCGGTGTCGGCCCACTTTCACTGAAAAACAGAGTTATAGTTATTGTGAAGACGAAGAAGATCATCTTGAACTTCAAAGTGCTAACTTAATGACACAAAAATATAATTTCTTTAAGTTTTTTTTTTGTTTATAAGGATGAATCATATCTCACATGAGATTTGGCTTATACTCGTGTTGATATGTTAGAATCAGTCCAACATATCAACACGGGTATAAGAGTTCATCAGAACTGATGAATTAATTAACCAGCAAAAAAACAAATCAGGCATCTCTTCCAAATAACTCCGAATGAATCCAAGAATGTTTGAATTCTGGGATAGGTTAAGTATATAAAGAATAGACTAGAATTTATTTATTTTCAGGTAACAAAGACCCATCGATAAATACGCTAACCTGCTGTTGAACTTACCGCAAGTAAACGCAATGACAACAATGCCGCATATGATGAATAACATGATCGCGATCATGATGATGATGGCGCTTGGACTGGTTCTCGGTGCTGCAGTGGGTGGTGGAGGTAGACCGTTGTCCTCTTGTATGTCTGTGTAGTCGTAGAATGCGGGGTAGTGTGCCGGCATTTTGTTGTCGATGCGGATCTTGGGCACTAGACAAAGACATAGGAGTTAGAATTTGAGTTCCAGATATAATCAGCATAGCAGTCCCAATTGCTGGAACAGCCACACAGGACTCTTCTCTGTAGGAGGGAGTGACCCATACTACACCGGGCTAAGTTCAGACTAAGCCCAGTCTCACAGGGTATCGAAATTTTGGGTCTAGGAAATGACCGCTACCTCACGATGTTTACTTTCACCAAAAAATCGATCCGCCTCTAATACTGGCATAATCCAAATCAATCGAAACAAACAACCACAATGCTTACCAGTTGAACAAGGAGTTGGTTCAGGGCTATCCGGGCATGCGCATAGGTAGTCATGTTCCCTAAAGAAGCACAGATGAGAACAGCCTCCATTGTCTTCCTTACAAGGGTTCCAACCGTGCTGTTTTTCAGACGACACTGCTTTTATCTCCATGGTCATTTCCAGATCAGTCCTTAACGCTGTCACATTTTTCCCCGTTTTCTTGTCCGCCCTCATCACAGCCTTCTTGTACCAATCCGTCCAGTAGATGTAATCGTTGAACTGAAAGAAAGAAAAAAACTTTAGAAACGGTAAAATGGAAGTCGATTATAGGCCTAATCTCGACCGGGTTGACGTATGATTCATACTACCTGAGTTATCCCAGTTAGAGGTATTTTGATGGTGATCTGAGAACGGAAGGATAAAATGGCATTGGTGGTTCTGGTTTTCATGGAAAACCTTTGCTGACTTTTGTAGAGTCACGGTCCTTTGATGACGGCTTACTTTTAGTCTTTTAATAGAATATTGTGGGTAAGAGAAAAAGTCTACCTGAGTCATTCCGAAAGGATTCTTAGCTTCTGGTATAAGCTGCACTCGATGCTGCCCATTCAAGTCAGAAGTATCGATCCTATGCCTCAAAGCGTCGGTCCAGTACAGCCTCCTGTCTTTGTAATCGATCGTTATTCCGTTGGGGAAACCGACGTCTTGGATCACGATGACTTGCCGTTGGCTGCCGTCTAGGAAAGCTCGCTCAATGCATGGAGTTTGACCCCAATCGCTCCAATAAAGATACCTAAAACAACAAAAAATGTGACTTAATTGCTCGTTTTTGTAATAAGGAATTGACTTTAGGAGAAAGTTATAGATTCTTTTATGTTATGGCTACATACCCTTTAGCTGGGAACAATGCTAGTGCCCTGGGTTCGCTTAGATTGCTGAGCAAAGTTTTCCTTGAAGATCCATCCAAGCGAGCAACTTCTATGACCTGCAACCAAAGACATAATATAATAAGTAGTTTTTCTTAATTATATGTATTTTTAGTATTCCTTGTTATTATGACTTAACTCTTACCTTATATTCGTTGTCAGTCCAGTAAATGTTGTTGGCGATCCAATCGACTCCCAAACCGTTAGGGATGCCCATGTTGCCTTTGATGACGTCCTTCGTATCACTCATGTTCATCATGTTAATTGACCTGCAAATAAGCAACATAACATCTATTTAATTTCTGTATCGTAGCATTTAAAGACTTTTTGCTAGGTTGTTTAGAATGTAGCTAAATGAACTTGGATTCAAACACCCTTCATACCTTATAACATCCATATCGACATCAGTATAGAACAAGAGCTTTTGTTCCCAGTGGAAGTCCACAGCCACGGCATTTTGAACCTTGATGGGAAAAGCGACGTCCCATTGTTCCGGAGTATCAAACGAGATCAGGGCAATGCTGGTCTTTGTTGCGAAGAATAGGAAGCTTTCGGGGTATTTCCTGCAAGTTTTGGGGTTCGGATCGCTGGCGTTGAAGAGCAAGCCAGTGGGACAAGCACACGAATAGCCTTGAGGTGACCGAAGGCATAAGTGAGAGCATCCACCGTTGTTTGTGCCACACGCATTTTCTAATTCCCTTTCAACCTGTGGAAAGAAACGGAAGTGTTAAACTCCTGCCTGGAGAAAATGTCACCGGAATATATCTTTAGATTCTTCAGTCCACATACCTGAACGGCGCGGATGTCCATAAGCCCTTGTAAGTTCTTCCTAATAATGATAGAATTTTTCCCATTGGCCTTATCAGCCCTATGCAAAGCCTCAGTCCTCCAATCAGTCCAGTAAACGTGTTGTCCCACAATGACAATGCCGTAAGGATATGGAACACTGCTGAGAATAGTTCTACGATCGTGGCCATTGAAGTCGGAACTTTCGATGGAAAGCACTTTAGCATCATTCCAGTAGAGACGACCCTCAATTTTATCGATAGCAAGACCGTTTGGCCACTTGATGTTGTTCTCAACGATTACACGTCTGAAAATAAAATAAAAAAGAATTAGATCATTCTTCATTTTAAACTGTAGTGCAATTTTTAAGTTACTGTATGTTACCTGTTTTTTCCGTCCATATCGGCTCGTTCGATTTTGGCAGATGTTCCCCAATCTGACCAGAACATGTATCCATACTCATAGTGCAGCGCAATGGCTCGAGGTGAATCTGGAAGCATACAAGTTATTTGTGAGATAATTCAGAGCAATTTTTAATTGTGGTTACGTTATCTGCTACGAAATTGTGTAAAACAATATTCAATTATTATCTTTTTACTCACCTAAGCCGGTCCATACAAGAACTTTTCTGTTGGTGCCATCAAGTTCAGCTACTTCAACGCTATTCCTTCCACCATCTGTCCAATAAATCTGCAAGGGATTTCTCATGATAAGGGATGTAACAAAACAGAAAATTACCCATAAATCTTTAACTTTAGCTAATATCCCGAGAAAAAAACTGATCAACGAACCTTACGACCAGTAGAGTCAATAACAATGCCGTCGACGGTATGTAAACCTTTTCCGATGATAGTCTCGATTTCCTTGCCATCCCTGTTAGCTCTTTGTATCTTCCTCTCACCAGTATCCGTCCAGTAGATGAGACCTAAAATGTGTGTCTTTTTAGTAGGTTCTAATTCTTTAGATGATTTCATAATTTTATATTTTTACATTTTATTTATTCTTGTATTTTTTTCGACAGTTGGGTAAAACTAAATGTAATTCCAGTCTTCTAGCTAGACTAAAGTATTTATTTTTGTCGGAAACAGTTGAATGTCTAGAGTCTTCTGAACTGCAATGTGACCACCACTCTACCGAGGTGATCATAAAGTCCTGAATCCCATTTCAGTGTAGTGTAGTGTGTTTGCAACTTACTTGTCTTATGATCTACATCAACTCCGAAAGCGTTCTTGAGTATGGGCAGCGGCAGGGGAACGTCAATGAGATAGGGCACATCTAGGGACACCACTCGGATATCAACGCGGTGTGCGAATATCAAGTAGTTCACGGGACCGCTGGCGCATGTTTTACCGTCCTTCTGTATGGTTAATATGAAAATTATACTTAACAAAATTACGTGAGTTGCGATATGGCAATATCAAAAAAGTGTACTCTTTGTGTGAGGATACTTTCAACATAATATTTTGATTTTTGATTTCTAATTGATTTAAATTGGATGTTTTGTCAAATCTGTGAATTCTAGCGCAGACTGCTAGAATGTTGAAAAAGATTTTAAGTTGAAGTTAGATGTTACTTCAGTGTGAGTACTTACGCCAATCTTGATTCCAATAGGACAAGCACACGATTTCCCCATAGGTTTCAATAAGCACAGATGTGAGCATCCACCGTTATTTTTGCCGCATCTATTTAGAATTTTTTTTTATTAGTTGATGGGAAGCAATTTGTGCAAAAAAAAAAAAATTGACATTGTCGATAAGGATCTAACGTAACTTTATCCAATCATACGACCCTACATCTCATTTATTTGTTTTTTTTTCATGGTGTCCAGATCAAATACCAAATCTACATTTGATTTATGTATTAAAAATATCAATAGTCTTTACCTATTGACTCCAGACACTCGTTCCTTGTGGAACACCCTAACATCCATAAGCCCAGCCACGCCAGCTCCTAGGGTCCTTCGGTTCTTGCCAGTGTACTTATTGGCTGCCTGTATAGACTGTGTGTCCCAGTCGGTCCAGAATACTTCGTCGCCGAACAGATCGAGGCCGAATGGATGGGGGAGATGTTGACCTAAAGAAAAGGTTATTGGTGGGTTTTAATTTTGTGAATCTTTCAGACCTAAAATAGCAAACATTTTCAAGAATAATGTAAGTGGTGTGCTTGAAATGTAGAAGTTATTTAATAAATATGTTTTAACTAAGATGGATCACCTTCTACATCGTAGGTACAGTTTGCTTATTGTAAGTAAAGATTTTTAATGAGATAGTGATCTAGTTTAAGGAAAAATAGAAAAAGAAACGATGAATTGGCTGAGTAAAGGATGATATGGCAAGAAGGGAGGTGTCTGATGAGATAACGAGCAATACAGAAGTATGGAAGAAGAAGACATGCAGAGCCGACCTCAAATGAATTCGGATAAGGTCAAAATAATGATGATGATGAGACCAGGTTAAGGAACTTGTGTTTCTTATAAAAAAATTGTGGTTTTGGATCTTGAACACGATTGTGCCTTAAGTTGTGTTTTTACTTACCGATGAGTATTGTTCTGCCTGTGCCATCCAGGTTCGCATACTCAATCGTCTGATTCCCTCCATCGGTCCAGTAGATACGACTGTTCTTGAGGTCCAGTGCCAAACCGTTGGGCCAGGTCATGTTGCCGACTATGAGTCGTCGTCGGTTTCCGCCGTCCATGTCCGCACGCTCGATGCAAGGGGAGGTGCCCCAGTCAGACCAGTACATTACACCACCTGCGAAATTTATGGTAAATGATTTTTATTGTGCAATTAGGTTTTTAGAAACACTTTTATACGTGACTTTTTTAACTAGATAGGCCGTTGTTTTGTCCCTGACTAGGTACTCTGAGAAGAAAAAGACAAAACATACATAATCTTGGTCAACCCTGTAGATTTGATCTGATCAGAGTGCCTGAGATTGTCGTTTGAAGAAATTACCATACACATTTGAGCGGATCCGTCAATCCTGATAGGGACCTATACAAGATGATTTTTTAGTCACCGTCCAAATTCTGATATATTAATCTTTGGCGAAAATCATTGAATACATGTTTTTTTCTTTTAGTATCACTCAATACAAAAGTTTTGAGATATCACATCACAAAGTTTTATCGTTTCATGGAGAGCGGATAATTCTTTCGAGAAAATGATTTAATATGAAAATTTTACGAATCGATTTTTTTTCAAAAATGGTGTTAGTGGATGATACCTAACACCTAGAAAAAATTTGGACGGTGACTAAAAAATCATCTTGTATATCCTGAGTATTATTAAAAGCTTTGATCTTTGTTTTTTCATATGTTCCGTGGTGGTAAAAAACTGCTAATTAGAGTGTTTTTAGTTTGTGGAAATTGGATTAATTTTATTTTTACATTTAATTATTAATATGGTCTTTTTGGTAAATAAACAAAGGTTTTTTCATATCTTATCCATTTTCATTTTAGGAGCCTTTTCTTGCTTAGCAGTAGTATTTTTGTTTTACCAACCTATAGGGTCCACAACGATGTCCCTTGGCTTGTCAATATTGTCCCATGCTAGCAAGGTCCTCATGCTGCCATCTACGTTGGCGACTTCAATCCTGTTGGTACCAGCATCAGTCCAGTACAGCTTGTCAGTCAACCAATCGTATGCTAAACCAGCAGGCCATACTGAAAAGATTTTTAAATTATTTTCTTAGCTTGCTTGTAGTTTGAGGCGAAACTATACTTGTTAAGCTTAATTTTGTGTGCTGTTTTCGCACACGTCCTTAAATTATTACATCTGTTTTGTAAAACTAGAATTTATATTTTGAACCTTCAACTTACTCAGATTAGATCCCACGATGACACGTTGCTGTGATCCGTTCAGATACGCATGGTTGATGGTGTCCTTGTCCACATCAGTCCAGAATATGGAGTTAGTGTTGTGATCCCAATCCAAAGCCACGGCTGACTTTATCGTCTCTACTGGAATCACCTGAATTTGACCAGAAATATTAGGAATAGTTCAAGTAATAAGATATGCGCGTAATATCACAAAGCTATTACAGCTCGCAGCTCATACTCCAAGATCCCAGGGCCGCCAGACGTCACGTATTTTCTGACGAAGGAAATGTGGGCGATTGAGTAGTGTTAGTATGAACTAAGAACATACTACTACCAGCTAGCTTGCTTGGATGGCCAATTTTCAGGTATCAGGTCATCAAGGTACACAAAAAAATTACTTACTTCACGTATTTTCTACTAGCTGATTTTTACGTAATAATTGTAGGCAATATCCTTAAAAATAAGTTGCCAATACTCGCAGACACTTCCTAGCGGCCGTTTTGCTTAACAGACGCTTTAAAGTTCCCAAAAAGTTTTGACTTAAACGTATTGTGGCTGTTTACCTGAGATCGCATGGCATCGCTCGTGTGGCTGACATACAGACCTCCACTGGACTCATTCGGTGGGCATTCAACAGGATCTGTCCATTGCCTGTGTCTTCAGAATTTTGTTGAAAACGTTGCTTTCAACGCTCGGATGCATTTTGGAGCGCCTGCCTAATATAGCATGGCAATATCCCGATCAATTAGCTTTAAGTATTAAATAATAAGGCGTTTAGTATTCTTTAAAGCGTCTGTTAAGCAATACGGCTGCAGGAAAGTGTCTGGGAGTATTTGCGACTTATTTTTAAGGATATTGCCTAAAATATACGTAAAAATCAGCTTGTAGAAAATACGTGAAGTAAGTAATTTTTTTGTGTACCTTGATGACCTGATACCTGAAAATGGGCCGTCCAAGCAAGCTAGCTGGTAGTAGTGTGTTCTTAGTTCATACTAACACTACTCAATCGCCCATATTTCCTTCGTCAGAAAATACGTGACGTCTGGCGGCCCTGGGATCTTGGACTATCACTCATAAATTATGTTTGTCGACACAACACCAATAACAGTTTAATTACAAGTAAACTGTCAAAATTTTATAGCGTCCTTACAAGCAGCTAAAATCAATCTGTCGTAAAGGATTACCAAATACACTACTTCTTTTGCCAGTAACTGTAAAACAAAAAAAAAAATTGTAGAAGGCGTTTTACTTACCATGTCCAAAGAATCAGTTTGTTTTCTAGGATTCAGTTGTTTCAATCTAATGTCCTTCTTGCGAGCGTATAGAAGTAGCTTCTCTGGTGTTTGTTCGCATGTCCGGCTATAATGAAAGATTATGTAAAAATTGAAGTCTTTGAAGATTTGAACATAGCCACAAAGTTACATGGAATAATTAAGAAACATTTATGTAAGATAAGGGGAGTCTGTTTAGATTCAATTATTCGACATAAACATGATACATACCTATCAGAGTTTAGATTGAATCCAACGGGGCATCGACAGGAGTGGTCGTTGCTGTTCGGAAGACAGAAGTGGGAACAACCTCCGTTGTTGGAACCGCACCGGTTCTTGTAGGATTGTATTTGCCTCAGAGGGTGGTAACTGTGGACAAGATTTTTGAGTAAAAGCCTGATGTAGGAACACTATCAAGTGTGTTGGATGCATCCCATAATCTAACGAATCATATCACATACAAGTTAAAGTTAGAAAAATCGTTCCAGGAGTCTTCAGTCGAGAACGCACAAACTTCATCAGTCAGATATATGATGATCTCACAAAACTTTAACACTTGCTTATCAATGACAATAACTTACCTATGAATATCCATAGGAACATTTAGCCCTGCATGGACAGTCTGTATTCCCATGCCGGTATTCTTGTTGACGGTGGAAATGCTCTTCGTATGCCAGTCCGTCCAGTAGATAGCGTCTTCGAACAGTGTCAGTGCAAATGGGTGAGGGAGGCCTTTGGTGGTTACCTGGACATTATAAGGGTAATAATTAGTTTTAAGGCCGTGAAATGCGGAAACAAGCTATTTCGAACGACCAAATGTAATGTAGACAGAGTGATGTTTCAAACAATAGGAACCGGAGATCAGTTTAAGCCTGTTTTTTCGCACAATGTCGAGATTTTTCGCCTGTTTCAGAAATTGCAAGTACGAACCTTCTTCCGATCTCTTCCATCAAAGGATGACTTCTCAATGACGTGGTGTTTCGCATCCGCCCAGTAAATCTTGGATTCCGTATAGTCGATGGTTAAACCGTTAGGCCAGAAGATCTTATCCACTATGATGCTCTTTCGTCTGCTGCCATCCATATCTGCGCGTTCTATCTTGGGGTTAGGTCCTAAAAATGATTACATAGATTAGTATTGATATCCTTAGCAGTATGCGTTACCCAATATTTGAGTTCTTTCATTTAAATTCCTACTCTTACCCCAATCAGTCCAGAACACCAATGCATCTCCAGGATGCACTGCGATAGCCCTAGGTTTGTCCAGATCGTTGGCAGCTATCACCGCTCTCTGATTTCCTTCGAGCGTAGTGACTTCTACTCGTCGAGTACCAGAATCCGTCCAGAATAGTAAATCGTGTATCCAATCCACTGCTACTCCACTTGGCGTTTCTAGTCCCCACCTTATTACATCTATAGAGGAAATATGTTATGTCATAACAGTCATTTAACAGCAGTGTGAGTCGAGGTGTAACTGCTTATGCGCTTAACTTTCTAGGATAAAAAAGTAAAAAGGGTGAATTTCTTCTACTGCATTGTCTCACCTGTCAAATTATTGTTGTTCATCTGAGCTACTCTGATGACTCTTAGATTGTTCTCAGTCCAGAAAACAAGCTGTTTCTCATAGTGGTAATCCAAAGCGACGGCATTATGCAGACCTTTCACTACTGGCATGTAGTTGTCTCCAGTTAGCCATACCTGTATCAAATGATATTATTATTTAGTTGTTGTTTATGTTAATTGTTAGCTAATATAATATTTTTACCAAGTGGCGAATAATTTCTTGACTTTCATCCTTACCTGTCGAATTCCAACGCGGTTTGAAAACAGCAATGTAGGTGATTCTCCAGTTGGTTTACAAGATCGCCCATCAGGTCTCAGAACGTATCCAGTCATGCAGCCGCACTTGAAACTTCCAACCGTGTTCGAACATGTTTGAGAACACACTGGGTCTTGTTCGTACATGCATTCATCGATGTCGCGGCAGCTGTGAAGATAAACATGAATAAAATTATGGAGAAGTTAAATATTAGATGGGATGTTTCGAAGGGTGTCCCTTGCAACCAAATACTCGTATTGCAAACTGCGTATTTGCAACCAAGGAATAGAATAGTTCATTATACTTACGTGTGATTATTGAAGTCCAGTAAGAAGCCTAAAGGACAGGTGCAAGCCTCGTGCCCTTCGAACGTCGTAATACACATTTCAGGATCACATTTGTCTTCAAAGGTGCACTTCCTTTTGACTGGACATTTGTCTTCGTCATCTCCTTCAGGGCAGTCCTTCATGCCGTCACAAACGTGTTTCCTGTTCACACAGTTCCTGAAAGCATTGCTGATGAGGTGGTCTTGGGTTTTGCAAGTGTATTGATCTTCTTCGCAATGTACTTCGCAGTCCATTTCGTCTTCACCGTTTGTGCAGTCTCGGACCGCATCGCAGATCCAGGTTTTCTGCACAAAAGAAACTAATTAAATACTGGTATATTCACAATAGTTTGCTCTGTCGTCTTGCCTCGTTGATCAAGTAGTTTAAGCAGACACCTAAAGGCTAATGGAGTCATTAACCTTTATGTGTAGAATTATTTTCCAGAGAGGTCATGTAATCTATATGAAAGACTGTAGGTACAGTCTTAATGCCTCCCTCTTTTAGGTTCTAAGTCATTAATAGGGTAACAACCCTATTAATTAGAACCTATTTCGTAACTGGCAGAATATTGGTACTTTCACACCAACACCATGACTACCAGATTGTAGACGTTGCAAATAAGGTCTGCTTATCCCTTACCAGAATGCATCGTCGGTCAGCACAAGTAAACTCGTCATCAGTACAGTTTCGCATGGAGTTCGGTTCACAGTTGAGTTCGTCGCCGCTATCCGCGCAGTCCCTTTCAGTGTCACAGCGCCAACGATCCGGAATGCATTTGCCGTCGCTGCATCTGTTTGACGAGATATTTTTATTGTGCTTTTCTTAATTTTCCACAGCTGAATAGTTATTTATTTTTACAATATATTATTTAGAGTACCAATAAGAGTCGGAAACTGAATCGCTTTATTTACAAGAATGATTATTCAATGCCTTGAAACCACAGAATCCCGCGCTGAAGTAACCGTAAAGCAGTAGTTAAAGCCTGACCCTTTTAATTTTTACTGTTGTTGTATTTTGATTGATTGTTTTTCTCCAGGAAATATATCCAATATATTCTCGGGAACGAACTAGAAGGAGTATATTTAAGGATCGTAACAGATGGCATTATATAGTCTCTGCGTAGGTACTTCAAGTATGTATGCGTGTGTTAGACGTACCTAAATTCCCCAGCATTGCAGCTCCCCGGCAGCATAGGACACGTGTCTTCATCAGTCCAGTCCCCGCAGTCGTTGTCTCCGTCACATTGGAAGTCCTTGCGGATGCACCGCTTGTTGTCGCATTGGAATTCGTTCTCGCCACACCGGATTAGATCCACGGCTGAGAAAAGGATTTTATTATAAAACAGTTAAATTATAAGAAGGTATGCAAGGCGTGGTATAAAATGTAGGCGTACCAGGAAATAGATGAACGTGAATAATAGATTATATTTTATTTAATCGATTGTTTACAATAAAGTAAAATTTATTTGCCTAGTTATAACATAATACTGTAACAATAAAATTATTGTCCACTTCTGCATCTACAGTCAAGTAGTTTATGATCATGAATAAAAACCATACAATTCTGAATGAGTTTGTGAATAAAAACCATACAATTCTGAATGAGTTCGTTACGAAAATCATACAATTCTGAATGAGCTCGTTGCAAAAAACCGTTTCAGTACCTACACTAACACACGGTTAGCGCAGTGGCTGAGCGATAGGCCTGCTGCGCTGCGTGTCGCGGGTTCGATCCCCGCACGGAACAAATATTAAAAAAAACTTCTGTATGTTTTTAAATCACAAAAGATCTGTTAAGTTTTATTTAAAGTACATATCTGTATAATACAACCACTATCCCTATGTTGTAACTCTTGGTTCTCCTATCTGATATATAAAAATAATATATTTTGCGCTGCCATATCGTTCATCCTATTGCTATAAAACTTTTGAACTTATGCCGTGCATCTGCGCGGGCTAAACCGCGTGTTCAAGCTGGTACTTACATACATAATACTCGTAATAAGACGAAAAGTAATTCGATATATAGAAGCTATATACTCACGACAATCAGCCTCGTCGGAGCTATCAGGACAGTCAGCTTCCTTGTCGCAGCGCCAGTGCTTCGATATGCATTCTCCGATCGCGCACATAAACTGCTGCTCTCGGCATCTGCGAAGAACAAGAGCTGTACAGTATCACTGCAGAATATACTACATAAGTATATTGAAGTATAATGTCAAAAAAACTGGATTGTGCCACTACGAGGCTACATCGGAAACACATCACCCATGAAAGGTCGTTAAAAATCTTCGTTATCGATTCCAAACATCAATTGTCTCATTTGTAGACATATTTGTACCAGACATAACCATTTCTTATGGAATCATCACCTGTCTAGCCTTTTCCTAACAATTTTGAACACAATTTTAGGGTCGGCTTCCAGTCTAACCGGATTCTGCTGAATACCAGTACTTTACATAGAGCGACTGCTTATCTGACCCTCACAACCCAGTTAGTACTAGGTAATACGATGCCCTTTGGTAAGACTGGTTGTCAAACTTTCAGACCACTGTCTACCGATTGTCAAAGAACTACAAATGATAGCCGGGACCTACGGCTTAACGTGCTTTCAGAGGCACGAAGAAAATTTGGTATGTCACCCATCTACGGATCAACTTAGATAAACGCGGCTTAACCTGAAGATTGAGCCGAGCGTCTGTTATTATTTAGTGACCTATTTCAGCAAGAGCATCGCTCATTCGATATCCTCTCGGCTCATAGTTGGAGCATTTCGCATTTGTAGCTAATTGTCGAACATACAGAAAGCTAAGAAAGTTTCTTCTCTTTTTTCGCATGCATAAATCGAACCTGCATAAAAGTTATTCGATTTCTGATACACAATTCATTTTAAAAACGTCTATTTGCTAACCAACAAGCTATTTAGGTATAACTATCATTCACGGTATAGTTAGGTACTTCGATGTGAATAACTGAAAAGAGGTTCTATTCTTCATACGTCACCAAGTTTCTGTAGGTGTACCAGTAATGTTAATCATGTCGATGATTTTGTTCTATAATGAGCCCGCCCACGAACTGGGATATATCGGGCGAGTCTCCTTCTAGGGACGCAGGGAGCGTAGGCGCGTCGCCATGGCAACCTGCTCCCTGCCCCGCAACCTGCCCCCGCGAACACCCCCGCGCGCCCTGCCAGCCCCGACGTTATTGATCTACCAACCGCTACAGCCCGAACCGCGCAGTGTAAAGTAAAATGCTGAAAGTCCCGCCTAAACTTTTTAAATGGTTCTGTGGAACTGGTTTAGACTAAGGGTTCCAGTCTAAATGCTTTCCGAAATTCTTTATTCTGAACTCATAAATTAATGTGACATGCTGTGAAATGCCAAAAAAAACCACAGAATAACGCACATACTGAATTCAAAATCTCAAAAAATTTCGATGAGGCTGTTTAATAAACCTAGTAGATTACTATTATAAATACCCTATTCAATGTATTGTCACATTTCAAACAGACTAAATGTACGCTAGATGCTTGTTTTTAAATGACAACGTTACAAACATTTACAGCTAAAGATTATAATTGGCCTGAAAAGGCTAGGCAGGCGATGATACACAGGCGATGATACACACATACACATCACACACACATTTCAAAAATGATTATTATTATGTAGTGTTAATGTATCCTACATAACATCTATACAAATTAATTCTTGGCCATTTAATATGAGTCGCTATCATAAGTATGTAACTTAACTGTAATACCTCCAAATCGTCTTGAACAGATAGGCAAAACGCCTGAGCTAACATTGGATGAAATGCATTAAGTGGAAACACTGCATTATGTTGAAATAAGTGGTAACAGAACGCATTACGCAGTGGCCGATGTTTCGTTCCCACATTCCTAATGGCGACTAAACGGGTGAGCCTTCATTTACCTCCCGGGGGTAAAGAAGTAGGGCCCGCTCTATTTGAAACCCCAGGCACACACTTTGCAACCAGGCTGACACGTCATTAACTAATTTCTACTAAACGAACATTTCCAAAATCTGGAACCTATATATTTTGGTATTGAACACTGCAGACTTGCTCCTAAATCAGAAAATTCAACAGCTGATCGTGATACGGTCTCGATTTCTAGGAAGACGACGTCTGTACAACGTCACGAGTCTGACATTATCAACTACAATTAAGTTCAATGCATCAGCTTTGTAGAACCTACCCGTGTGGGCTGCGAACCAATCAAGAGCTATAAATATAACACGTAGGAAGCGGAGAGCGTTGTTATACCCACCAACAGTTATACCGCACTATGAGAAGGTTTATAGCTAACTCCACTTTCGTTCGCCTACAGTTAGTTAACTGGATAGGTGCACAAGAAAACAGCCTTTCATTACTTAAAAATATACTTTTGTAAACAGATCTGTGTTTTTTAATCGTTTTTATGATATTTTTGCGAAACGTCTGCTTTTGCTTGGTGAGTTTTTACTTCCACACTACTTTTGGGTCCTATTTGAATTTGAATACTTATTAATTTAAGAAATATTCTGCCATTCCTAGCCAGATCTTTCAAACTACGTACTTTTCTTCTACTGAAATGTAAAATCAGTTTGAGTTCTCGCAGAGAGAACATTTTATTTATGCAATAGTTTTCAAAGATGCGCAGTTGCGTTACTTCGTTGCTCCAGTCAGTCACGTCATCTCTGTGTAAACGCCAATGACGCAGTTAATCTGACGGTTATACAACGTGACGGCGTTTGTCAGTAGGAGATGCTATTGCCATAGAAGTTTACTACCGCTATGTTGCTGCGTAATTTTATTATATAGAAAGGATTATAGTGCTAAAAGCGTTGAGATTTTTAGTCAGATTTAGATCAGCAGGAAGCCTTAACATGAAGAGAAAGGTTGAGTCCACGTGGACGAAACAAAGGAAGTATATGACTGATAGTGAAATATTGAGGTACAAATACGCGTAGGTGTAGCACGTGGTTTCCTGTAACTCTTATACACATAGCGTGTAGGTTTGTATTAAGATTAACCCAACAAATGCCACCACGCGTCAGTGCAATATTCGGTGAATTTTAACTAACTTTTATTTGCGGCACAGGAAGTTTTGATACGAAGCCATGAATGGAAGCATAAATACACCAGCTCAGTCAAACTCACTTTTTATGATCGCTAACAGGAACACAATTATAGCTGGACATATGTAAATGGTATTGTTTCCAGAGAAATACGATTGCTGTGACGCAGTTCTCGAAAGGTTAAATGGCCGTTTGATTGAACTAATTGCATTTGAGTAACTAAAATGAGTATGGAAATTAATACACGCACATGACCATTTTCTGCCGTACAAACGACGTACCTAACCCGTATTTAGCAGTAATTTATAGGTACTGCTAAATACGGATATGTTTAATTAGGTACCGTTCTACTGCATAAATATGGAATTGCGTGCCACTGCTATTGATTTAAAACGAACAACAAAACAACGAGTCATCACTACTTCTAATTTGTATCTTTTTTGCTTAAATTCGGGGGTGAAAAGAATGTTCTTGTCATTACTTATAAATTTAAAGCTTCTTAAGAAATGAAAACGGCCGAACACAATTGCACTAGATCATGCCTATTCGGATCAAGCTTCTAAGATGCAAGAAAATCATTTTCTTTGGGTGGCAACTGCTCCTTACAGCAGACAATCAGTCTCATCAACTTACCATACACGGAACCTTCAATCTGAAAAGGTGAAAATTGCTGTCTAACATACATGAAACGGTCTGTTTCTACTTGAAAGTGTTCCGGTCTCTTTGAAACAGCTTTGGTCAGCTTAGACAAATCTAAAGATAGAATGGACTTATATGCAAATGATAAATACATTGATTGATGATTCAAGTAAATGCAATTGACGTCCTGCATACCCTGATACCTGCAAGCTGCAGGCATTGATGGTAATTATGATACAGCTGATCTCATAGTCAAGTTATGGGCCAATACAGTACAGATTACCCTTAGAGAGTACTTACTTGCCCTTCGTGCAGCTTGCTTCGTCGGAGTTGTCCCGGCAGTCGTTGTCGCCGTCGCACACCCAGTCCTTGTGGATGCACAGTCCGTTGGCGCATGTGAACTGCTCCGATGTACAGTTTATTGTACCACCTGGTAGAATAAATGAAACTATCGGATTCTGATTTTAAAAGTAAGCGGTAAAGATGTTCTAGGAAAAGTTATCAAGAGGCAACAAATGAACCCACACTTTTTGCTTGTGGGTTAATTTCTAATTGAGTAACATAATATGAACATCCCTTGCGCTACTAATAATGTAGAGTAAACGAATCCTTGAAACAAAAGAAGCAATGGAGTAGGATCTTCCTTCAAAATCCTTCGGATTGTGCTTGAAAGAGTAAAATAAGGTCTTCTTGCTGTAGGAGTTATGTTAAAAAATAACATAGTAGCTTACCGCAACGAGTTTCGTCGGAATAGTCGCCACAGTCGTTGTCTCCGTCACAGAACCAGTCGATTTTGATACAGATGCTGGTGCTGTGGCAGAGCGTTCGATTCTGGTTCTCATCACACGCTGGAACGCAGTTCTTCTCGTCCTCAGCTTCGGCACACTCCACCCGGCCGTCGCATCGGTTTGCCATTGGTATGCAGGTACATGATTTCTGTGAGCAGATTGGTTTATAGAAAACAGGGCTGCCAAATTTTGTATTTGTTTGGATTTCTGAAATTATCATACTGATAAAAATATTCTAGCCAAAAGATTTTATAGAAAAAAACGAGAGTCTGAAAACTAAAGTTTGTCCAGTAAAATAACTAAACTAAGGGACCCGTACTCGTAACTGTTTAAGTTTATCTAAAAAAATCGTATCAACTTTTAGAAGAAATACGTTCCTACCTGACACGAGAATTGTTGGTTAGCACAAGGTTGGTGACACCCAGTCACTTCTTCTTCTTCGCCGGGGTTCGTGTGGGATACCGTGTGTATATGTTTGAATGCAGGACGATCTGTGGACACCATAGTATCGTTAGCCCTGTCATGTGATTTCTTTATTTTACTTGAAATTCTAATTGACCTTCGAACTCATAATTTATTATAGTACTATTTTGATAAATGATCGCTATGAAAAAACCTCATTTGGTTTTCGGCAAGTGTTATTATTGCTTAAAATCTGCCAATTGTCAGTCGAACATGCGCAGTAAGGGATATCAGTAGGACTGTATTTCGTTACTCCGAAGTTCGAAATACCGAAGTACGGTATACAGAAAGTTCGTGAGTCCGAATTACGTTAGTCAGAATGTACGCTATGACGAAGTACGGTATTCAGAATGTTCGTTACTCCGATGTACGTTACTCCGAAAGTTTGCTACTACGAAGTACTGCACTCAGAATGTTCGTCACTCCGATGTACGTTACTTCGAAAGTTTGCTACTACGAAGTACTGGATGCAGAATGTACATTATCGCGAAGTACGGAACTCCGAAAGTTTGCTATGACCAATTACTCAATAATAATTGAGAATATTCCTCATTAGAAAGTATTTCGAATTAGTCAAGTATAAATGATGATTATTGTGCAAATAGGTTTTACAAGTCAGTAATTCTCAATTATTATTGAGTAATTGGTCATAGCAAACTTTCGGAGTTCCGTACTTCGCGATAATGTACATTCTGCATACAGTACTTCGTAGTAGCAAACTTTCGAAGTAACGTACATCGGAGTGACGAACATTCTGAGTACAGTACTTCGTAGTAGCAAACTTTCGGAGTAACGTACATCGGAGTAACGAACATTCTGAATACCGTACTTCGTCATAGCGTACATTCTGACTAACGTAATTCGGACTCACGAACTTTCTGTATACCGTACTTCGGTATTTCGAACTTCGGAGTAACGAAATACAGTCGATCAGTAGGTACTACCAATACTTGATGTGATGATAGTAATTATTAACCTTGTTTTTCATTATTCGACATAATAGCGACTCATTTTCAGTAAAATTTTTGACTGGTCAGCTTTCAGGATACGGTTGTAAATACTAATAAAATTAATACAACATAAACATAGATACAGCTTTTACTAGCAGACAGAAATATGGCGTAGGCTAAGTTACAGGGTTCAGTTACACTTACACACCGCCTATCAACGAAACCAAAAATAAGATTTACTTACGGTGCCAATTCTCAACGCGTGTATGTGGGTTATGAGGCCAAAAGGTTTGCGGTGGGGCCAGGCCCCCGGGCCCTATGGGCGGTGGCTGGTAGACCGGCACCCGGCCCATGGAGCGGAGGTCTGGTGGCTCTGCCGTTCCATTGGCCGGCCGGGCGCCCCTCAGCGCCGGCGATGTATCATCCGCTTCTACTGCTGAACGGTGAAATGTTCATGATGTTTATAGGAAAAACAAAGGCTGTAGGGAAGATGTAATGCAAATGTACGAACAGGTCAAGCTGAGTCGTCAACCGTTCACTGAGGACCGTTCTTGCTTTACGTTCCATGCGTGTGCTGGAAGTTTCGACCTCCAGTCATTAAAAGGCACCTTTGGATTCATGTTATCAACAAGTAAGTAATAAAGGGTACCGAACGTAGGTGAATCCATCTGCACAAAACGGCCCTTGCTCATGTATAGTAATCGATTTGTAGATCTAAATAGCCAGCAACATAAATTGATAATAGATAGCTCAAAACTAGTGGCTGTCCTATTTCAGCTAAAATAGGTCGCCATCGCCAGTATTCGTGTAAATAGGAAGTAAACTGGGTAAAAAAAAAATTTAAGTCACATCATGAGATTTTGAAGGAACATGTATAATAGTTACTTACCACGTAGCCAGATGAGAGTGAAGCAGGCGTAGGTGATATACATGAAGAGCGGCGCAGGCATGGTTGGCGTCGGCTGGTTGCCCTGGCTCGCTTAGGTGACTTGGTTGGCCGCGCGGCCCGTTACCCGCGAAGGGGCCACCATGTCGTGCCGACACCACGCGGGTACCCTACATCAAGGAATTAGTCAGTATGTATCTTACACGTGTGTGACTAAGTAGGTATCTACTAATTTAAAAACTTGTCGAATGTATGACCGCTTTCTTTTTTGATGTCAGCCAAAAGAGAAACATAACACATAAACTTGGGGGTAGGCACAGAACGCTACCTGCTACGATCCTTACATACTCCTTTTGCCTCGTCCACATTCATACATCTGGTCATACAAGCAAGGTTGAGAGTACTACGCACCTGTCCTTTCTGAAGAACCTGACCAATAAAAACGCACTATGACCAGTGTTACTAGGGCGTCGGGGTCCCGGCGTTGCCACTTACATTTGCCTCTGCATCTGTCTAAATGTCTTTCATTCATCCTCTCCACGTGACGAAACCATCTAAGCATACCCTTTTCAATTGTTGACTCTACATCTTCTTTCAAGAATACGACCACATAAACGTCCCTTTAATATTTTTTTAAGAATTATCCTCCAACTCCTAACAGTTAAGGAGTTATACCTTCCATCAACAGCTCATCAACATGAAGTGATGACTGCTAGATGCAAATACGTGAATAGCTTTAGAAAAAGCACAAAACGCGTAAAAGCCTATAATATTTGAAGGTTGCCCTCGATTTCTCTGGGATGCCATCATCATTAGGTTAACATGATAGCCTGAAAGAATACAACTACCCACACTACCGATCCATAAGTACGTATAATTTTGAAAGAATTTTCTTTCAACTCCTAACCGTTAAAGAGTTGTACCTTCCATCATCAGCGCATCCACATGAGTTTATGATTATCAGACGCAATTACATGAACAACTTTTTAAAATATATAGAAAACGTAACATATAGGCACTATATAATTTGAGGGTTGCCCACGATTTCCCTGTGATCCCATCATCAGATCCTGACTTGGTGACAACGGGACCACCTCGGGAGTATACTCTTTCGAATACAAAAAGAATTTTGAAAATCGGTTCATGAATGACGGAGATATCCGGAAACACCCAAAAAAAAGAAAAAAATATATAGACGAATTGAGAACCTCCTCCTTTTTGGATGTCGGTTAACAATTTTTTTAGGTGTCACTTTTTCATGAATCTGCATCGGTAACTTTGTTTTTCACTAAGAATACTATAAAAACAAAAGAAGTCGGTTAATTAGTTTTGCTGTTGACATACTGATTAGTGAAAGTTACAAATATTATTCTAAATAAAATAGTGGACTGTCGTTAACGATGATGCTCAGTAATTTTTTTATGCAGTGTTATTTAGTTTGATGTACACGTACAAAGTGCTTAGTTGACTTCACGATGTTCGTGAAGTGTCATTTCACGCCCTGTATACATTCACATAGTGAAATCTAGTAGGCCACTAGCTCGACCAGATGTAAGTTTAGCACAAAACCTACTCGGAGTCAGTGAGAGTGACGGATTAAGACTAGGTACTTAAGCTTTTTTTTACTTAAACTTTTTTTTTTAAACATTTACTATTTACGAAATGCAAGCGAATTGCATTTCGTCAATAGTAAATAGCAATTCGCTTGCATTTCGTAAATAGTAAATGTTTTAAAAAAAAAAGTTTAATAGGAACCTAGATAAATATCGTCTGTATCCGAATAACATAATTTTAAGTTGGTAATATGTTCGTATCGCGAATGATTTTGGTATTACGTTTGTATGGGGAAATGTTCGTTCACCGTTCCCTTAATGCCCTAAGCAATCCACGCATGTGGGATCCGTATGTCAAACTAGAATAGGTTTTTAAACCTTTACCGCCTAAAAACATTCGTTTTTTTTTTGTAAAATAAGATGATGAAATGTAACGTACCTTAAAAGTGGAGTAGGTGCGACAATAATAAAAACCAAAGCATAATTTATTACCCGACTGCAGCGAAGCTCAAAAGGAGAGATATGTGTTTAACCTGTATGTATGTATGTCCGTGTCTTTGTTCCCTCATAACTCCTAAACGGATGAACGAATTAGGATAAAACAAACGTAGTTAGATTTGTCTTGAGGGCGCGAGTGTCACTGGCTAGATATCAAAATTAAAAAACAACGAAAATTGCGAATTTTGGGGACATATTGTAGAGTTCGAAATTTGTTTTTTCTTCCATTACCGTAGGGTAGGGTATCATTAAAAGGAAATTACAAAAATATGTACAACTTATATAAGGTCCAATTAAAATAGGTGGACAAAATTTTAACACAGCGTTCAGAACCTAACCTAACCAAAGATATCTAAACAAAAAAAAACACAAAATAAGGTGATTTTTTAACACGCTTTTATTAGGTTGTTGACCTGTATGTATGTAACTATGTAATTAAATCTTAGAAAACTAATTTATCCATCTTCTAAATATCGTAGCGTTATGAAAATTGGCAGTTGTCTGTGATTTTGATGACAATACAATAACATGGTACTGTCGAGCTGATCTGATGATGGAGCCGGAAGATATGAACTGGAACTTCATGATGGATGATCGTATCATAGCAGTGTTTGGACTTGTTAGAAAGGTCTTGTAATGAACGTTGACCATGATTAGGTTTCAAGGTCTGATGATGAAGCCGGAAGATAGGCACTAGCATTCCATGATGAAATATCGTATCATAGCCGTGTTTGGACTTGTTAGAAAGGTCTTGTAATGAACTTTGACCACGATTAGGTTTCAAGGTCTGAATACAATAATATGGTACTGTCGAGCTGATCTGATGATGGAGCCGGAAGATATGAACTGGAACTTCATGATGGATGATCGTATTATAGCCGTGTTTGGACTTGTTAGAAAGGTCTTGTAATGAACTTTGACCACGAAATGAACTTTGACCAAAGACTAAAAAGTATAAAATAAATTAATAGGTTAAAAAACACGCTTTTACGTCAAAAGTCAAAAATAAATTGCGGATCGTTCAAGTTGTCTCTATTTCTGAGCTGAAGTGTAAACTACGTGCTTTTAATTATAATATTTGATTGTAAAAGCGTGGGGCGCTGGAACAGGAAAGATTTTTTGTATACCTTGCTGAGAAATCAAGTTAAGCGATGTTTCGGGAAGCAGGTTACGGAGATCGGCGCTCTAACTAGAGTTGCAGCACGACTAGTAGGAGGCTCTACATGAAACAGTCTGTTCAAAGTACCAGTCAACAGTGGCAAAATGTAGAGTTCTTGTTCGTGTACCTATTTGTTTACAAGAAAGTCTTTATATTATAATTAAAAGCACATAGTTTACACTTCAGCTCTCAGCTCAGAAATAGAGACAACTTGAACGATCCGTAATTTATTTTTGACTTTTACGTGCACTTATTGGTGCACGTAAAAGCGTGTTTTTTAGTGTTTTTTAAACTATTTTTTTTTTAACAATAAATTGCCGGTACTCTAAAACAAACTCATCCTATAAGGGTTCTTATGTTTTTTTTTTAACCATCGTCCTTATTTTGGTGGTCTGAATGATTTCTGAAATTTAGTCCACCTATTTTAATGGGACCTTATATGTTAAAAATAATTTTAGAGTGAAAAATCGTATAAAAAAAACATAAATCGTCTGCAAACTACTTTACGTGACTAACTCAAAATCTAGAAATAAAAAAAAATGTTAAAAAACTAAAAAACCCGACTGAACAAAAAATGAAAAGCAAAAAACAAGCATACCAAATTTTTATATTATTAGGACGGATTTTTTATGTGCTTATTCTGGTGCCCCCCCAGACGTGATGCCCTAGGCAATTGCTTAATTTGATTAAGGGTTAATCCGTCACAATGATTTTCTGTTCGAATTTATCGCTAATGAAAATAGCAATTCGATGGAGGATGTTGCCATTAGTGTCAGATACAATATTGTTGCCATTAGTGAGATAGCCATTAAGAAACAATAAATGAATTTGAATTTGACAACTTGACAAGGCTGAAATTTTTCAAAATTCAAGGTCGCCTACTGGGGAGGTATCATCATCATCCTAAAATGTTCCCACTGAAGCGACTCAGCAGTTGTGTACCATACCTATCTATCTATATCTATAAATAAAAGCGAAAGGTCACTTACTCACTCATCACGAAATCTCGAAAACCGCTGGACGTACAAAGATGATTTTTGGCAGGGAGGTAGTTTATGGTTAGTAGACGTCCGCTAAGAACGGATTTTGCGACAGGGCCGGATTAGTGTGGTCTAAGGGCAAAGGGCCCTCACAAGTTTGTATGAAAGTCCTTAATTTTTCGTGCTACAATCTTGATGTTTGGCAGAGAGGTAGTTTATAGTTAGTAGACGTCCGCTAAGAACGGATTTTGCGACAGGGCCGGATTAGGGTGGTCTAAGGGCCCTCGCAAGTTTGTATGAAACTCCTTCATGTTTTGTGCTATAACCCAGATTTTTGGCAGAGACGTAGTTTATAGTCAGTGGGCGTCTGCATGAATTAATTTTGCGACAGGGCCGGATTAGGGTGGTCTTAGGGCCCTCACAAGTTTGTATGAAAGTCCTTAATTTTTCGTGCTACAATCTTGATGTTTGGCAGCGACGTAGTTTATAGTCAGTAGGCGTCTGCTATGAATTAATTTTGCGACAGGATCGGATTAGGTTGGTCAATGAGCCCTCGCAAGTTTGTATGAATGTCCTTCATTTTTTGTGCTATAACCCAGATTTTTGGCAGGGACGTAGTTTGTAGTTAGTAGACGTCTGCTATGAACGGATTTTGCGACAGGGCCGGTTAAGGGAGGTCTAAAGGCTCTCACAAGTTTGTCTGAAAGTCCTTCATTTTTTGCGCAACAGTCTTGAATTTTGGCGGGGACGTAGTTTATGGTGAGTAGAAGTTTGCTAAGAACAGATTTTGGTCCAGGGTCGGATTAGGGAGTTCTAAAGGCTCTCGCGAGTTTCTATGTAAGTTGATTTTTGTACTTCCGGCCTGAAATTTAGCAAGATATAACTATAAGCGAACAATTTTTTTTGTGACGACCTGCAGGAAGGGCTCTCGCAAGTATATAAATGAAATCCTTGGCTTTTTGGAGCCAAAGATTGGTAGAGAGATAAAATATAGTTAAGACATATATTATGTATGTGTGGGAACATATTTTATGACAGGGCCAGTTTAAGGGAATATTTTCGCTTCGATTGGCATTTGTCATTCGATTTGGCCTAGTACATCCCAGAGGCAGTGCCACACATACACACACTTCAAAATTTCCTCGCGAACGAAGTCGCGGGCAACAGCTAGTTGATGATAAGTTTCCTGACGACCAATCCCAATAAAAATCCTTCAGGATTTTGACAATAGGGGATCGGACTGACTCATAAAAATATGATTCGGTTTAGTCCGTCAGTTAGATTATCGAAAATATTGGATACGTGTTTTTTGTTTTATCAAATCAATTAAAATTGACGAAGCTATAGCGCGTCAAAGATCATGGAGTGGGGCTTGAAACGTCACTTGTAGGTACAAAATGTACTAACATATGACGTCACACGAGTTTTCGAAGCACTGTATCGTCTTAATTTTTTGTTTACGTGAAAAAAGAATAAATATGTGTTCAATATTTTTTGGAAATCTATCTGACGGACTAATTAGTTTTTTTTGTCCGATCCCCTATTGGCTTTGAGTGTGGTTTTCGATTTGTAGGCTATTGCGTATCACGAAAACTTCTTTCAAGTGGACCTGGGCAGGACATCTAGCCAGACGCAGATATAGCCAATGGAGCAAGGCTTTGACTGAGTGGTGACCAAAGAAGCCAGGGCCGTCCTAAAGTTCGTTGGGTTGACATTGTCGACAAAGTCGCGGAAAATAATAAGGGACGCACAGGACCAGGAAATGTGGTGGAAAAAAGGGCGACCTATAACAGTAAATGCAGTACTTGAAAAATGACGGAGTCTATGTTACAATTTCACACGAAATGCTACATTTTTTCCTTACTAATTCACTATGTTCCAAACATCCATAAACAAAAAAAAAAAATTCTGAATATAATCTTAAAGTCTCCAGATGTAATTTTTGACGAAAATGGTAAATCGGAAAAATGTCTATTACTGCATTTCAAGGATAGGCTAAAGACCAAAATATCCTTTTCTTATCAGAGTTTTGTCATTGGAATAGTTCTACTTCGTCATTTGTCTACATTCAACAACATAGTGTGAAGCATAAAGAAACTTAGCAGCGCCATATATGGAGTGTTTTAGACGCTATTTATTGAATCGCGTCTAAAATTCTCTATAATATCCATTTTGATTGTTTACAAATGATATTGCCCACTGGCGTGAAAACTCGCTCATTTAGAGCAAATTGTTCTTGATTAGTACGTTCATGGGTATGAAAAGAGTACCTTCCTAAAGCATTACACACCCTAGCGGGGTACCCATGCTAAAAATGGGTATTAACCTTTACCAAACGAGTATGCTATAATTAGCGTTTGTATTTCAACATTTGGTATCATGGTATTTATCCAAACCGTAACATGGCGTGTAGAATAGGGCGTATTCTCTCTGTTTTTACCCTACTGAAGAGGGTTATGTGTTTTTGTAGATACACACAGTCTATTAAAGTACACTTAAATCGAAATCCGCAGAATTAAATACTCTTACGAGTATACTACATTAAATTAAAAAATTAAAACTTTATTTTAAAGGTTTTTTTTTGAATAAATAAAAAGATAGGTAAAATGCTAAAATTAGACTAACTGTTTTTGTGATTAATGAAGGAAAAAAAAAAATAAACAATAAATTTTGTATGAAATAAAAATTAACAAACGATTATTCATGCTAAGAATTACGTTATCAATATCGCCATGTGGTATAAAGTAGGTAGGATGTGATACAAAATCAAAATTCAATAAATATTATTATCTTTGCATGTTTGTGAATTTATGTCAATGTTCAAAAGTATCTGATGCAAAACAAAATCATAACTCAATAATAGCTATTGCCCAGTCGGCTACAATATAATTAATAATTTAAATTAATAATTATTAATATTTTTTTTTGGTTTATTTATAATTTATATTGACTTGTTGCGCTTTTGTCGCACTGTTAGCGTTGAGTGCGTCTGTTTTTTTTTTTTTTTAAATTAGCCTATTCTGTCCCACTGCTGGGCAAAGGCCTCCCCCATTTCTTTCCAGCTCTCCCGGTGTTGTGCCTTCTCTGGCCAATCAGTCACGAACGAGTCCAGATCGTCACGCCAACGTTTCTTGGGTCTGCCTCGGTGACGACGACCGTCTTCAGGCACCCAGTGTGTGACGATTCTGGTCCATCTGTCCTGATCTCTCCTGGTAATGTGACCCGCCCAGTCCCACTTTAACCTCGCAGACTTATCGCCAACATCGGCGATGCCTGTCTTGGAGCGTATTATGGTGTTACGAATTCGATCGGTGATTTTGATGTTTAGAATGCTACGTTCCATCGCTCTTTGGCAAACCTTGAGTTTGGACTTCTGAGCTTCCGTCAAAGACCAAGTCTGTGCGCCATAGGTTAGGATAGGCAGGATACACATGTCGACGAGCTTGCGTTTCAGTGAGATAGGAAGGTCACCCTTCATAAACGACTTCATGGACCAGTAGCTCCTCCAAGCATTTTCAACGCGACGGTCGATCTCTTTGTCTTGTCTGTTGCTGAAGGAAACTAACTGGCCCAGGTATATATATTCGTCGGCATAGGGTATTTCCTGCCCATCGACCTCGACCCTATGTTTAGCGACATTGGTCATAACTTTAGTCTTTGACTGATTCATCGTCAGTCCAACCTCAAGGCTTGCAGTGCTCAGGTCTTGGAGCATTTTTTGTATTCGATTTGCATCGGAGGCAAAAAGAACAATATCGTCTGCAAAACGAAGGTTTGATAGCATTTTATCACCGATCGGAATGCCTTGCGTTGTCCATGTGTCAGTTAGAGTTTTAAATACTTCCTCGAGGGTGCTGGTGAATAGTTTAGGAGAGAGCGGGTCACCCTGAATTCATCTGTTTTTCCGTAAAACATAGCAAATTAAATTACTGGAATAATTAAAAATAAGTATGGATGAATTATTTTCCTCATGATTACGTGGCCTCAGTTTCATCATTTATTTTTGATATTAACTGTTCACTATAGTTTTGAATTTTTTTTCACTTCTTAGTTCTGGAGCGAATTGAGTTTATTAACTTTTGGAGTCAAAACTGATCACAAATATATATTATGGCAGTTGTACTAGTAGTAAATGTTTGGTATACTACTGTACTACGTCCGCCGAAAATGCTTGTAGAGATGACTGTTCGTCAGCAGATTTTTAGGAAATTTCGTAAAAATTTTGTTACAGCATATTACAGACGTACTTTTATTCATTTATATCTGGGGGACTACGTGGGCTAGTCTGGGGCCCGGTGTCGCCACATTATGTTGCTGTAGCCGCTGAGCTACCACTCAAGTCATAGTTGGTTGAGCATCATCATGCACATCTAACTTAAATCTTGAACCATTTGCAACCGGTGTAATTGGAATACAGGTAGTAGCAGGTTTGGTTTTTAGTCAGTAGAAGTCTGACACTCCCCTTCGCTCTGCCCAAGAGCGGGGGGGGGTTATTCGATGATTTTCCGCCCACCAAAAAAAAAAAAAAAGGTGCCAGCCTCTCATCATGGTATCGATGACCACATGATGACTTCATACGGTTTCCACCTGCCAGTTTGGCCGCTGACCTGATGTTCTGACGATAACTTTAAAACCAAATTCCAGGCCGTAGCGTTTGATTGTCCACTAATTTGTAAAAATCTATCTTGTCTCGCGGTGGCTACCCGAATATTCCCAGTGCGACGCTCAGCCACCTCGCCGGTATCCCGGCAGCGAGACTGAAATCTTGATATCATGGTTGACTGGTACCCAATGGCATCAGCGCCCACTTTCAACATGCCTATTGCACTCATTAGGTCTTTGGATAAACTTCGGCGTTCCATGGTGTAGAAAAAACCGCGCGTACTAATTAATTAATTAACGTTAGATAATTTATTTTAAGAGATACTTCTAACACAAATTGTTTTTATCATATTTATCTATGGGCCAAAGTTGCCTGAAAATAAATACACGTTATGTTGTTATTATCACCTACAGCGTCTTCATTTCATCATCATCATTCTCCTGCCCTTATCCTAATTTATTGGGGGTCGGCGCAACATGTCTTCTTCTTCCTTCTCTGTTACTCTTCATCTCAGCAGTCACCTCCTTTTTAGCCATATCATTCTTCACATAGTCAATCAATCGTTTCTTTGCAGGTCTTCCTCTACTCTTATAGCCATCTACATTCATAGTAAACTTTTTCCGTTTCCTTCGCATCACATGTGCAGTGTCCATACCACGAAAACCGATTACCACACAATTCTTCAGTCACCGGCGCCATTTTCAGGCTTTTATGTATTCCTTATTTTATCCATTCGCGTTACTTTTGTGGTGTGTTTATGGGGAATGTGGGTTGTTCCCGTGTTTTACCGCCATTTCATTCGTCGAGAGTTAATTCTGTATCTTAACCATGAATCTATTTGGTCATCGCTTTGCACGAGTGAACCGATATACCGAAAGTCTGCACAAACTGGAAGGATCACGCCATCTAGCGCTTAGGCTTCAGAACTGCCCGTCGGGGCTGCGGATTATCGAAAGAGATAACGCGGCCTCGGCACAAGGGCGAAGAAGGAACATGGGTGGTTTTTAGTCAGTAGAAGTATGACACTCCCTTCCGCTCTGCCCAAGAGCGGGGGAAAATCATCAAATGATTTTCCACCCACCAAAAAAAAATTAAGGTTTCAGAACTGGAGAGACCGCCAAAATCGCAGAACATATATTCAGTTTTCCTTCTGCTGATTTTCAAGCCAACATTCTCCAGCTTCTGTTGCCATTTCTCCAATCTACTCTGGATCTCAGGCCCATCTTCACCAACAAGAACAATGTCGTCGGCAAAAAGTATGCACCAGGGTGCCTCTTCTTGTATGTCGGACGTCAGACCGTCCATAATCAACAAGAAGAGGTAAGGACTTAAAACCGACCCTTGGTGCAATACTGAACTCGTCTGTGTCGCCAGCGGCTGACCGGACGTAAGTAGAAGTTTCAGTAGTCATCAACTCTACATACTTCCCTATACCTTTCTCTTTCAAGACCCACCACAATAATCCCTAGGTACCCACCAAAAAGATAAATGTGCCGAGATCAAATTGATGTTTAAATCTTTTTGGAATGTTCAGTACTTTTAAAAAATGTTATAAAATGAAAAATATCCCTAAACAATGTTTATTGTGTGTGTAGGAATCTCACTCTTAACTGCCTTCATGGTCGAGTGGTTTAGGCGTTTGCCTAGTGACCCAGTGGTCGTGGGTTCGATTCCCTCGGGAAGCATACTTTGTAAAGTTGTTTCCAGTTTGGCTAGGACATTGCATCACCTGAATCACCTGATAATAGTAATAATAAATCTTTATTGTTCAAAAAAGAGCATAACACAAAATTAATATCACTAGCCTCCACACTAGGTTTCCGTTAGTCTGATAACAAGATGATTCCGTGCTTCGGAAGGCAGGCACGTATAAACCGGTGGTCCCGGCCACCAAAAGGCAGTCGTCGAACCATGTCAGAAGCCTTTGAGGCGGTTTAGAAACTCTGCCACTAAGGGGGGTGTGTGGGGTCGTTAGACCTTACTGCCCACACGATAAGAAGAAGATAACGGTCATGCTTGTTTATAATTGTCTCGGTCTAGAAACAATGTCTTGGTAATCAGGCACGATAACATCTGTATCAAGGGTCAAATGTAATAAAATTTCTGTCATCTCGTCCATACCAAAATGTAAGAAAGGAATACTTTCCACACTCGAGAAGGACTGACTCTTGTTACCCGACTGCGAAACGCAAAGGAAGGCTCATGTTATCAGCCTATGTATAAATGCATGTGTGTTTGTTCCTTTGTGGTGTTTTTGAGATCAATCACGTGGGCCGCTTTTGATGATTCTTGCGTCAAACGGTTTGGCTTAATTTTGTGGGAGTCACTAATTACAGGCATGACAAAATTCAAGATGGCGACTAACAGACGTGATAATGTGAAGACAAAAAAATAAAGTCAGGTATCATTGAATAGATTGGGACCCTGAGGACCCAATCCATATTTTAATCATTTAAAATTCAAATGTGTATTACCCAGTACCAACTGGTTTGTAGAGGTCAGGTAGACAATTGCTCCATGTAAAATACTGGTATTCAGTTGCATCCGGTTAGACTGGAAGCCAACCCCAATATATTTAGTTGGAAAAAGGCTAAACAGGTGATGATGTTATTCAAATCAATGCTTGCTTACAAAATATGCTTGTTATTTTTTTTCCATTTACTGTACTGAACATTTTTCACTTTTTTATTAGGTATTTTTTTTATTTTTTTTTTATTTAGTTTTATTATTGAGAATAACATGCTTCACGTATAAGCAAATTCACAAAGTCGGTTATCACGAAACCATTTCGGTGTTTAGTACGAAGCTTCATAGAAATAATGGTGATAAGCACATATTAAGGTCATTAAAATTATTATAAGGCTTTTCGTATTTTGGGCTATTTGTATGTATTATAATATAACCTAATTGGTGAGATACTTCAGAATGAACAGGTAAGTAGTATTTGTGACCGGTGTACGTGTATGACCAGAGATGTGAATTTGGACGAGGCAAAAGGAGTAAGTACCTATGTAAGGATCGTAGCAAGTGGCATTCTCTTTCTGCATTCCCCTTATCACATTGCTGTCCTATTTGACCCAAAAGGTTGACTGGTAGATAATGCCTTGTAGCATTAAGTCCGCCTATATAAAGCTCTTGTAATAAGCTCTAATCGTGGCGATGCAATACTTAAACGTGTGCTTTGAGCTAACTTAAAGTCGACTCAATATGAAACTATCTTCATGCATTCGATTAGTTATACGTGTGGTAGGTACTGGACGGCTCAAGTATTAAAATTGTAAAGCGTATTAGAGTTTTTTAGTAATTTAAATATAATCCTATGGTAAGGGCGTAGCTTCTACGAAAGCACAGAGCTACGGTGTAGTCGTGTTGCTCTATCATAACTTTTAATCGTAATAGCATTGATACTTAATACATTATTAGTTATGTGTAGCTATTCTAGGCTATATACTATGTCGCTGTACGAATTAAGGCATAGGCCATAACGCAGCCATTTTGGAAATTGTTAGGATTTGATGGGACGCATGCGCGTTAGAAAGCCAATGTTACTAGCTACTTGTTGATCTGGTTTTCATTCACGACGCACGAAACCGCGCATTCTACGCAGTTAGGATTCCTGGGCTTTGTTGTAAGCTCCTAAAACCCTAACTTTTCATTTGCCATATTTTTCTTAAACTGATATCCAGTAAGCATAATAATATGTGCACTAAGTTACTTACTCAATTAGGTTTATGATTTATTTTAAAAATACCTTATGGTATACAATACCTAAGGACTTCTTAATTTAGTTCTAAAATCTCAGAGACAGTTGAAAACATTAAAAAAAAAAATATGTTAATGACACGTAGACAGAACCCACACCGCCTCAGATTGGATCTATAAATAGGCTCTTGATACTTCTACTATCCTTGTCACACATTAATACCTAACGCATATGGGTCGAGGGTGTGCTTCATTAGTAGCGCAAAAAGCATGCGGACAAACTAAACACGTCACTTAAGTCAATCACAGTCACTTGTTCTTTAATTTTAGGAATTTTTAACCTATATTGAATCAAAACGTTCTATTTTGGGCGAAATAACTTGCCATTACAGCGCCCTCACACAAAACACACAATTAACTATGTTCAAACCACCTACCTGCTCGCAATTCAACCTTTCAGAAGCTTGATGATCAAACACCAGGTCTATTTTTCCCAACGCAGGTGCAATTCACAGATATTAATGTTTTATAGCGACAATATTTAGGAAATACGTTTGAAAATTGAGCGATCAATACAGGGGAGGGGGTGAAATGCGCGCAGGCTTGTGCCCACGCCCGCCCCCGCACGCCGCGCACCTCCCCGCGCCCTCTGAGAGCTCGAAACTCAACACCTCCGTCCGCCCACGGGTCTGACCATGAAACTACAGGCTACGCCGTCAAATGCTGAATTCATGATAAAAACTCAAATATACATTCAATTTCAGCTAGATCCACCCTTCCACGCCCCGTCCAAAGGCGCACACATCAAACATACATTGAATGAAAACAGCTTTTACATACGCAAAAGCTCATTTCTAGAACTCATTTATTTTTATCACAATATATCCAGCCCCTTTTGTATTATTGTATTATAACTAGCATAATTATGTCTTAGAACTACAGTTAATAATTATAAAAAAAAAAAAATTGGTACCTTAAAACGTATAAGGATGTGACATATCCCGAATGAAGACGCACCGTTCGCACTATATCACAATTCGAAATCAAGGAGCAGAGCAATCACAACACAATAACTAGAACCACTAAATTGTTTTTATTTCTGGATTTTCCTTATGAAACACGGAGCTCCCTCCAGATGTGCTCTCCTCGCGCGACTGGGATAGGTACTAGGTGATCTGGAGCCCCGTCCCTCCCCCGCGGCCCGCGCTGGCGCCCCGCGCAGTCTGCGCTTCGTCGATGAATGGAACCTGCCGCCCCTTGCTACCTTGCCTATATAAAATCTCTTTCAACGCTCCTCTACATTTGTATTGTATCGCCTACTGTGAATAAAGCTCTATGAAAATAAAGTGCTTATAAATATAGTTGGTAATTTCATCACCGGGAAAGTTTTTCTAACTCGTTTTGGGTTTTATCTTGGATCAATTTAGCGGGTTAAATGCAAACAAGAAAGTATTGCCCGAATCTATTTTTGAAGCTTTCAATATTGGTTTCAAAAACACTTTGCTCAAAGTCAACTTGATTTATATACGTTACAGTTACAGCTACTGTCATTCAATTTAGTGTTTCGAAATAGATACTCTTCCAGAAACATTCAATAAATGATTAAAGGAACATTGTTTTCTCATTAAATATTCAGGTAATTTTAAAGAAACAAAAGCTCCAAATGTTGCCTTCGGTACCGAAATCGTGAAAATAACTGCGGTGAAAACGATTCCCAATTCCCAAATAGTTTTATCACAATCATTTTACCTGAAAAAAAGCCTGATAGTAAAGCTTCTCGTCTTTCTTTTGTAAACATCGTCATCATCATCATCATCATTTATGCCGAAAGACATCCAGTGGTGGATATAAGCCTCCTCCAAGAGTCGCCACATTGACACGAAGCTTTTAAATCCTAGTGAAAATGAGCTATTCTATTCAATGAATGAAAATTCGTATCCAGTAATAACAATAGAAAACTAATCTTAGTAACAAAACGTTGCATAGTATGTAGTATCAGATTGGATTGCTATTCCAGCTCTCAGTCGACCTTACCGAAATACCGCTGAAAACAACTGCACAAGGTTGCAACCAAACTATTATAGTGACACTTTTAGTTTTTCTTCTACTTATGTTAAACAGAAAACATAAATAATTTGTACAATGATATACCGAATTAGAAAAACTTACCATGTTTCGAAAAGTAAGATGACGAAAGAAAAATACAAAATCCTTTAACACAACGAGTAATTTGTTTACTGCCGCAATATTGTATTGTTGTGTAAACTGAACTTGTATAACTTATTTTAATCCTGGAAAACAATGTATTAATTTGTCTTTTTCACCTCCAATCTCCAATAATGAATTCCTAATATCCCGCCACTTTAAACGTCATCTCAAAAACTGGCCATATTTTTTTTAAATATTAGCAGCCAGTGCTTTTTTATGCAAAAAAGGTTTACTTAATTAATATTTATTTAAGCGCAATGTCTACATTAAAACTCTATTGTTCCCTTTCCTTTTAATTTCATTGAAATGCCTGTTTACCTACCATTAGTTAATAAATTATTTTCATTTAATTTTACGACATCTATGTACAAATAGAAAACATACGTAAGTCTCACTTCGCTTCTTAAGTCGTATACTATCATTCTATACCGTGCTGACATCCATACTCGGTTTTTCGCATCTTCTAGCTCTACAACTTTGTGAAACAACAAAAACTTTTGAAAGCTCAACGTTAGATGGCGACAGGACCCCAAAAACCTTGCCTTGGAGCTTTCGCAAGTTGTCACGCGAAATATAGGGAGATGGCGTTTGAGACGGTTATCTTCGCAATCGCGACAGCTACCCCGCTCATACATTTTATGGCTATTCCGGTAGTAGTTCAGAGATGCAGTGACTATAACATACCATGAGTGAACTCTTAGTACACTTCAAGACATAAATCACAGATCATACTTTATATGGGTACCGGTAGTTATTTGAACAAAGTAACTACTCTTCTTTCTTTCATTATTTTTCGTGTAGTTAGGTGTTGGAGATTTTAATTAAAAATATTGTAAAATGTATGTTAACTGTGGCAACACCCTTCCCTTTCATCTGTGACCCTGTTACCAAAACAGACGTGAATTATACTTGTCCATCGTTTTATTTAATCTTCCTCGGCACTAACGCACCAGCACCGCATCAACAACTTTTGTTTTTGGAAGGTTTGAAATCATCAAATGACTCCTCCCGTTCTGGGTGGAGCGGAAGGGAGTGACAGACTTCTACTGACTAAAAATCACCCATGTTCCTTCTTAGCCCTCAATCATAAACAACACATTAGTGCCTAATTATATATATATATACACACATCAAAAGTGTCTAGGGATCAACATATATTTTTGCAATAACTTTTCTCCTGATTGATATTAATTAAAATTTTCTTTAAGGATTCATCAAATAAAGTGTTTTCGTTTGTCACAGTAACGATAAACCAAGTCACCTTTGCATTAATAAAGAAAGGGGTTTGGGTAAAGTTGGCGTCGTTTTGAAGTTGCGCGGCCTGTAATTAAACTTGGATATTTTGACAGAACAGAATAAAGCGATCAAAAATTATTATGGATGCATTTCTCTAAAACTAATCGGAACGGAGATATTTGGTTTTGAATTGCTCATTAAAATCGAAGAAGTTATTATACTCTATTGCACTGTTTTTGTTAATTGCCGTATTTTTTTGAGAATTCTAAATAAAATAATTCAAATATAATGACGTAAATGCATGGCTCGATGCATGCGACTTGGTTTTTCCTTGGACATCGTGATCGTTTGTGTTTTGTGACTGACCCAACGATACGATTTGCTTGTATACCGCTATGGATATAATAAACAGTGCATTTTGCATCTGTTGCCGACGAAGCTTAAATCGTGTTGGTAGGACTCGTCGAAGATCATATTGTTACGAGCTGGGTATGGGATAAATAAAAACACTACCAATTAAACACACGAATTAACTTTATTACTCGCAAAACACTTATTCACAATCGCAAAACAGTACTGAACACTTTATCGTACTAGATTTCACTTCGATCCTTTCTTTGTCTCGCTTAAAAGTAGACTGACCCACTTCGTCCTCAATCGGTCCTTTTATACCCAAGCTAACAAAAGACATTCGAGATAATTCTCTATTATTCAAGAAAGCATCCACAAAAAAACATTAACAAAAAATAAACTTAAAGATAAAAGAACCGACAAGGAAGAAGTTACTTAACGTCGTCGGCATACGGTCGAAATTACAATGACAACTGCCGGCGACTCCCGGCGCCTGACCTTGAATACAATGTAAGTTCTATACCTACTACGGAAATAGGTACCTAAAAGAATGAACTCGTATTTTCTAGGTACTACACAGTTATTAGCGCGGTTTCTCGAAGATTCTAGATGACCGTCGTAACACTGCCCCCTCCTTAGACATGCTCGTCCCGAGCATCATTAGTCCCGTAATATCGCGCCAGTCGGTCCACATGCACAACCTTAGGCGCACCTCGCGGACCCTTCTGTATTCGGTAGGTGACATCGTTGATCCTGGTCACAACTCTGTATGGTCCATCCCATTTTGCTTGCAATTTCGGAGACTTTCCCTTGCTCCGCACTGGGTTATGCAACCACACCAGCGAACTTTCGTCGAAACCGCGACTGTTTGCCTTCCGGTCATAACGAGTCTTCATCTTCTCAGACATCTGTTGCCCGGATTGCCTGATATGCTCATACACATCATTTAACTTGTTACGCAGGTCATTCGCGTAATCCGTTACACTGCGTGGGACATCAGGGGGAGTTCCAGTTATTAAATCTGCAGGCAACCGTAATTCCCTTCCAAAGTTCGCGAAGGCTGGAGTTACAGTCGTACTTTCGTGAACTGCACTCCGATAGGACAGAAGAAACGGCTGTATGTGCTTGTCCCAATCCCTTTGCCTGCTTTCCACGACTTTAGCCAGATATCTCTCCAATGTCTGGTTGAATCGTTCCACCATTCCATCAGATTGTGGGTGGTAAGAGGTGGTCCTGGTTTTGTGTGTACCCATCAATCTACAAGTCTCCTGAAAAACTTGCGATTCAAAATTCCTTCCTTGATCGCTGTGAATTTCTAAGGGTACTCCAAAACGACAGAAGACTTCCTGAACCAATTTATCCGCGACTGTTGTTGCTTCTTGGTTAGGAATGGCGAAGACTTCTGGCCACTTTGTGAAGTAGTCCATGACAACCATGAAGTACTTGTTTCCGCTATCGCTTTCTGGAAATGGTCCCGCAACGTCCAGTGCTATCCGCTCCCAGGGGGCTCCCACGTTGTACACTTTTAATGCACCTCTGCTTCGCGTGTGAGGTCCTTTCACAGCCGCACAGCTGGTACATTTGCGACACCAATCCTCCACATCATCTCGACAGTGGATCCAGTAAAAGCGCTCTCTGATCTTCAGTAGAGTCCTTTTCACCCCCATATGTCCTCCTGAGCATCCATCATGGTAGAGCCGTAAAACATCCGGTACCTTAGCTTTAGGGACAACCATTTGTAGATGACAGCTGTCCCCTCGAGCGTTTTCCCATTTACGGCACAAGACTCCATCCTGGATCTCCAAACTGTTCCATTGTGCCCAATAACTTTTCGTAATGGAACTCATCGCAGCCACATCACTCCACTTGGGCTTCGGAGCACCAGCTTTGATCCAGTCGAAGATTGGCTTGATGTCCGAGTCATTTTGTTGAGCCTGTTGCAGAGTCTCCTTCCATTCATCGCTGAGATCCGTTCTAAGCATCCTCACGGGCACTACTTCCTTAGTCTCTTGCCTGGCACAGTGCTTGCAGTCTTCAGGACAAGGTCTTCTTGACAAGGCATCTGCGTTACCGTGAGTTTTCCCACTGCGATGTTCAGTTACGAAGTCAAACTCTTGCAGTAGTTCAATCCATCTCGCTACTTGTCCCTCTGGATTCTTGAACTGTAATAGCCACTTCAATGCAGCATGGTCAGTTCGTAGCTGGAATTTCCGTCCCAACAAATACTTACTGAAGTGCTGCAATGTCTTCACTACGGCGAGCAGCTCTCGTCTCGTTACGCAGTAATTCCTTTCCGGTTTGGATAAAGACTTGCTGAAGTAAGCTATAACAACCTCCTGATCTCCTTTCCGTTGAGATAACACGCCCCCAATCCCAGTATTACTTGCGTCTGTGTCGACTATAAAGTCATTTTCAGTATCAGGATATCCCAAAATAGGAGTATTGCACAGACGTCCCTTTAATTCTTGAAATGCGGCGTCGCAGTTCTCGTCCCAACAGAATTGTTGCTTTTCCTCAGTGAGTCTGTGTAGAGGTTTCGCAATGTCGGCAAAATTCTTCACAAACCGGCGATAGTAGGAGCATAAACCCAAAAATGCTCTGACCTGTGTCTTGTCTTTCGGTACTGGCCAATCCTTGACGGCAACTACTTTCTCTGGGTCTGTTTGAACACCTTCTCCCGAAACTATGTGTCCTAAAAAGTTCACTTGCTTTCTGAAAAACGAGCACTTTTTCGGACTCAACTTCAGGTTTGCTGTTTGGATCTTCGACAGCACTCGGTTGAGGTTTCTAAGGTGATCTTCAAACGTACGGCCCACAATGATTATGTCGTCTAGATAGACAAGACATGCGTCACCAATCAACCCGGCAAGTACTTGCTCCATCAGCCTTTCAAACGTTGCAGGAGCATTACATAAACCGAAAGGCATAACTTTAAACTGCCACAACCCTTTTCCTGTTGAGAATGCAGTCTTCTCCTTATCCTTGGGGTCTATTTCTACCTGCCAGTAACCACTTTTCAGGTCCAGTGTCGTAAACCACTTCATTCCCGCCAGCGTATCCAGTGTGTCATCGATCCTAGGCAGTGGATAGCTGTCCTTTTTCGTGACGTTGTTCAGTCGTCGATAATCCACACAGAAGCGCAAACTGCCGTCCTTTTTCTTCACCAGGACCACAGGAGAACACCATGGACTGGATGAAGGTTCTATAACACCGTCCTTCACCATTCCCTCAATCATGGTTTCCACTTCTTTTTCCCGTGCAACTGGCAGTCTTCTTGGTCGCTGACGGATAGGTAACTCGTTGCCTGTATTAATCCTGTGCTGAACCAGTCCGGTTCTGCCTATGTCAGCATCACTCGTAGAGAAAATACCGGCGTACTGAAGTAACATCTTCTTAGCCTTGTCCATTTCTCCTTCAGTTAGATGACAGTTTTCTAAAAGCGCTGACACGTCAAATTTTGCACTACGAGTTTGATTTCCAGTAGGTAGATCTTGCAATTGACGCATCCAAGCTACTTCCTCACAAGTGCCGATCAGGGTGCCCTTCTTAATTACTTGCTCCTTGTCACTTGGATTCAGGATTCGTACAGCTGAGATGTTGTTGGCCTTTACCAGAGTTCGTGCCATCTTCCATGAAAACTCATTGTCCACCCTTTCTATCAGAACACTTCGATCTTTGTGTCCAGAGTTCTGTGGTAACTTAACTGGCACGATCGTTTCTGATCTGCGAGGAAGAACAATTTCCTTCAGGCAGTACACTCTCCCTGATGGTGCACCTTCCATGAAGACTTCCTCTGAACCACATTTCAACACTCCTTGGTCAATGTCGATCTCACAACGATATTTCCGCATGAAGTCCAAGCCCAAGATGCAATCGTCGACTATGTCGGCCACGATGACATTGTGTCGGTAAATTCTATCACCCAATTTTAACTCCACCTCCTTCTTGCCTCGGACGGTTATGTGCTGACCGGTAGCTGTTAATAATTGAAGACGGTCGCGGTTATTGAAGTAGCCCCCAAGAAACCGATTCGCCAGGTGAGAATTGACGACCGTGTGAGAAGCTCCAGTATCCAACGTCAGTTTGCATGGAGTTCCGTTGACTTCGCCGTTGATGGTCAGGCTGTTCCCGTCATGTACTTGTGAGATCGAGATCCTCGGGGCTCTTTCAAAACCAGCCAGCACCCGCCCCCCAGTCCTGGCATTTACTCGTTTCCCTGCTGTGGTTGGGCAGCCACTTCAGCCACCTTTCCTTGCTGGGGTTGGTCTTCTCTTGGTGAGCTGCGCTTAGGACAGCTTGATAGAAGATGACCCCTTTCTCCACAAGTGTAGCACCTAGGGCTATATCCTTGCGGGCGATCACGTACAGGTGACGCTACAACCTCCCTGACCCGGTGCGTACGGTGGTCCTGCCTCACTGCCTCTACTTCTAAGGCATGGGCCAAGGCATCTTTCAGCGTCTCATGATGCCCAAGTCTCACAGCGGCTCTAACCTCCAAGTCGCGTATTCCATCGATGAACGCCTGTACCAGATTTCCATCAATAAGTGCAGGGGCGGACTGGTATGCTTTCCGAACCAGCTTTTCAACTTCCAGGGCCCACTGCTGTAAGTTCTCGGCACTACGTTGAACGCGATCTCTTAACTTGGCACGAAAAACATGCTCCAGGTGCGCGTCACCGTATCTGGATTCTAATGCCTCCAGCAGCTGTTCGTAGGTCACATCCTTGCCGAGGGCCTCAAGAATGTTAAGGGCCTGGTCTCGGAGACCCAAGGTGAGCGCGGTCATGGCTTGCGCTTTGGTCCACCCATTCACTTTCATAACGGCCTCAAATTGGATTTTATAGGCCGACCACGAAGATGTTCCGTCGAATGGAGGCACTTTAAATCCGCGAACTGAAGGGGCAGCAATCACTGAAGTTATAGACCCGTCTCCAACCTTAATTTCACTTAAGGCCTTCTTCACATCGGCGATCTGAATTTCGGCCTTTGCGATACGGTTGTCGTGCTGCTGTACCTGCTCCTTCATCACGCTCAGCTTTTTCCCAACTGATGCGTGAAGATCCTTTATCAGGAGCATCTGTTCCTCTTGGCGGCGAGCCTGATCCTCCTTGTCCCGTTGCAACTGCTCCTCCAACCGACGGGCCTGCTCTTCTTGACGACGAGCCTGGTCTTGCAGCAGCGCCATTAAGGCAGACAAGTCTGGTACTGCTGGTGCTGGAGAAACGCCAGATGAGCCAGCGACTGGCTCTGACGTAGGCTGGACACCACTCGGTGTCTGTGTCGGGGAGTCTCCAAATCGCCTTTGGTCCATACCTTGTTGCCGCTGACTCCTCGTACGGATATTATCCGTGTCGTCCTTCGGTAGAATCGGCATTATTTATCCCCGCTTCTGACACCAAATTGTTACGAGCTGGGTATGGGATAAATAAAAACACTACCAATTAAACACACGAATTAACTTTATTACTCGCAAAACACTTATTCACAATCGCAAAACAGTACTGAACACTTTATCGTACTAGATTTCACTTCGATCCTTTCTTTGTCTCGCTTAAAAGTAGACTGACCCACTTCGTCCTCAATCGGTCCTTTTATACCCAAGCTAACAAAAGACATTCGAGATAATTCTCTATTATTCAAGAAAGCATCCACAAAAAAACATTAACAAAAAATAAACTTAAAGATAAAAGAACCGACAAGGAAGAAGTTACTTAACGTCGTCGGCATACGGTCGAAATTACAATGACAACTGCCGGCGACTCCCGGCGCCTGACCTTGAATACAATGTAAGTTCTATACCTACTACGGAAATAGGTACCTAAAAGAATGAACTCGTATTTTCTAGGTACTACACAGTTATTAGCGCGGTTTCTCGAAGATTCTAGATGACCGTCGTAACAATATTATAGTTTAACAGACGAGTTTATACAAAACAATGGTACATGGGATGGGGCAGATATCAAAGTAATTTGACTCCGCCGGCACAATTTTTAGATATTATTTTTTTTATTTTACTATTGTTTTTTTTTTTCAAATGTAAATAACGTGTAATTTTAATATGAGGAAGCCTGAAAAAAATGGATTTTATTTTATTTTATTATGTCGTTTATTATTTTTTTCTACACATTATATACATTTTTAAATATTTTTAAAATAAAGATATAAATAAATATTTAAAAAATAGTGGTCCACCGATATCAGGCTCGGGTCCGATACCGGGATCAGGGTCCAAGCTACCGGTGGTTATTGGTTTATGGTTATTTTATTTATTTATTAATAGAGTATAGTATAATAATGCAGGTGGGTAATGTAGGTGTAATGTAGGCATAACTGGCGAAATGTGGGTGTACTATTAGGTACACCTCTGTCTAACCCTTCGGGGATTACAGGCGTGATGTTATATGTGATGTTATATGATGTATAATAACGTGTTTTATTATTTCCCAAGACACAGAATACTACCATCACATTGCCAGATTTTATTTTATTTTATTATGTCGTTTATTATTTTTTTCTACACATTATATACATTTTTAAATATTTTTAAAATAAAGATATAAATAAATATTTAAAAAATAGTGGTCCACCGATATCAGGCTCGGGTCCGATACCGGGATCAGGGTCCAAGCTACCGGTGGTTATTGGGTTATGGTTATTTTATTTATTTATTAACTAGCTTTTGCCCGCGACTTCGTCCGCGTTATACTAAAAATGTTATCTTTGGTAAGTAGATCTATCATTGATTTTAATTTTAAATAAAAAACTCTTGCGATAATATCATGGCGGTCATGCGGTGCTTGACCCTCAAGAAGCTCCCGAGTGATTTCATCCCACTTGGGCTTGGTAGTTACAGAAATAAATAAGTCGGGACGTCCATATTTTCTTACGTAACAAAAAGCGTCTTGAGTACGTAAGTTTTACTCAAAGGAAACATTCCTTTATTTTTAAATAGAAAGCAAACTGCATTCAAAATTTTTCGAAAATTCTCTTCTCCCACACCCGGGAATCGAACCGGCTAAAATCTGAAAAAAATATACCCTGTACTTTTATTGCATCGATCGTTAGGGTCAAATAAAAGTATGAAATCTCTCTAACAAACATGATAAATTAAATGAAAAGAAAACCAGGAAATCCTAAATTAATTTAATTATTTACAAAAAATGGTAAACTAACTAATTAGTTGCTCGAAATGGGCTCCATTCTCTTGGATACACAAATTTATTCTTTTAACGAATTCATTTTAGTAACCTTTAATAAAGTGTTGTGGTGAATATTATAAATCGTATTCTGAACTTCAACTCTCAACTCGTTGTCATTGGCATAAGATTTCATGTTTTGATTTTTTACATATCCCCACAAAAAAAAATCTCGCAGGCAGGTTTTCCTTTCATTTAATTTATCATGTTTGTTAGAGAGATTTCATCCTTATAATTGACCCTAACGATCGATGCAATAAAAGTACAGGGTATAATTTTTTCAGATTTTAGCCGGTTCGATTCCCGGGTGTGGGAGAAGAGAATTTTCGAAAATCTTTGAATGCAGTTTGCTTTCTATTCAAAAATAAAGGAATGTTTCCTTTGAGTAAAATTTTCTATCTGCAGTATTAAGAGTACTTTCCCTCCAGGTGACATTACAAAATTCCACCCTGTATAATCAGAAAGCTCCGAACTGCTAAGCTATCGGGAGTTACACGTGTTATTGTGAGTCAACCATAAAAGCTAGACATATGCTGTTGTGGGATATTTTTTAGATAATTTTATGTAGAACATTTCCGTCATAAATGATTTCTATGTAGCTTTAACCATTAAGGCTGCACACGCGACGGAAGCTTAAAAAATGGAGCAACTTCTCCCGTTTTCACAACATTTCCCTTCACTGCTCTGCTCCTATTGATTGTAGCGTGATGAATAGTATACTATAACCTCCCCAGGAGTATGAAGAATAAATGTACCAAGTTTCGTTAAAATCCGTCGAGTAGTTTTTGTTTCTATAAGGAACATACAGACAGGAAGACAGACAGACAGACAGACAGAAAGACAGACAGACAGACAGACAGACAAAAATTTTACTGATTGCATTTTTGGCATCAGTATCGATCACTAATTACCCCCTGATAGTTATTTTGAAAATATATATCATGTACAGAATTGACCTCTCTACAGATTTATTATAAGTATAGATAGAGTATAGGTATAATAATGCAGGTGGGTAATGTAGGTGTAATGTAGGCATAACTGGCGAAATGTGGGTGTACTATTAGGTACACCTCTGTCTAACCCTTCGGGGATTACAGGCGTGATGTTATATGATGTATAATAACGTGTTTTATTATTTCCCAAGACACAGAATACTACCATCACATTGCCAGATGGTCTAAGATTTCTTTAACTTCAAATGCAAATATCTCAGCTTTGAAATCACTTAGGACAAAAATAATTGAACATAATATGTGTACTTAACACAGCACAACAAAATAACATGAAAATTAAAAGTGGCCGCTGGAAAAAAAACGACGCCACTAGCCCATACAAAGTTACCCAAACCCCTTTGCCATTTTCCTAATAGAGGGATTTTTGACATTTGAACCACTAACATTAAAGTTCGAAAAAAAGACTGAAATAACAGTTTTCTTTAAAATTTTATTGGGTAACTTAAACAATTAATAATCCGTGTTTCTACCGCGAACACTAACAACACAAGAACATCGGTATGGAAAACTCAAAATGAGTTCATCCAAATCACGCTGTGGAATGGCCGCCCATGTTCGTTGCAACAACAAAAAAAGGTCTTCTTGCGACTGGATACCCTCCATATTCGGCAGAGCTCTTCTATGTAGCATATCCCATGCATGCTCAATCGGGTTCAAGTCTGGCGACTGAGCAGGCCAGGGCAGGACATTGATGTTAGCTGCGGCGAGAGTCTGTCTTACAACTCTTGCGGTGTGCGGTCGTGCATTATCATGCATTAACTGAAATAAGGGACCGATTTGCACTTGTAGAGGAACGATGACGTCTGATACAATCGTCTCAGCATAAATTTGAGCGTTGAGGTTGCCTCTGATCCAAATCAACTCAGTTCTTCCGCCGATCCAAATACCCGCCCATACCATGATGGTTCCACCACTATAAGGATGGACTTCCTGGCAGGATTTTAATAGCTGTTGGCGTCCAGGGGTTCTCCAGTGTCGTATATACGTCTTGTATACGGTCTCATACCAAAACGAGACTCATCAGAAAAGCACACGAAACGCCATTGTTCTTCTGCCCAATTTCTGTGTTCAAGAGCCCATTGATATCGAATCCTACGATTGTGCATTGCTATAGGTGGTACCCGTAGCGGTCTTCGGGAATGAAGGTTCACTTCGTGCAAGCGGTTTCTGACTGTTTGGTCGCTAATTAAGTTCCCTGAAGAGTGATGAAGCCTCACGGCTAACATCATGGCGGTTATTGTTGGAGCTCTTCGAGTTAAGATTTGAATGTATCGGTCTTGTCTCCGTGTGGTGCAGCGATACCGTCCTCCATGGCGCTCAGCCACGGTACCAGTGCTTCGGTAACGTGTCCAAAGTCGACTGATAACACTCTGACTTGTATTCAGAGCTAAAGCCACAGTACGTTGCCGGGAACCAGCTTCTATCATTCCCACGGCTCTGAGCATTTCTTCCCTGCTTAAATGACGTCGCCGCTCCATAATAACGTTGGTTTTAATCAGTAGTAGGGAAACAGTAGCACTAATAATGTCTTCAATGCGTTGTATGTTTTTATAGGGAAAATATTGACAGCTGATTTTCATCTTTTACTCGAATTTGATTGACAGTTCCTGATTCAAATTATGAAATGCACCAAAAAGGATCCATATAAATTTATAAAATCATAAATTTATTACAAAGCCACATCTCAATCTCAAGAAATCCGCATAAAAATGCTTGATCCCTAGACACTTTTGATGTGTGTATATTAACCAAGGGGATAAAGCAGTGTCTTCTGTCGCGGGTGACGATTTCAATCGCGAGCGTAACGAAGGACTCGAGGTTTACTCCCGAGCGTAGCGAGGGTGTTAAAAACTTAAATCACGAGCGAAGCGAGGAATTTAAGGCGAGTCCTGAGTGTAGCGAGGGATTTAAGTTCACCCAAGACTAAGACAGCTTTATCACCGAGGAAAATACTCTACTTTTCGTACCATTTGCGAAAAAATTAACACAATAATAATATGAGATAAGCATTTATTAAAAATAATGGCAATTAAAAGTAAAAGTTAACATTCGAAACATTGGTCCAATTATTGATAGAAATCATATTCTCCCCCTAGAGGATGAATGAAATTCAGTACAATTTTCTTTCCCTGTTTTTAACAGATTAAAAATGACTATTGTTATGTTCGCTTTTTGTGGCATAGAATGTCACTTTTTTGAGCAAGTGGTAAGAATTATGTATCAGTACGCACATGATCCAAAAAATTAGCGACCGTGCGTGTTTCCAACTTGTAACCACTTTTTGTTTTTTTTTTTGTTCTAATTTCCTATCGAATTAATGAATCTATAGCCACTTAGTAGACATTGGATATGCAATGTGTTCGGCTATTTTTCTGTCTTTAGTATCTTGTTGTGTTACTATGGGTCACTTGATATGAAATTGAGGTCCGAATGGTTTTTCTAGAAAGTCTTGAGAAGAAAATGAGAGTGAGAGGGACAGGTCAACGATTAATTGTCAAATAAAATAAATATTTTAAATAAATTTTATTTTACAACATTATCTTAGATAACCTATAACTTGCTATATCCTTCTAATATAAACATCAATGTTACTACTATATAATTTACCACGTTCATTCTATAATTATTTATTTACAACGACCCGAAAATGTTTATTTTACATTTATCCTAATGGAAAAGAATTGAAGATAGGAAGTGACGTTGATAATGCGACCTATCTAAATTAACATCTTAAACGTCAAATTACCAGTTTTTTAATAAACCATTTTGGAAATGGTATTATTTTATTAAATAGACTGATGTATATTCTTGTCTCTTATGCAAAATTAAAACAATTAAATATATTCGTGTTTGTTTTCTTATAGACATAAAATATTGGCAGTTTCATTATAATAAAATGCGATATTCTATTTATCTACTTACATTCAAAACTACTGTTTTATTATTACATATTCTCAAATCACTGCACATCAACATTATTTAATCATCTCAAAACAAAATGGAAAACATTATTTCGCAAAATAAGCATTGCCCAGACAAACCTGACTTTGCCAAGATGTCTTAGTAGTTTTACTTATTACGTAATATAATTATTAACCCTGACCTAGGTAGATATTTCTTTGGTAGATCTAGGTCTCATTGTAGGTCTTCTTCTTCCTAGCGTAGCGCGGCCTGTTGCCAGAGTCCACTTAGATACGACACTGAAACTACAGACGACAATGTCAAGATTTCACGATTTTTTTAACCAAACTAAAAATCTATCTCTACTTTGTTGATGCCACAATGTAAAAAAAAATCATAAATGTTTAAAAACTTTACCATTCATTTCACTTATTAATAAGCAATTACTTTTCGTAGTTTTCTCACAAGTTAACGTAAAATAAAAAATTTAATATTGCATAAATTCGTTAGATTAATTACGAGTAGGGTGACAATATCTTTTGATAGAACACTAGTTTTTATTTTTAAATCAATCGAAAATATAAAAGACCCAGTAGACGGCGTTGAAGAGTAGGAAACAGACGGGGAAGATCACTCTTGAGTACGTGTCTATGACATTGACGTCACGGATCTTGGGCATGGACGCCTTGAGAACGCCCGCGCCGCGCCGGAGAGCGTGCATCACTTTGGGCTTCGCTGTTGATCCATCTGCAAGGGAACAATGATTTTAGTATGTTTTTTTTACAATAAACACTTAGTGCTCTTTATGCATATGCTGCACAAATTAAGTTTTTGTTATCCTTAAACTTTCAAGGGGGCATTAATTTTTCTGAAATTGGGATTTTAAAAACTGTAGGGATTTTTTAATGACTGATTTTCGAGTTAATAGTTTTATATACTGATACTTTTGGTACGAACAACGTATGACAATCCCCTGAAAAAATAGATGGTTATAAAACTGCAAATATGTTTGCAGTACCGCTCAGTCAGATGATTTCTTGTTCGCAAATAAACTATCGTGTGTCAGATCGCTCGTGTCAGTTCAATGCACAGTAATTTCCCTTGACACTTGTACAGGAAGTCATCATTTCAAACAATCTTTAGCAATTTGTCACGAGAGATTGCATTCAAGGTCGGCGACGGATGAGGTCTAGGGTTCCTAGAATCTGATCACGTTATCCCGTACTTACGTGACTGTGGTCACGTTGAGGGTCGCGAGGAAGATAACTACTTCGCATATCGAACTTTCCAAAATATCTAACAATTTTAAGGATTTTATTCATTTTGCATGGAACCCCAACTACTTGGTTTTTAATTTTGAGGACAGATTCGTTATCACTGACACCGAAAATCATGAAATCGCCGCTCATGAATTTTGATTTTAACACCATTTTCATTATGAGCAACCCCGTTAAACCCGAAATCGACAAATTTTTAACGCACAGACACAACTCAGCCCTCCTAGACGTGATGTTATGTTTTGTCTGTAAGGTCCAGCCACGGAAATAAGTTCGCGCAAATGTTTTTCGAACATGTGTCCTGGGGGCTTGTTCTAGTGTTACTATTTTATTTTAATTTAAATTTCTATTTTATTGTATTTTAATTTTAATTTTGTAATGTTTATTTTGTGATTACTTACTGTGCATACTAACATAGTTTATAAGTTCCAATTGTTACTAACCACTGTGGATCATTGTTATCTCTAAATAAAATAAATTATTATTATTATTAAAACTAATTTTAATTCCAATCATATTCCAATCTTTTGCGTTGTATTAGATTACTGTTGTGTTTTAATAGATAACTTTTGTGTTGTAAAGTGATTTCATTTCAATTCCTAAAAGTATGTTAAGTTATGTACTTAACTAATATGAAAGTTTTATAGAAGTGGTGAGTAAAAAATCAAACTTACTTTATGATTTATAATAATTTTATTTAACTAGTGAAGTAACAACCCATAACAGATGGTATTTGATGCTTTATTTTAACCTTTTTATTTTATTTATATTATGAATCAAGGCATTTTAGATAGGTTACTTAAAAAAGCATTACCCACCTATAGCATCTCTTTAATAACGAGTTTCGGAAACTTAATTCATTTTACTTTGTACTATATGATGGTTAAGAGCTACGACATTAGGGTCCTATAGGCCTGTATGTGCCTCCAACTTTATTTTCTTGTAACTATTAGTCGCAAAAACGATAATACTACTAAAACTTACAAGAATTAAATATGTACAAGTATTCAGCTATTTATTATTATTATATTATACTTTTCTCTCTCAATAATTTGCTTTAAATTAGTATTCTTTCATAGAAAATGTATTGTCGCATCATCCGACGCTCATCTCGTCTATTTGTCAATTGTTTCTATGAGTATTACGTAAAATACTGTATATTAGAGCTATTCATGCCATATTATATACGTATTACCTACTAAAAACCACTTAAAATGCAAAACAATTTCTAAAAAGTTACTGTTTTGTTATTGGAATAATCACGATCAACATACAATCCCAACGCAATATACGGCTGTCAAAATAAGCTCAAGCGTAGCGTTTAAGTTCCAATTCCGATTCCACTTAGTTAGGCGCTAGCGTTGAACTCAAGAGTACATCATCATCATTTCAGCCAAAAGTCGTCCACTGCTGGACATAGGCCTCCCCCAGGTGTCGCCACATTGACCGGTCCCGTGCGTCTCTCATCCAGCAGGTTCCCGTAACCTTGACCAGGTCATCGGTCCACCTAGCGGGAGGCCTTCCAACGCAACGTCTTCCGGTTCGCGGTCGCCATTCCACAACTTTTCAGCCCCATCGGCCATCCGTTCTGTGAGCAATGTGCCCTGCCCATTGCCACTTAAGTCTGGCGATTCTTCGGGCTACGTCGGTAACCTTGGTTCTCAAGCGGATGTCCTCGTTTCTGATTCGATCACACAAGGAAACTCCGAGCATAGCCCTCTCCATTGCCCTTTGGGTGACTTTGAGCTTTCTGATGCGGCCCATTGTGAGCGACCACGTTTCGGTCCCGTATGTAATCACTGGCAAAACACACTGACTCACTTTCGTCTTGAGACACTGGGGTAAGTTGGACGAGAAGATACCGCGCAACTTCCCGAACGCTGCCCAGCCGAGTCGGATTCGACGATTGACCTCTTTCTCGAAGTTAGATCTACCCAACTAGACCGTTTGTCCTAGGTAGACATAATCGTCCACAACTTCGAGCGTAGAGTCTCCTATCTTGATAGGAGTGGGTGTTACACGAACATTCAACATTACCTTGGTTTTGTCCATGTTCATTGTAAGACCCACTCTTTCGGAAGCTCTACTGAGGTCATCAAGCATTGTACTGAGGTCTTCCATGACTACTCAAAAGTACGAAACGTCATAATTCCAATGTCGATCGATCGGTCGATATTCAAGAGTAAGCCTGCTGATACCGTGTAGGTATTATGAATGCAACGACGCTACAGCTGCTCACTACCCGCCTCCCACCATTCTGTTTGTGGTGGCAGGTGACGCAGGCGCGGCTCCCTCAGGTAACCCAACCCGCGCACGCTCTCTGTCTAACGTCGTGCATCATGTAACTTCATGAATGTAAGCCCGTCATACTCCCGCGCCCGACCCGCGTATGTTAGGGCTGTGTGCGCTTTACAGATATGGGATGTGTTGCGCTTAAAATAGTAACAGCTAAGTATCTATTTGTGTCTTTTATAGCAGTTGCCATTAATGAAGAGTTTAACGATAATAATTACTAATTTGATTTACCTCTACCTACGCTCACTGACTAATCCTTACCTCCTATTACTGAGTATGTGGTCCTGGGTTCGATTCCCAGATCAGACAATTCGTATTGGGTTTTTTCCATCAGGAATTATTTATTGTTTTAATTACGTTGAACCTCATCTAGGCTGGCAACATGGAATTGCACTTTTCCCTGCTCCTGTTCTGTCGCCCAGAACCGATATTTGCTTGAACGCTAAAACAGAGCGTGCTGCCTAACGTATCGTTGATGCTGCCGCGTGCGACAACATTCCCGCTAAACAAAGCATTTCCGGGAGACAAAGTCACCACTGCCTAACTGTTCGGGAAAATACGAGCATGATTGTTATGTTTACTTTGTCCTACATCAAGGGACCAATCATCAACAATTTATTTGCAAATCTAGATCCCAGCAAAACAGAAGAAAAGGTAAATTCGTTGACAATACTAACTTCTGGAGGTTCTAGAATGTGGCCTGGTTCTATATCGCAGCTGGGTGTGATCGCGTTGTAGTCGTAGGGACGGTGGGGCTCCGCTGGCGGCCGGCAGCGGCTTGGACCGCAGCCCTAAAAGCGGAGACACGCGCCCTGTGCTCGTCGCACATTCTCGAAGTGCTATTATTTCCTCAGGGGATCGCGGTCCTGTAAAAAGTGTTGGTATAATTACCTAAATAGCTAAAATGGATTATTATGAGAGTCTATTGTCATTATTAGGTCTTAATATCGGTAGTTGACTGTATGATCGTATCAGTGATGAGTGAGTTTATTTTTATATGGGACATCAAATTATTGTTGTATTATTATTGTTTTTTGTTTCAGTTTTAGGTTTCCCTGGTTATTTGGTTGTATAAATTGAACCACCTTCTTTTTAAGACTTTTGCGTCCTACCTGAACATTTCAATTCCTTCTCGACACTAGCGCTAGTGGACAGCTGATCTCTGTTCTTTAACTTGGCTCGTTTCCTTGCACGTGCGCCCCAGTACGTGTAGTTGACGGCTGCGTACTCGAGCAGGGCCGCGAACACGAACACGAAGCACATCACTAGGTAGATGTCGATGGCTTTCACGTAGGAAATGCGCGGCAGACTGCTGCGTACACCCGTGCTTATCGTTGTCATTGTGAGTACCGTCGTTATTCCTGGACAGATGGAGAGACAAAAAGCATGATTTGACATTTTTTATTACTTATAGCTGGGACTTAAACATAGCTCTGCCTAACTGCCGTGTTATGTGTCCGGTTAGATTGGAACCCGACCCCAACATAGTTGGGAAAATGTCAAAATAAACGCGAAAGTTTGTAAGTATGGATGAATGGATGTTTGTTACTCTTTTACAAGATTTTTTTTTAATTACAAAAATTAACTTGCTGTTATATTCATTAACAGTCGTTTAGAGCTAAAAAATTGGTTGCCTGTAAAGTCGGTATACGGGCGAAAGTTTTACGTGACAACGACTTTGAGTGGTAAAATAATTTTAATGTGAATATTCATTCGTGTAGTAGGAAGAAGCGTGCCTTTCACTTTTTATGTCTGTCTCTCTCGCTCTTAGGCGGGCTAACCATGCCCGAGTGGAAGGGACGCGTGCCTCTCACTCGCTCTCATTGTGAGCGCATAACGTGAGCGGAGCGTAACGCAGTTTCTTGAAGTGTCACCCGGCAAACCAATTTATAAGACGTTGTCACGTCAAAAAAATTACAACAGAGAAACATTTGTCATATTGTCACAAAAAAAATCTAAACATAAAAAACCATACTAGTCACGAAAATTAAAAAAACAACCATACCTAACGCCACTCTAGCAGACGTCGCTTCATGATTAATCCAAAACGAGACCCAGGACAGCATCACAATAAGTATACTGGGCAGGTACGTCTGGAACACGAAGTAGCCGATATTCCGGCGCAGTTTGAAACTGAGCGACAACCGCTGGTAGATGCCCGTCGCCAATTTCTCCTGGAATGTCCCAACTTTAGCGGTTACGTGGTTACCTTAATGCAAGTTTCGCATTGTTCGGCGATACGTTGAGATACTGACGGTAACAACTTGTTTGAGTTTCAAGTTTGTGTAATGGTTGACTTATTTATTTATTTTGACTGGAGAATACACACAATAGACGATTTCTAGCTGAATTTGTTATTATTATTTTTATTTCTTTTTGGCTGTAGAATTTACTTGATATTATGACATTTTATAATACTTGTTTTTAGCATAATTCTATTAATTTTGACATACCTACCAAATAATTTATAATAATAATAATAATATAATATTCCACAAGTCACACAACGCCATCTAGTCCCAAGCTAAGCAGAGCTTGTGTTATGGGTACTAGACAACTGATAAACATACTGATATATTTCTAAATACATACATATTATAGATAAATTACACCCAGACACAGAACAAATGATCGTGCTCATCACACAAACATTTGTCCTGGGTGGGAATCGAACCCACGACCTCCGGCATAGCAGTTAGGGTCACTAACCACTAGACCAACAGGCCAGTCAATTATGTTTACCTCTCGCATGATACATTTTTCTTTTATTATTTCGCATGCTATGCAACCATAAATATTTGTACGTCTTTTGGCATAACATAGCGATCTAACATTAATTTAAGAACTGTATTCACTACCTATGTTACACAAATAAAATTGACTTTGACTTTGGTTTATTTGGTTCGGTGGAATTGTTTTATTCAGTTTTCACTAAACTTTTAATAAAAAGTATAGAAAATATAATCTTTAATACAACTAACAAATAATTTAAATGTGTGTGCCCATAGGACCTCCAAGAAATGACATCAACTTTCCAGATTATAAGGTAAGAAAGGAAATTCTTACTGAACGGATTTTACATCTTTCGAATTTTCAGAGTCAGAAAGAACATATTGTTTTTATTTTAATTATCTGATCTTCAAGTCGCTATTCACAACTGATTTAGATTTCGAAAGATCTAAAAAATATTTTCTAATAATATTAAATTACCAAGTTTCGGTACTTTAAGCATCGTACTATTTAAAATTATATTCGCGAGTCAAGTTTTACTTCAATATTTTTTACTTTTTACCTTTCTGTCATTAGTTTCGTGTCCAAGTATAGTGAATTGTGGCAACTCTGCATCCTCAACGCCTCTGACTGGCGTCTCTTTCCAGTACATCACCACATCTGACACCGTGTATCCATCTGCATGGAGAAGTTTATGTTAGCATGCTGACCCGGGTTGGTCTGTCTTACGGCAACCGATCACACCTACCAGCAACTCACTTATACCCAGAATACCTAGTATTTTTTGAAAAAGTGTAAAAATACGACAAAGAATCGTTAATCGCGAAGGTAAGTCTGCAGTAGAAGTTGCAAAATTATGCTGATAAGTGTGATCAAGCCCAAACAGACCATTCAAATCAATTGTTACCTCATCCGTAGCTGTTTTCGTAATTGCCAATGGAATTATTCAAAAATGTTGCCAAGGGTTAGTAAAATATGTGTTGCATCGCCAGGGAGCCATGAAGTATGAATTTGAATGGACAAGGAGAATTCAGATGTGGTTTATTATGTATGTTTTACCACAAAATGTTTTATGAAAAGTGGCAAAAGGCTGTATACCAAGCTCGAGCATGTATGGGCAAGACAAAACGAGGGAGTCATGACGAATGTCTGCGGAAAGACACGAATGCGGGTCGGAGATGTTCGGGTCGAGCACGAAGCAGCAAGCTCAGCCTGGTGATGTATTACAAGTGTATGAGTCACACAGCTTTCAATCTCGACGGTGCAGTTCTGGCTGTCGAGCGGGTAGTAGTGGAGGTCCATCATGCAGGCCAGTGTGGCGGTGAACCGCATTCCGTACGTGATGCTGCCGTCTCCACCGAGCCGGACCAGCTTGTTGCGCTCCGTCACGTCGTGCAGGAAACTGTGGATATACGTTATTTAATAAGCTTATAGGGCCTGGGGTCCGAGTGCTCACAATCTTTTTAAGGAATTTCTATACGCCTATTCGACGCTTCCCGTAACCCTAGAGCTGGCCAGATGATAAATGTTCAGCAAAACAGCGATGTCCGTGTTTTCGATTTTTTAGATTTCCTTCACAGTGATAATGAAATAAATTACACAAGGAAAGTTGCCAGGTTGGGTTCGAATTAGAACCAACGGTCTAGGACTCGTAAGTCGGAGCCAATGCCACTGGGCCACCTCTTCGCATTGTGATGAGTCACACATAATCTCATGAACTAGTCAAGGTCGGTAGGAGTTGTTAAATCAGGGGTCTATGTTGACAAATGGTTGTATTACGACTCACATAAGTCATTTAATTTAAGTGGAAACGTATTCACATCAATTGTAAATGTCTACAATGATGACGAAGGAAGTTTACTCGTACTAAATGTATAGAATAATTTCCTGATATAAACACTTCTTCTTCTCAGCTACCTATCGTATTCTTCTTCACTTAATCATGCACAATGTTTTAGAAAAAAGATCCAATTTGGTATAAAATTGGTTCCGAGACGATTAGGTCAAGGCATCCCCGACCAACGTGGATGACGTTCGGAAAAGTCTTGACCTAGTACTACTAAAAACAGTGACTGCATAAGGCTATGCTAATATTTCAACGATTAATGAAAGTTTATAAGCAAAGTCAGGCTCCATTATACAAGTATTTGTTAACTTAAATGCGTAACGTCAAGAATGGTCAGAGGTTACCAAAAACACCCAAAAGATATATAAAATAGGAATACAGATTCATGTGTGTGGAAAAAAACATCAAATATGTCCTTACCTATTCTTGTCATTAGCAAAAAACGTATCGGGCACCCAGATCTTATCGGCGAAATCTCCCGACAGCGTCAACACTTCGTCCGGAAGACCGAAGGCCAGCCTTTCATCCTTCCAGTATTGATTCAGATAAAGGGTTATTGTGTAATCCTGGAAGTGTTTGGGAATCCTTTTTAGATTAGGTGTATCACAACCCTTACATGGAACCTATTGTACAAAAACGACCACAAGAATACTTCGATGCCCGCAAATTACAAAAGGATATTTTACTTGTGACTGGTGCAACATATTTCATTCTAAGTTGAACTCTCGGTTTTCTATAATACATATATTTCGATCGCTATATATGGCAAAATATATTCGTGTGATCGTAATGAGATACTCATAGATGATTTCTAACTAAAAATTAAACAGAAGTTCCAAGGATGTAACCAAAGAAGTGAAGTATGAACACATGAGATGATTTAGCATATAAACTCACATTGTTTTTTGTCTAATAAATGTGATGATAAGATGTATGTATAAGATAGTGGTGAGTGGGCGGTGACCTCTGCGTTGGCAGGCGGCGAGTGGCGGTAGAAAGTAAAGGCGGACATCGATTGGCTGAGGCAGCACTCCGCCCCTCGGTCACCGACGACCCTCGATGTGTGTCAAGTGACCGCGGCCTTGCTCCCTTTCCGCAGCTATTAAAAGCTTAATGAATTACGATGGACGACCTCCTCGAGAGACAAAAGTCCTTGATACGACCCAAAAAACATCCTCAGCGAATCTGAAGAAGTGCAGACAAGGTCGTCGTGTTCCGAGGTGAACGTCTGCCGCAGCCAATCCTCGAGTGGAACGCGATATCAATCAATCTGGTGTTGTTGGATTACATATAACTTAATTAGTAAAATAGACATATGCTTGATCAGTTGATCAAGCATATGTCTATTTATTAATTAAGTTCGACAATGTATTAGGTGGGCATTTCTCCACTAACTGGAAAATCACTGTCCCAAGCTGATTTTACGTTGTGAAACGTAATATTTCTCAGTTAATTGTATCAATAACGACATAGTATTACGTATTCTTGGAATGCAACTGCGTATTCAGCAATTTAATTATGTAATATTTGAGAAATGAACCTCAAACACTTCAAAAAACAGTCCCCTGGTGCGTCCCTTTTCCAGAATTACAAATCTTGTAACAAATATTTCTTTTTTTTTTGCTGTTGATAACTGAATAAAAAATATCCAAATACATTATACATAACAGTAAGCATCTAATACATAACAATTATATTTTTACGATTGAAATTAAATCAAAATATCTATGATTCGCACATAGATATTTTGATTTAATTGCTGTCCTCAAATTATTGAAAAAGTCCCCTGTTAAAATTTGAACACCGCGCTGAAGTCAAATTTTGATTTGGCGTGATGCATTTAGATCGTGATACAGAAAGTAATCGATGTGAATTTTGTGCGGTTGTGGAGCCAAGCGAGAAGCTGCCATTTTTTTTAGTGCTACGACTGCGTCTGTAGGTGAACTACACGTCTTGACCGTTACGTAAACAGTCCCCTGGCTAGCTTATTTTATACTATTTTGTAGAGTTAAAATTATGAAAATTTGTTAAAAAGAATTGATTATCTAGGATGTAGCCACATCTGTTTGGTTAATCTGATAAGTTTAAATGATTTTGTTTTATTAGGTATTCATGTAAAAAAAACAGTCCTCTGGTGAACAGTCCGCTGTCATTTTTTAAAATGAAAAAAATATATATTTTACGAATTACAAAGAAAAATAAAGACTAATTACTTTAACAAACAAAATCCTAGTTAAAAACAAGTATTTTTGATTATAAGGGGCCTGTTTTTAACCGACTTCCAAAAAAAGGAGGAGGTTATCAATTCGACGGTATTTTTTTTTTTTTTTTTTTTTTTTTTTTTTTATGTTTGTTCGCTCATAACTTGCGACTGGGTGAACTGATTTTCATGATTCTTTTTTCATTTGAAAGCTGGTGCTTCCCGTGTCGTCCCATTGTCACCATTTCAATATCTGATGATGGGATCTTGTAGAAATCGGGGGAACTCTTCAATAAATAACAGCAGATTAACCGCGATTGTTGCTATAGCATATCTAAGCATTGTTTACGCCATCACACAACATAATATCACGCCTGTACTCACTACAAAGGTTATAAAAACTATTTTGTGAAGATCTGATGAAGAACTTCGGAGATAGGCAACGGAACTCCTCAATAAATGATAGCAAATGGACTGGGATTGCTGAAATCTCATATTGTCTGTCTATTGTTTACACCAGTTCCTAACATAACATCACGCCGGTACGTTGTGAAGGGGTAAGCACATGTGAAACACTAAAAATTGAAAAATAAAAACTTTTTTACAAAAAATAAAACCGACTTCGACAAAAAAAACACTCAAAAGTGAAAAATAAACTAGAGAAGAAAAATCAGTTTCTGAAGTCGGTGACAAAAAAATGAAATCAAAGAAACAAAAGTCACCGACTTCAGAAACTGATTTTTCTTCTCAAGTTTATTTTTCACTTTTGAGTGTTTTTTTTGTCGAAGTCGGTTTTATTTTTTGTAAAAAAGTTTTTCTGTACAAAAGTAGAGAAAAACAGTGGCCTGTCACGGTTTGCTTAGGACAGTCTTGTATGGACGATTTTCCAGTTAGCAGAGAAATGCCCAGGTATTATTAATGGTTTTAAATGGCCTAAAAATTAAGCCGTTTATTCCAAAATGTGTCAGAGCTCAACTTACCATATTCACTTCAGATATTGCGTCAAAACTAGCAATAGTTAGATCCATGCCAACATACAGCGGGTCCCCTGAAAAGCAATAACATTTATGCAACGAACCAACACAGCGATGCGGCGGGAACCGCTGACAAATCAGGCCGTATCTTCACTGAGCAAATTCAATATTAATATGGAATATTATGGTCCGCTACTCTTAATATCTTGCAGTCGTAGAGAGCACGTCGCCTTATAATATATGCATTATACACGCGATGCATATTATTAACTGCACGTTCCAAATTGCTTGACGGCTGCTATGTTTGTAGATATTATGTCATGTGCAAATATGATCACGTCATGATCCATTTTGCATGGATATGAGCACATGATTGTGTTATGGAAAGTCTCCGGTGAGTGATTCCAATAAACTTTGATATTTTTTGTCTACGGAAAAATTCTAACATATTGAATCAAACATAATATATTGATATGTAATTCATTTCTGAAACTAAATGTATTCTTACCGCCGAAGTTGGGCCGTAGTCGTATGTCGTATCCGTCAAGTATCCGTGTGACGGTGTGCGTTACGTTTTCCAGACGGTCAATCATTGTGCGCTCGTGCCTGATATAAAACAAACAGCAGATGATAATCACAAGGCGAACAAACTTAATTCAACAGAAGCATGGAGTGTTTTATTTATTCCTGGTTTACAATAGGTTCGCCTTCTCGCGAAATGTGGCTGTAAGGTGGTACAACTCTGCTTTACCCTTTGGAGAAAAACACACAAAAAATGATAATAGAAAAGAGCACGTGAAAATGTTTATCGAATGTTTTCTGCCTAAAAATGGAATAATTTCTCAAGTACCGAAAAAAGTGACTGAAAATCGAAGTTTTCGAATTACGTGTTACGTTAAGCTTAAGAATATCAACATTTTAATAAGTGCTGCCTAATTCTTTCAAGGAGACCATTCGTAGTTTTCTCTAATGACTAAAAAATCACGGTCGTCTTTATCGATCACAAGATAATGATCTGAAAATGCTCAGGTTTCAAGTACTTCAATAATTTAGGGAGGTCAGGGCAAAGCATAAAGTTATCACAGAAACTGTAATAATGAAACTGTTTGCTGAAATACGAAACGCTATCAAAGCCTTTCAATTTCCACGTCGTGGCTTCAGTTTGTTCGAAAGAGATACCGCAGCCTCAACACAAAGGGCAAAGAAGGAACTGACTCTCCCTACCGCTCTGCCCAGAGCGGGAGGAGTCATTTGATGATTTCCCAGCCCCCGAAAAAAAAAAGCCTTTCAATTTGAATCAACGTTTAACAAATTGTTATTCTTATACTTCAGGTGCTACCGTTACCAAACATAGGTACTATGTAAGGTGACGTAACTTTACTTTCGGCTCGCTACATGTTTGCGAATCGTTGTGGCTCCACATCTCTGACAATGTAGTGAAGCATTTGACTACCGCGGATAACAGGGCCTTCCCTGCGGTAAGAGCGCAGGTTGTATTGCGCGGCACGCTAGCATTACTCTCATCATCATCTCATACGTCGCGCTCTTCCCAACTGGTGCCAACTCTCTTAGAACCCATTTTTTTGCCAAAGAATCTACATACTATCCAACGCGGCAATGCTGCAAGCCTTCTGGGTACTTTTACTATTGACAGCGATCTGGCCATATTATATGATTATTATAAGTATTTTAGCGTAGGTATAGGGAGGCATAATATTTTCTTTATTTTCGTATTAGTGATTTGATTTATTAATAAGGAATACATATTACATTAATTAAAAACTATCAAATAAACTAAACTACACACATCAAAAGTGTCTAGGGATCAAGCATTTTTATGCGGATTTCTTGAGATTGAGATGTGGCTTTGTAATAAATTTATGATTTTATAAATTTATATGGATCCTTTTTGGTGCATTTCATAATTTGAATCAGGAACTGTCAATCAAATTCGAGTAAAAGATGAAAATCAGCTGTCAATATTTTCCCTATAAAAACATACAACGCATTGAAGACATTATTAGTGCTACTGTTTCCCTACTACTGATTAAAACCAACGTTATTATGGAGCGGTGACGTCATTTAAGCAGGGAAGAAATGCTCAGAGCCGTGGGAATGATAGAAGCTGGTTCCCGGCAACGTACTGTGGTTTTAGCTCTGAATACAAGTCAGAGTGTTATCAGTCGACTTTGGACACGTTACCGAAGCACTGGTACCGTGGCTGAGCGCCATGGAGGACGGTATCGCTGCACCACACGGAGACAAGACCGATACATTCAAATCTTAACTCGAAGAGCTCCAACAATAACCGCCATGATGTTAGCCGTGAGGCTTCATCACTCTTCAGGGAACTTAATTAGCGACCAAACAGTCAGAAACCGCTTGCATGAAGTGAACCTTCATTCCCGAAGACCGCTACGGGTACCACCTATAGCAATGCACAATCGTAGGATTCGATATCAATGGGCTCTGGAACACAGAAATTGGGCAGAAGAACAATGGCGTTTCGTGTGCTTTTCTGATGAGTCTCGTTTTGGTATGAGACCGGATACAAGACGTATACGACACTGGAGAACCCCTGGACGCCAACAGCGATTAAAATCCTGCCAGGAAGTCCATCCTTATAGTGGTGGAACCATCATGGTATGGGCGGGTATTTGGATCGGCGGAAGAACTGAGTTGATTTGGATCAGAGGCAACCTCAACGCTCAAATTTATGCTGAGACGATTGTATCAGACGTCATTGTTCCTCTACAAGTGCAAATCGGTCCCTTATTTCAGTTAATGCATGATAATGCACGACCGCACACCGCAAGAGTTGTAAGACAGACTCTCGCCGCAGCTAACATCAATGTCCTGCCCTGGCCTGCTCAGTCGCCAGACTTGAACCCGATTGAGCATGCATGGGATATGCTACAGAGAAGAGCTCTGCCGAATATGGAGGGTATCCAGTCGCAAGAAGACTTTTTTTGTTGTTGCAACGAACATGGGCGGCCATTCCACAGCGTGATTTGGATGAACTCATTTTGAGTATGCCAAACCGATGTTCTTGTGTTGTTAGTGTTCGCGGTAGAAACACGGATTATTAATTATTTAAGTTACCCAATAAAATTTTAAAGAAAACTGTTATTTCAGTCTTTTTTTCGAACTTTAATGTTAGTGGTTCAAATGTCAAAAATCCCTTTATTAGGAAAATGGCAAATTTCTTTATTAATGCAAAGGTGACTTGGTTTATCGTTACTGTGACAAACGAAAACACTTTATTTGATGAATCCTTAAAGAAAATTTTAATTAATATCAATCAGGAGAAAAGTTATTGCAAAAATATATGTTGATCCCTAGACACTTTTGATGTGTGTTTAAAAATTATATTAGATTTATTTTGTAGTTTGTAAATAATGTAGTATCGGTTATGTAATTTCAATATATTTTTACTTTTCCAAAATTATTTCGCTAGAGTGGCAGTAGACACACATAACAATTTGAAATTACTTATCTACATAATATAGTTTGGTGTAGGAACGACTTTTCATAATAATTATATTTATTTCAGTTATGTGTGTACAGTTCGATACTAATTTATTGTAAGCCAACAATCATCATTCATCATCATCATTTCAGCCAAAAGACGTCCACTGCTGGACATAGGCCTCCCCCAGGCATCATTTTTGGGGGGGGGTTTGCCATAATCGCCACGCTTGGCAGGCGGGTTGGCGATCGCAGTATGGTTGTTACAAAGGCACAGAGAACGCTGCTGCCCATTCTCTGGTAAGTCCCTTAGTCGCCTCTTACGACACCCACGGGAAGATATGGGATGGTGCTATTCTTTACGTCCGACACCACACGGACCCCGGAGCCAACAATACCGCAATCATAATTGTTACGCTAAGACAATGAATAAACATATTTGAATAATTGATTATTGCAAGTCCATTTTTACTCATAATTGTTTTAGGTCTTGCAAAGTAAATCCGTTTTAGTTAAATATAAGTAAATCACACGTAAAATGATATTATAGGCCTCAGGGATTAACATACTATCCCCTCGAATCGAAATGTAATTATCGTTTTTGTCAGTTTATTTAATAATTTACATATAAAACCATACGAAGGGTTATCACCATCTTCCAGATATTTACATTGCTAAAACATTTGCCTATCTGCATGAAATTACGGGCACTAAGGCAATCTAAATGAGATTTGTGAGCGGGGTTTAAACTGAATTGGCATTTAGCGCAGGGATCGGACGAACCCAGCATTACATTAATTCCGTAGAAATAATAAAGAACTGTTTTTAGTTTAGTTGTACCAGAACTAGTGTATGTTTTAGTTGCAAACGATTTAACACGAACACTTCGTGTTCTTTCACTTTATTCGAATACCTAGTGTAACTAGACAAAATTGAGAGATTACATTTTGTCTTGATGTAATGTGATGTATTAAGACGTAATGATTTACATGTTTAAACTATTATCTATAAATTAGAACGTGTTATTTATTAATGGTTTATTTTGCATCAATATGATCAGGAATATTATATAATTATGTTCTGATGTCCGAATAATATCTAACCTACATGACTTAAAAAAAATATATAAGCTTTAACGGTTTTATTTTAAAGTAAAACAAACTTAGCAGTGAAGCAACGTATATAGCGGACGTACACGGGAGATGCGGCCGACGGGTGCGGAATGCCTTTGTTCTAGTCATTTCCTAGTTTGTGGGTTTTCACGATGTTAAATTAAAGTTTACAACTCTCAGCTGCTTTTGATATCGATAGGATTTGATAGAGAATTAGACAATAGTTGTACGTGTTAGATCTTATTCATGATTTTACATTATTTTGTGGTGGTTTATTGTAGTTAGTTTCAAATAAAACTATGCTAACTGATATTTGAATCAAAATGACCTACTACATAATTTACTTTCTCCGCAAAAATAAGTTTCGTCATGAAAACTAACTTCTGTGATCTAAACTAAGAATACTCACTGTGCAACCGCAAACGGTAAAACTTGTAGCAACAGTAGAAAAAACGCGAGCGCGTGCAGACAGCGCGTCGTGCGGGGCGCGCTCATCGCGCGGCTGGGACGCGTGCACGCGAGCCACGCGCATCGCGCGCTCACCGCACTGTCCCGGCACGCGCTGCCCTCGCACTCACACTTACAAGCCACATACTTCCCTTACACTGGTCATTGTGAAGTAGAACAATGTTTGATGAAGTAGCGAGGTATCGCGATCGCGATCTGTTCGGTGTTGGTGTGGCGTGAGGCCGCGGCGGCGGCGGCGTACGGAGTGGCGTCGCGCGTGCGCTACTCGCCGCGACTACATACTACCATTGGCGCGAATTACTTCGCAACTTGGAGCTTTTTGCCACAAACTATTCTGACATGAAAGTACATAAAAATAGTCTTATAATTGTCGCTTATTGTGTTTGCCATCTTCTTTCTATTTACTATCGTCGCGGCTTGTTGTTGGGCCATCATTTCCAACGTTCTACATTACGCTCGGTCGTGTGCGGCCGTGACAGTCCTGTCTGTTTTCGACATGCGGGGTGAAACTTTTTGCATCCATCAATATTAAATAATATAATAATATAATTAATTATTTTTAATTATTTTGAGCATCGTTATAATGGATGATGGAAAGAATAAATCAACTTGTCTGGACCCCTTTTTTCATAAGTCTCTACGGACTAAATTACGATAGCGTTAGTGTGTTTAATTAGACTAGCTAACATTTGTAGCACTCGATCAACGAATTCTTTAGGGATTAATATTCCATTTCACACAAATACGAAACCAAAACAATTTTATTTCAACCTAAATCCATTCAGGACAATCTAAAACACGTTCATCTGAGTACATACGACACAGCCTTCCCATTAGCGTACATATGTACGAGGGTACAGTCACGCGTGGCTACAGGCTAGAGAGACAAGGGTACGCGCACACGTATGCGGTAGGTGTACAGTGTACAGCTGATGCAGAAAGTGGCACACGGTGTCAACAGAGCAGGTGGCGTGCAGGAAGTTATTTGGCGAGGCCAGCCGCGCGCGTCCGCTTGCAGATTACCCGGCACACGCCGCTCCTCGCCGCGTGAGATAAACACTTTCACGTTATATTCATAGTGATATGTGATGGTATTTCAGGAGAAAATATTTACCTAAAGTACTGAAATAAGTAGGAGATGTTTCAAGTATGAGATATATTATTATTTGAAATTGTGGTGCTCTGTAGTTTTTGAATGGCCCCATGGTAAAAGGCGTAAGGTAAGTAGACTTGAATGACTATGTAGAAGTTTTGACGCACAGAAACAATTTGAAGAGAATTGTTCAAATATTACATAACACATTACACAATTTTTCGAGCAAAAATATACGGAATGAAATTCATTTCTAGTAGTTGTATAATATTTACCGGTCATGCAATTGAAAATCAGCTGCCGTACCCATGAGTGTTTTATTTAGGATACCCTCATTTCTGGAGTAGCCGACACGCAGATCCGGGTTGTGCTTTGGTTTAACTATTATTTGATATGACTTTCAGTTGGTATGGGAAGATTTGGTCAGATTAACGGCATCTCCCGTACTATTAAGAACAAAATAAAACAACACTATTCCACGCGTATTTTTATTAACAACAATCACTCGTTTCAATAAATCAAAATATAAATCAAATTACAGTAAATAATGTTCTCGATTACATTCAACATTAAATGATTGATCAAAACAACTTAGCAACCACATTCTCGCGAGCGCTTATGAAGCAAACACAAATTCATATTAAAATATCCAGTATTTTTCATATTACATCATTGCTAAAGGTATTCGTATCTCAATCTCGTTTGATCTCATCTTTTTTCACTCCAATAAGTACTCGAATAAGGGATATCATGGATTACGTATGAAGACTGTATTTACCGATATGTTTTTAAATGTCTTTAATCTTATAGCTTTATACGAGATGTATTAACTAAATAGGTTGTTGACGTATCTTGTAATTGCGAAGCTTTTTTTACTCTATTTTTACCCATTCTTGTTTCTAAAGAGGTGATAATGATGATGAGTGTTGTACCTAATGAGAACCGACTTCTACAGAGTTCGGGCGCAATTAAAGGGAGTGCTACGCGGGTGCTACGAACTTGCTACGAAGTGCTACGATCGCCGAAAATGTTCTACGTCTGCTATTCAAGCACTAATCTTCATTGACCACTTGATAGTTATGAGTTCTATAGTTTTTCTTCAGCAAAACATACGTTAATTGGTAATAGGTTTAGTATTTAATGAGAACTGACTTCAATAAATCCGCTTTTAAATTAAAAAGAGTGCTACGGTGTTGCTACGAAGAGCTACGATTGCCAAAAATGTTTTATAACTGCAAATCTTCATTGGCCTCTTAATGAGAATGATTCATAAATTAAGGGTAAACAAGCCAACGGCACGAACTAGTTGGTGGGTGGGGCTAAAATGCATGCTATTTCATCCGACATCACGAGCGAAATGCATAGAGCGAAAGAGACACAACTAAAACGGGCGCGCGAAATTTTCTATGCAGACCTTTGGTATATTTGGTTTCATGAAAAATCTATTGAATGTATCTGTTCAAAATCAAATTATTTAAATTTTTTAATAACTAATCTATGTCCGTATGGTTTCACTTTTTTCTTTTTCATACTATATACGTTACTTATTTACGCCCAAAGATGAGTTAAAATCAGTGCTAAAATATGAAAGTTTTGACGTTCATAACTTCCAAATCAACATTTTTTTTCCAATTCTGCTTCCATACAGACCTAGATAATGATAAGACCAGTAGATACAATTTTTAATTTTGAACCTACACCGTCAAACAGAGGAGTAATCACCTTCATAAGTTTGTATGGAAGAATGACTGGCTTGTTCAACCTTAAGTGATTTAATTAGTCGTTTTAGCTGATGGATGCTACTGAAAATGCCAAACTCATCGCCAAATTTTGGAATAACTCAATTTAAATTGTCATCGATACGCGATTCGATACCTAGGTCCAACTAAATGTTATTGTTTTTTTCACATTAAGATTTTGTTGGTAGTAGTAATCGTTTAGCTGTCTTTTAGATTGGCCTCAAACATGACCCCTTTATCACTCCTAACCCTTCGGTGAATACAGGCGTATCTTATTCTTCTTCTTATCTTATCTTATGTTTATAGTCGCAGTTAGTTTAGGAGATCTATAATCTAGGCCGTCAGAAACACCTGACCATGTATTTTCTAAAAGTAACTTCCACACGTGACCTCTAAGAAGAGCACAGGATTGAAAACAATGTGGCCGTGGTTTGTTGAGCCGCGCGATTGTGTGACGGCCCCGTAATGATGGCGATTTAACAGAGACGTGCCGCGTTGTCTCACTGTCTCACCAAGACACCACTACTCATGGTTCTAGAATAAATGTGCAGTTAGTGAGATGGCTGCCATTTTTTTTTAACTGGCCGCTTTTTTATTTTATGTTGTCTTTGTCGGTTATGAAAAAGAAGCTTCTTTATTTTTAAATGTGGGAGAAACTCTAGGTTATCGTGAGTGCGTTCACAACCATTTCAACTCATATACACAAACAACCAGACCCGGAAAAATTAACTGCAGGCCATACAAGTCACGGTTATGTTCGGGAATTAAACCGGCAACACACCCTGAGTGCCTGTCTTTTGACGAGGAACGACTAATATAAAATAAAACAATTGACAAATGAAAGTCTACCTCGTTCTATCGACGTAGACCTAGTCTTGACTTTATTCTTGCCCTGAGGACAGACCTCAGGGCAAGACTGAAGTGAAGACTAGGTATATTTAATATTTTAAAAAAAGCTTCGCACTTTATATAAATAATCGACAACATTAAGTAATATCTTTCTAGAAGACAATTTTTAAATCCTCCTTTTGTTCATACGGTATCAGCACGAAAATCCTTCAAACCTTTTCTCGTTTTTCAAAATTTTAACCCCGATTTTCTTAGTCAAACAACGTCTAATCAACATGATATAAAATATTTACGTTCTTTTATAACAAGTCTTTATCATCTAACTATTCTTATCGTTCAACGCATGGTTTTGCTGAATCATTCCCTCTGCGTCGATTCCCATTACGTCGACTCGTGATTTTTCTTGGTTTTGATCCACTGTCTTTTGTTTCGCCTTGACATGGCTGTCACAGAGTACAGTCACATTGAAAACGAAATACGGCTTTTTAATTAATAAAGTTATTTTGCTTCTCCGGTGATCCGTATTTTAAATAATACATTGATAACCCACCTAAAAGTACTAGGCTAGCATAAGTTCAAGGAGTTATTCTGGGGATATTCCAGGTATCTGAGTAGGTAGGTACTTACTGTTTAATATTATCACAGATTAAACCTGTGATTGAAATACCATCTTCAATAGGGGATCGGACAGGGTCAAAATAATATCATTCTGTTTAGTCCGTAAGTTAGATTATCGAAAAATATTGAATACGTGTTTTTTGTTTTATCAAATCAATAAAAAATGACGAAGATAAAACGCGTCAAAGATCTTGGAGTGGGGCTTGAAACGTCACTTGTGTCGTCAAAATGTACTATCATATGACGTCACACGAGTTTTCGAAGCACTGTATCGTCTTCATTTTAAGTTTACGTGAAAAAAGAAAAAATACGTGTCCAATAATTTTTGGAAATCTATCTGACGGACTAATTAGTTTTTTTTTGTCCGATCCCCTATTCTTGCTAGCCTAGTACTTTGGTTGGCTGGATCGAAGCGCGAAAGACATTTGCGCGAAGGACACTTGCGCGAATAGACTTTTGCGCGTTTGGACATTTGCGCGACTGGAATTTAGCGCGACTTTCCGTCATGGGTGTCGTTTTAATGGTTTTTGGGGTCGCTGATTACGAAAATGATGTCAAAATGAAAATCCAAGATAGTGGCCAGGATTTTTTTGGTTTTTCCATTATGGGTGTCGTTTTCATAGTTTTCTGGGTCGCTGATTACGAAAATGAAGTCAAAATGAAAATCCAAGATGGCGCTGAGGATTATTTTGGTTTTTACATCATGAGTGTCGTTTTCGGGGTTTCCGGGGTCGCTGATTACGAAAATGAGGTCAAAATGAAAATCCAAGATGGCGCCGAGGAAAATTTTCGGTTTATTTGCCACCATCCGGCCACTTTTTCATACTGACCACCGCCCCACAATGCACATAAATTCTACTTTACCAGAAAGACCACTTTACCAAAATGATCACTTTTTCAATGACTTCTTAGTCAGTGGAAGGGGAGGGGAGGGGAGGGGAGGGGTGTTGTGTTGAGTTGTAAGGATTATTTATTTAGTTTGACAGCTGTCATCCGAAATGTAGATATTGTCAGCCTGTCATTTAAAATTTTTATTGAACTTTTTAAACATTTTGAAAACCTTTATGAGCGCCCTAACAGCAGTACAAAAACTCTTAGGAACCCCTAAATCAGTATGAAAACCCTTAAGAACCCCTAAAACATTCTAAAAACCAATAAAAAAAACGAAATTAAAGTAAAAAAAAAATGAAAATTCATTAGAATCGTTAAAAGAATTTTAAAATCAATTAGAGCACTTTAAAGATTTTGAAACCCCTTAAGAACCCCTAATACATTATGAAAACACTAAAAAGCCCTATAAGCAGTCTAAAAACCCTTAACATCCCCTAAAACAATCTAAAACCTTATTTAACAACTCAGACCTTTTCCCGTTATAAAGTTACAGCCCTTTTAATTTTAGGGGAGGTTGGGGAGGGGAGGGGAGGGTATACAAATTTCAACGCCCCTCAATAGTTTTGGATACAAATAAGGAATATTTTCAGTAGTAAAAATCAAAAAGCCGCTACTTGTAGGGGGGGTGAAGGGGGGGAGAGGGGAGAGTTTTAAAAAATAATTTTGACTAACTCAGGGTTCCTTCTTAGGAATCTGAAAAAAAAAAGTTCCAAGTCTCTTAACTTCCGAGATCCGCCTAAAGGGGGGGAGAAGGGGGGCAAGGGTAGCAACTTTGAAAAATGGTTTTTACTTCCCCAAGCCTCCTCTATACGAATCCGTAAAAAAACAGAATATGATGAGATACGATAGGGAGGGGGGGAAGGGGGGTTTGGCACATTTCCCCAATATAACCCCTCCCCCTCCACCATCTGGGAGAACAATTATGTCCGTGAGTCAGTCAGGGAGCGAGTGAGTGGTATTCGAGCTTTATATACTATAAAAATAAAATATAAAAATAAATAAAAGAGTTTCACTTTTTGTTTTAAGTGTACTTTTCCAACCTCGAGGTCAAGCGTAAACTTTTTAAAACAGATGTCATTTGTTTCACGAATCGACGTAATGGGACTCGACGTAGAGGGAATGATTCGTTTTGCTTTACCGCCGTGCATTGATAAGACGAGCTCATTTATTCATGATATCGCTAGTTTCTATTTCATGCAGAACGGCTGCTGTAAAACCCTAGGAGAAATCAGGTTTTCACAGTATATTATGTTTCTAGCTGCTAGAACGTGTGGGGGATTTCTGGTGAGTGGTGATAACTTATAATATTCCCCTTTTAAAATGAGGTGGTATTGTCTACATTTATTGAAAAGGATAGTAAATCAGCATAAAACATCTATAAACTATTGTATACTCGTATCAATTAGTTTAACAAAACTAATATGAGCCGTTAATTACCAAAGGCCGCTTTCCAATTAACGTTTATTGTATTTCAAAATGTAATTGATTCAATTCCAATTAATCGTCCTTTCCAAGAAATCCGTGATTCGATGTTATTGGAAATTATCGATGTTATTGTACTTCGATGTTTCGTAGTACCTTGTTTAGTCTCTCACACATTACACTTTGAGATTTGGGTTTTGTTTCAAATCGCCGTCACATCGACCCGCCGTGTATTATTTCTGAGGTCACGTGTGCAATAGCTGTCGTTCCAACCATTTGCGAATGCCTCTGAGGTTCGAGTCTCATAAATATATTCCTGCGAAAAACTATCGAGTGCAAATGAATGGAAATTTATAGAAGGGTGTCTACAATAAACATTGAAGCTTGCTGAACTCGTCTCACTGGAATTTCACTTCTAGGTTTTTGTGAATCGGTATATTATAATGCGTCTTAATAAGAAGCTTATGACAGGTCGTAGCATTCGCGTAGCACCCCGTAGGTTTCGCGTAGCACCTCGTAGCAGCTCGTAGCACTTTGTAGCACGGTTACGGTCGATACGATAATAAGATTTATTTTTGAAAACCTTCCATTTGTGACTCACCTGCATGAAAAACACATTCAGGATCAGTGAAAGATAAACGAATGTGTAGTTTCGGAGATTATTTTCTACATTCAAACTTGTGCGAGTGAATATTGTATTCAGATCAACTGTTAGAATATCTACATCAATCTATCTTATTAAAGTAATATGATAAGGCAACATGAATCGTTTAAAAAACAAACAAAAATGGTTCAATCGTTATCGTCTCTTGACAACCATCGCTAATGGAAACTCTAGATGGAGTAACTCAATCTGAGTCGATCTCAAAAATATTTTTTGACACAAAATTAAAACACAGACGAATACAATCATATTTTTCTGAAAAACTCTTGATTTATTATTTCAGTAATCTTTATTGAGTCCTACCAAAGGGTATTGAATTACCCAGTACTAACTTGGAGTTGTGGAGGGTCGTGGTTGTGGAGGTCAGATACACAGTCGTCACGTGTTCAGCTGCATTCGGTGAGAAAAGTTGGGAAAAGGCTAGGCAGATGATGATGATTTGTGCAAATTGGTTTCTTATTAACCAAAGCAGAATATTAGCCGTGTTTTAAAACACGTAAGATATACATAGTTTCAGATATTTCATTGAATCAATACTGGTGACACGGGTCAAAAGTTTGCGAAAATTATAAAAGTGAATTAATTATGAACACGTTGGAGCAGACACAATGTAATAAAATTCGGTATCAATCAATCTTCACAATTGAAACGAAATTGGATCTTTGTTTAACTGAACTGTAAAATGTTTTGAAATTCAACGACTTTACTGGATTAAACCGTTAAGTAAATATTTATCTTTGTGTTAAAAGCATTTAAAATAGTAACTTAACATAAACATACCATCACGCCTGTAATTCCCTAAAGATCAAGCTGGGGTGTACCCATTAGTATACTCACTTTTCGTCAGTTATATAAGGTCCCATTAAAATAGGTGGACAAAATTTCAGAAATCATTCAGACCACCAAAATAAGGACGATGGTAAAAATAATAATAAGAAGAACGCATTTAAGTACCTACTATATAGGATGAGTTTGTTCTAGAGTGCGGGCAATTTATTATTTTAAGTAAAAAAAAACACTTTATTTTTTTTTTTGTTTAGATATCTTTGGCTAGACCTACTGAACGCTGTGTTAAAATTTGTCCACCTTTTTTAATGGGACCTTATATTTTAAGTCCCGTGTAACAGGGCGCAAGCCTATTGCCATCAACCAGGCATAAATTCAGACTCCGTTGCTGCTACTAAGAAGTTTCTGATAAAAAACCCCAATATCACTATGCCTGACCCGGGAATCGAACTCAGGAGTCGCACTTTAGACCACTCGACCCACGAGGCAGATAGTTACAATTATAATGACATATTATTATCTTCTTTAAAACCTCTCAGAAACAGGAGTTATTTAATATAAATAATTATTTTCCAAAATCTTTTCACTCCCTACCTATACCTTTAAAACTCAATAGGTACGAACATGGCAACCATCCAAATAAAATCACAAAGACAAATGGAAACACTGCGAAAGGTTTGAATCGATCAATTTTTCAACATATTCTCTTCGACTGCTCATATCAAGCGGAGGCTTTTCTTAATAGCAAGGCATCGTTCAGCGGTTTGAGAAATCCTATTATGGTGGAAGCGACGGCGGAGACCAGCGTCGAGGCGAAGTAATCTAGCAGCCTTAGGGATAGCCCATTTGGATGCCATTGTTCTACAGATATCGGTTTGTATTTTAGATATCTGACCGCCTATGTTTTTGAGGTATTGGGTGTCCGATTGTTTACATGTTCTAATGTTATTTTACATGTTCTAATGTTATTTTAGTTGGAAAGTTTTAGAACAACTAACTTTAGCATGCAGTTATAGGCATCTAGTTAAATACAATAAATATTTGAATATATTTTTATTAAAACCAACAATGAAATTGTTTTTTAATTATTTAACGTTTGGTGACAATACGACATCTTTATGAGATTACCGGTTTAGATAATTCATGCTAATTTTTTTTTGGTACAAAATTGGTAACTTATACGTTGAATTAGTTTGTACACGCTCTAACTAAGAGTTCCCATCCTCAGTACGAATACAAACAAACCGCAAACATTACTAAGTTACTTAAATTCCCAAAAATCAAAAGTTATCTCGTGGTTAGTCTTCAGTAGGATATCCAGGGCGCATGCGCGCAGACTTCGGGAGGCTGTTTTCTCCTCGGGCTGGCGGCGCGCGAACCGCCAACAAAACGCGCTTGCTCGCCGCCGCACGCCGTGCGCGCGAATTTCCACGCGTATAAACATATACAAGAAAAATAACTCCGTGCCAATAGATAAACATCCCGCAAACATGCTGGGATGTTATCTCATCGTCCTGACCTTCAGGTGAGTACGAAACTGTTTAGTACGAAACTTTTTTGTTGACTTTATTTTTCTGTGGTATGTTTTCTTTTTAAAGTTTTATCAAAGAGTATTACACAGTAGCAACTGGGTTGTTGAGGTCAGATAGGCAGTCGCTCAATGTAAAATACTGGTATTCAGCTGCTTCTGGTAAGACTGGAAGCCGGGCTCAACATAGTTGGGAAAGGCTAGGCAGATGATGATAATGATGTTTTTTTAACTACCAATTTTTACCTAGTTGTTGAAAAGTATTTAAGCTTTTTTGTACCTATGTTATACGGTTGATATTGAAGTACTTTTACAGTAAAATAGTAGGCAGTACACAACTTGTTTACACCATGTACTCGTAATGAATGCAGAAGACACAGATTGTCTTTTTTAACGAACAACCCTCGTCAAGTGTCGCTCTAAGTATGTCCGTTTTCACATTCATTAAACTAATAACTGAAATAAGTAGATGTTGTCCTTGTATCTGTGTTGTTTACTTTGATCCGAAACAGCTAATTACGTAACACAAAAAAAACTGGTTACTTATCCGTTTAGAAAACACACTTGAACCTCCAATGTCGATCCATAAATAATTGTAGCTTTAAATCAACTTCTTTATAACTTTAATTTATAATAAACTAGTGACCCGCCCCGGCTTTGCACGGGTGCAAAAAAGTTATTAAAACCTTCCTCTTGAATCACTCTATCTATTAAAAAAAAACCGCATCAAAATCCGTTGCGTAGTTTTAAAGATTTAAGCATACAAAGAGACATAGGGACAGATAAAGCGACTTTGTTTTATACTATGTAGTGATAGTGATTAGCGACCGTACGATGACATGTGTCATCGCACGGGTGTAATGTAGTTATTTACTATTCACTTGAATAACTCTATTACCGATTACTGCATTTAAATCCGTTCGTGTTATACTATGTAAAGATTATTAACAACTTACCTACTTACTACAGATTTTATGCATATTTTTTTGTGAACGTAATTGATGTAACGTAAATATTTTAAACGTACATCTCTGCTTAACCGTTTTTAAGCTACAGGCGTCGAGTAGTTGTGTTAGTACACCATGCAACGTCTCAACACGGTTCTAACACAAAGGTCCTATGCCTAGAACCTGAGGAACACTAACTATGTTGGAAGTTATTTGAAGGCTTGTTGCCGAGCCGATCCGCTCAGCTCAGGTATGCTTTACTGAGCGACGGCTAAACTTTTAATTGCTTCTTGGTAACAATTAACGGCCTATATTGTCTTTGAGGATTTGTGAACTATAGTTAAGTGATACTGTGCCGAAAAGCTTAACTCTTTGACAGTATTATAACTGGATAGATATCCATAGATTGTATCTAAGTACTCTTCTTTATCTTTACATAGAATAAAACAATGTCACTCCCGCTGTTTGTACGCTTAGATCTTTTAAACTTCGCAATGGATTTTAATGCAGTTTTCAGCAAAAGATATAGTGAATAAAAAGAAAGGTTTATATGTAGTACATTGCACCCGTGCAAATCCGGGCGAGTCGCTTGTTGACTATATAATTAGGAAATGTTGCGAATCCTTCGATACATCAGGAAAATTGAAAAAGAAGCAGTACTTTTATGAAGATATGTGTCTGATAGGTTAACTGAAAGTTTATCAGGAATGGCAAGCCTTGTAATATTGAGCAGTGGGTTATTCATTAGGGTGTTCATATTTGTGTGAAATTGTCGCTTATCAGAACCGAGTTTTACATAACATAACAATTATTTATTTTCAAGCATTTTGACCCATAGATAAAGAAAAAACACCTTAAGACAAACATACCCATCACTTAGTACAGTTTGTATTTGTAAATGCAACATTAAACTATAAGGTCCCGTTAAAATAGGTGGACAAATTTTAACACAGCGTTCAGTAGGTCTAACCAAAGATATCTAAACAAAAAAAAACATTAATTAAAGTAATTTTTTTTTACTCATAGTAATAAATTGCCCGCACTCTAGAACAAACTCATCCTATATAGTAGGTACTTAAATGCGTTTTTCTTATTATTTTTTTACCATCGTCTTTATTTTGGTGGTCTGAATGTTTTCTGAAATTTTGTCCACCTATTTTAATGGGACCTTATATATTAGTAAAACTTCACTGGTTTTTAAATCATGGTAACTCATATTACTGTTCTTTTAAATACGCCTGCTTTCATTCAAATTACCTCTTTCACGTACGCGACTAGTCTTTTTATATGTACATAAACTAATTTAAGTCAGTTGCTACACTCTACCGTATTAATTCTCGTCTAAATTCATTATGTTTCAGCTAATTTAAATAAAAGGCACTAGCAGTGTAACTAATAGTTTCTACGTGAAGAACTGAGATGTGATTACACGGTAGATCTTTTCATCATCTGCCTAGCCTTTTATCAACTATGTTGGGGCCGGCTTCCTGTCTTAACGGGTGCAGCTGAATACCAGTATTTTACTGAAGCGACTGCCTATTTCACCTCCATAACCCAGTTAGAACTGGGTAATATGATACCCCTTGGGTAAGACTATTACGACTAACATCAAAAAATCTATTTGTAGTTTTTTTTTAAAGCACATTTAGCCCTTGGGCTTAACCAAAGTCGGTATGTAAATAAGTAATGGGTCACCCATCTAAAGACCAACGCGCGGTTTATGCTGAAGATTGGATTCGAAAGGTTGTTGATGTAGCCACGAGCTCCTCGAACGGTAGATTTTATAAAAACTTTGTACTCTTTACTATTTATTATGGTGAAATTCGGCAGCAAAGGAAGTCATAACTCAAAAGGAGAATACATATTTCTATCATCCGGTGCTAACATATAAATCTGTAAATGATGAATTCAAAACCAAAATTATTCCATACATTTTTAGATTTGATCAATACAAATTGTTATTGTTTTAAGATTCGTCGAGAAAGTATTTTGGTTCATCTACAATTGAAAAGGAATACAAAGAAGTTTGTAAATATTCGTTTGAGAAAACTTTCAAGGTTTTTGATTCTCTTTCTCTCAAATAAGGGATTATAATATCATTGACGAGGGAGAGATACTTGAAATACCGGCCTTAGTCCATCGAGGTATTTGCTTTTATTCCTCACTTTTAGGCCGAATAATTCTTAAACTATTCTAACAACAGAGTCGGTATGCTTTTTGAAATATTTGTACTAACCGAATATTGATGGTTCGTATCCATAGTCATCACATAGTAGGTACTTAGGTCTGTGTAAAAAATGTATACGTGTATAATAGCATATGGTTACCCCTGTATTTTTCGAAGGTGTATGCAGGGGCGTAGAGCATAATTATCTACCTTTCGCTAAAACTTATTTTTATAATGTAACTCATAGATGTTTTCTTTACCATTTTTGGTACACCTATTGTGAGAACTACAGTATAGAACGATCTTTAAATTCGACACTTAACAATATTACTAGAACGTGAAAGCCTTAGCAATTTAAAGGTTTCTAAAATATCAAATACACAATAAAAAGGCAATTCCTAGGCGTGACCAAACTACCATATAAGAGAGGTAAATAGGTTTTGTGTTAAATAAACTATGCGTCGACGCGTATATTTAATGTTGAAATCGAGATATTGTGAGATATATGAAAAAAGGCACGTTTTCTTATGAAATAGTTAAGTCAGGAAACTTTTGAAAATGTACCTACAGTGTTAGGATAAGTTTGTTTGTAGCCTTACACTCACAATCTTACATATTATTATGGGAACATATTTCGTTTCCTTTTGGTTTATGTAGGTCAGATAGGCAGTCGCTCAAAGTAAAATACTGGTATTCAGCTGCAACCGCTTAGATCGGAAACCGACCTCAATATTATTGGGGGAAAAATACAACACAGAGACAACGAGATTTTTCTTAATTTTTTTTTATATATATTCTATGCCAATTTTCCCTGAATATAGCCTAGGTCGCTAAAAAACCTTATTACAGGCAGTTACTAACAGAAATAGGAGTTTCTAAAAGTGTTTGCAGATTCATTATCTGTTAGAATAGTACCAGCTGATTTTGATTTCCCGTTCGTTGTATTTATTTATTTGTTAACAGTCAGCGGTTCGTTGCTCGCCGTTTATTTTGTTTATTCAAACGTTATAGGAATGCCTACTTGGGCAGAACCTCGATATTTTATTTTTATTTGTATCTAAATACTGTGTTTTGTATTCAAAAGCATTGTGCTGGTATGTACGTAACTTAATGTTAACTTGAAACCAGCGTGTTTTATTCTTGTTTCAACTTTTTTCATAATTATGGTTTAGACGTGTCTATTTTCTCGTATCTATTTTAGACTGATATTGTCTTGAATTTAAAGTTTTAGAAAAACTATACAGAGGGTTGATGTTGACAACGCGTATGATATTCAGAAATACCTGTGTATATTCCTACAAAACCCATCGACATCTATGCTGTATAATTAAATATCTTACAAAAAACAAAACATTTGCTTTAAATGAGTATAAAAAAAAGAACCGTGAGTAAATGATAACATTTCAACGAATGGATACCCTCAGGGACTAGACCTGCAACTGGATCGCATCCCTCAGCCGTGAACATTATGTACGAAGCCACAAATTAAATAAATAATGGGTTTTTTAAATAGTATTTTAAGAAGTCTTTGTGGGACTTAACACAATTCTTGGTGGCACCGCTATTTCAAATTATTTTTTCTTGATTCTGTTTTTCAAGTGTTTTAATAAAAACAATAAGGAAGGTAGATAATAAGTTAGCTTCTAAGATAAAAAACAGGTTATGTGCCCACCCACTAGTAAATAACTAGCCTCGTTTGTTACGAAGCACTGAGTAGAAGAGAGAGGGAAGATAATATAAATTGCTCAAGAAAATTCTATGACCAAGAGAAAGCACGAAAATGCACAATTATTATTCAATAGCGATAAGGTAAACTAGATGACCACGAAACTGTCGGTGAAAGCTGCGGTCCCCCATCAAATCGGAAGTTATCTATCATCATACATCATCGTTTGACCGATAGGTATATACCCTCGTAAGCCTCGTATGGACACCATCAAATTCTTGTAAGCAAACATGTCGAACACTCTATCGCAAATCACCTCAAGTTTTATTAAAAACGGTTCTTGATTCCTAAGGAAAAATAATCTTGATGTAATTAGCAAACATCATTTTCGCATTTATAATATTTTCTTTTCGTTAATGTTCTTTTAACTGGCTGCTGGCCTAAATTATGAGAATATAAGAATATTCAATTTCGTCTCCTCCTTGGACATATTTTTTAGGGTTCTGCACATCAGTCGGCAAAAATGGAACCCATAAAGGATCACTTTGTTGCCATCTATAAATCCCTATTTGCATGAAATTAATATCAAATATTCAAAGCTGATACCCCTTCGAGCAGTGGAAAAAATACACTTGTAAGTCAACGTGATCAAAAGTTATGACAGTTTATGTCGCATATTTTGCGATTTCTTAAGGGAACCTATAGGTTACTTCCCGTTTTCCTATAATCAAGAATTATGGTAAGATGGCCTTCAGCTCATGCAAAGGAAAAATCTGAAAACCGTAAATGTATAGATTAATAACAAAATATCTACAAGTTTATATAGAACACTCGGTGTGCGAGTCCAACTCGCACTTGACCGGCTTTAACAATTGAAATTAGTTTAGAAACTGGATGTAGGTAAGGAGATTGACATGTAATTTTATGTATGGATAAACATGTAATAAATAATACTTTGAAGAGACTTTGAACTTTCTATCTCCGGTATATACCGATACATTTTAAAACGATATGCAAACCTCGTTTTATGTGTTGTGTTAAACTTAAATACATTGTGGATAGCGTTTACGTTCAATCTGCACTTTCAAAATATTTTTACGAGCATGTTTACAAACTTTTAAAGTGAACGTGAACGTGTGTAAGTCCTGAAAGCTGCGATATCATGTGTCATCTGTCATGTAAGATATTGACAGTTCAATTATTATGCCAAGAGTATCAGCGCTAAAGTCATGAAAAAGTCTATTTCCGAAAAACTGTAAACCAATTATGAACTCATTTACTGAAAATGACTTGATAGCTATGCAACTTTGTTTATGGAGTCATGTTCGGTATATCCTTTTTAGGAATAAGTCCTGCACACAATTTCCAAACCACAGTAACTCCTGAAAGCCAGAATGAACAGTAGCCACCACCTGAAAAGCGTCGAGACAATGAAGCTCGACGAACTCCCAGAGAAACAATTGAACTGTCTTGGATCCCGCAACGAAATTAATCAGAAAAGAATAGCGGAGGAGTAGGGACAACATAATTTCCATTTGGTATATCTGCCAATAGCTTCATTTATACCTAGGAGTAGTTCATAACTTCATACATCCGTCGTATATAGGCTGCGTTCACACTCGCTGTTCGTCTATCTAAACCTTGGGGCGCACGGCTGGCTATTATGCTAGGCGTCTGTTTAATGATACGAACCCCCCCTAATCCGTTTACTTGCCGTTAGCGAAGCAATTTAGTAACGATGCTCCTTAATCCTCAGCTCTGAGGGAACATAATTGCATAATAATCTTGAAGCTCCAACTATAATAGTGGATTTTATAGTATGTTGTTCTGAGATTGTCCGTATGAGTTGTTGAGTAGCTTCCTACTCAACTTTAGCCCCCGTAACTTTTTGACAGTGTGTGGTAAATTATAAATTCTTGTAGTACATCCAAGTATTAATTAAAATTACCTTCAGATACACCGTTTATCTCTGCATCACCCAAAGGTTGACTGGTAGAAAATGCCAACAGCGTCAAGTCCGTCTCTATAAATATTTTATGCTTGAAAAAAATGTCGGAAAAAAACAACTTCAATACTGCCAGATAAAATAAGTTTTATTGATTTCTTGTCAGTCTATGTAGGCTATTCAACCAAGGCAACCCGACAAATAGTAAACACGGTTCCGGACACCAGACTTTGACAGATAAGTTTTGAAGTATCGGCTAATGTCCGCTGTTAGCAATACGCCCCACGAATATAGGTATTGTCGGGCCTAAGTTGTCCCGCCATACCTAAGTAGGTACAGACGGCTACACATCAAGTTATACATTTCCAGTATAAGCTGGTCTCGCTTTGTATAGGATTTCCATACAGTGCGAGATCAGCATAAACTGGAAATATATAGCTTAATGTGTATACGTCTGTACGAATGCTTTAACATGAAAATAATGTAAAACCAAATCATTTTAAAAAAAGTAACTATTTGTTTTTTACCGGTGGTTTTCCAAAGGAAACGACCAACATGAACCGTGAACCTTTCCTCGACGTTTTGAAGTGCCCATGTAGGCCTATGTGAGTAAAAAAAAAATATTTTAATGATTTTGAAGTTGTTCTGCAATTTTTCAAAATATACTTGATTCGATAAATAGTCAATTGGCGCCACAATCTTGCTTATGTCATACATCGCTCATTGCTAAATGTCGAACACCGACGTGCCCCCACACCCCGCACCCCGCCCCGGGCCGTTCCCCTCTCGGACACAATAGTCGTGATAGATTGGGAAATAACATTACCCAAACGTACAGGCACACATCCTAGTACAAGTTATGTATATCTTATACGTCGCGTCGGTTCGTGATTTATTATTGCGTAATTTGTTATTTCATTATTTGTTGTTGATTGCTCTGCGCTGTCACGAGCTACGTTTATAGGAGAACTCAGAATGAGAATCCTTACGGGGATACTTTTTCTGAAAAGCAAAAAATATTTTACAGAAACATAAAAGTTTATTTATTTAAACTCCATGTACAAGAGTGGTACATGACATAGGCGGACTTAATGCCACAAGGCATTCTCTACCAATCAACCTTTGGGTCTAATAGAACAGCACTGTGGTAGAGTACAAAAAAAATATAATAAGGATTCTTAGATAATATGACTACAATAAGAAAATAATAAAAATCTTTTTGGAACGGTGCTTCTGAATTAGAAACTCAGACAATACAGGATTTAGAGTAGAGAGTAGTACAGGAGAGTGTACGCCGTACGAGGCTTATCTACGAACGTCGCCACGGGATAAACCTAGTCCCAGAATCCAACTTGCGGCTCTCAAGAATGCAGGCTTATAAATTAATAGAGCGGAAATCCTAAGATTTGCTTTTAATTTTATTTTTGTTTTTCTAAATCTTTTGAGTTAAGTAGTGAGCACCTGTAGTAGTTAGCTTCTTGCTATGGAGTTTTGAAATAAAATACTGAAATAATCACTATCACTATCACTACATATTATAAAACAAAGTCGTTTCTCGCTGTCTGTCCCTATGTATGCTTAGATCTTTAAAACTACGCAACGGATTTTGATGCGGGTTTTTTTTAATAGATAGAGTGTTTCAAGAGGATAGTTTATATGTAGCACATTCCACCCGTGCGAATTGGTGGCGGGTCGCTAGTCTGAAATAAAAGAACTGTCACAAAAACGTTTAAGATTGTAGAACAAAACATTTTTACATTAACGATATTATTTATTCACGAAAATGGATATTCTATTTTTTAAATTGATTTCCTAAATTAGATAGTAACCAAAAGAGAATGGTCAGAAAACCAAAAAGCTAAACCTACTGATATTAGGCAACGAAACTGAACTCTGTTTCTATCTTTATTATATTACAATTTCTCTAAAAACAAAACCAATTCGTCATCGTCAAATAAAAGCAAGGCGAACTTTTTCTGAATCACTTTGTAGCTTTATTCACTGTAAGCAGTCTAGAAACAATACTCTAGTCATATACCTAACTAATATTATATAACTATTTGGTGGTAAAGTCAAACATATTGTTATATAACATTACGCTTTGTAATCCCCGAAGGGTTAGGCAGAGGTGTACCTAACATGTACCTACCCACATTTTTCCAGTTATGTTGTCCCATGTAATGCCATCAACCGGGCACTAAAGCAGACTCCATGGCTGCTCCTGAGAAATACTTGATTCTTCAATAACACTTTTCCCGACCCGTGAATCGAACCCAAGATCCTATGCTCAGCACAAAATAAAAGTTCAGCAAGTTCAAACTGAACAACCCTTTAAACTTTACCGATAAGTTTTTTTTTGCTGCAACAACACTAAAAAAGTAATGACCAAATCGCTCCCACTTAGTACGTACAGTTGTTACACAGCATACGAATTCAATAATCCGCTTATTATGTCCTCTCAGACGGCGCGTTAGCCGAGGATATCGAACCCAGCGTTCTTATCGCGACCGACGATGCGTGTAGGAAGATCCTTTCAAGTTCCAACTTACATACTTAAGAGCCTGGAGATTCATGAGAGCCCTTTCGATACCTGCTTAAGCGATGACGAAAGGAAATCTTCAGACGACTTAAATATAGGTCGCTAAATAAACACCACTGGACAATGTCTGCTTTTATTGAGAGCTTTGGGACAATCTAAGTTGAGATTAAGTACAATGTATGGGGATGAGCCTTTGCCAAGAATATGTAGGTACCGATTACTGTACCAGAAAAAGGTATTGGCATTTTGGGCCTTACTTTCTATCCGTTTTGATACCTGCCTTTTTTTTCGTCTGAGTGTGGCAGATCATCAAATCACTCCTCCCGCTCTGGGCAGAGTGATACGGAGTGTCAGACTTTTACTGTCTAAAACCACCCAAGTCCCTCCTTAGCCCTTTGTGTCCGATCTCTTTCGAACAACACGCAGCGCTAATACTAGCCTCTATGTTCATTTCTCTGTGCTACCAACAAAAATACTTAGGTATTTTTCACGTAGCCAAACCTTTTAGTTTCTTAGCACAAGAGTCACTTATATAATCTATCATATCCGTAGAATGCATTATGCCATCAAGCCAAGCTGACAACGCAACATAAAATGTAGATCCTACAACATATGCCAACGACAACATAATGTTCTGAAAATATGAGTCACTAGCTTTTGCAGGCAAATTCGCTCGCATGGAGTTCTAATTGTGCCACGGAATCGTATCATGGGGATAAAAAGTATCACGCCTGTGTTGGGCAGAGAGGCTCTTAATAATAGTACACCCACATTTCGGCAGTTATGTTTAAGTCCTATGTAATAGGATAGAGGGCGAGCCTTTTGCCATCAACTTTTGACTCGGTGGCTGCTACTGAAAACTTCCTATCGAAACATCCAATAACAATTTTCCCGACTCGATAATCGAACCCAGGACCTCATATGCAGCAGTCGCGATTACGACCATTCCTTAGTCTAGGTTATAAACTATCTGTACCAAATTTCATTCGAATTTATTCCGTAATTTTTGCGTGAAAGACGAAACATCCTCACAAACTTTCGCATTTATAATAATAGTATGATAGCTTGCAAAGGTAATGCTGTCATGCTTGGGTTGTGCTGCTTGCTCGCAAGGGCACGCAAACTTGATAAACTGCCAACTATCGACCGATGAGATGATGTTAGTCAATGTCAACGAGCACTCGAACGATTCATTATCACTTAGAAGACTTTTAACTGGTTAGATACTATTTATAGGACTGTTTTGTACCTCTTTCTATCAGCCTTCAAACATTTGTGACCGATCATGGCTCTTCAGTTTAGATCTCTACGGTACATTTTGATGGTATCCTTCTTGTGTGTAAATTCTCCCAACCGCGGTTCATAATATGTTTTACCCGACTGCGGGTTATTGTTTCCTTTGGGTATGTTTGACTAAGAATAGTTCTTTCCAAAAAAGCGGGCATGTAGCTTTGAATGAAATGTGATCGTTAAAATATTCCCTATAATTCGGAAAGTTATACTTTTATCGGTAGTTTAAACATAAAAGTTATTGAGCTTTTCAGGAACTTCTAAGTAGTGGTCACGGAGTTTGGGTTTGTGGCAATAAGCTCGCCCCCTATTAGGGCCTGAAACAAAACTGGCAAAATGTGGTATACTATTAGGTACACCTCTGCCTAACCCTTGTAGGATTACAGTCGTGATGTTATGTGTTATATATTTCCATGAAATATTGCCTAAAAGTTCCACTTATTGTCCTTCTACTACTTGTAAAAATAAATCGACATGCAAATTCAACAACAAAACCATCGAGCCATTGACAACTGTTCTACATCGAACAGCGTTTAGTATAATGCCGAGAATTTAAAATCTCTTATAAATCCGATAGCGATGGCGCTCTAACGAGGGAAAGCTTGTTGAACTGCTCTTGAGAAACCCCCGCACGAGTTAGCACCTCACTCCTCGACCAGAATGCACTACACCGGTTATTTGAGTACAGGAAATGAATCTTATACCCCCCACCTCTAACCCCCAACTGAATTTTTCATAGTTTTCCCACAACCTACCTCGTCCTTTGTGATGAAAATAAAGTTTACCGTAATATTGTGTATAAAATGAGCCCGTAACATAGCCAAGAGAGTTTTAAAATGTGTTTAGATTGCAGCGCCATTCTTGAAAGTCTTGTTTTCCTGTTGATCCTCTTGCCTGTAGAAAAGTTTATTTATAGTGAAAAAATCAGTAACAAACTAATTATAATATTTAAAGCGACTTGCCTGTATTTTTGTTGTTTAGAAAACTAATAAAACGCTTATAATAAACAGGAAGAGGCTCATAGATTTTTGCAGTTCTACAAATCATAGACCACCAAAAAATTCTGATAAAAAAACTGTAATAGCTTGAAGGAAGTAAAGAATCGATCAGTCAAACGTTATGTCGGTAGAGGACGCGACAACAACCAACTTGCAAATTATCTAGCCTTGAGCGATGGCTTTTAAATCCCCCTCTAAAAATGAAAATATGGCAGATGCCCTTCATCCATCTTGTTAGTGACCAGTGTGTCAAGGTTCGAGGTTCCTTTCCAAACAACTTTTACATACGATATTAACCGTAATTTCCGATATTATTTTCGAAATTCGATCCAGTACATACCGTAGTGAAGGACATAAGTGCCAAAGCACTAGTTAAAACCGCGTTTGGCTTAAATATTGTGAAAACCGCGGTGTTTAATGGCAGGGTGCCAAACTATAGAGTGTACAACAATAACAGCCTAGTTCCTTCTCAACAAAAACCGTCGGTATCTTCGACAACCGACAAAGCATAATATATTTTTAACGAAATACCTTTTTACCCGGATTTGAGTTCAGAGAAAAGGTATTTCGTTGATTATGACTCTTGTAGACCAGTTATATGTTCAGCTCCCACATCATGGGGGCGGGTACCATCTATCTGGCAGAAACTTGGTGCTCCGAAATTTATTTGGCATAACACACTTGGTATATTCTTCTTTGAACGAATGTGCTTAAGGCAAAACAATTATTTAATAGAATTATCATTTCGCCGAATGTTTAACTGGCCGAATTTTCATTGGCATACTTTTAAGATGGCAGAATTTTATTTGGTAGAATTTTATAAGGCATATTGCCAATTCTATTACAATATTTTTGAACTGAATTAAAATTAAAAGTCCATACCTTGTGCTACAAAAGTTAGTGACAGAAACGAATCGCTGCAAAACCGACACCACGTAGTCTCTTCTGCCCTACCCTGAGAGTGTAATGTAAGCCAGCATAGGCGCGGAGGGGCGAGGCGGCCCGCAAGTTGAGGAGCAGGTGGCTTAAACGCGCTCCACCGCGGCTGAGGCTGGCCGGCAGGGCCGGCCAGCAAGCCGAAGCTGCGGTGATGTGTGTTAAATCCATCTGCGACGATAACCTTGCGTGGGACCGCCGGAGCACCGCAGCGCCGGAGCCGTGACAGAAGCCATGCCTTCTCCATGTCACACGTATGTATGCAAAAAGACGATTCTGTTTTTGAACTTTCGGCAATATGATGGTTCTAGAAATGAGGTTTATGCTCAATGATGATTCTGACTTACAAAATTATGCGTTTTAAATTTATGGTAAATGAGTGTACGCCAAATGATTTTCGGCGAAATTAAGTTTCTGCCATCCACTGCTATGCAAAATAAAATTCGGATATAAAAAGTTCTACTAAAAAAGGTAGACCCCATGGGGGCGTGCCTATTATATGGCCATAACACTTTGTCCAGTCTGGATCAAACCAAAGACCTAATTAAATGCTCAGTAGACGACCACTAGACCAACGAGTCTTTACTTGTATTCTATTAAAGAAATAACGTCAGTGGTGCAAACATTCGTGTCAAAACTGCAGTAAAAGAAAATAGAAATTTAAAATCTGCTAGGGAAACATAAAGAACATTTTACTAACTGCCAAACTGCCGGACATCGGAGTATTTGTGTACAAGATTTTTTTGTATATTCATTACATTTAAAGATAGACAGTAGCCAACTAAAAGAAAAAAATATTCAGTCATCAAACTGAGATGAATTTTCAGCCTATTTTGCGATTCAACCCTTATAATTTGATTAAATAGAAGGTGTCTCGGGAATATAATTCGTTTAGAAATTTTGTACAGAGCTATTGCGTCTTAAATGAATAAGGACATAATTTAATATCTTTTGAAATGATTCGAGTTAAGTGCATATATGTGTTAATTAACTGGCTCACATTTTGTACACTCGATAGCATTTATAACTTCTCACATTGTAAGCACCTACTTAGGTGGGTCGTTATCATCATCTGCCTAGCCTCTATATTGGGATCGGCTTCCAGTCTGACCGGATGCAACTGAATACCAGTATTTTGCATAGAGCGACTGCATATCTGACCTTCACAACCTAGTTAGCACCTACTGGGAAATATGATATGTGATACGACTGGTTGTCAGACTATCAGGCCACTGACTACCTGTGGCGACTGCCAAAGATCTACAAATGACAGCCGGGAGTCGGGACCAACGGCTTAACGTGCTTTCCGAGGCACGGAGGACACTCGGTGTGTTCGTTTTTTTTTTTGGTGGGTGGAAAATCATCGAATGACCCCCCCGCTCTTGGGCAGAGCGAAGGGGAGTGTCAGACTTCTACTGACTAAAAACCGAACCCATGTTCCTTCTTCGCCCTTGCGCCGAGGCCACGTAATCTAGTACAAAAATCCGCGGCCCCGACGGGCGTCGGCCCTTGCGAGCCCCTCCTTGCTGACATCTCTTTGAGGCGCGCGGTCTGTTGCCGTCATGACGACGGCCGGACGGCGAGCTAGCCCATTACTCACCGTCCACAGGCCCGCGTCTACGGTGGCCGGAAGCCATCACGTGGCCCCCGACGCCCGGAGCGCCTTCCGCGGTGGCTGGGACGTTGAGAGGTTCTCTCCCTCTCTCGTTCCGCCACCTCCTTCGCTAGCATCACTGCTTCGCAGAAGGAGGCGACGGCGTCCCATTCCTCCTCGCCCCGGACCATGGCTTGCACCAGGGCCGGACGCGAGAGGTCGCCGCCGCCGATCGCCGCTACGAGAACACGGCGGGGCTCCGCCCAAGCATGGCTTAACCTAACGATCTCATACAGAAACTCCCTACTAACCACCTGAAGAGTTCGCGGTTTAATGGCGTTACCATCATTAATAATTCCCTTATTTTAAGTTGTGATTTTTGTTTGTGTGGTCATTTTTTTATATTATATAGGGTGTAAATGAACCCTTCACGAAGCCGTCAACCAAGCATTATGTACATCAAACTAAGTACCCCTACGCAAAAAAATTACTGAGAAACGACTTTTTTTGGGGTGAAAAATCACATTTTGCGGTATAAATCAATGTAACACTTTTAAATCATTGTGCTAGTGGATGCTTTGGATCGTAAACAGGGTCATGGAGGTACTTTAAGTAAAATTATAACCTGTAAAACTAGTTTGTAAAAAATCTGCTGTAAAAAATTTATAAGTTTGACCCCGAATATCTCCGTAACTAAAAATATCGCAGTGACGAGGAGAACGAGAGCCTTTCGTCATCATTAATGTTACTTGTACACTTTTATAGGTACGTAGGTACCTACGCTGTGGCCGGCGTCGTCACGGTAATCAGTTACGGTGAAGGCAAACAATACCGTATACCCGTATAAGTCTAAAATATAATTCACTTTACAAACCAATACTGTCCCACGTGTGTGCATCGCGTTTTATATCTGAAACCGGGCTCGAGACACTCGCCTCCCAGAGGAATTTACCCTTTTCTTCACTAAAAACAAATACTTACCTACCTATGAGCGTCTACCTGCCCGCTACAACTGTATAATATTCTAATAATATTTGCCAACGATGACTGCAGAGGTCCCGAGAATTTTCGATATAGGTATTCGTTTCTATTTGTGGAATTAAATATTATGTTTAAAATAACCAACCAAGACACGTAAATGAAAACTATTTTTCCAGCTATTAGACTTCTTTCAGGAGCTTTTACGTCATTATCGATAGAATAGTCAGGTCTATGGGTATTGACATTGTCAAAATAACCAACAAAAGCAAACCAACCTCCCTTGCATTCATATGCTTATATCACTGATTTATTAATAAAATAGCCAATAAGCATGAGTCACAGGTGGAAACTGAAATAAAGATGAGTGAGCGCTTTATCAAATAGACTGGGAATGTAGACAACAACTCATTTGAGCCATGAACAGGATGCACAAACCTAAACAGTACAGGAAACCATCAGCCCTGATAGTTCAAAGTCCCAATATTTATTTTCACTTAAGTCAAAAGCTAAGTGCAATGGAAGAAGACCAGCTACTATGAATTCCAACATTGTGAAAGAATTCGTCACGCGATACCACCGTACAGTGGAACATTGTCGAGCGTCGGCTATCAGACTGTTCAAGTCTTCAATACCCGGCAATTGCTTGCTACTGCTTGGATATCTAATAAGTCAAACATACTTTGAGAGCTACAACCCGTGCCTCGTGGCGAGTGTGCTCATACTAACAGGCCAGTTTCTGATCACTCTATCATCTGACACATACGACACTATCGCAAACTTGCTCCTGCTCAGACAGATGCGCCGAGCTTTTGGTTTGTATCGTCTTTCCCCAAATTATGTGTCAATCCGAGAAGAGTACCAGGACTAGCATATCAGATTATAGTCCTAACGCAAAGACAGCGTGCCTTCGTTATCTCCGTCAACTGTGGAGCTTTTCTTCTTTTGTAACTTATTCACCATATATTGGGCATTGCTTGATGGCTATAGGGTATGCCCTGGAACGGATGAATATCGAACCTCTTATCCCGAGCAGCATAGTGCTGGTGGGTAACGCGCTGACACTGTGGGACCCGGTGGATCCGAACTCGCCAAGTCAAAATGGCCAGGATACAATAGATTTAATATTTTTAATAAGTAGCATCATAATATTTGCTTATGATTTGACGACATATTTTGGATTTATATCTCGTACCTAATTTTTGAACTATGATCATAAATAAATACTTATCTATGAAAAGGTGTTGTTATTAACATCTCGTGACTAAATGGATGTTAAAATTGAGGGTCAAGGTTCAGCGGAGAGTGAATTATAAAGTAATAAATAATCCTCTTGCAACGGTTAATTAATGAAAAGGGTTTAGGTATTATAATAGAATTTTAATTGGTTACGTGCTAATGTTGGCATAAGAAAATTAAAATTCTTCTTCGGGACTGACTAAGCAAACTGCCAACAACGAAGTTTGTCACTTATAGTCAACTTAATAAGGATTTTGAAACTAAAGCAAAAAGTAAACTTAATTAAACGGGAAGTATTTCTAACGAATTAGGAAAGATTTTTTTTAATTGTTTTTCCGCACTAGGATTTTTTTCTGCATCGTAGGTAGACAAACATTTCACTCACAAACACGAACAGTCGGAGCCGGAACAGTTATCTTTAGGCCATACAAATAAATATAATGTTCCGTTCGGGGATCGAACCCGCGACAGCAATCAATCGCTAAGCCACTGCGCCATCTATGCCGTCTATGACTATTCGGTTCTAAAAATGAACTTAATTACCGATCTTGTATGTATCCATTTCCATTATTTAAAAAAAATACCTTTCACGGAAGAAACCCCACTTGTAATGGCGCTTGTTTTCAAACTCCATCGAAAAAAATCTCTTGGTTTTATTCAAAAACTTATTAAAAATACAAAGTCATTACTGAATCTAAACTTCTAAAGCACGAACTTGGTTTATGCAGACAGAATGTCAGCCATTAGGACAAGCGATGTAAGGCTTTAAGTGAAGCTTATCGCAAATGTATGAAGGCTCCAGTATCGCTTTGTGTCGAACGAGCGATTTCGAAACAAGCCCCTAACACAGCCATTCAGAGCGAGATCCCGTTGGAATAACGACTTATGTGTACTTTAGAATAGAGATGTATTTCACATAATCAAGATCAAGTCTGGAGAATTGAAATATAAACCACAGAGAACATTTTGTTTTTGTGCTAATTTATATGTCTGCCTTGTTGGTCTAGTGGTTGCAAGCGCGACTGCTGAGCATGAGATTCAGGGTTCGATTCTCCAATATGGCAAGTCATTTTATTGTGTTTGTTCCTACTACTCGTTTTTTCCCAATCATTGGTTTAATTCAAAATCAAAACATTTATTTCACAAAGGCCTACATGGGCACATATAAAACGTCGAGAATCTAGAAAAGGTGCACGGTTCGGTTTGGTCGTGTCCTACAGTCCTATAGAGAAAAACCGGCAAGAATCCCCATAGTTACTCTTTTAAAATCATTTGATTTTACAATATTTTCATGTTTACGCAGGGATGGAGGAACAACGTAGTCCCGACAAAAATGAGTAGGGTACTACACAAAAAACGTAAAACAAGATAAAAAGTTAGGAAGCATCGAGAAATCTATTATTTCTATTGTAATTCAAAGTCGTAATAATTTCCTCGCACAAGAAATACCTAAACCTCATAGTAAAAGCAGATAATAATCAAAGGGCGAAGTTCACTGCAATATCCGAAGTGCGATCGCGTCCTGAGTTGTCAATTTGGCACATTTTGTCCCTCGCCGAGTGCCCTTCATCCTTTGAGAGCCCTCGTGGTCTCCAATGACGCCTCGCAACCACTTTTTATCGCTGCAACAAAGAAAAAAATAATTATTTAAGGTCACTTGATGTGAAACAACTTCGTTATTTTATTGAAGCTAAACCTTTTATGTTGAAGGTTATTTTGTAAAAAAACTTTTGATGATGTAAGCTCTGTCTCTTGAATCGTTCATACGCATTACATGTAAGAATTTAAGTACCTGTTTCGTCTACTTACTTGTATTATGTTATGCTTTCATGACAAAGAGTTTTTTAACCGACTTCGAAAAAGGAGGAGGTTATTAATAATATTTATGAAATATGCCATTAGGTTTATTCCTTTAGCATCTCTAAGTTGATATTTTGTCTTATTGTTTTTACCCGACTGCCAAGGATGGGTTATGTTTTTATTGTATTTGTCATAATGACTGTGGTAATGAGGAGGGACGAATCGGATGTGACTAATATAGTAGTGAATATAAATGCTAATCGATCGAGAGGGAGAAGAAGACCAAAAAATAATGGATAATAGCTTGACGATTGACAGAGAAGAATCAAAGAAAAAGACGTGTTACGCCGACCCCAAATAACATGGGACAAGGGCAGAAAGAACAACTAACTTATTAACTGTATTAAAGACAGGAGCTTCCTATTCTAATAGTCTTAAGACCAAAATCATTTATTTTGTCTATTATCTTACTTCTTTTGTATTATGGACCATTTACGTTGTCTATCCTATTTCGTGTGGTTGTGTCATATACCTATTTAACTGTAACAAAAAATACGAAACAGGTTAGACAAAATACAAAAGCTATGAAAACGCGTGGGAATCACCACCTAGTCATAATCCTAAGTACTGTAACTGTGAGAAAAACTACACAAAATTCAGTTATAAAACAAGAACTAGCAAAGTTCTGTGTGCTCTCGTCCTAATGATAGTTTTTACCGTATCTTTGTATTAGCGACGGGGCGCGGGGCGCGGGGCGCGGGGCGCGGGGCGCGGGGCGCGGGGTGACACCATCGCTGTCGCCCTAACTCGATGTTACAAGCGTGACTCGACGCTACCTAAGTTTTAACTCGATACATTATGATTATATAGAACTGGCTGAGAACTACAAACTGGATATTTGAGAAGAAGCTTTTAGAGAAGATTATGTTAAGACTCATTGGATTTTTTTCGAGATTTTTATTCTACAAAACTCGGTTAAATACATTTATGAAATTACGCTTTGTACTGCGTAAATTCTTGCAGGGCGAAAACTCAATTTTCTCTCAGCCATTTTCTTAACTTAGTCTTAAAATATTTGAGTGGGAGTTCCCTTAAGTTCCTAGGTAGTTTGTTGAAAATTGTAATACACATATGATATGATAAATATTTGTGTTACAAAAGGGAATCATTATTTTTGTAGCATCACAAGGTCTTTTTATTGTGTTATTATCACAAAGAAAAAAAACTAAAGAATTCAATATGCATACAAAGTATGTACAAAGATAGATACCTCAAATAAAAAATACTAATCTGCAAGATTCAAAAAGACCAACGCCACTAATAGCTCTAACACATTTCTTTTGAACAATAAATGTCTTAACAATCATCATCATTCTCCTGCCCTTATCCCAATTCTATTGGCAGTCGGCGCAGCATGACTTCTTCTTCCATACCTACTTCTCTGTTTCTCTTCATCTCATGGGACACCTCCTTTCTTGTTATATCATTCTTAACAGAGTGGATGGACTCTGTTAAGAATGATATAACAGTTTCTTTAGTCTTCCTCAACTCTTAGGCATCGCTCACACCAAACGTATTGTCCGCCGCCGACTGTGAGTATGCTCACTGTCTCTATAGATCTACGTAATAGCGTATAGTCCAGGGATGGCAAACTTTTATGGATCAACGTGCCATTTTTTCTAAAGCAATGTTTAGTGAGTCTTTATTATTCATGATAATTAAACTAAATATTTTCAACTAAAAACTCTTTATTTACTACAAAAAAGAAAAAAAACGTAAGAGGTTACTTTTAGTAAATTGCATGTTGAAGTGGACTCCTCTACCAAACGGTTTCTAATCGAATCTTACGTTATTCATCTCTGAAAATAATTACTCGTAGGCATAGATGAAAATATTATGGTTAAAAATTTGGTGGTGTGCCTAAAATATTGTCTAACATGCCATCAATGGCACGCGTGCCATTGGTTCGCCATCCCTGGTATAGTCGGTTCGGTGTGAACAAGAAGTTAAATATTGAAAAGCGATAAACTGCGTAACGCGTGCTCGCGTTTGGTGTGAACGATGCCTTATACCCATCCACATCACTATCATCACTATCTGTTAAATGGCCTCTCTTGACGTAAGTATAGCATAGCAACTTAGTGATGTTATTTGTGGGAGCCTGTAGGTACGTCGTTCAATCAATCGCCCTGAGTATCAAGCCCTCTACATTGATAAGACGCTCCCTTTGACGCGTCCCCTTTGAGGTGAACGCGTGAATCCGACAATACCGATAAATGTATTCAAAGAGTTAGAGCCAATTTTAACAGTATAGATGTATAGAATACATATATGTAAATCGATTTGTTTTGTGCCTTAATTGATCATTGAGAACGTTGCGATATAATAGTACCTAACCTACCTACGTGTGAATATTTTAAATTCATTTCCATCTGTCTGTACTGCACTGGATACTAATAACAGCACATCAGCATCATATCAAAAACAATAACACATAGGTACCAAACTAAGAACTAATTACTATTAATGCCACGAGCAGCCGAACGGAAAGCGCGGCGCGGCGGTGGCAATATTACCGGTCTATTCAAAGCGCCTCACTGCCACGCAGCCAACCTGACGGCTTAAATGAGCAAAGAAAATTAGAAAACCACTCCCTTCACGTAAAACCTAGTTCTGCTAAAACTTTACCCAGGAACTGACAAAACTAAAAACTAAAAAATCTCTTTGTTAATTATGGTAGCATTTTGCGGACTTTGTGTGTCTCACTTTGCTTTTAGTTTATATTGTTTCCATTCAGGTTTTCTTCATAGTTACTCTTGGCTTCAAATAATTACATATATTCCTGCAAAAAAGGCTATCACTTTTAAATAATAAAAGGAACACCATGCCTACAAAACCATGTTAGGTATAGATAAAGTCCAAAGCAACGTGTATCGAAACACTTTCAGGTGAGCTCATAAAACAAGAAACAAAATTAAAAAGTTGTGAAAATCCAAATCGAATTTAACTGAGATATATCTAAGTCCAATTTGACTTTATAACTTTGGCCATCCATCAAACAGATAATTCAAAGAAGAACGTGTGATTGGAAAGAGATCGGAAAACAAATCGATACGGGACTGAATTCATGATAAAATTCACAAATATAATAAAATAAGTAAAATGTTGATAACAATAAGTTTACTTTATAGATAAAACATAACCTGGCACATTTCGTTAAACCTGTTTGTTAGTTACATAATAACACATTTTATGAAAAAATATTGCTCTTTCCTTTGCACCAGTTTCTTAATCGAAAGTTCAATATCAAATTTCATATCGAATCGAATCCTAAATGCGGAATGGAGGCTGCAAACTAGCAAATACTAGCAATCAAATCAGTGCACGAGAAGGAGCAATCATTGCGTGTCAGGCTGCAATTAGAGTCACATACATCCAGTTGACTAGGTCACTACTATATACACTGCCGTTGATTGCTTCCAACATCTGAAATGCTAAGATTTAGTGCTAGTTCCAGATTGAGCGAGGCAGGAAATGAGGCCTCTTCCTTTTACATGTACCTGGCAGATGCCAATGCGTTACGTCGATCAGTACAAAATTACATCTCCTACCATTGAAAAGGGGACACGAAAATTGAACCCAATATAGGTAAATTGAAAGTTTTATACCAACAATATCTTCTCAATACCTAATGTCGATCTGAAACTGAAACATGAAACGACCTTTCAAAATAAAACTAGAGATCGCCCAATAAATATATCAGGTATACAAGTTGAGAATCATGACGCTTAGGGAACCCTTTTTAACATAAAGTGAAACAAAAAAATAAAGGTTCGGGCTAGATGCCAAGATATCGGTCTTAAAAAAATTGAATTCCATAGTAAATGGCGTTGAGTGAAGAGTCTCGACACGGCCCCATGTTACTTAATATTCAAGCAATTAAACCACGACTTTAGATATCTGAAGGGGTCGTATCTGTTAACAAAAATCGTATAATATTTCACAAAAGATACTCTTTCTTCTAAAACTTTTTTGTAAAGAAATTTTGTTTAGCGATTAACATTTTAGAGTAAACCAATTAGAAACGCAAACAGATCTAAATTCAATTAGAAAAATATTAGAATAAGTTTGTGGTTTTATTGAAAATGGCGATATTTTCCAGACAGTCTTTGGCTGAGCTAAATGTAAGAGGGACAAAGATAAATAATTGTAATTATTGTCTCATTCATCTATTCATTGGTGCTTGAAATTTAATTTAATTATTCATAATTTATGTCTCTTCTTTTCCTTTTGATTTCACTAAAAGACAATGAATCTCTCTAACTATAATATAAAATTAAACACCACATTTTCAATCTCTGTGTACAGCATTTTCCAAGTTGACGCGAAAGGAGCAATCTACTTGACGACTAAAAATGGAACGTTTCCAATATCGCTGACATCCCTGAAGTCTCCAGACGACGCTACACCGCAACACACTCCAAGCATTTTGTCTGCGACCGCTCAAAATCTCGCGCACAATACCTCCGAGACACACGACTATTGGGACACCTCGGAAATGTTGCTCTCCAATTACATAAACGGCTCTTATGATGAAATTACTGCTTACACCTTGAAACAAAACACTAAGAGAAGCATTAATGACGCAGTGTCCAAGAACATTACGTCGGTTCTAGAGAATTTGCTGAAGAATTACGAGAACTCGCAGTTGCCTACACATGGGAAAGGTATGTTTGAATAAAACAACGCTCTAATAAATAGTAGTCACTCGTGTATCATATTCGACGTCATAACTTTTCCGTTTACTGACAAAACGTTAATCAAACTAAGTATTGAGTTATGTACGACACTGTTGTGTCAGTCTTTGTTTTTAGAGCGACTATAATATCTTTTATATATTTATTTTATTAATATAGAGGAGAAGTTGCAGCTTTCATAGATAACTACCCCAGGTCCGACAGCTGAGAAAAATATCTAAAAACAGTTATTAAAATGAGTATTAATAAATTGCATACTTCCGATTGTAATTCTTTCAGGCGCAGTATTTTTTATCTCAAAAATATTTTACTTTCAATCATGCAGTACCTACTACTATAGCGACCATCAACAAAGATGACTAATATGTTAAACTATTGCTTTCTTGTAACAAAGAAGGTTTTTTTTTTTTTTTAGTGGAACTATGTAACCTGAGGCCGGGCCACAGTAAGCGTTACTTTAAATAATACTTTTTAGGGTTCCGTAGTCAACTAGGAACCCTTATAGTTTCGCCATGTCTGTCTGTCCGTCCGTCCGTCCTCGCTTAATCTCTGTGACCGTTAGCACTAGAAAGTTGAAATTTGGTACCAATATGTGTATCAATCACGCCGACAAAGTGGTAAAATAAAAATTGGAAAAAAATGTTTTATTAGGGTAGCCCCCCTATATGTAAAGTGGGAAGTGTTTTTTTTTTTTAATTTCAACCCTAACGTCAAACGTGTGATATATTGTTGGAAAGGTATTAAAAATGAATAGGGGTTCGGAAATAATCGCTCCAAAAGTAAAAAACAATGTGTCCCCCCCCCCCTCTAACTTTTGAACCATAAGTTTAGAAAATATGAAAAAAATCTGAAAAGTAGAACTTTATAAAGACTTTCTAGGAAAATCATTTTGAACTTGGATGGAAACAGCAGTTAACCAATATAATTTGGTCCCTGAATCGTATGAGCGCCTATACAATCCAGAGGTCAGTCCAGTTTCATTGGCCCGTAGAAGAAATTGTAAAATTATAGCACACCGTTTTGGTACGGAACCCTTCATGTGCGAGTCCGACTCGCACTTGGCCAGTTTTTAAATATGTTATTATTAACCTAGCAGGTATAAATACTATTTTAAACAATAGCAATGAGTTAATACAGTGTTTAATTGTTTTTTAATCGTATTCTAAAACAAAAATTATAACAATATGTTGATATTATAAGTATTCTGCCCCTGAATTAAAGTTTAGAGCAATTTTTAAATGTGCTAGCCAGTAAGGATGATCACCGGAAGTATTTTATATCATTTTTTTTATACATATTATTAGCAATTTTTTCAGATACTTATCTTTGCAGTCGGAAGTGGGGCATTCTTGCAACTTCTCCTTTGCTTTGTTGTTTCAGGGTACCCCACTGTCGTACAAACTAATATTCTAATAAGAAGCATGGGACCCGTTTCTGAACTTGATATGGTGAGTAGAACGAAGTGTACTTCACAAAAGCTTCTTCTACGAATATGCTACGCTCTTGCTACGAGCGCGCTACGAGCCAGCCACGTGCGCGCTACGAGCCCGCTACGCCGCACCTGCTACGACATAATTGTCGGGGATCTTTTTATTTGTAACCACATTGACGTTGTAGCATTTTCGGCGGCCTTCAGTAGCAAAAAGATTTTCTAAAATTAGAAGACCTTCGTTACGATCGTTTAACATGTTACCTAGTTTTCATAGAGCTACGCTTTTGCTACGAATACGACAGATGAACAAATAGATTTTTCCAAAACACAACAATATTTCCTAATACATAATATTTTCTATAACAGGATTATTCAATGGACTGCTACTTCAGGCAGTATTGGCGTGACACCCGACTGTCGTTTCTTGGTCCCATCCGCTCGCTGTCACTTTCTATCAAGATGCTCGAAAGGATTTGGCGACCAGACACGTATTTCTATAATGGGAAACACTCCTACGTCCACACTATAACTGTCCCGAATAAGTTGCTCAGGATTAGTCAGCATGGAGATATATTGTATTCTATGAGGTAAGTAAACGAGAGGTTTTCCCTACTCATTCGTGCAGTGGAGATGAATTAATTGATGACCAATTTAATCAAAACTGTTTCGTCGAGTCAATGAACTTAGATTGTAGTTTTGAACATAAATTATAGGCTACATAAATATTTGGATTCACAACCCTTTACTGCCGTATGATTGACTTAGAAGCGGTGTATTTTTTACGTGCAAGCAAAATAGTTTTCCGTCTACTAGATTTGGTGAACTGCGTAACCGTAAGTTCCAGTCAATCCATGGTAGAAAAGTTTACGTCCACAAATACGAAAATCCCAATTAAAACGTTTGAAAATAATTAATTTCATACCCTTTACACAACCAAAGCGTCCAACATTTTTAATTGGCAAAGTGAAAAATATTCCCTGATCCGATTACTCGTGGAGTTTTCACCGAACGTCAAATCCGGTGGGTATTCTTGTTTTTAAAAATAAACCGCCATTGAGATATTGTCTGGATTTATCAAGATTCTTTTTAGCCGTCTTCTTATTTTCAGTCAAGATCATAGACTTTTTTTTACAAGGAAGCGTTTTGCTCAAAGCTTCAATTACACAATCTTAGCTCTTTTTCGAAATCGAATAAGATGAAAGATGGCCATGTAGGTTTATTTAGGCCACTGCCTACAAAGATCCTAGGCAACGACTTTATTGGACCGTTATAAATGACCTACATATTTAAAGGAAAACCGTGAATAAATCCATATAAAACTGAATGGGTAAGTTCGTCTAATTTTCGTCGGAGAATATGCAACCGTCCACCCGTTAATCGGTTTAGTTCGGACAAAATTCGGCTGCAGAATTGCTTCGTTGAACGCGACACACAGGCTCTGAGGATCCTTTTAGTTAATCTAATGCCTAAGTTTAGAGCTGTGAACGTTTTCAGCTATTTACCGTTCTACTTTGTAAATACGTGAACTGTTTCTAACTAAAATCTAGACCTTTTTTAAATCTCTGCCTGATTTAGTTTCGTGAAAGCTTCATGTCGACTGTTGAAAGTTTAATTTTCAAAGCTAATTCGTAATAAAGATGGTTAGCACATTTGTGATTGCTTCCAGGTTAACTATCAAAGCGAAATGTCCAATGGAACTCCGCAATTTTCCAATGGATCGACAATCGTGTCCTCTTATTCTTGGTAGCTGTAAGTATAACTTAATTTTAAAGAAATCCTCTCATATTAAGGTGTTGGCCTCAAAAACCAATATCTGTGGCCTTTTTCCAGTAGTTTACCGAGTCTATTCTGACCTTTACCCTTGAACTCGAAACACTTTTATTGCAGATGCGTACTCGAACCAACAACTAGTATACCAATGGCAAAACTCCCAGAGCGTCAACTTTGTTCCCGGCATGACCCTCTCACAGTTCGACCTCATCAGTTTCCCTTACAGAAACTTCACGTTCACCCGACGGGAAGGTAAGATACTTACTCAACTATACATCGGTACCAACTTGTAAATATACATGTCGGTAGGTACAACAGAATATACGCCTGGTCATGCATCACATTTATGAAGTTCTTTCTTTGTCTATTACTTGTTCGTACAAAATAAGAACATTATTTAGTTATTTGCGCGTGACTGTACGGATTAAGGGATTAAGTATCTACAAAGAAGTTCTATTCATTTAGGAAGAAAGTTTGTCGGACGCAAACAAGAGTAACCTCCCTTATTACGCAGCCTATACAAATAGAAACGTATTTGTACACGCGGGAAGTCATATTCTCGTTGGATTATATCACCATATTGAGAAAAAGTATGAGAGGTTTCGATGTTATCTGGTTTTTATTAATTTTTAATACGGAATCTTGAAATTGTGTTAACGGTATGGATATTGAAGGTATCGAGCGGAAGCCCTCGATCCGGCGTCGTTTCTCGCCTCTCATAACAGTGCTTTCATCTCCACTAATCACGCCAAGCGTACTCCCACGATCCTTTATCCTCTTACCGCTTAATGTGATTCCGCTCACATGGGTTTGGGTATGGAAAATATAATACCTCTCGAACTTTATATATTCACGCCAAACCGGCAAATTCATTAAAACTTCTGTTATGCAGCTCTCGTAAAATTGCATTTTGTATTTGTTCGATATTTCATTAATTATTATTTCGTCCAAGACTCCACCAGTAACTCCACTCGCGGGGAACTCACTCAGCCGTAAATGACTTTACCGTCTTCTTATTTACCGAAAATTTCTATGCTCTGAACACGTCGCGCTTTTAGCATTTTTATCTTAAATTGCCTTGCAAAATAGACCTCAAGTGCTTCTTTTATAAATATGGTTTGCTTATTTCGTGTAGAAGGCAAATAGGTACAAAATAATGTCAAAAGAATTGTAGCGCGTCGCTCCAATGACACGAATCGGCTTTTACGCGGCGTGGAATTTACATTCGCACAAATAGCTCCATACATGTAACGATAGAAGCGGTCATTGCTTTTTATTGTTCAATATGTTGCTACTTATCCGACAAATATTGTATTACAGATCTGTAGAAACTCTATATAACAAACTATCATTCAAGTTCCATCCATACATTTTCTACAAAATCTAAAAATCTTTTCAGGCGAATTCTCAGTGCTTCAGGTATCGTTCAATCTTCAGCGACATACGGGCTATTTCCTCATACAAGTGTACGTGCCGTGCATACTCATCGTGGTTCTTTCTTGGGTGTCATTTTGGATTCATCGCGAGGTAATAATTATGTAAACACGGTACTCGTATTCAGTGGCTATAGAATGGATGGTTCTAAACCTTCGCTTTACACTTTGCAGGCCACTTCGGACCGGGTCGGACTGGGGATCACTACTGTGCTGACTTTGTCCACTATAAGTTTGGACTCACGCACTGATTTGCCCAAAGTGAGATATGCAACTGCCCTCGACTGGTTCTTGCTGATGAGTTTCTTCTACTGCATTGCAACACTCTTGGAATTTGCTGGTGTTCATTACTTTACCAAGGTAAGGACACGATTAAAGTCTGTTTGGATAGACAGAACCTGATGCGTTTGCTGACGTGGCATTGTTTACTTTCCAGGTCGGATCAGGGGAGATTGTGATCGATGACGCAGAATGGGAGGAGCTGATAGAAGAAGTTGGCGGTGACGCTTTTGCTGCTCGACAACTAGCAGTGCGTAGGCGGAGCTCAGCTCGATCTACTACGAATTTTGTAAGTATCTAAGTACCGACCTACCTCTTTGTTGCTCTTAGTCTGGTTATTCATACTAACGGTGCGGCGCTCCTTATGGCCGACATTCATTTCGGTACCTATCTATTTAGCATGTGGAATGTCTGTACAATGTTTTTGGCCTAAAATTTCGCCAACTCCACGATGTTGTCAGTGGCAGCGCAGAGGTAATTTCGGCTACATGTTTTGGGGCTCAGAGGGCAGGATAGGAGGTGGAGCATAGTTATCGATACAGCTCAACACCTGCTCCCTGCTGTCAAGCTAATTTTGTTAGATGCTTAATAATATGTAAGTTGATAAATAAATAAAAAAATAAAAACTTTACGCATTCCAGAGCTTCACACTTCCCGCTCAAAGCAACTCCGAGGACAGCGGAGGCCCAGCCGAACAGACGGCCGTCCGCCTCACCATGGAGCGTACCACCCAGACTGAGAGGAGAGTGCCACGCTGGCGCCAGCTACTCTACTGCCTCGCTGGAGACGACCGGTACAGGAGGCAGAGACAGGTTGAGGCTGGTACGTGGGGTTTGATGACTATACACAATTTACTATGTTTATCGATTCCACTGCTCGGACAAAGGTCTCATCGTTGAGGAATGGGCAATTCACCACACGAAATCGCAGGCTTCTGGTCATGAGTTAGTCCGGAAGGTTGCAACGAGACAAGTGATCACGGTAGGTACTTACGTGTATAAAAAGTCGTTACAGATAGTCAGAAGCCCGAAAGTCTGACAACCAGTCTTACCAAGGAGTACTATAATACCCAGTACTAACTGGGTTGTGGAGGTTAGATAGGCAGTTGCTCCATGTTAGATACTGTAGGTATTCAGCTGCATTCGGTAAGACTGGAAGCCGACTCCAACATACTTGGGAAAAGGCTAAGCAGATCCCGTCGGGGCTGCGGATTGTCGAAAGAGATACCGCGGCCTCAGCACAAGGGCGAAGAAGGAACATGGGTGGGTTTTAGTCAGTAGAAGTCTGACACTCCCTTCCGCTCTGCCCAAGAGCAGGGGGGGTTATTTGATGATTTTCCACACACCTTAAAAATAAAATGGCTAAGCAGATGATGAAAAAGTATTATAATTCCCGCGCTGTGCTGATGGCTAAACTCCGTTCCACGGCCCTATTACAGTGTGATAAGTACAGAAAAACATTATTTATTACAGGTATGCGAGGCCACATCAACAGCGTGTCCCACATCGACAGGGCTGCGCGAGTCATGTTCCCGGCGTCCTTCGCTCTGCTCAACCTGTTCTATTGGATGGTCTACGCGTTCTCCAGTGACGACTTCGCATGGAGCGACAACCCTATGAATACACTGTCTCATTAGAGATTTCATTGTGATTTTAGAAAATGTTCAGTATACCTACATAGAGCGGATTTCATCAATTAACTCTTCGTATGCCGAGTATAAAGACACAATTAAAAACCCATTGTGTCTCGCGTGGATCTACGTTCCGAGACACGAAGGGTTAAACTGAACGCAGTCATCACAGTTAGAAACCACGTTTAAGAGCTCGGTTAAGGGACTGCCTCGTTAGTCTAGTGGTTGCAAGCGTGTCTGATGAACATGAGGTTTTGGGTTCGATTCCCTGGCCGGGCAAAGTGATATTGGATTTTTCCATCAGGAATTTTTCAGTAGTAGCCACGAAGTCTGAATTTGTACCGATAAGCTCGTCCATATGGGACTACACTGGAGATGTTGGTGTACCATAAGGTACACCTCTGCCTATGCCTATTCCCTTTCGTTATGGGCATGCTCAGCGCAGTTGAGCTGTTTAATTAATTGTTAAGCTGTTTGTTGTTATTTGTTTATATATGTGCTGCTCTTTTGTGTTGCTGCTGTCCATTAGCGAATAAATACATATTCTATTCTATTCTATTCTACATGTTTGATGCGGGTACATTCAGTCTCATTGGTAAAAGTATGCAAGAAGATACTGCCGAGATCCTAAAATAAATTCGGAAAGGGACAGGAAAATTATGATGATGATCACTTTCGGTCTCATTGGTGAAATTCGCTTTTTGATGGTTAGTTATAGTAACCCTAAGTTTTTTAAACTAAGGTGCCAAAATATATAGATATGATAGGCACATAGGTGTCCAATGTCCATTATAAAAATATTTAACTGTAGTTACTAATTGATTCGTGTTTTTAAGTTCTAGTTATTAGACACCTCGGTATTGAAAATGTACACTTTGATTTTCGTTGTATCAGTGACAAATAAATGGTGCATCAAAAGATAGTGCAGCTTGGTGCAGCTGCTTGCTGCTTAGAGCAAAATAAACGGCGGTTTTTGGGATCCCATCCAACCTAACGTTGAAATCGATTTTTTCTTCTCCAAAATCTATTTATAAGGTTATTTGTTTCTTGCATGTTACCTTTTATTTATGAGTCACTGTAAAATCTGTTCTGAACTTTTCATTTAGCTGATATTTCTTACTGATATTAGATAATCTCACTAGAAATATTAGAACAATCAGTATTTAATTATTCATGTGTCCAAGGTAGAAATAAAAAGATTTAAATGTATTTCACGTGTTTTATTATAGTCAAAAACTAAAGCCATTATAGGGGTACCTATAGTGAATCTTGTCGAAGTCAGAACTCTTGAACACTTTGATCTTACTTATAATAAATACAATGCTTTTACACTTTTTATTACAAAATATAGAAGTTTAAGAAGTATAAAACATTCCTGAGTTTTGCCCTTGGCACAGATTACCAGATTCTACACTCCATGTACTTACGCGCGCTAACTACCTACCGGGCGCCGGTCTACGGTAGCCCATAGCGCAGGCGGGTTGTCAACAGCCGCACGGCGCGTACTTACGCATATTATATTTCGGTCGACTTGATGTTAGTTTTGAAATCCTAAGAAATGGCGTATTATGTGCAGTGGATGTATTATATATATCCGGATATCTATTATAAATGTAGTAAGAAGCATACCTGTCCCGAATTCATTTCTGAATTAAATCATATTCCCGGTTTCAATGAATCGAGAATTTTTATTCATTTTAAAACTTTGAACAAAACGTCGTCGTTCGACGAACAGTTGAAAGTACCCTCAGATTCTTTTTGTAACTATGTAGTTAAATGTCACGAGGCCACATTTATTAAAAACTAGCTGAACCCGCGCATGCGTTGCAATGCTTTTTTTCCTACCTATCTGCCTACTACCCTACCTACTACCCTACCAACTACTCTACCTACCTACTACCCTACCTGCCTACTACCCTACCTACCTACTACCCTACCAACTACTCTACCTACCTACTACCCTACCTACCTACTACCCTACCTACCTACTACCCTACCTACCTACTAACCTACCTACCTACTTTCCTACTACCCTACCTACTACCCTACTTACTACCCTACCTACCTACTACCCTGCCTACCTACCAACCACTTTCTCACCGTATAAACCTTCTCTGGACTTCCACAAATAATTCAAGACCAAAATTAGCCAAATCGATCCAGGCCTTGTTGAGTTATGCGCTTACCAACACATTTTGCGATTCATTTTTATATAATAAGATTTCGAGCAAAACATGAGACAGAAGCCAGGCAGCTCGTTTTGAACTTTTAAAAATATACCATTTAACTCCCCTTGCCCTTGTTTCCCCCAAGATTACTTATTAAAAATTTTTGTTCGATTTGGAATATTCTCTACGTAAAAGTTAACAATCGTGAATTTAAAAAAAAAATCATTAGGTACATCAAAATAAAACACCTCTAAGCAAAATTAACTATTCTGGTACATTAAAAAACTTGTTTTATTAATAGTATACTACAAATCCCTACTAACATCTTTGTCGACAGAGGCAGCCCTGGCAATTCACAATATCTACGCGGCGGCGCGCATCTACAAAGCAAAACTCACTTTACGTTTGTAACGTTAGGGTACATTTTCGTTCGCAGCGTCTATCGACTTGACAGTGTAGGCTATTATAGCGCTAGGCATTGAACATTTTGTATGGAGTGTAGTATCTGGTAATCTGTGCCCCTGGGCCTATTATATTTATTCGGAGGTGAAGGAATACCGTGTATTTTTAGCTATAGGATACTTTTCAGGCGTTATTTATGCAATACCTAAGGCTAATTGCTAAAACGGATTCATCAAAAAATCAATAGCATACACGCGTCGTTAACTGACAACTCTGAACTCTAAAGATAGGTAACATAGTAACATCTTTCGAGACCTGCAAGTTATCCTAGTCACTAAAAAATCACAGAAAATATTCGTTTATTGCCTCGTTGACGATTACAATTTATCACTAGCATCAGTATATTATTTATTATCTACCTACATTCATGTCCTAAAATCAATAGCATAGAAACATCGACTGCCAACATTTAAAACTTTGTGCAAATGTATTTTGTGCGAAAAGTCATATTTCGTCTTTTAAAATATTCAAAAGTATGTGTTGAAAGAACTTCCCTTTATCATAGGTAAACAGTGTGTAGATATAATTATTTGCGCAATATTGTGCCACAATGTTTTATGTCAATGTTCCTGCGTTATTTTGTCAGTCTATTCGTCAACGAGGCCCATTACTCCGACCGCATACATCCTGAATTTCCGCGGTCAGAAACCACAAGCTGCCTATTAATCACACATGTAAAACTGGCTTCACACGACCGCCAATCAAACGCCACGAAAAGTGAGTGTGCAAATATTGCACAAATATTTGAATTTCCAATCACATGACCGCGAAAATAACCATGTATGCAGTAAGAATTAGATACCCGGTAATATTATATTATAATAAATAGTTTTGTCAGCTGCACGAAAATATCTCACAGGGTTAGAAATGTTAGAATACATACAATTTGTTTTTCTCAAAATATCTTGCACACAACAGCAGATTAAAAGAAACAGATAAATTATATTTGTACGATGTAACTTAACATCTTTAGTATAGAGAGAACAATCGATGTCAAATGTTACATTTAAATCTGTCTAGGTATACATAATTATATAACACTTCTCTAACAAATATCACAAATACATAAGTTTATATTATACTCGTCATAATTTTATTGAAAATGTATTAAGAAGAGGTAAATTTCGAAGAGAGCTATTTAGGCTAACTAGTATTCGTGTTGGTCCAACATTCTGTAAATATACTAATTCACTTCGTTGCAAAACTGCCAACCTTTAGTACGCCGTTTAAAAGTAGAAAATAGACATTTTGAAGGCATATAGTTTAAATACATAGTGGAATGTATAGTTTTTTTAAGGCTTTCATCATAAGTATGAAAATTACCTACTACGTCAACATTACATGGCAAATATTGAATTGTATAAATATAGTCAATACATAGTTTTAGAACATTCGCGTGGACAATACGGAGTTATTAGGAAAATAGTTCACTAATAATGCTAGATTCACCGCCAATATTGTCAATCAATATTTATAGCGAAAATCACGTGAAATGGAATTCACCAATTATAGTTTCGCGCTTAAATTATTTCACGTTATGAGCAAACAGTATGTAGGTCCCGTAAGTACTTATTTAAATAGTATACAGGATTTAAAAGGATGGTGCATAAATAGTATTTTGGTACGCCTATTCATAATTATGAACGGAGCGGCGCGTATTCTAATTTAAAACCTACGGTACCGTCGCTCCGACGTTCAAGCTATATTGCTCCTTATTAACATTCTGAAACATTACGTATCGGCGACTTTCGCTTTTCTATCTTTATAAAATAATCTGGTAAATCGATTTCTGCTTATAATGAACGCGAGAGTCATACTAATATTACAGATAATCTGACTATCTACTGTTGATTATCTGAATCTATACAATGCAACGCACTAAGTGCTCAGATTTACGAATTTCTTACCGCAAAAGTGTTATCTTATAATACAAATAATGTTGAAAGATAGTCTTGTTCAGTAATATAATATTAATATTGAATATGTATTGCAACGGACCCTAACTCCTATGGAACCCGATCTATAAAATTGACAAAAGAGTTGTATAACGGTAAGCGATGCGCTACTACATACACAATAAAAACATATCTACTCACTACAAAGTATTAGTACCATTTACTTACATCTAAACACATCGATTCAATTACTATTATATAAATATAAAATTTTATTTGCTAGCCCAAGTGGGTTAATATTTACTTTTATATACAAATATAAATTTATTCTCCGTAATATAAGAAGGTAAATTTGAATATACAAGTCATATAAATGGTGATGATCCAATTTTTAAAATAAAAACACAGCTGCCGTCAATCAAAATAAACGATCTCTTTCCAATCAAGCACGGCTCACGTCAGCGCTATAAAATTCTATAAACTAATACATCATAAAAACTGGACCATTTCCATCGAATTTAGAAGACTAGAACACTGGTCACAGATATTTCGGTATAGGCAAGGAGATTTTAATAGTTTTCGATCACTCATCCAAATTAAATATCCACATACTCGCACACTCTCACAATTCATCCACATAAGCTAAAGTAACAATAAATTAATAGCCTGTGCAACCCCGAGTATTATCTCAAGCTCTTCAGCATCTCACTTACAATTGACTGCACACAATAAATAAGAATTTCATATATTCAATCTCCAATATAAATAATTAAATCACAGATTCTATATTTCATTATGAATATTTTTTTATCTACTTATCTTTTCTACCTAAGACGAGATAAACATTCATGTCATCTTTGCCTTTTACGTACACGCTGCCGCGCTGCTCGAACTCGTAGCGAGCGGATAGCATCGGGATACAAGCCTCGCCCACCTGGATCCTCTTTGGCACGCCCGTAGAGTCCATCCGCGACGCTATGTTCACAGCGTCGCCCCAGATATCGTAGAACAACTTGGTGGTTCCTATGACACCCGCCGTAACATCGCCGAAGTTATACCCGATTCTAAGTATAAAGTCGAATTCGAGCAAGTCTTGGTTGAAGTTATCGACCACTTTCTGCATCTCCAGCGCGAACTCCATCAGCTGGTAGAGATGGTCGTGTGTCGCGCGCGACGAGTGCCGCAGGTCGGGGTTCAGTCCACTAGCTGCCATGAACGTGCTGCCGATAGTCTTAATCTTCTCCACGTGCTGGAACTCCGGCCTCTCTAACAACTCATCAAAGTCCGCTATCAACTCGTTAAGTACCCGCAGGTATTCCTTTCCTTTCAAATACGACTCGTCGTACATTTCATTAAAGTTGACTATACTGGCAAATATAATGGCAACATCTTTGTGATTCTCAGAATATTTGGCCGTATTTTTGAGCTGGTCGGCGACGTGGCGTGGTATAATATTGTGTAGTAACCAGTCGGCCTGGTTCCTCATGTTCTGTACCCTCTGCTTGTCGCGGTTGGCCACCACATTACTATAAAAACTCAATCGGTAACTAATTTCAAACTCGTGGTTCAAGAACCAAACCAGCATCAATAACAACGCAACGTCTAAATAAAGTTCCGTCAAATGTAACTTATGTTGGTGTCTGTCGAAACCTATTGTACCGTTGCTGTTGTTGTAGTCGACCCAGTCAATCATTGAGTTATTTGCGAAGCCATAGTCGGATATATTCTGAGCAAACATTTGTGGGCTTAGCCTTAAATTAATATCAGCATTTTGCAGCAATTGAGTATTAGCTTCGTGACAACCTAGCACGGCAAAAAATAAGAACAAACCAGCATAAAGGGTCACTAGAGTATTTTTTACAAGCCAGTTCATCTGGGTGAAGTTGCAGAAGTGCACTATACTTATACACAACAGGTAAACGTAAAACGACTGTTCACCTCTCAGGATCGTCATTGTGGTATTTTCACAGGAAAAATTGAGGAGCACTGCCAATATTGGTAAACTGATAAGTAAGCCACCGGACAAATGCCACGGGAACCAATTTGATATCTTCCTGAATATTCTCACCGACCTAGAGAAGGACTCCGTGAGTGCCTCATGATTCGTCTTCCATTTCAAGTAATGTCTATAGGAACATAGTGCCATGGCAACAATTTCTATGCACAAGAAAAAGGTAAACCAGCCAATGGACGATTTCCAGTCACTGTATAACGTGAATATCGAAGCCGTGACCGCTAAGAATATAATGGCTGAGACTAGAATGTCTAAAGCGGTGTTAAATCTGGAAGTTGTGAGCGTGGGGGGGAAGTCTTCGCAGTCGTCACTTCTGTGAGCTTTGTCTCTGTAATGTCTTTCTATTTCGGAGGATTTGAAGAAGAGGGTGAATCTATTGAGGGGTGGTTGTACGAAGTAGTTGATACCGGAGCGCGCGTTGTCTTGCACGCAGCGGATGAGTTGCAGGTCGGATTGCTTGCGCAGTTTCTGCAGGGACTGGACTTGTTCGTCGTTGAGCGGCGGAGGCAGGCGACTGCGCCAGTGCTCGTTGAGCGAGGACTGGCTCGACGTGTAGTAGCCGGACACGCGGTGCTGCATCATGTCGGGGTGAGACGTTGCGATGTGGTTTAGGGCGTAGATCTGTAAGTACAAACCAAATCATTTTAAAATTATTACGACTAATGCCGCAGCTTGCAAAGTAAGCAAGGTAAAGTGGTGGGTTGGTCACGTTTGTTCAGGACCAATGGCGTAAACGAGTGGAGGCGGTGTATCGGCAAGCGGTGTGGGCCGTCGGCCAGGTCGGTAGACCGACGACGTTACAAAGCTCGCTGGGACGTAGATGAGGAAGGCGGAGAACAGTGTTGAGGCGCAGCTTGTGGAGGCCAAGGTGCAATCGTGGCCTACGATAGACTGGGCTAATTCATCATCTGCGTAGCCTTTTCTCCACTATTTTGGGCTTCAGGCCACTGACTCGCTATAACGACTGCCGAGACCAACGTTTCGACGTGCTTTACGAGGGACGGGGGAAACTCGGTGAGTAATGGTTGGTCAGTCATAACCACAGACCCACTTAGGCAAGCTCGTCTTAAGCTGAAGATCGGCACGAACAGCTATTAGGTATAAGGTTATAAGTAGGCTGTGTTAACTGGCGCGCCAATGCGCCGCATCAGAGGACTGTGAGCGTGCTCACGTTATAGATGTGGGACCTGCGGCCCTACTATGACGTCTTAAAACTTAAAAAAAAAACCGACTTAAAAAAAAACACTAAAGAGTGAAAATAAACTTTAGAAGAAAAATCAGTTTCTGAAGTCGGTGACTTTTGTTTGTTTGATTTCATTTTTTTGCCACCGACTTCAGAAACTGATTTTTCTTCTTAAGTTTATTTTTCACTTTTTCGTGTTTTTTTTTGAAGTCGGATTTATTTTTTGTTAAAAAGTTTTTATTTTTCACTTTTTACCCGACTACGGCGAAGCCAAAAGGAAGGGTAATGATTTTGGCAGTCTATGTATGTATGTATGTTCCACCGTAGCGCCTAAACTACTGAACGGATTTTAATAAACAAGGTTTCAATAGATTCGTAAGAATAGCCCGGGTGACATAGGCTATATAAATTTTATAAATTCTTTTTATGACGGAATTTAAATGTCAAAAACTTACCTCAAAAAATATTAAATTGAGGTAATCATAGCAAGTTTGGTATCAAATGAAAGGTCTTGGCGAGCACATTACAAATATGTATTATATTATAGTTTAAGTACACTCAAAAATAAAATTCAAATTAAAAAATTAAGTTCAAAAATCTAAAACCCGACTACTAACAAAATTGCGGTCTTAAAAGTAGAAAACAAGAAAATAATTCTTGTCTGATATTCATCGTAGTCGCATGCCACTGATACCTGATGCTCATTAATGGCGTTCTCATTGATACAGAAGTCAGCTGCTAATTGCCATTCGCAAGGTGGCATGCGACTACGAAGAATATCAGACAAGAATTATTTTCTTGTTTTCTACTTTTAAGACCGCAATTTTGTCAGTAGTCGGGTTTTAGATTTTTGAACTTAATTTTTTTTTTTGAAGTCGGTTAAAAACAGTTCTTATTTAGTGTGGAAACGTGACAGAACTATACGGGTGTCTAGCGCCATCTCTTTTTCTCACTGGAATAAGAACTCTTTTAAGACGTCATGGTAGCCTAGGCCTCCTGACCTGTCGCTGCCAACCAGGCTTTATTTTTTATTTTTTTTCTCTGTATTTCATTCTTTACGTTTTTATCGGATTCATCTTGTTTTTAGACGTTATGGGTGTTCATGGTTTTCGGGGTCGCTGATAACGAAAATAAGGACAAATCATAATTCAAGATGGCGCCAATGAAATTTTTTCGTTTTTTACATTGTTGTAATTTTCGTGGTTTTTGGGGTCGCTGATAACGAAAATAAATTCTAAAAAAAGTAAAAGGGTTACGAAACAAAAATTACAATTCACACCGGTGTGGTTTTAGTCAGTATCTCACTAACAGACTACCAATGAGGATTTCGCAACAAAAAAAAAGGGTTTTCACTCCTCTTGCTCAAAAAGAACGTCATAATAGCATACCAGAGCGGGCCTAAAATTGCATATATTGCCCTAGGGCTAAAAGTAAATCTCGTTCGACAACTTGTTCAGCCAGCTGGTGCGTGATGTATTTTCAAGTAAAAAAAATGTTTTATTTTAAAAAATGGAACTAAACGCGCTGAATGCCGAACTCTTTGGTAGAATGTGTGCGTCGCATTGCAGCTCCAGAAGAAATAAAAAAAGGCATTGGCGCGAAATTTTTGGAATAGGTAGGGTAGTAGGTAGGGTAGTAGGTAGGGTAGTAGGTAGGGTAGTAGGTAGGGAAGTAGGTAGGGTAGTAGGTAGGGTAGTAGGTAGGGTAGTACGTAGGGTAGTACGTAGGGTAGTACGTAGGGTAGTACGTAGGGTAGTACGTAGGGTAGTACGTAGGGTAGTACGTAGGGTAGTAGGTAGGGTAGTAGATAGGTAGGTAGGAAAAACGCATTGCAACGCATGCGCGGGTTCAGCTAGTTTTTAATAAAATAAACTCATATTGAACATGGTTATTTTATTTTCTCTCAATCGTAGTGAAAAGTATAGTGTAACACACGGCGCTAAAATCCCATTAAAACTCGGTTCCTATTTACTACCTCGCTAAAGCTCGGTAGTAAAACTACCTCGTATATAATGGGTCATTTTAGGCCCTTGTATTACAATGTACTATTATATTAGCTGTAGTCAGCTTGAGTTATCGAGGTAATTCCCCGGGCGATATAATACCTAATGCGCAGACGCATTGGTCAGTGATAGCGCACGTTGACGCAAAGTGCAAACGCAAGTGAAAGGCGTCAATATAATTAAAGTTATGACAATGACGCAAGCGTCAAAGGAAAACTCAAAGTGTAAGTTGAATCATATGGAAGTAATAATAGTTAATTAATGTATCGTAAAATATCGTCTGTTTCATGGTAATAGGATTTCCCAATTATAACATCGAGTCATGGTGCTAGAAATAAAACAGCAATGAATGACAGTGATATAAATAAAAAAGGATGATTCACGCGCTGATTTTCGCACAACGTACCTACCTACTTTTTTCCTTAATAAATATGTGCAGATACGAACACCAACATGTTTTTACCCGTAGCACTTTTAAAAGTGATTTCTTCGACTGCATTGATTATAATTTCATGATGTTACGAACACAGTATTTTGAACCGCAAACTATTCTAAAATAGACCATTTCTCTAAGTTGAAATCGATATTTCACGTGAATCCATTTTGAATTTCGTCAGGTGTATACCTCGTGACTGCAAATGCGTAACCACTAGTGCGGACCTATGGTAAGGCGATTGAGCTCTGTTTGGATGAAAATAGCAAAAACGAAATTTTCTCAAATAATAGATAGCTAGATCGTTTTTTATATCTGTATTTTACATGGAGCGACTGCCTATCTACCAACCCGCACTGGGTCTGCGTGGGGGTTTGTATTATAGCCCATCCCTCTCCTATAGAGGAGGCCTGAGTCCCGGCAGTGGGAACATTATAGGCTAGGATGTCTGCCTTTGTGACCTCCTCAACCTTGTTAATACTATAAATACGATACCTTATGGTAATACTGATTGTCAGCCTTACAGGCCACTGACTACCTGTAATGACTGCCAAAGATCTAACATATGGATATGGCAGCCATGACCAACAGCTTAACGTGCTTTCCGAGGCTCGGAGGAAACTCTGTATGTAATGGGCGGTCACCCATCCACATACCAACCTAGGCAAGCACTGCTTAACATAAATATCGACTAGAGTGGCTGTTCTTATTAAGGGTAAACAAGCCAACGGCACGAACTAGTTGGTGGGCGGGGCTAAAATGCATGCTATTTCATCCGACATCACGAGCGAAATGCATAGAGCGAAAGAGACACAACTAAAACGGGCGCACGAAATTTTCTATGCAGACCTTTGGTATATTTGGTTTCATGAAAAATCTATTGAATGTATCTGTTCAAAATCAAATTATTTAATTTTTTTAATAACTAATCTATGTCTGTATGGTTTCCTTTTTTCTTTTTCATACTATATACGTTACTTATTTACGCCCAAAGATGAGTTAAAATCAGTGCTAAAATATGAAAGTTTTGACGTTCATAACTTCCAAATCAATATTTTTTATCCAATTCTGCTTCCATACAGACCTAGGATAAGACCAGTAGATACAATTTTTAATTTTGAACCTACACCGTCAAACAGAGGAGTAATCACCTTCATAAGTTTGTATGGAAGAATGACTGGCTTGTTCAACCTTAAGCCTCGAGCTCCTATCCTATCCAATATATCTGATAATAGCTATAGTAAATATAATTAACGCCGAATTTTCCTCAAGATAGGTAATCAACATTATTTTCGTCACTCTCTCGACACTACAAATTCCCCTGACACATAGAAATGTGACATTTGCTGTGTTTGTCTGTTAGTGACGTCACCAGCACCCACTGGGACAACGTAAGTGATTTGTAACCTGACTCCTATTCAATGGAAATGTGGGTGTAGCATCTAACTATTCTATTTTAGTAGCTAACAGCCGTATTTCATGTTACCAATGAAATAGGCACACGAAATTTCAGACATATTACGATGAAGAAAAAATATGAACTCAAAATTCTATGTTTTCACACCAACAAAATATATCTAAACAACAAACAGCACGGTCACGCAGTTTTAAACCTTAATCACTGCACATCAAGCTGAAAGCGAGTACAAATTACGATGCAATGGCATGACGGGCATGCTTTATGACTGCAGCACACTGCTCTAGGAGCGTGTGTTTATAATTTATTAAAAGCATGTTTACGATGCGTTAACATTTCGTGAAAAATCCGGGCTTTAACTCAAATCTGCGTCAAGTTTATTTATATATAATAAGTTGATATACCTACATGCATCATATACACATGCAGGATTAATTTAGCATGTTTTACTTACGTTATAAGTAAAAATAGGAACATCAAAGTTGACCTGTTGCTGTATGCTGGAGCGTCGGCTTGTGCTTCTGATGCCGGAGTCCTTGCGGCTGTTCACTGAGGGACACAGGCTGATGACGTCATCGGGGGGTCGCGACGTCTGCGGCGAGGGGAGGGGCAGGTTCAGTCTTCGGTCCTTGGGACGAATCAACTCGTCCTGGGTCGTGATCGTCGAACTGCGAGCACGACAAACTGGCACCTACAATGTATTAAGAAAAAAAAATGTGAGAAAGGAAAAACAGAAAAAAACTGCCCAAGTGCAAGTCGAACTTGCACATGAAGACTTCCACTGTAGTAGGTATTGAGAGATTTTCCATGTTATTTTAGCACCATAGACTTCTTATAGGTTTTCCTGTAATCTATCAGTGTTGAACTAATTTCTGTATTGTTTTCAAAGTTTTAGGCTCAGTAGTTTCGGAGATAAGGGGGGGGGGAATGGTTGGACAGACAGACAGTCACACGAGTGATCCTATAAGGATTCTGTTTCTTCTTTTTGAGGTACGGAACCCTAATTAATGAATGTGAAAAGAATTGAGTAGACGGAATTACAAAGAACTAATGTGTATAAAATCTGTAAAATACCATATTTCAGGCATTTATATGAATCTATTTATGTGTAACAACATTCTAACAATGTTTATCAGAAAATAGGTTGCTATGCTATTTATTAAGTTCTCGTTACCAGCTAACACGTGTTAAATGTATGTGTACACAAGTTTTCTCGCTTGTGTTGTATACTTGTATGGGTGATAAATAATTCGTACACGGTGCGAAATGCGCGATCATACTAAACAAACACTGCAAATAAAAAGTTCATAGAACTGATTTGAAGCAGATTTTTAGAATTTTGAACCTGTTTTTGTAAAACCCGTAAAAAAAAATCGAAATACCTACTCTCACTACTGCGTAGGTAGGTATAGTTAATAATAAAGTTCGTGGCCATACAATGACAAAGTAAGAAACTAAATGCCGCTATAATTATGTAATCTTAGATAATAATTGCAATCACTCGGAGTTTTCCGCGACCCGCGGTCACGAGGAAACTAATTTAAATGATAAACATAATATAAGTAGATACTGAAAGTTACATGTCCTACCAACGCATTGCAGGCTGCGACTAGGTACTGTTTAAAATAACAGATTTTTTGGAGATACTTACCTAATTAAAAAAGTTGTATAATTTTTTTGTTTTTTTTCGTCTGTTTGTCTCTCTGCCTGTTTGTTCCGGTTTATCTCCGAAACGGCTGGACCGATTTTGACGGGATTTTAACAAGGACATAGGTGACTTTGAAGTGGTTTACGTTAAGTATTTATATTTCAGAAAAGGATTAGAGCTCTATGCAAAAAAAAAATTTAACCCTAACGTTTTTATAATACTTCATTGGAAAGCGGACGAAGGTCGCGGGAAACAGCTAATTAATATGTGCACTCCAATCTCGAACACAAATCACATCTATTATAGGACCAACGGACAACAACAACAACAACAACAACATAATAATTATTAAGTACAAATGAATTACGCAAACGCCTCTATCTCTTACGACTCACACGACTCACATTGCTCAGAGTCAAGGGCGAGGTTATAAAGTTTATGTTTCGTAACCAAAACTTTTGATAATCTCGCAAAGATATAATAAACCCGAAAGATAAGATGCTATAAAAACAAACATCATGATAGTTCAAATATAATTCTATTAATATTTTCTAGCAGAGCGGAGCACACTTAACTCGCGACCTTCGAATGCTGATCTTCTTAAAACGCTTCTTATCAGAATCTGTATTATCAAGTGTTTTGACTTGCGAGGCTTGGACGTGCCCCGATGGCCCGTGTCGTTGCAGTCGGTACTTAGCAATATTTAAAGATCCGTGACTTAAAACAACTCAACACATAAATACCTTTTACTTAGTCTCGGCGATTATTTGTGTCCATTTCTAACAATGATGCATGCTATTTTCTGCTGGATGATATTTGGAAATAAATAGGTAACTTATATTTACCTCAATATTGTTCGATCTTCCATATTGAGACCGGTAGCTGCTACTTCTGGCGAAAGGCGACATGTTACTTCTTGACTGACTCAAGTACGATCGTATGTCGATGATTTCTCTCTCAAAGGATGCCATGTCGTGACAAAGCGGTGGTAAGTTCAGCTTGATGGTACTCTGCGCGGGCCTACTCTTATTGTCTTGAGATTCTATCACTATAGGCACTTGCTGGTAACCATTACTGGACTGCATACCAGACCCCACGTCTCCTCTCTCCAAGAAATGGATCGACTTGTCAGTCAACTCTTGCTTTTTTATTTCATGAAGCGGCGTATCCGAATGTTTTCGTAAAAATCTAGGCACTTTCCAATTTTTCAATTTGGTGGTGTACTTGCCATAGCTCCCTAAAATAATATGGTTTGTTATTTATTAGAATATCAGAAGCATAAATATAAACTGAGCTACCTACCCGTTAGGTACTTTAATACACATGCACAACATTGTATGAGCGTCCAATAGCTAATTACCTAAGCACATTGTTTCCGAGCGCGACACGAATTGTTTTTTTAGTCTAGAAAAACATCCTCCAAAATGGTAGTTTGTACTCAAAAATCGATGTCAACCTAAATAAATAAGAAACGGAAATACCAAGAGATTTTGTTGCCAGACATCATGAAGATACAATAAAAGATAATCGCAATGCTGAAATCAATTGAGGTTTCAATTTCAGACGTATCTTTTGTTATTTCTAGCAATATATGTTGAAGTCGGTCGGTAACATTAACATCGTTCTCGTTAAATTGCTACTATTTCTGTTTGCAATGAAAGCAGGAGACTATAAAATCGAATTTCACTACATGTTTACAGTTTATTTGCCCGATATTACTGGCAGCCAATGTTGATACGAAATGCGTACTGTCGATTTATTCTGAACATGCGAACGAAGCATTCAATGTTTTTTAGAACTGAACTTAGGCTCATATCAGAGAGAATGACTAACACAAATCATCCCACTCATGTCGTGATCTGTGTGACAAAGAGCATCACCTTCACGTAATGAAGTCACTCTATATCTTATCAGCTTGCGCCTTATTCTTGAGATAAATAACACTTTTCTTCGGCTCAATTCATAATATTACACTGGACACAAGTAAAAATACGAACAGATATTAAATTCATTTGAAATAATTATGAGCACAACAGGTAATTTCAGATCGTTGATGTTATGTTGATGTTATCATTACAAGCAAAAATTCGCAATGTGCGTGACAGCCATTTTATAGCTTCGTTTCTAATTAGCGGCGTAACTCCCTGCGATGATCAAATCCGCCAAAATCGTTGACGTTCCAACCTAAGATGTAGCTTTTGAAACTGGAAATAAAAAACTCACCTACAGAAGTGGGACTCTTTGAAGAGCTGTCAGTTGTTTCAGGAAATCCCTTGGTCTTTTCGTCCAGCTCAGTGTCCGAATCCAATATACTGGGTAGTGAACTAGCTTTGGTTCGGAAATGGAATGCACTTGGAGAAAGGAAATTTTTGAAATTGGAATCATTTCTGGATCCTAATCTGTCATCGCCTCTGGGTGACGTCGGTTGTGGGGAGTGATTACAGGAAAGGACGGACTGAGGGGAAGCTGCGGGGGATATAATCAGGCGTAAATTGATAGGATTGGAAGGAGTCAGACAGTTGTCATAGGCATAGGGGCAGTACAGCTGGCGGCCTTCGATAAAATAGGTTTTATGACCTAAACAAATAGAATTGGTTTTAGAATCGTCCACAATACAAATGACCATGCAATCGTAAATCTATATAAAAATCCACTCACCAAACACGTCATCGCCCTCTTCTAAGATATAGGAACCTCCAAGAAATTTAGCAGTCTCTTCTGATATGTGGACGCGACCTGGCTTCCCAGTGGATTCCATCTTATTGGCGAAAGTGACGTCATTACTCCAGACATCGAATTTAAATCGGCGAGTGCCCACAATACCACACAGGACTGTGCCGGTGTGAACCCCTACCCTCATATTTATTCCCTCGCCGCGCACTCTATCGAATTCCTTTATAGCGTCTATCATTCCTGAAATATTTATTGAATTAATGTCGGCATGGTATTCGTACATGGCGGAAGCGAAATTTTCTGAGGCTTAATTTAAACATCGATCACAAATCGATCATGTTTAGATATTTTATATTGGGCTTATATCCGTCTTAGCAAGAAAGATGGCTTTGGAATCGAGTCTTGTTTGCATTTGACGAAGGGGCTCTTTACCCAAAATTGATTTATTTATCGACTCGATAGTTGAAATAAAATTCTGTTTAGGATAATACGTACCCAGTCCCATTTCTACACAGCACGTAGCATGATCAGGCCTGGGCTCCGGACAGCCAGATACGCAATAATAACAATCACCCAAAGTAGAAATTTTCTCACAGCCATGATTTTGGCATAACTCATCAAACTTCTCAAATAGGTCATTTAATATATTTACTAATTCTTCAGCACCCTTGTTACTTGACATCTTGGTAAAGCCGACAATATCAGCAAATAGTATACTGACATTGTCCATAGAGCTCATGTTGAAAGGCCTGAACAACGACTTGATATCTGACGTGCCAGGGTGCGAGTGTCTTGGTTTGAGCGGATTGTGTGTCTTTAAACTAGCCTCCGTGTCAAGTACTTGTTCCTCCAACAACCAGCTCGCCACTTTAGGCGGCATCACAGAATGAATCATCTTCTCTTTTAGCTGCTTCTCCATTTCCAGCTGCTTTCTTACTAATAGACTCTGACCTACTTTCATAAACGTGCCGCGCATTCTCACAAAGGTCATTAGGTATATGTGTACACCAATTATGTGGACACAAAGCTGCAGTAAAATTCTCACAAACATTCCAGGGCACTGCCATTCTTGCTCTGACAAATGTAACACAATATTCAGTACTTCAAACACTATTGAATACAAAATTCCAATGATAACACAGGCATACAGTGGTAATGGTGTTAGTGTGTATATAATCAGCAATATTTCAATGCACATGGTGAAGTGTCCGGACTGACTGATGTCGGCAGCCTGTGAGAATGCTGTGTCTAACCGTGTGGTGAGTGTCACCAGTGACAGGCTGAGTGTACACAGAGCGAGTGCCATGACCAGGGAGAGCTTGAAGGTGTACACTTTATAGATATTCGTAAATGTTACAAATAGCATAACAGATGTTATCAAGAGGACGCCAGCAAATATAGAACACAAAAATGGCCACTTTACTGTTATGCCATTCAAACCAAGGGCCACAAAGTAGACAAACCATGATATAGAAAATATCAAAATGTATAAAAGTGCAAATCTGAAAAAATAAAAAACATCAAATATGTTAGGTAATGATAAAGTTGTGACATCAAGCAATTTATCAGTTTACTGACAAACATGCATGAATGTTACACACTCATAAGTGGATCAAATCTTGGAGAGCACTTACCTAAATCTTAGTCTTATTTGTCTAAAGGAACTACTTCTGTATTGGCCTTCTAGTATCTCTGAATCAAATCGAGGGTTCCACCAGGTTCCAGTTGCAGCCCTCTCAAAGGCGATGGGTATGGTGAGGCCACAGCAGTTGGTGGTGGGGTTGTTACGTGCCAGATAAGCCTGCACATGCGGAGCCAGTCTAATCTGAGCATCTTCTCCTTCAGAGCAGTCAGCATCGTGTTTGCTATCAAACTGTTGCGACCCATCACTGCAGCTGACACACCCAGTTGGAGCATTCATTTTTTTACAAAATATTTCATGTTATCCATTGTTAAACCACAGCAACAGTTCTGGCCATATTTGAATCTGATTAAGAAAACAAACTATTGTAATGCATATTATAGCAAATCTTATTCATATCACAATTCTTTGTTTTATTTCAAAGCCTGTTTTTGTATTTATAACACTGTGTATTATTTATTTATTACATTCACATCTGATAAATAACAAGATAAAGTTTTATATGAGAATAAAACTATATCCTTTATAAACAAAATGAATCAGCTGTTCAAAATAACTCAACATTTCAAAATATGCATTCCATAAAATTAAGACACATTATAGGAGAAACTAAAAGAAGATACTTGAATGCAAGGACTTACAAGTTAACAGCATTTTTCTGACAATCTTTTATCTTAGAGGAGAAAAATTTATGGCATTTTCAAAGAGTACTGTATTCTGAGCTACTAAGATCAAGATAACATCAGTGTTTGACTAGCCTCAAGTGGATTGAGTTACACAAAGATGGTATTGAGTGACAGAATCAAATAATATCAATTCAGAGATGGCTTGTAAGTTTGTACATTACTGCTTTTTATTTTTAAAACATATCTATATATATGTTTTCGACTTGTCATTCAAAAAGATGACCAAATTATTCATATACAAATAATATTCTTAGGTAACAAATATCTAAAACAACCATTATTTTTGATGAAAAGCTAAGAATGTAAATAAATAAAATTAATTTATTATCCTTAGTAGGTAAAACACAGGATGTGCCAGCATTTAGAGGATGTACTTATTTTTTATTTTACAGAATACAACAAACTCATATTTAATTTATCATACATTTCAGTGATTACAAGTGAAGGCTTGAACAAGTTACAGCAATCTAACTCTTAAAGCTTCTTCATTAGCACCATTTACATCCTACATAAGATCAATACTTACATTCTTAATATTACTATAAAGTTTTGCAAAAATCTAACATAATTTTTAGTCAAAATATAAATATTTTACTTACCAAATCATTCTCACTTGAAATTCTTGACGTTTATTGATCAAGGTTATTACAGATCAATTTTAAGTGAATTATATTAAACCCGATTTTGAAAATAATAACTTGCTCACTTTTATTTCATGAAAGAACTAGTTTATCATAATTTATCGCAAAAACCTAAATCAAGATTAAAAAAATCACAAAAAGACACACAATCCACACAATACTTTACGCTTTAGAGATGTTCGCATGACATGAACTATGAAGTGTCGTAAGAACTCAGCTGAAGTAAATCGATGACAGTTTACCATATGATGTACGCATAGTCGATTTCTGAAATGAATATTCTTCTCGATAGTGCTGTAACTGATGTTCTCAGATTTTATTTCATAAAATGTCTAGCTGTTGCCCTCGACCCTCTTGATTTAAAAAAAAATCCTTAACTAAATAGGATTTTGGATTTTGAAAATAAATATTAATAATTTCATGGGCTATAATTTTTAATATTGCATGAAACCCAAAACCTTTTTCTTTAATTAAAGTGGCTTAACTTACATCTTATAACTACCTATCTCTCTGTTTCGGAGATTAGCCGGAACAAACAGACAGACGACAAAATTTTTAATAAACACGTAAACTCCTATAGAAGTTCCTATAAATTATACTGTCAGGCATTGATTTATCAGGTATGTAATTAATATCAGGCCTAAAACTGCGGTAAGCGGGCACACGCGCGGTTTCAAACAAAAGTGCTCAGGCGCGGGAATCTGCGCGTGGCCCGCCAGCAGCTGTAATTTGCACGGTCTTGTCGTCGTTTTGCTACGTAATAAAAACGACTTTACATGCGCACCGTTAAAATTGAACTAGCGACACGACACTGCGTAAATAACATAATCCGGTCGGTCTCCGCATGGCGCATACGCATGACGGGGACCGTCGCAGATACCCGCTTAACGCAGTTTCAGGCCTCATAATAATATACCCAGACACTAGGTACAGTTTTATTTATTTGTTTAGATAATTCATGACAAATAATAGACTACTGGCCCGTGTTGAAAAAATTATGGGTCATGTGAACCACCAGGTGACCTATCTAGAACGATATAGGAGCATAAAATAATAAGATTCAGCACTATGCCGTCACTTGTAAGCTGTCCAACCGAGTGCAGGTGAGAATTCAAAAGTACAGGTAGACTGGGTACATTTTGGTCATATATTTTTGTACGGCATTCTTACCATCGATAGATCCATGAAAAATAATAAGAAAACGCGTAGTGCCGTAAAAAAATGTTGGGCCACAAAGTCGGAATTTTTATTTTATTTTCCGACAATTTCCAGGGTAAATTTGGTCATTTGATTTTGTACGGCATCAGTTTCATACTATTTCAATACTGCTTCTAATCCATTATTCCGCAACGCCGTACAAAAATCATGCGACAAGGGGAAATAATCGAGGGTTGTAACCCCCTCTCTTTCCGCTGGTCCAGGGGGTGATTTGAAAAAGTACGGCTTCGGTTCCAAAACATTATCTAGCACTCAAAAGTACTATTAAAAATAATGCCGTCAAAAAATTATTGTTCATTTTAAATGTATATCAATAATTATCTTAATTTCATCGTATCCTTGATTTTTAAAGCTGTAAAGTCATTTGATCCTGTTCGGGAACTTTTTTTTAACATGATATTGTAAAATACAATTGTTATATAGTATTGTCGTTCAAAAGAAACTGTTCAAAAAAAAGTTATAGAGAAATACAAAAAATTAAATTTTGCAAATTATTGCAAAAGTTTAAATATCATAGATTAATGAAATATAGCAGTTTTCTAAATTTTATCCCTTGTTTTAAATATTATTAACATAAATAAATTAGGAAAAAATGATGCCGTACATTTTAATGCAGACCATTATCTTTTAGGCTGATGAAAATGACGCTACCATTTTAAGGTTGCACAAGCCAGTCATTCTTCCATACAAACGTAGTATGGTGATTACTCCTGATATTATCAATCTGATACAGTACGGCATTAGCATATTTTTGAAGAGAACAATTGATAATATGATAAAATCACTATGACGTCTAACTGAACTGAAACGGTGTGTATATTATATCCAAGAATTGAAACTGCCAATCCCAGTATCAACCGTTTTGTATACTTTTTGGTTTAATATATACCTCAAACATTATTGATACGTATATATAATTGTTTTTTTTTGTTTTTTTTTTATGATATTTTTAGTCGGTAATACGTTAAGATAAAACGTACATTTTGTGATGACAGTGGATAACTTAAAGTGTCTATCAAATAACTGTCAAATGGTGAGTTTTTAAGAAAAGAATGTACCAAACAACCAATTTACAGTTAATCTATGGACATTTATGATAGCCACTGACATTAAAAAGATACGCAATAGCCCTACTGCACATACCTAGTTACTAACTGATGTAAATCAATAAGTTAAGTCAACGCTAAAATAAGATTTGTAAAAATATGTTTTGTTGCTTATAAAGAAAAAAAAATGCTAATACCGGACTCCCAGGTGTCGCCACGATTGCACCTTTACTAGACGGTGCGGCGCGCGGCGACTTGTAGGAAATTCAATTTTACAGCTCCCACATAAGATTTACTTTCAAAACAATTACTGATCTACCTAGGGATTGAAATGAGCTACACGACTAAGAGAAGTCTTAAAATAATTAACAAGGAACAGTTGACGTCAACTGTTCCTTGTTAATTATTTTAAGACTTACAGACTTATAGTTGCCTCAACCGAAAATGTGCGAGTACTTCTCAAAAATATGTTGTATTTTGGAATTATCAGTGACAACATGTCTATATTTTGGTATAAATCGATAGTATACAAACCCATATTTAACATAGTTTCTAACTAGGAACCTAGAATCACGAAAAGAGTATGAAAATTAGTACAAATAAACTATCCAAATGCCGTATAAAAAAATATCGTGATGAATTTCACCTTACATTTCGTTATAAGGATTTTTCTTTTTCATTTTTTCATTTTCAGTTTTTTTCCCCTTTGGACCAACGAAAATGTACGGCATATGAAAAAATATTATCTATGCATAAAATACTTTCAAAATAAATTAATTTTATGTTGTGTCAAATCACCCCCTGGACCAGCGGAAAGAGAGGGGGTTACAACCCTCGATTATTTCCCCTTGTCGCATGATTTTTGTACGGCGTTGCGGAATAATGGATTAGAAGCAGTATTGAAATAGTATGAAACTGATGCCGTACAAAATCAAATGACCAAATTTACCCTGGAAATTGTCGGAAAATAAAATAAAAATTCCGACTTTGTGGCCCAACATTTTTTTACGGCACTACGCGTTTTCTTATTATTTTTCATGGATCTATCGATGGTAAGAATGCCGTACAAAAATATATGACCAAAATGTACCCAGTCTACCTGTACTTTTGAATTCTCACCTGCACTCGGTTGGACAGCTTACAAGTGACGGCATAGTGCTGAATCTTATTATTTTATGCTCCTATATCGTTCTAGATAGGTCACCTGGTGGTTCACATGACCCATAATTTTTTCAACACGGGCCAGTAGTCTATAAGTGGAACCCAACCCAACTCAAATCTCGATAATTCGAAATAGGTATTCAAATCTTTAAGTAATCAGGCACTGGAACAGCAATATTAGACCTCTTAAAAATATCTACCATAGCCCATAACAGCGCCGCATACAGAAGGGTGTTAAACAGGATGACCTGCTCTCTCCGAAGTTATTTTGCACTCTTGAAGAGATATTTAGAACGCTAGCAGCCTCTTGGACAGGCAAAGGCAATGAACCTGCGATTTGCCGATGACATAGTCCATTTTGCCCCCCAAGGCCTGGAACTACAGAGACAATCATCTAAGAACTGAGCAGCATTAGGGTGTGACTTATGATGAATCGGTCTAAAACTAAGCATGAGACCTATAGCTCTAAGCTTAGGGTCAGGGCAGATAATAATTATGTCGTTGAATACTGGGGCCAGTCAGTATCTTTTGACATGTGCTTTCTGCCCATCTTTAACCTTCGGTGCTCAGACGGACTCAGACCTGTTAGTCACCACTCACCGATACTCAGAAGTTGCTTTGGAATACGCCAAATAGCAATGGAATGTGGCATTCTGGGTGTCAAAACACAAGACAGAGTTCGAAACACCACGCTGCGTGTCAAAACGAGCAAAGTGTATGTTGGCAAGGAGGCTGCTAGTGCTAGGCTAAAATGGGATCACATCATTGTGCGGGTCACGTCGGTTGCAAGCACGATAACCGCTGGGCAAGTCTTCAGTTCTCCACATGATGGTTGCCGGAAGACGGACGACGCCGCAGTGGCCGGCCCAGAAAGAGGTGGCGAGACGATCTGTGGGGTTACCATGACGTACATGAGCTCTTTCAGGGCCTCTTTAAACCAGCTCTCGCGGTACAGTGCGATCAAATTATCTTGGCAGCTCTGAACATAGGCTTTGCGAAATTTTACGCATGTAAACTTGGGAATAAAACTGTTATTGCCAGATAAACCAATACTTAAACGATCAGAAAATAAGTATCTAATTTAAACAGTGAGAAATACAAATAAAATAAATATACCTACATTCGTTGTAACAAAATGACCTGCACGAAGTTCGGAGCTGCCAAGATAATTTGATCGCACTGTACGTGTCCTGCATAGCTATTCACAAACAATCGGATCAAAACCGAATCGAACATATCGTATGTGTATCTCGCTCACTTTCATAATGCCAAAAAAAGATAGACATGACAAGACTTGTTGGAAACGAAGCCGAATCGAAGCGTTGTGAATAAGGGGCCTGGTGGCCTACCCTCCATGACTTCTTAAAAAAGAGCTCATAGTTAAGGAATGAGGAGGAATAAAAAAATGTTATTATAGGTACACACGGCTACACATCAAGCTATACAAAACCAGTATAATCTGATCGTGCATTGTGCGAAAAGATCTAGTAAAGTGAGGCCAAGATTAACTGGTTTTGTATAGCTTGATGTGTAGCCGTGTGTACTATCCTATGACACTGAGCTATGTAGCTTACCATTAGTGAAAGAATTGAATCAGTAATTCAATAAAAATTGCCGCCTTTTTATTTTTTTGGTGGGTGGAAAATCATTAAAATCATAATCATCCCGCTCTTGGGTAGAGCGAAAGGGAGTGTCAGACTTCTACTGACTAAAAACCACCCGTGTTCCTTCTTAGCCCTTTATGTCGAGGGACGGGACGGGACCCGCAGCCCCGACGGGGAAAATTTATTGCCGCCTACATTTTAACTTACAAATGTTATATTATAGACTATTTACTTTTTATTAGATATTGTTAAAATTCTGTAAACTACATAAGTATTTTGTTTGTATAATAATGAACAGTACAAAATTAGATTAGGAATAGGAACAAAAACATAATTATTATTTTCAACATGTTAAATTTTTATATTAATGAAAAATAGTTTACAAAAAATATTATTTTCTTCATAACCCATTATAACTACATTATAATGTTATGACAGTAATCACTAAAATAATTAGTACTAATTTATTGAATCATTTATCATCATGATTTCCACATTATTTGTATTTTTAATATGAAACCAGTTGTATATTAATGAATTGACAATAGTAATGCAAGATATTAGACATGAAGCTTTAAATACAAAAAATAGTAAAAAAGCGATACAATTAAGAAAAATGCAAACTCATTTGAGACTGTATAAACTTAATACCTAATACATTTATTTGGTAACTACAATGAAATATTGTCAGCATACAACCATTTAAAGATCAACAATGGTGTGTATAATAAATTTTATTTTAAATTATCACAATTACATTTTATTAATTAACTTACAATAAAAGGAAGACCTTTTCACTTGAAAAAAAATTTCATGCTACTAAAGAAGCTTGTTAACATCAATTTTAATTTATTATTAAATGTAAGGCACATTTCGAGCACCAACAATATCATTTATTGTCATTTTCACACCAAATCTGCAGCAATATCTGCAATATCATACTATTTCTTGAAGATAACAATATCTGACAAATGTAAATAGCTATGCAATACACCTTTTAACATGATTGAATAATTATAACAATCTAAATTATTATTGCCAATAACTCCATAGAACATCTAACATTCAGAGACACAACTTCAAGAAAAGTTGTGCTTTTAAAACAGTATAAAACCACTGCCCACTCTGATTTTATCACATAATAAATATATAATATCTCTTTGCAATATCATTTAGTAGGAATTCCCAACACTTATTTTAAATTAATTTTAGGTTATTATCTAGTCATTATACATTCCATCCAGCAAAAAATCCATTCTTTTGTAATGCCTGTTCTTCCAAGCTTCTTGGCCTCGTCGCAGGGCTAGGTAACCAAGAACCGCAAACATTGGAACTAACAAAATTGAAATAACAAGAGGCATTATCATTGCAGGATGGCTATTATCATTAGCGTTTTTCGCATAGGCTTTAAAATCTTTGTTAGGAGACTGGATTTGATCAGATACCGATGTTCCTGGTGATGTCATATTTGCTAGAGTATCATAAGATGTTAGTAAAGGCTTCTTGTGTATTTCAGTTTTATTCATATCTTTCCCATCACTGGGTAATTTGGTCAGCAAAGTGCTGTTCACCTTGGACACCATTGTCTTATTTGTGTTATCAGTTATGTTGCTCTTAAAAACATCTGTTTTATTTTGTACGTTAGGAGCAACAGTGGCGTTTTGATTATTAGTTGATGCATTATTTTCCTGAGGTTTCAAGTTATCATCTTCAATATAAACAACTCCTTTTCGAGGTTTTACTTTATTTTTGCCCAATTCACTGTCTAGGCTCGTAAGTTTGTCTTTGGGTAAAGCCAAAGCTGCACCAGGCAATAACGTACCGCCTTCACTTAGCAATGTTACTTTCGTCTCATTTGACTGAGTTACCATAACAGGTTCATGATCAATTAAAGTTTTGTTTATTATCTCCGGTTGACTTACTGTCATGTTACTGCTGTTAATAAACGGGACGAACAAAACATGACACAATAAAATATAATAAATCATTTTGTAGAAAAGAAAACTATCGAAAATTAAAATTAAACTTCTTAAAACTCAAAAACAAGTCACAAAAACATAAGGATTACCAAATAAAATTTTGACGTTCACGACATTGTCAGATCTATGTGATGTGTGACGTGTGAAATGAAAGGAGCTAAGGAAGCGAAACTTTACCAAGCTTAGTCGATTCCTAGTCTGTGAAAATTCTCATAGATTTTTCAAGACGTAGTCCATTCAAATGTCAGTCGACGAAAGAGTAAGGCCGCGTTCTTGCCGCGTTCCGTATTACAAAATAATCGCTCACAGCGCTCACGTCTTTATTTTGCGTTCCGATTTAGGGTGCGTTCCGAATTACGCTGTAATCGATTTGAGCGTCCATAAACCCGTACCGAATTACTGTGAGCGCGATATCGATGTCCCTTGAATCGTCATAGATGACGTCATGACATGCGCCATCTTGCGAACACCAACCATGCCCGAAATAAGGCCGCGTTCCGTATTACAAAATAATCGCTCACAGCGCTCACGTCTATATTTTGCGTTCCGAAATAGATATCACGATTATGACAGCTAAGAACTGTCATCAATTCGGAACGCTCGTAAACGCGTTTACAGTGCTCACTCGTCACGTGATAATAAAAACATAACCTGCATGAGAGAAATTCGTCGCCCGTTAGGCTCGTCTTGTATATTTACTTGAATACTCATGGTTATTGAGACTCCAAAGAGATTTCAAAGAACTAATTGAATGTATTTGTGCGACTCCAGCCAGTGAACCTCAGCTGTGAACACACACACACACCCAGACACACACACACACACACACACGCATCAGACATCTGTCATTTTTTACTTTGATTTTGACAGCGCTCACGGTGATATTTATTTGGGGCATGGTCGGTGTAATCGCAAGATGGCGCATGTCATGACGTCATCTATGACGATTCAAGGGACATCGATATCGCGCTCACAGTAATTCGGAACGGGTTTATGGCAAGTTTATGGACGCTCAAATCGATTACAGCGTAACTCGGAACGCACCCTAAATTATTGTTGACATTTTGACAACTGCGACTTTCAAATGACACAAATTAAATTTGGGAAGAATCAGCAAATGATAAAAACGAAATAGTGTAAAGTATCGCGTCTAATTAGAAACCACTAATTACATTAAAGTATTATGTGTTTTGTTGTGAAGTGTGACATGCTACCAAAATGAGGACTCGTAGTAATTCAGGGGTGCGTTTGGATTATTATCAGCGGGTAGTGCACAAGTTAATTTTAGATCACCAGCAGCCTGTGACTGGATTATTTCCCGCAAGCCCACACAATGACCACGCATGGATTAGAGACAACCTGTATTGCATATTGGCAGTATGGGGGCTCTCCATGGCGTTTAAGAAAATTGCCGATCAAGATGAGGATCGTGCCAAAACATATGAATTGGAACAGAGTTGCGTCAAGTTGATGAGAGGTAATTATTTATAGGAACTATGATTCGTGCTTGGTCACCAGCCCATTGAAGTCTGTGGCTGTAGCTAAGTATTGCTCATCCATGAGCTTTTATAAACTTTAATTTCTACTGTTCTCAGGTCTTCTCATGGCTATGATGCAACAAAAAGACAAAGTGGAGAAGTTTAAGAGCACTCAGCATCCATTGGACTCCCTCCATGCCAAGTACTCCTCCACCACTGGCGGCTCCGTGGTGAAGGACACAGAATGGGGACATCTCCAGATAGATGCCATCTCTCTGTACCTTCTCATTCTTGCACAGATGACTGCATCTGGTCTACAGATTGTATTTTCATTAGATGAAGTGGCATTCATCCAGAATTTAGTATTTTACATTGAATCAGCTTATTGCACACCAGATTATGGTATTTGGGAAAGAGGTGACAAGACCAACCATGGTCTGCCCGAGTTGAATGCTAGCTCTATTGGTATGGCCAAAGCAGCTCTAGAAGCTATGAATGAATTAGACCTGTTTGGTGCTCGCGGAGGTCCTTCTAGTGTAATCCATGTTTTGGCTGATGAAGCTCAGAAATGCCAAGCTGTGCTACAATCAATGCTACCTAGAGAATCAAACAGTAAAGAGTTAGATTCTGGCCTACTTTCAATTATAAGCTACCCAGCTTTTGCAGTAGATGATCCACAGTTAATTGCTATAACTAGAGATACTATTGTTACTAAGATGCAAGGAAAATTTGGATGCAAGAGGTTCTTAAGGGATGGTCACAAAACACCAAGAGAGGATCCCAATAGGCTTTACTATGAGCCTTGGGAACTGAGAATGTTTGAAAATATAGAGTGTGAGTGGCCTTTATTCTTCTGCTACCTGATATTGGATTATTGCTTCAAAGGTGATAAGAACAATGTGGCTGAGTATACTCAGATGTTGGAAAAGGTGATGATAAGGAAAGATGATGGGATCAAGTTGGTTCCTGAGCTGTATTCAGTGCCTGCAGACAAGGCTGACTTAGAAAAAGCGAACCCAGGAAGCCAAGAACGCATACCACTTGGCCGGTGTCCATTTATATGGGCTCAATCATTGTACATTCTTGGGAAGTTATTGCAAGAGGTAAATATTATGGCATCCCAGTTTTATAGTTTACATTTATTCATGTAATTAATCCTAATAATGGTTAATTATTTTCAGGGATTCCTAGCTGTTGGTGAACTAGATCCTCTCAACAGAAGATTATGTTCAGAGAAAAAACCCGACGTGGTTGTACAGATTGTGATACTTGCTGAGACTAATGACATTAGGGACAAATTGATGGAGTATGACCTGCATGTACAGACTATAAGTGAAGTGGCCCCTATTGAAGTCCAACCAGCTAGGGTGCTCAGCCATTTGTACACATATTTAGGTAAGTCATTGAACATAATAGAAGAAAGAAAAAAAGTAGAGTGTGAACATTAACCTGCTTTCTTAGGCAGGGAGAAAACTCAGTATGTAATGGGTCACCCACCAATGGACCGACCCAGGCAAGTCTGGGTTAACCTGATGATTGCCCCAAGTGACTTACTATTTAACAACAAGCTCCTCTCCAATGGTGTAGAAACACATTGTGAGGAATTTGGTATGGCCTAGAACTAGTAATCTGATGTCACATATACTTACCGTATTGGCCCCACAGGGTGATTGCTACTCCCTCTAATAGAGAGGAGGCTTAAGTCCCAGATGTGGGAACATAATAGGCACACGGCCAAATACTCAAACGTCACTCAATTTTAAGTTGCACTTAAATCTTGTGCTGTCTTTGTTACTTTAACGCAGAGTGACAGAGATAGCAGGAGTTTTGAGGGTTACTTATAATTGAGTGACGATTGAGTATTTGGGCGTTAGTGTGCTATGCATTAAACAATAATATCTCATAAAAATATGATGAACAATTCACAGCAGCACCTAATAAACAATATTTGCCCTTAATGCACTATTAATTGAGTGTTCACTTCTGTGAATTGCCTCAACAAATGTGTATGACATAAGAATTAAATTCAATGTTATCCAGTTTAGATTTGTTTTTGCCTTGAGAATTTATAATTCCTGCGATGTTAGTAAGGCTGTTGGAGCTGTGAAATTATAATTTACACATTTTACAGTCATAATATCACAGCTGTCATCCCAAACTGCTGGACAGAAGTGTTCCTAATTGTACGCCCACATTGCTCCATTTATGTAGAACGGAGCAAGCCTGTTCAGTGTCAACATCTGCTTACAAACCCATGGCTGCTATTGAGAAATTCTTGATAGAAAAGCACAATCACTCTGCCTTACCCTGGAATCGAATTCAGGATCACAGCAACCAGTTACATAATCAAAATATACATAATTAATTGAAAATTGCAGGTAGAAACAAAAAATTGGGCTTGTCTGGCAGGAAATCGCGTGATGTAGGTATACTAAGCACCAGCAAGCTGTACTCTTTGAATGACCGCATATTTGCCTTTACACCACAGGTACCTACTTCATTTATTTATTCATACATCCATTATAAATCTTAGTATTTACATCATTAGAACCAAGCAGTTTCAAATACTCTGTTCTTTTCATGTCAACTTTATGTGGCAATAAAGCCTCAAAAGCACTGGCAGTTTTGATCACAATGATTTTTATCGCGCAATGGGTTCAACTCTCCATTTCAGTACAAGAATTAAAATTATCATCTATGTACCTAGTGTATTTAATAATTCAATGCGCAATAAAAATATATCGCCGTTGCAAACGTGAATAAATTCTGCAGTTGCAGAAATAAAATTCTCATCATTTTTTCTTCTTTCTAGAATTTGCATTTCATAACTCTTTTTTTTTTTTTGTTTAATTTATTTACTAGTATACTGATATGACACGTTTCTACATCGCCTCTGACTTCGATCTCATGGTTGACACACTCAAAGCAGAAATTAATTTCTTGAAGTCCTCTTGGCAAAACCTTCTTGGGCGACCACTTGTTCTTTTGACCCTGAATCAAATGCACTTAGGTATTGTTTTATTTCTTTATTATTTTGGAAAGTTTGCTTGCTGGTTTTTCCCATACATGTTTATTTAATGTATAGAATGTTTCATCCACAATAACAATTACCCTGTAAAATGTTATGCTAGTTTGGTCACTGAAGTATTTGTCTCGGTTTAGGAAGGCCAACATGTTTTGTGGTAGTGAATACATAATTGAAATTGTATGTGGAACTTTTGCAGACATTAGAAGAAACGTATTTCATTATCTGCACTATATTTGTATCATAATACATTATTATATTATTTCAAACTAGCTGAATCTATTAAAACAAACCGCATCAAAATCCGTTGCGTAGTTTTAAAGATTTAAGCATACAGACAAACAAACAGACAAAAATAGCGACTTTGTTTTATACTTTGTAAAAACTAAAGATACGGTCATCCGAACATTTTGCTCGATGCCGCGATGCGTTCCCCATACAGAGAAACACTAACTACTCAGGCTGCTCGTAAACGTAACCTTGTATGAATGAGCGGCGCGGCGTGGTATTTTCGAGGTATAAAGAAATTAAATAAAGCTTTCAATTTAAAAAAAAAGTTGTGCCAAATTTTTGCCGATTTGTTATTGTTGGTTGACATATTTTTAACCGACTTCCCAAAAAGGAGGAGGTTCTCAATTCGATTGGTATGTTTTTTTTCTATGTATGTACACCGATTACGCTGCGATTTATGATCCGATTTACGTGATTCTTTTTTAGTTTGATGCGGAATAGCTGCCATTTGGTCCCATAAAAATTTAGCATGGTTTGGCCCAGCACTTTTCATTTTATGATCATTTTTTTTTATAATTTATGAACATTTTTCGTTCGTTTTTTTATGTGTGTTCGCGAATAACTTCGTCATATAAGAACCAATTTTGATGATTCTTTTTTTATTGGAACGGAGATATTTCAAGGGTGGTCTCATGATATGGAAACCAGATCCTGGTGATGAAATCCCAGAGAAATCGAGGGCAACCCTCAAATTTCATAGGCACGTATTACGTGTTTCGTGCTTTTTCTGACGCTATACAAGTATAGGTGTCATAGTAAATATTTCTATAATCTTGTTGCCATTGTTTATGGCTGGGCCTAGTGGACATGCATCAGCAATACATGCCCATGTGTGTGGTTGCTGTGAGAGTTTCTGCAGGCGCGCCACAGTGCCGGTTACCCGACACTGCTTGCTTCACAGCACCCCGGCGCGGCGGTCCGTCCCCGCCGAGTGAGACCTCCGGTTTCCCGATGGAGGCCCAGTGGAGGACGACCACCGGCGGCGGCGACTTACGACGCACCTACAGTGGATGTGTGGCTCCCGTCCGTCCCGTTTCCAGAGCTAGCCGGTTGCGGTCCGGACTAAGGGGCCGTCGTGTGTGTGTGGGCGGCATTGTGTTGTGTCACACCGCCCAGTGTTGCGAGAGGTCATGGGCCCGCAGCCATGACCCACGCGTGAGTCTACGTGAGTGTAGAGAAGTGCCTGTGTGTGTTAGTTGTGTGACATGCCTATATTAACTTAGAACACGCCACAACAACTAGGTGCGAGTCTTTAGGTGGAGTCGTGGTGTTCAGGTAAGCTGTGTGTAGCCTGGTACAGCTTACCTTGGAGTCACAGCCGGAGTGGGGTCACTGTCCGCTACCAGGTCGCGGGGGAGGGGCCTCGCATCGGGGGGGCGCGCATGCCAGGGCGCAATGTGCTTGACGTGGGGCCAAGCAGACGCGTCGGCACGCGCGAACTTCACCGTTGCATCATGAATAGGGGGCGGGGCCAGCGACTGCGCTTTGCCGGCGCCTGTTGTTGGCCTTACTTTCTCAGACTGGGCGGCCTTTGTGTCCGCCTCAGTTGGTGCTGGGTCGGAAGCCTGTGCCACGGAGGCATGGTCGGCCCATTTGTCTTCTTCGGTAGTGGCGGAAGGCGCGGGTTTGTTCCCCTTGCGCCCTCTCTTTTTCACCCACCAACAGGGGCTTCTCCCCTGTTAGTGGGCCCGTTAGCCGGCGCCATCAAGGAACCGCCTTGGGACTCAGTGGGGTCCACATTATTTTTCTGCCCCTCGGTGACCAGTTTCGGTCGGCGTGAGGCGGTCGTGGCGGCGACTGTACCCGCTCGCCTGTTCCGAATTTCAGTTTGAAAGACGGGACACTTTATATTGCTCGCGGGGTGATTGATCACCCCCGCAGTTGGCGCATGTCGCCGGCTCCTCCCGCGGGCGGGGGCAATCACGCGCTGTGTCCCTCTCCACAGCGGACACAGGCGAGCGGCCGGTGACAGTGGTGGGACGAGTGCCTAAATTTCTGGCACCGGTGGCATTGGGCAGGCCCACGTTTTCCCCGCCAGGCCTCGATCTTCACACCACGCATGAGCATGAACTCCGTGGTGTCGAAGAGAGATCGCGAGTCCTGTGTCCTTTTAAGGACAGCGTGGAACACGCAGCCGGGTCTTCCTTGGCGCGCCCGTATGTGGCGCACGTACTCCGACTCGTGCCCTAGCGCGCGGAGTTCCTCTTCAATTTCTTCAGGGGAAGTGTCAGCCGGCAGCCCCGTGATGGCCGCCGTGATGATACGCCGCTCTCCTTTTCCATACCCGTTAGTAACGCTGGACCACCCTATACTCTTCCTCGCTCTCGGGCGAGAAACGAACCCCAGCGCCGTATGGTCGGGTGTTGGGGGGGTGACCCAGCTTCGCTCTCAGGGCCCTAAAGTGGGCGACCCGCATCCTGGCAGCCTCTCCACTACAAGCGGAGGATACCTATAAGGCTGCTTAGGCGGCTTCGGCTTGGGCTGGACGGTGGCCTCTCCTTGCTCGTTCAGAGGGGGGGGGGGGCACCGGTTGGGGGGGGGATCATAGATATCGGCGAAACTGGAGGTGTGCTGGCTACCTCCGCGAAGGAAGGCGGCGTGCCGGCGTCCCGGCCCCGTGGCTGCGGTGGGTCGAGGCAGTGCCGCTTCGCCTCCTCTTCGGTCTCCTCCTCTGCGGACGTGGCTCCAGCTGGAATTCGTAGTCGAATCCCAGCTACGGCGTCGGTGATGCGTCAGGTGTGCGCCCTCTCGGCGCGTCGGGCTCAGAGTCGACAGAGCCAACGGACACTATCGACATGCTCGAGCCGGCTCGCGACGAGCATGCCGACAGTCCCGCCGGCGAGTCGTAGGCCGAGGCGCGAGATGGCGCTGGCGAGTCCGGTACCCCTTATGCCGGCAATGTTTGCCGGGCACTGGTTCCGGGCGTGAAGTGGCGTCGCTCGCTATCCGCTTGCGCCTGTCCGGCCTGCGGGCCGTGACTAGGGCCCGCGGCCGTACGTGCGGGGTTGAGTTGGTGTGGCCCATGCGCGTGTGCCGCGGACCCGGCCCCGGGGGGCGCAGTCGACGCGGCGGGGCGCGAGGCATGTTGCGGTGCTGTTGTTGGTCTCCGCGCGTGTGGCACGGGCGCCTGCCCGAGTGGCACAGGCTGCCGTGCGGATGGCGCAGGCTGCCGTGCAGGCGCAGGCTGCCGCCCGTGCGGGCGTCGACATACGCACTATAGGTGCGGCGTTGCGCGCTTGTTGCGCGCGGCAGCGGCGGGCTCGGGTGCCTGAGTCGGCACCGGGCGGAAAGCGGTCGGGCGCATGGCCACGGCATGCGGCCGGCTCGACGACGGCATCGGCGCATCAAGCGCAGGCGGCGCATCGCGCGCAGGCGCCGCCTGCGTCGGCGGTCCGTGCGCAGCCGGCTCCATGCTTGAGTCCGCTTCTCCTCTAGGCTTCCTCGTCGTACCAGACCTCTTCCTCTCCTCGCTACGAGGAGGGGAGGGTCCAGACAGCGCTGCACCGTTCGCCACATCGCCAAGATCAGGCAATGATGCTATCCGGTCCAACCCCGGACGAGGATCTTCGTTGTCGCCGGCGCCTCCACGGTCCAGTGGTCCGCGGGCGCCCGGCTTCGACATCTTCTTCTTTGGGTTATACACTCACTCTCTCTCACTATTGTTCTGTGCGGGTGTCGCAACCGCAACGGTGCCGAGGCACTGGGCAGCACGGAGGCCTCCCCTGTGCTCGTACCAGTGCTGGGCACTTGTACGAACACAGGGAAAGTATTAAAACGGTTCGAACGATACGCGAGTTACCGCGACTTGCCACCAGGGGCAGCACGTACGCGATAACCTCACGGCGAAAGTAGGTCAAGCTCAGCGCGGCAGGCGACCTCTTCAGTGGACCGCAGGCGAATCCACTAAAATACGGTCCCTTCTGGGGCGTATAAATACCGGCACGTTTCTTGAGCGCTCGGCGGAAGAGTGGGGATCGCTGTGCGTATCGTACACTATTATCTTCTATATATATATATATTATATATATATATTATAAAGAGGAAAGATTTGTACCTATTTTTGTATGTTTGTAATGAATAGGCTCAAAAAGTACTGGGCCGATTTCAAAAATTCTTTCACCCTTGGAAAGCTACATTCACCCTGAGTAACATAGGCTACTTTTTATCCCTGTATTCCCACGGGAACGGGATCTACGCGGGTGAAACCGCGGGACGTCCGCTAGTCTTCTATATATATGTATATAAAAGGAGAACTGACTGACTGACATATCAACGTACCACCGAAACTACTGGGGCTAGGAATGTGAAATTTTGCACACGGTTTCCTATTATAATGTAGGGGAGCACTAAGAAGGGGTTTTTGGAAATTCAACCCCTAAGGGAGTTAAATAGGGGATGAAAGTTTGTATGGAAAATCGTCATTTTTGTAGTTAAACCGACATCCACGCGGGCGAAGCCGTGGGCAAAAGCTAGTGACAAATAAAACGCAAACCCGTTTATTATTTATTGGTCGTGAGGTACGTGCAGCAGGAGTAAAGAACAAATCCCGAGTGACGGCTATGACGCGATGCGCTACGGGCCAATCACTGCACTTTCCCCGCCCCGCGTCTCACCTCATACCACCAAAGGGACCCAATAACTCACTTTTGCGTCAGCGCTCAAGAATCGTGCCGATGATAATAGCTAGGTTGAAACCCTCCCAGAAATTGGCAACATCAGTGCACTCCCAATTGATACAATTGGAAAGGCATGTCCAAGCTCATGTAGATGGCGTGACTATAGCTCAGTCCCAATCTGTAAATGAGACATATTTTCAACCAAAGACAATGCTTGGTAGCTAACTAGCTACGCTAGCGCCATTAGTTTGTTATGACCTCTTTGGATCCTTTAACCCTAGCTGCGCCCACGTCCATTCATTCCCCTATTAAACATTAACCTCGCATGCGTGTGGTGTGTCATAGAACTTCGACTACGAAGAGTACTACATGTCTCGAGACCCGGCGCTGCTCGCGAGTACATTTACGGCTAACGTCGCGTTCCTTGGCATGAGTTGGAAACAAATGCTTGGCCGGCCGACGATTACGTTGCTCGCTACGCAGTATTTGTTAGGTAAAAAAATATTATTGTCTGTCTATGGTAAAGGTTTTCTTTCTTGTTTTTTTTTGTGTGTCTGTGGTGTTTGACGGGTATTTACAAATGCGTTGTAGTTTTAACCTTAACTATATGTAAATTAAGTTATGAAAGACCTTAAACAAATTCAATGGTAAACTAAACTTGTGTAAAATCATTAAGGTTTAAAATGCAGGCATTCCGTTTATTCACCAGCCATAAAACAGTACATAGGAAAGAGATTCTTTCATTTAATTTAGTTTTACACTACAGTTTACCCATTGTTTGATTCAATTTGCGGTGGGACTTGACAGCAAACAATGATAGCCATACATCATTTACACACAAATATCTATACGAATACTTAACTAAGACACCCGTAAAATTTTATTTTGTTTAAAAATTAAATGACTGAGGTGATGGTTGATCTCTTTGGCAATCGCTTACGTCATACAAAGGGGTTTGCGTAAAGTTGGCGTCGTTTTGAGGTTGCGCGGCCAGTGATGAAACTTGGATATTTTGAAAGAACAGAATAAAGCGATCAAAAAGTATTATGGATGCATTTCTCTAAATCTAATCGGAACGGAGATATTTGGTTTTTTTCTCATTAAAATCGAAGAAGTTATTAGTTATTACAGTCTATTGCACTGTTTAAGGTTCCTGCCGTATTTCTTTTAGAATTCAGACGGCACGGTTGGCGCAGTGGCTCAAGCAGTTGACTGCTGCGCTACGTGTCTCGGGGGTTGATTCCCACACGGGGCAAATATTTGTATGACCTACAGATAGTTGTTTCGGGTCTGGGTATTTGTGTGTTTGAGTTTAAATGTTTGTGAAAGCACCCACGATACAGGAGAAGTTCCTAGTGCTGGCCAACGGTGAAAAAAATAATCAAAATAAATTAAATACGTACGTAGATTGCATGGCTCGATGTCTGTTATCTATGGGTCGATGTATTATAACAACTTGGCATTTCCTTGGACATTGATGTGATCGTTTGTGTATTGTGACAGACCCAGCATACCTCTTTAGACTCTTATATGTTTACGATTTGGATGTATAACACCATGGATGTAATTAACAGTGCAGTTAATCGTGTTGGCGGGACCCGTATTACACATTCATCTAGACGGACATTTACGTGTACATTCTCATAGAAATATTGTTACACAAGGTTGGATGCAATATTGCTCTTGTATTATTTATTCCTTTTCCCAACTATGTTGGGGACGGCTTCCAGTCTAACCGGATGCAGCTTAATGCCAGTATTTTACATGGAGCGACTGCCTATCTTACCTCCACGTCCCAGTTAATACTGGGTAATACGATACCCTTTGGTAAGACTGGTTGTCAGACTTTCAGGTCACTGGTAACGACTGCAAAAGATCTAGGTATATATGGCAGCCGGGACCAACAGCTTAACGTGCTTTCCAAGGCACGGAGGAAACTCGGTATATAATCCACACCCACCCATCCACAGACCAACCTAGGCAAGCGTGGCTTAACCTAAAGATCGACCCGAGTAGCAGTTATTATTAAACCAGCTCTAATATCAACCTTCTAAACACATAACTAAGATTTCTTTACGCAGAACAGTAATTGAAGAAGACATTTTTATAATCTTCAAACGCAATTAATAGGTCTTTGTTACCTATTTAATTGCAGATTCTACAACCGGCATTTTCAGATTTAATTATCTGTGGATTGGCGCGTAATTCGAAATTCAAGTAAATTTTATTCGAAAGACGCTTTGATGTAATAAAAAAGACGTGTTAATTTAATTTCAAATTTAGTCATTTGTTTTTTGATAGTTTTTTGTTTTTGTGACTTTTTGGTAGTTTTTGGCGCCATGGATAAACTACAAATTCGTACAATTTTCGAATATCAGTTCATACGTGGAAATACCGCTGCGCAAACAACACGAAACATTAACGACGTGTACGGACTTAACACTGCTTGCATAAACACGGTCCATTAATGGTTCAATCGTTTTCAATCTGGAAATTTTGAGTCGAAGAACGAGCCTCGCGGTTGGCCGGTTAACATTGTCGACAACGACGAATTGAAGGCGATAGTGGAAGCGGATCCAACTCAATCTAAGGCTGAGCTTACTGCAGGCCTTGGAGTTAGTGTCAAAACAACATTGAGGCACTTGCGTCAAATTGGAAAGATAAAAAAGCTAGATAAGTGCGTGCCACGCGAACTAAGCGACCAACAGCGAGATTTACGCGTCGAAGCATGGATAGCACTACTGAATCGGCATAGAAACGATGAAATTCTTATCAAATTGTTACCTGCGATGAAAAGTGGATCCTGTACGACAACCGTAAGCGTTCGTCTCAGTGGGTGGACCCGGGTACATCCTAATCAGTGCGCTACAAAAAAGATTACTCATAGGAAGATGATGGTGACTGTCTGGTGGACCAGTGCCGGACTTGTACACCACAGCTTCTTACCGAATGTCACAACAGTGACGGCAGATGTCTATTGCAAAGAATTGCAAACAATGATGGAGTTAAGCTCGCAATTCAACAACCAAGACTAGTCAATCGTTCTTCCCCATTGCTTCTCCACGACAACGCGCGAGCTCACACTTCACGAAAGACCATCGCAAAGCTACAAGAGTTACAGCTGGAAGCTCTCCGTCACCCACCGTACTCACCGGACCTTGCCCCAACAGATTTCTACTTTTTTCAAAATTTAGACATTTTTTTAAGTGGTAAAAAATTCAACACCCGAGAGGCAGTACAAAACGCTTTCGCTGACTTCATCGCCTCCTGTCCGGCAGACTTCTACAGTAAAGGGATAAACAAACTGCCATTCAAATGGCAAAATTGTATAGATCATTTGGGCCAGTACTTTGATTCGCTGGAATAAAAAAAATACCAAAATTTTTATATTTTAAAATTCTCATACAAATCGGCAATTTCATAGGTAAAGACCTAATATCTCAGCTTAGAAATGACTTAGGACAAAAATAATTTAACATGCAGTGTAACATGCTGTGTCAAATACACAATTTGACACAGCACAACAAAATACCATGAAAATTAAAAGTGGCCGCTGAAAAAAAAATTACGCCACTAGCCCATACAAAGTTACGCAAACCCCTTTAATGTTTTACGTATGGGATGGCCGGGTGTCCGGTTATTTAAATATATGTGCACGCATTAACAGACAAATGGTTTACGGGTTGCTGTCTCTAATCCAATTACCAACAAACTTTATAGCTAACAAAATCCATAGTTCACTATCACGCTTTCTGAGCTATCAAACTTTCTTTCTTTCTTAGCTACAGAATATTCTCCAATTCTTCCTTTCATATTTCAGATCAGGGTAAGATCCCAATGGCGATGATTACGACTATGAAGAAGCTCAAGTCTGGATATATTAATGGTACCAGAGTAACTCTCGGGAATCTTGGAGAGTTTTTGAGCACATCCGCGATTACGAACTTGAGTTTCCTTGGCAGCCAAGAGGATGGATATCCAGACAGTAAGTTTTTCGTAACATTTTTGATAACATAATAAAGTCTGGGGTCACCAACATAGCTCTCAGAATATCCAAGTTAAAATGGCAACAGGCAAGCCACATCGCTCCAAGAACCAAGACCAACAACCGTTTGTTTACCATGTTCGTAGTTCAACATTGCTGGGAACACACAAGTCGTTAAATATAGACATCTTCGTCAAAGTTATTACTGCATTTTTTTTTACATGAAGAATTCTTTGAATTAATCACCGTTTTTTATTTCAGAATTAAACCCGGAAGTACAAACGTACTTAGAAGAGCACTTACTGAAGTCGTTTAGCAACAAGATCAGCTTCCTGCCTCGTCCGGCAGGCACTCGCAATGCTCGTACGTTGCGTAGGCGCATGTCGGTGCGCGGCGCTATTAAGAAGACCAGGTCTATCAACGTAGACTGTACGTACCTTTGACTAATTGTTAATAAGCCTTAACTTTGTTGATATAAGGTCGTAAATTAACTTAAAATAATTTCAATGATGAATTACTTGATTACAAATTACAGTAGTCAACTTATAAGTTTCTAATAATGTTAAGTAGGTTTTGAGCATGTCTACCGCACTCTTGGATCTTATTTCCATGTCTTTAAAGTTTATTGTCGCTTTGTAAATTATGTTAGGGTATAACAATTAAATATTCGGCTTTTGATTTGAATAAAATAGTTTTGAAAATAGCCAATATTAACGCAAGATTACTTTTAGCGGAAACATTGGGCATGGAAGGTGAAGCAATAGGTCGTTCGTTGGAACGTAAGCCGTCCTGGCTTGATGTGGACCCTGCTACCTACCGCAGCCCGTCGCCGGAGGACGCCAAACGAAGAGCTGTTACTAAGTGAGTGTTTGAAAGGAAAAATATAGTCAACTTTTTATTTACAGAGATGCGGCGCGGGCCGCTTCATATTGAAACATTTATGACGATATATGAGAGCGTTTCGAAGAAGCTTTTTTATGCGAGTTTGCTGAAAATACAGTGTAAATTGTGTTGGAGCCCGCAGATGTTTTACGCCGCACATGAACGCGGCGTTTATGATGACGGCACACGCAGCCTTGAATCGAGGCAGATTTCTGCATTACTCCGTTCAACGTTCAAATGTTTGAAACGCAGCGATACCTGCAACGGTCAGGTGTCGCACGCGCCCCATCACACCCCGCCTTTTGCAAACTATTTCGTACTTTGCCATATAACGCGCATGATAATACGCCGCGAGACACCACGTCGCAAACGACACACCACTACTCCGTAAATGAGCCCTAAGCCTCCCTTTTGAGCTGTACTTTCATTTGTTTTATCAATATTTTTAGTCTTGCACGACTTCACGCCAGTGAGACCACAATAGCAGTGTGATAACCTAACCTGAACTGTCGATGTAATGTTACAAATTGAAATGTTTCAGAGGAACATCCACAACATCTTTATTGGCTACCACCCCTACTATCGAAGTAACGAAAGAGAAGTCTCCATCACCACCAGAAGGTATGCAAAATCCTCTAAACCATTTTATTTATGTATCGATCATACAATAAAAGTGAAAAGAAGGTCATCACGCTTTGTTTCACTATGGGCGACCCAACTCAACATTGCTTCGGACGTTTTAATTTATTCCATGGACATACAGCTCATTCTCAATCACAACTTTGGTAATTTCCTTAACAGTTGTTACCTCAATTTATAATTCAACCCAAATAATTTCCAGCAATAATAAACAAGAACCTAGCAAACCTCGTGCGCGCCCGAACGACGTCGGAGTCGAACTCGGTGTACGCCGAACAGGAGACCGACGAACTGATCGCCATGTTGAGAGAGACGGAGAGCTTGGACGAGCAGGGAGACATTCTGCAGTACCTCGTCGATACGCACGGGTTGGACTTTAGTACAGGTAAGCCAGGTGTTTGTATGTCAAAGATGAGGATTGAAAAAGAGTGAGTAGTAAAGGAGTAAATGTTAGTAGGAGAATAGCCTTTTTTTGCGGGTAGGAAGTCATCAAACGACCCCTGCCGCTCTGGGTGTACTTGTACTGACTAAAACTCACCCATGTTCCTTCTTGTTCCGGGCCTCTGGTATCGCTTTCGAACAATCTTGCAGCCCTAAAAGAATAGGCAACACCTGCAGTTGCAATTGTCTTCTTAAAAGTTGGTCAATAATATAGACAAACAGCATAAAAATAAAAATATGAAGAAAAGATCAGCTTACTCTTTATGTTTAGATAACACAATTGCCAAAAACTAAATAGAAGCGCAATGTGTTTTAACTCTTTTCATACGTCGGCGTCGCGGTCGCCGGTCGTTACACACTTCTATTCTAAATTGTTTTTTTGTGAAACAATTTTGTGAAACAATAAACGACCCTTCTAACTCGAAACTCAAACTCAAATTCTTTATTTCAATTAAGCCATTACAGGCACTTTTGAATGTCAGAAGAACATTTCAAAAAAAAAAACGAAACTACGAGTGCAATACGTCATTCCGAAAGCCACCACGCCGAACCACACGCCACCGAATGCCCGCAACAACGAACACTGCAAGCACGAAAGCACGCAGCGACGCAAACCGCAACAACGAATGCTCGAAACCCCGAATCACGGAACAACAAATGCACGCCGCAACGTGCAACCGCCGCTCCGCGACCCGGAACCCCGCGCACCCGCCGCCACGGCACGCGCCGCCGCCCGCCCCCGCACCCACAGCACTAGCCGGCGGTAACATCCGGCGCCGCGCAGCCCGACGCAGCAACTCCCGAAACGACGCATTGCACTCCTACGCTACAGTCACAATTACAAGGCATAATAACTTGTGAAAGTACTGTAGTTGCCAGTTCCCTAACGTAGATCTCATGAAGAAGAACGGGCAAGAAACTCCATGGACACTCTTTTAAATCAGAATTTGTTACAAAATCTTGGTACATTATATCATTCATGTTGAGATGGTATATTATGTGAGAACTATGTAGCAAGACGTGCAAGTTAAGAGCGTCCAGAGTAAAGATATAATAAACAAATAAAAAAAAAAAAATCTACACCATGGCAACTAAGGAATGACCAGTCTCCACTGACAGCGCCTATTTTTCACTAGACTTCATAATAATAATTTCTCACAGGAATGCAAGAAAACGGCAAAATGGTGACAGTAAAAGACCTTCTAAAAGTCCTTTACGAGAAGGCATGCACACAAAAGCTGTGGGGCCTCGTGCGTCACACAGCCGGCATGCTCGGCAAGAGAGTTGAGGACCACCTTTGACCACCAGTCCCAAGAGTGGAACAGTTTTAAATCGCGATTAAATCAGTGGTATATCGCTAACGACATAACCTCGGAATCGGACAAAGCGACGATCAAACGGAGGGCGATATTGTTGACGTCATTAAGTGAAGCAACTTACAAACTAGCTAGTGACCTGGCATTACCCAGCAGGGTAGACGAGCTCGGTTACCAGGATATAGTAAAACTACTCGACGAGCATTTTACACCAAAAAGGTACGGATTCGCCGAGAAATCGAAGTTTTACGCGGCAACTCAGCGGCCAGGAGAAACACACACTCAATGGGCGGCCAGATTAAGAGGCTTATCGGCCCACTGTGGCTTCAAGAATTTGGAGGAGGCCTTGCTAGACAAATTCATAATGGGCATGGCAGCAGGACACGAGCGGGACAAGCTCTTCGTGCAGGATCAGCGGGAGCTGACCCTCGCGAAGGCCATCGACGTGGCAGAGAGCATGCGCTGCGCGCGTGATGCTTCGTCGCAGGCAGCGTCGGGCAACAGCGGCACCGGACGGCGTGTACAACGTAACCAAAAAAGAAAAGTGCAGTGTGTGTGGGTTCACAAACCATGATAAAGCCAAGTGTCGTTATAAGAGCTATAAATGCAAAAAGTGCGGTATTAAGGGCCATTTGCGTAAAATGTGTACAAGTGAAGGCCAAGTGAAGCACGTGGAGGAAGGGTCTGTGGACAAGGGCGACGACGACGGTGAGTATTTTTACAACATTCGCTGCGTAAAAGGGAAACCTATGACGGAGCGTGTAACGATCAGTGGTCTAGCTTTGGAGTTCGAAATCGATAGTGGTTCAGCAGTCAGCGTAATCTCAGAGGATACCTACAACTCGAATTTTAAGCGACTACCGTTGTCAGTCACCAACAAAAGGTTATACAGTTATACGGGGGATAATATAGAAACGATCGGAGTAGTGTTATTGCCTATTTCGTATTTAGGGCGTACGCATACTTTGAATATGTACGTAGTGCGCTCTGGCGGGCCGCCGCTGCTTGGTCGCGACTTCATTCGTGAGTTCGACCTGGAGTTGGCGCCAGCACGAGTGCACGCCGTGCTCGATCACGCACAAGCGACGTGCGAGTCTACCCCCCATGACAAATTATATACAAAGCTCACTAACATGTTCCCAAAAGTGTTCACAGACAACCTTGGATCGTTTAACAAGTATAAAATAGAATTAAATTTAAAGCCCGACGCGAAACCAATTTTTTTTAAAGCCAGACCGGTGCCATACGCTCTAAAAGAAATTATAGACAAGGAGCTTGACCGGTTATTGTCACTAGGCATCTTAAAGCCAGTGGAACACTCAGAATACGCGTCGCCTATTGTACCTGTTTTAAAAAAGAACGGCAGTATCCGTCTATGTGCCGATTATTCAGTTACAATAAATAAACAATTAATAATCGACCAGTACCCCTTGCCCACGGTAAACGATCTGTTGGCGAAACTACACGGAGGCATACAGTTCAGCAAAATTGATCTGTCGATGGCATACAACCAGTTCATACTAAAAGAAGAATCACAAAAGTTAACCTGTATAAATACTCACCGTGGTCTATTTAAATTCACTCGTTTAGTATTTGGCCTAGCTTGCGCACCCGCCATTTTCCAGCGCGCAATGGAATGCTTGCTATCGGGTATTGACGGAATCATATTTTTATTAGATGATATCCTAATAACAGGCGCAAATAGAAATGAGCATAGGCAGAGACTCATAACGGTCTTACAACGCTTAAACGATGCCGAATTGACAGTTCAAATGAGTAAATGTGAATTCTTCAGAGACGAGATTTCGTATTTGGGTCACGTCATAGATAGGCATGGGGTTAGGAAGTCACCAGATAAGGTTAACGCTATAAAACAAGCACCTAAGCCGACAAATGTGCCACAGTTACAGTCGTTTCTGGGACTAACGAATTACTATCGGAACTTTGTGCCCGACGCGTCATCGGTATTAAGTCCATTATATAATTTATTAAACAAGAATACAAAGTGGGAATGGACTAGCAATCATGATGACGCGTTTACCCGAATAAAAAACATTTTAGCATCAGACAAAACATTAGCGCATTTCGACCAAAAAGCAAAAATAATATTAACTGTAGACGCGTCACCAACAGGGTTAGGAGCTATATTATCACAAATAGGCGGGAATGGTATGGAAAGACCAATATCATACGCCTCGCGTACGCTGTCACCAGCCGAAAAAAATTACGCGCAAATCCAAAAAGAAGCAACTGCGATAATCTTTGGGGTAAAGCGATATCATCAGTACCTATACGGTCGGTCAGAACCTTTCGTGCTACGAACGGATCATAAACCCCTGCTCACTATATTCGGGCCTCACAAAGGCATTCCCGAAGTGTCCGCCAACCGCTTGCAGAGGTATGCCATATTCTTGTCAGCGTACAATTATACCATTGAGTATATAAGTAGCAAGCACAACAGCGCTGACTATTTATCGCGGGCGTACGCGGGCGGCGGGGGTGAGAATGGAACGAAGGTGCCGGACGAGCTCGCGGACTGCGAAGATCGCGCGACATACGTCAACTTCGTAGTGGACGGGGACCTACCGGTGACACTGAGTGACATGCGTCGCGAGACGGCTCGCGACACTCATCTGACCATAATCAAGGGTTATATTTTGAACGGCTGGCCCAGGAAAGTTAATGATGTAACGTTAAAATCATTTTTCAACTGTCGTACGCAGTTAGCTTACGAAAAGGAGATCTTGATGCGTGGACATAAGGTCGTAATTCCGTTATCTTTACAAGAAAGGGTATGTAGAGAATTCCATAGTTCACATTTCGGGGTAGTGAAAATGAAGGCGGAGGCTCGCAAGCGGCTGTGGTTTCCTGGCATAGACGCGGCGCTCGAGCGAGTAGCGGGGGTCTGCGACGTGTGCTGTGCGCTGCGCCCCGCGCCCGCGCACGCCCCTCTCGTGCCTTGGCCATTGCCGCCGCACTCATTTTACCGAATTCATATAGACTTCTTGGGCCCATTCCACAATTACATGTTTTTAATTATCGTAGACGCGTACAGTAAATGGGTGGAATGCTACGATATGTCCGCAACTCATAACTCCAAAGCAGTTATAAGTAAATTATACGATGTGATGTCGCGGTTCGGGGTTCCACACACGTTGGTGAGTGACAACGGTACATCGTTTACGTCGTTAGAATTTAAAGACTTCTGTAGACTTAACGGCATCGAGCACGTCCTATCTCCCGTGTATCACCCGGCCAGTAATGGGCAAGCCGAGAGCTATGTGAAGATTATAAAAAAGGGGCTTAAGGCTATAATATTGGCGGGTTGCAATAAAAAAACAATCCATGAAAAAATTGCAAAACTTTTATATGATTATAGGAACTCCAAAAATAGTACCACTGAAAAATCACCAGCTGAGATAGTATTTGGGCGCGCAATGCGCTCGCGACTGGATTTGTTGAATCCAAACGCGGCGTCGTCGTCGCCCTCGTCCACAGAACTAACTCAAACCGTCGCACGTAAACAGTCCTCACAGGCTAAATATTATCGCGGGAAACATAGAAACACCGACAGTAAGAAATTCAATTGGATACAAGGAATAATAAGAAAGAAAATCGGCAATATAATGTATGTGGTTTATGTTCCACATTTAGGATGTGAAGTCACCAGGCACATTGATCAAATCAGAAAAAGACTGCAACCAACACTGACCGACGACTACGACTGGGACCCAGACGTGGTACCCGATTTAGCGTCGCTTGATACCAGCCACCCAGAGCCCGACGGGCAGCCAGAAGGGGGAGGAGGGCCGGCGCCGGACCTACACACTCCGACGACTCCGCGTGCCGCACCGATAACGCGTAGACGACTTGCAATTAGTCCTACCTTCGCGACACCAATGTCGAGCCAGTGCACGGACAATGACGATGACGGTGACGTCACAGCAGCAACAACCGTTGAATAAGTTTAGAGTAGGTTTAGAATAAGCTAGAGTAAGTATAGAGTAAGCTAGAATAAGTAAGATAGGTTAAGAGTGTTGTCCAGCTTAAGGGGAAGGAATGTTACATATGTAATAACAATAAGAATATGTAAGTATCTATAATCGCGAGCCACACAGGCGAGCGAGCTGCGACTCGCCCCGCCCAGCATCCCGCGCCCCGGGAACTTACCTTGTACTTAGCTATTAACGATTAAACAGTGTGCAACGACCTAGCGAGTTTGAATGACGTGTATCCCCTTTCCTTCCGCATACGTACCTACTCTCGTATCTAACATAAATGTTAGTAGGAGAATAGCCTTTTTTTGCGGGTAGGAAGTCATCAAACGACCCCTGCCGCTCTGGGTGTACTTGTACTGACTAAAACTCACCCATGTTCCTTCTTGTTCCGGGCCTCTGGTATCGCTTTCGAACAATCTTGCAGCCCTAAAAGAATAGGCAACACCTGCAGTTGCAATTGTCTTCTTAAAAGTTGGTCAATAATATAGACAAACAGCATAAAAATAAAAATATGAAGAAAAGATCAGCTTACTCTTTATGTTTAGATAACACAATTGCCAAAAACTAAATAGAAGCGCAATGTGTTTTAACTCTTTTCATACGTCGGCGTCGCGGTCGCCGGTCGTTACACACTTCTATTCTAAATTGTTTTTTTGTGAAACAATTTTGTGAAACAATAAACGACCCTTCTATTTTTCACTAGACTTCATAATAATAATTTCTCACAGGAATGCAAGAAAACGGCAAAATGGTCACTGTAAAAGACCTTCTAAAAGTCCTTTACGAGAAGGCATGCACACAAAAGCTGTGGGGCCTCGTGCGTCACACAGCCGGCATGCTCGGCAAGAGAGTTGAGGACCTCGCTAAGGCCGTCACAGACCTACTGGTGCGGCAGAAACAGATCACAGTGGGCATGCCTCCTCATAGCGAACATACCATCACAGCCCCCCTGCCAGAGAATGAACTGAGGCAGTTGATACATCAGGTATGTTGGATACTTACTGTTGTGTTGTCCTGTGACGCTATTGTCGGGTACTGCTTTAATTTTGGAGCTGAATGTATTTGTGTGACTGAGAAACGGCAGCCACGGTGTGTTATTTAAATTGGAATCGAATCAGAAAAGGAACTAACGTAATGATGAATGGGATACATGTCTATAGAAGTTAACAGTATCATAACCCTTTTTTGTGGATGGGAAATCATCAGACTTCTACTGACTAAAACCCACCCATGTTCCTTGTTAGCCATTTGTGTTTCGGGGCAGTATCATAACTCTGTATCTCGGAAAGCTCTTCAATCGTTAGTCCTTGATCTCTCTGCGGTCGTGTCGGATTGCTATCCCATCGAATTTGAAAATGTGGAAAGAAATAGTGCACCTGCTTTTGCACTATAATATTTTGGGCTTAGATAGATTGCCTCCGCTGTAACGATCAAAAGGACAATTAATAATATATGTACATGCATACCCATTCTCATTTATGTTTTAAAAATATTGAGTCATTCCATACAAATATGTTCAGTTCCTTAGCAGAATAAAATGCGTGAAGTGTATGAATCTCAATAAATCATACCATAACTATAATATTGACGTATTAAAGCTTTAATATTTGTTGCATGCAGTCATTACGCCATGAAACTCAGGGGAATGACCAGAAGAAGGTAATAAAAACTGTTAATATAAAAATGACTAACGTTCATACCTATTTCTCTTATCATCGTAATTTTGTAAACGCTCATTAATTTTTGTTATAAAATTCACGGTTTTATTATTTCAGCATTGCATTAGTAACTGCATGTGAATTGCTGTTTATGGTATTATTTTTAATTTCGCCAAGGGATGGATTTTTGTGCAACGTTTCGTGACCATGCGAAATAGCTACTTGGCCTACCGCTTAAAGGTCTGTCATACCGACCGGGTCAGAGAGGAAAGCAGATATTTTGGTTTTTATCACGTTTAAAACAGAATTTTGAATCATTGTAATAAGATTTATTTTTACATGTCACTACGCTCTTAGGTTTGCTCTCAAGAATTCTCAATAACAAAAGTGACATGTAAAAATAAATCTAAAAACTCTGTTTTAAACGTGATAAAAAACCTGCTCTCCTCTCCGAGCCGGTCTGTGTGAACGGACCCTAACTGAGCCAATGCCTGAGGAGGTCGCGAGGTGCTGGAGGGATGTGGTCACGTGTCCCTTAGGCTATTGATCTACCTGCTAAATATGGCTTATTTCAGAGCGCGACCAGCGCCGGTTGCGTGTGATTTCGCTTCAACACTCCTTCCGCACGTTACACAAACTCATGCACAGACTCAGTAAACGGTAGACCAGTACTTGCAGCAAGTAAAACGGTCTGTTTACCAAGTGAACAAGGCTTTACTTCGTTATGATGTAACACCTTGTCAATGCCTAAAAAAAAATTGTCGATTATAAGTTACGTATCGGCGGGTAAACCACGGGTATGTGTTATGTTTAGAACCAATTTAAGTAATGTGTGACTGCCACTTAAATTGGCAAGAGGAATTGTTAAAAGATATCACATACATAGGAGAGGTTGTAACGAAAATAGAAGCGTTTTACCTGAAATAAAACGCATATTAAAATACTTACCTCACTGGAAGCTTTATATTGAGAGAGCATATCCGTTTCCGTCGATTTTTTATCTGTTTTAGTACTTTTTTAACCTACTCGGTGGCGCCACCTGGCGGTTGCTTGCCATTTTAGTTTCTTAAAATGTGCGAGCCACTATTTTGTTCATTGGCTCAATATAACCAGGCAGAAGTAAACTTAAAGCTTCCAGTGAGGTAAGTATTTTAATATGCGTTTTATTTCAGGTAAAACGCTTCTATTAAACTACTTGACCGTCACTGGAAGCTTTATATTGAGACCTGTTTGTTATCGCCTGGTGTAGCCACTAACACGATAACGCCAATGTGATAGGAAATTGAAACGCAAATAAGCCATCAAAAAGTATAATAACATAACATGTCAAAATATACATAGGAAATTGAAACACAAATAAGCCATCGTAAAGAAGTATATTAACATAATAATGTCAAAATATACATAGGTTCATGTTAATTAATTCAACTGTAACATTATGTGATCTAAAAACGAAGAAAATAATAATTTAGTAACAAATTAGAGTTAACAAAATTCTGTTAATTAATCGGACTAAACAATTGTGTTACATTTAGATGTGAATCACCACTTCTTATAACTTCTCTTCTGTAGAAATTCTGAAATGTCTGAGCTGATTGCCAATTTCCACGAGATAGGATTTCGTCAAGGGGATGATTTTCTAGCCAACTTTTAGAGGCTACTGCAGATCGTGTACTTCCTGGACTTGCTGTGATGCCGGCTTCTTTGAACAAGGTTTTTACCCAACCTGCGATGACGGTGCGTGAAGCGGGCTTGGGCACACCTCTGACTGTTATGAATAAATTAAAGATTTTGTAGCATTACGTCTTTCATTTAATAATTCTATACATTTTTCTATCCAGAATGTAGGATTAAGGTTATGATTGTTGGAATTAATAAGTATTTTCCAGCCGGATTGTCTACGGTTACTACAATCTGTTTTCGAACCAAATTGAGGCCATAATATAACACCTTCATCTGATCTAATACAATGTTCTGGATCAATTCTAAGTAGCGTTAGGTCATGTATGCGTCTACCTGAACAAAGCAGTAATATAGTTGCAGTATGGCGTGATACTTGAAAAGGATTGTCCAAGTCTACAGTGTAATTGCTTAGAAAGCTTATTAATTTACTAACATCCCAGATTGGTGGTTTAGAACACTTTGGTTTTTCTAGAGCAATTGATTTTAAAATATGTTTTACAAGAACATGTGAACTTAATTGGCTTGACCTTTCAACATTACACAAAGTGGAAACGACAGATTTATGTAGAACAATTGTATTATATGAAAATTTATGAATTAGATGCAAGTCAGACAAAAATTGGGCTAATTGCGTACCTGTAGGATTATTCTTGTCAATGTCTTTAGACATAGACCAGGCAGCCCAACGTTTCCAAGCGACTTCATATGTCTTCAAGGTAGATGTCCGCCAGGAATTTTTCAGCAATAACTTTTGTTCAGCAGTCCATGTTTCTATCGCCTCGGACCACCCCCACATTTCCAGACTTCGAGGATGATTTGGTCCACTTGTGGAGGTGGAAGTCCCGTCGATGTGTCGACCAGGTTCGTCTGTAAGTTTTTTAGAGTTAGAGGTGGTGCTAGCGCTCGGATTTTGAGGTCGGCACGCCAAAATACTTTCTCCCATCGAGGTACGAGGTTAAAAATATTCCCGTTGATTGATTGAGATGTGTTAGGACTTTTGGAATTAAGAACGGAGGTGGGAATATCCATGCGAGTGGATAGTTCCATGGGACACTGAATGCCTCGTGAAATAGAGCTTGTCGGTCTTTCAGGTCTCGGGATACATAATTGTAAACTACGTGAGCTGTCTCCGAGGCAAACAAATCTATTATTGGGGTTCCCCACTTCGCAAACACTATTTCCGTACAAGCTGGCATTAAGTGCCATTCCGGAGGTTGGCGGAAGCGTGACAAGTGGTCGGCATGATTGTTGTACTTGCCTGGGAGATGGTGTATGCTGAAGTGTATTTGAAATTGGTCTAGTAAATTCAGGATTTGATATGTTAGTTCTATTAGTGGTAATGATTTCGTACCTCCTTCGTTCCTTAAATAGCTGACAGCAGTCCTGTTGTCGCATTGTATCAGGATCGAGCTGTTGCGAAGAAAGTGAGCCTTGTCTCGAAGGGCGCGAAATATGGCCAACATTTCTTTTTGATTGCAGTGTAGGGCTTGTTCCTCTTGCGACCAATTGCCCGATACAGCCAGATTGTTTAGTTGCGCTCCCCAACCCTGATTTGATGCATCTGTGGTCAGGAAGTTCACTGGCGGAGGGTAATGTAGAGGTGTTGATGACTGACAATTCTGAGTCCACCATTCCAGTTCTTTTTGAACATTTTGTGGTAGTGGGTAGGACTTTGATAATGGATCTGGTAGCGAGTTCATGAACATTAATAATTGCCGGTGATTGAGCCGGCCTCGAGGGACAACATAACTGGCAAAGTTCAGGAGTCCTATTATTCTCTGCAGTTCCTTTAAAGTTACTATTCCGCGATCGAGAACTTGACTCACTTTTTGGATTAGTGAAGAAGTCTTTTCTTCTGGCAGGGATTTTAAATTGTCCCAGGGACTCCACAATATTCCTAAATATGTTATAGTCTTTTGAGGACAGAGAACTGATTTCTCGAAATTTACTTGCCAACCAAGATTTTGTAATGTACTTAATGCGAGCTCGACATGATTTCGAAGAAGGTGTACATTTTGATTTACTATTAAATAGTCGTCGAGATAGACTATGATTCTGATGTTCCACCGTTCCCGTAATATTTGGGCAACCCAATTCGTTAGTATTGAAAAGGTTTTGGGTGCAGTGCTCAAGCCGAACGGAAGGCAGGTCATTTCTAACAAGTTTTGGTTGTAGACGAGGCGAAGGAAGCGCCTGTGTGACTTTGCAACCTTTAAGTGGAAATGTGCCTGTGATAGGTCGATTTTGCACATCCAGTCCCGTGGTTGCAAAAAGTCCGGGATGCGATACATGTTTATTAAGTGAAATTGTTGAACTTTTACAAATTCGTTTAACGCTTTTAGGTTGAATATGGGACGGGTCGATCCGTCGGGTTTTGGTATCAAAAATAGAGGGGAAATGAAGCTCGGTGAGGCTTGAACAACTTTTAGAATGCCCTGAGCTTTCATTTGGTTTATTATTGCAGACATTTCTTTGGAGACAGGTGTTTGAAAGGGACCGTTGGTTACATTTGGGTATGTCAGAGGAGGTTTTTGTAAAAATGGTATGCGATACCCTTGAATTAATTTTAGAACAATTTCTGGTGCCCCCATTTCCTTCCATTTCGAGTGGTAGTGGGCTAACTGACCTGCTCGAAAACGGTTCGAGTCATTGCTTGTACCGTTTTTGGTTCCCTCGAAAGTTTTTTGGAGGGTTTGATCGCCCTCGCCCTTGGTTACTTCCACGATCGGGCCGCGAACCTCGGTTGTGAAATGAACCTCTTCTATTCGTATATTGGTCGGGTTGAAAGGGTGGTAGACCCTGCCCTTTGTTGTTGTAATTGGGGCGAAAATATCCACCCCGCGAGGGTGAGTTATCATATGTATGTGCGTGCATCGGTATGCCTTGTTCATTACAAAAATATTGAGCTTCACGCGGTGGAGCTATTGTTTTAAATACACCTTGCCCCCGCGAGGGACGGCGGTGAGACTGATTAGATCTAATATTTGGATCAGTTTTTGGCGGCCAAAAGGCTTTGCGTACACCACCGGCTTTTTCTAATGCTGTTGTGAACGATTCGGGACTAAACAAATAATTAGATGATGGCGGAATTCTGTTAACAGCTGCTTTTACTAATGGATCCCGTATTTGACTGGTAATGGTCTCTCGACGCATTTCTATGCTTTCGGCTCGATGGCCACACACTAATTGTAACAGGTCTGACGAGATTTTATGCAAGTCACCTTTTTGAAACAATTCTTCTACCTTCCCGCTTAAATTATCACAATTTATTTCTGTATTTTTGGCCCACAAAAGGAGTTTACGAATCGCTTCTTGTAGCGATTCTTTTTGTTTTAAAATACAAAAAGTAATTGCTGCATAAGATTTGTCAGCATGTGCCGAGTGGCGTAAGGTATCATACATTTTAATCTCTTCGTTTGAGTCCAACTCTATGAAACCTGGTCTGTGGTTGTATAGCTTTTGTGTATCCGAATACCTTACCTCAGACCAAGTTGTGCTACCTAAGCGCTGGACATCTAGCAGCATTTTTAAAAAACTATCAGGAGTTTTTGGAACTGAAGGTTCCTTAAGCTTTGTCTCGATATCAAAAGTGAAGTCCGAATTTAAGTTTTGACCTTCAACATCAGGGCACTGTTCTTCATTATTATGTTGGGAGTATAGTTCCCCACTGACCCCAGAACAAAGTGATACCCCATCAATCCCATCATGGCAAGCATTATGCATATTATTTGCTAAAACTTGTTGGCGTAGCTCACTAACTTCTTGTTAATATTTTATCACGCTAGTAATAAAATAACTCTATGTGTTCAAAGTTATATTGTTGACACACCTCGGGAAAAGCAAAAAGACAAGAGAAAATATAAAAGGAAAAACATGTCAAAAGGAATACAGTCAATATCAAAAGAAGAAATTATTAAAGAGGTAGAAAAGCACACGAAACTCTTTTCTTCCTAACACTCCTCCTGAATTTCATTCTTCCAGACCCATTCCTTTCGCACACCATTCATACTTTCCTCTCAACAAAGCTTTAGTCAGACTGTCAGCCACCATTCGAGTCGTCTCCACATACTCTAACCTAACATGGCCATTCTCAATGGCCTCTCTAATAAAGTGGTGGCGTACGTCAATATGCTTTGTACGTTGATGGTGCACAGGATTCTGTGCAATAGCAATTGCAGATTGACTGTCGCTGCAGATCTTGACAGTCATTTCTGGTAGACCACTGATCTCCGCAATAAATCTTTTAAGAAATATTGCTTCTCTCGCAGCTTCAGATATTGCCACATATTCTACCTCTGCAGTTGAAAGAGCTACTGTTCTCTGTTTCTTGCTCTCCCAGCACACTGCTCCTCCTTTCCATAGGAAAACTACTCCGGTGTAAGACTTCGTATCGTAGCATGTGGCATGGCTTGCATCTGCATAGCACTGTAAATCATTGCTATTATTCTTCTTCTTGTACTTTAGTCCAAGGCTTTTAGTACCCTTTAAATATCTGAGTACCCGTTTTGCGGCTGTCCAGTGCTCGTCACTGTAGCAACTATTAAATTGACTCAGATAATTTTAAGAAGAGATATAAAGCTCGACTGGTTGCAAGAGGCTTTAGCCAGAGATATGGGGTAGATTATGACGAGACCTTTTCTCTAGTTGTTAGACATAGTTCACTTAGAGTCCTTTTAGCGATGGCTGCTCATGAAGGCTTTAATGTTGATCAGATGGACGTGAAAACAGCGTTTTTGAACGGAGACTTATCTGAGACTGTCTATATGAAGCAACCGGAAGGATTTGAGGAGAAAGGTAAAGAAGATTATGTGTGTCTTCTTAATCGATCGCTTTATGGATTAAAGCAAGCCCCTAGAGCTTGGAACAGCAAATTAAATAATGAGTTGTTACATCTTGGCTTCAAACGATCCAAGAATGAACCATGCGTGTATACAAGATCCAAAGACAAGAAGGTCATAATTCTAGCGGTATATGTGGATGACATGCTTATTTTCTGGAATGACGCACAGGAGTTGCGCAAAGTGAAAAAAGACCTCATGTCTAAAGGAGAATGGGCTTATTGGTACACCCCTCCAATAGCAATGAGATATACGTCGTTGGATGGCTCTTTTTAACTGTAACAATATTTACTATTACAGTTTTGTTGAAATGTTTGTCCGTTTTGAGTTATAGCTCAAAAACAAAAGTAAAAATGAATACCTATTAACGTTATAATATCTTAGTGTGTAAGCTAAAATTACATCAATGTCGTTGTATATAACGTAATTCGTAATTATCATAACAAAACATAACATCACGCCTGTAATTCCCGAAGGGTTAGGCAGAGGTGTAGGTGCCTAATAGTAGGTACACCCACTTTTCGTCAGTTATGTTTAAGTCCCATGTAATAGGGGGCGAGCCTATTGCCATCAACCTGGCACAAATCCAGACACCATGGCTGCTACCAAGAAATTCTTGAGGGAAACTCCAATAACACTTTGTCCGACCAGGGAGAATGTATGGAAGCTGGTACACCCCTTTTTTTTTTTTTTTTTGGTGGGTGGAAAATCATCGAATAACCCCCCCCGCTCTTGGGCAGAGCGAAGGGGAGTGTCAGACTTCTACTGACTAAAAACCAAACCCATGTTCCTTCTTCTTCGCCCTTGTGTCGGAGCCGCGGTAACCTTTCGATATCCACAGCCCCGACAAACTATTTCGGCAAAGCTGTCATAGTAGATATTGTTCCATTTAAAAAGACCTATCCAACGACGTATATGACATTGCTATTGGAGGGGTGTACCAGCTTCCATACATTCTCCCTGGTCGGACAAAGTGTTATTGGGTTTTCCCTTACGAATTTCTCAGTAGCAGCCACGAAGTCTCGATTTGTAAATAGTTGATGACAATAGGCTTGCCACCTATTACTTGGATATTAAACATAACTTGGATATACTATCAGATACCCCTCTACCTAACCCTTCGGGGGCTACCGGCGTGATGATATGTTATGTTATTTGCGAATTACATTATATTATTATAAAACGACGTTAGTGTTATTTTCCCTTACACACCAAGATATCACAATATTAATAATATGATTTTTTACTTTTGTTTAAGTATAACCTTTAACTCAGAATGGACAAACATTTCGACAAAACTGTCAAAGTAAATATTGTTCCATTTAAAAAGACCTATCCAACGACGTATATGACATTGCTATTGGAGGGGTGTACCAGCTTCCATACATTCTCCCTGGTCGGACAAAGTGTTATTGGAGTTTCCCTCAAGAATTTCTTGGTAGCAGCCATGGTGTCTGGATTTGTGCCAGGTTGATGGCAATAGGCTCGCCCCCTATTACATGGGACTTAAACATAACTGACGAAAAGTGGGTGTACCTACTATTAGGCACCTACACCTCTGCCTAACCCTTCGGGAATTACAGGCGTGATGTTATGTTTTGTTATGATAATTACGAATTACGTTATATACAACGACATTGATGTAATTTTAGCTTACACACTAAGATATTATAACGTTAATAGGTATCCATTTTTACTTTTGTTTTTGAGCTATAACTCAAAACGGACAAACATCTCAACAAAACTGTAATAGTAAATATTGTTACAGTTAAAAAGAGCTATCCAACGACGTATATCTCATTGCTATTGGAGGGGTGTACCAGCTTTCATACATTTTCGCCCATTCTCTTTTGAGATGAAGGATCTTGGTAAGGCAGAACTAGTCTTGGGGATGCAAATAACGCAGAATGAGACAGAAATCAAAGTTGACCAAGAGAAGTATGTCAATAAAGTTTTGAAGATGTTCGGGATGGATGACTGCAAGATCGCTACAACGCCATCAGTTACCGGTCAAAGACTGGAGAAGCCAGGACCAGAACATAAATCGGATCCGAGCATTCCGTATCAAAATTTAATTGGTTCTCTGATGTACTTGTCTGTTTGCACGAGGCCAGACATAGCACATGCAGTAAATTATCTGAGTCAATTTAATAGTTGCTACAGTGACGAGCACTGGACAGCCGCAAAACGGGTACTCAGATATTTAAAGGGTACTAAAAGCCTTGGACTAAAGTACAAGAAGAAGAATAATAGCAATGATTTACAGTGCTATGCAGATGCAAGCCATGCCACATGCTATGATAGGAAGTCATACACCGGAGTAGTTTTCCTATGGAAAGGAGGAGCAGTGTGCTGGGAGAGCAAGAAACAGAGAACAGTAGCTCTTTCAACGGCAGAGGCAGAATATGTGGCAATATCTGAAGCTGCGAGAGAAGCAATATTTCTTAAAAGATTTATTGCGGAGATCAGTGGTCTACCAGAAGTGATTGTCAAGATCTGCAGCGACAGTCAATCTGCAATTGCTATTGCACAGAATCCTGTGCACCATCAACGTACAAAGCATATTGACGTACGCCACCACTTTATTAGAGAGGCCATTGAGAATGGCCATGTTAGGTTAGAGTATGTGGAGACGACTCGAATGGTGGCTGACAGTCTGACTAAAGCTTTGTTGAGAGGAAAGTATGAATGGTGTGCGAAAGGAATGGGTCTGGAAGAATGAAATTCAGGAGGAGTGTTAGGAAGAAAAGAGTTTCGTGTGCTTTTCTACCTCTTTAATAATTTCTTCTTTTGATATTGACTGTATTCCTTTTGACATGTTTTTCCTTTTATTTTTTCTCTTGTCTTTTTTTTGCTTTTCCCGAGGTGTGTCAACAATATAACTTTGAACATAACATAGAGTTATTTTATTACTAGCGTGATAAAATATTAACAGGTTATTCCCGCCTCTTCTTTGATTCTAAAAAGCCATTTCGAATCAACGACGTTGCATTTGGCTGGTGGTTTGATTAGGGTCCAAGTCTTATTTTTCTTAATCGCATCCAGCTCCTCCTGAATCGCTGACTTCCATGCTTTACTGTCAGTTCTTGACAGTGCTTCTTGAACCGTAGTTGGATTCTGATCTAATTCAGCAGCTTGATACAGGATGTAATCCGGGAACTGCTTGGGTCTTCTATCTCTGAGTGGGTACCTCCGTCCACTTTGGTGAGATTCCTCGTCGACATTTGTAATCGATTCGCAGTCTTCGAATACATCCACATCGTCCACAATGGGCTCCGGATCTCCATGATCCTCAGGTTCGGTTGGTTGATCCTCTCTCGGACTATCGCCATCTTCACCTTGATCTACCCTAGGGTCAATGTCTGCTTCGGCTTCACCCTCTGGTGCTTGCAGAATATCAGATTCTCCGTTGTGTCCTATCACGGTTTCATTTTCAGCTTCAGAAAGTTGGAGTATTTCTTCTGGATGTTCTTCTAAATTCGATTGCTCATGATGCTTTCGGTTTTCAAAAAACACCACGTCTCTTGCCTTAAATACTTGGCCGGTAGTGAAGTCTAAAAGACGATATGCTTTTGCGTTATCACAAAAACCTGTGTGAATCAGTTCTCTGCTTTTCGGATCCCACTTACCTCTCTTCTGTTGAGGAATGTGCATAAAAGCTTTGCATCCGAAAGTCTTCACCGTACTCAGGTCGCACTTCTTACCAGACCATTTTTCTTCTGGCGTAACATTTTTCACCGCAATCGTTGGTGATCTGTTTTTCAAGAACACTGCATGATGGACAGCCTCTGCCCAAAAGCGTTTCGCCAAATTAGCATCTTGAAGCATGCTTCTTGCTTTCTCACAGATAGTTCTATTTGCGCGTTCAGCTATGCCGTTCTGCTCTGGCGTATATTCCACCGTTAGTTGACGCTGAATTCCGAATTGTTTCAAATAGTTATCCATCTGTTTGTTGACGAACTCGGTGCCGTTATCGGTGCGTAAGATCTTCAGCTTCTTACCACTTTGTTTTTCGGCATACTCCTTAAACTCTACAAATTTTACGAAAACCTCACTCTTTTGTTTCAAAAAATAAATAAAAGTTTTTCTCGTAAAATCGTCAATGAACGTCAAAAAATACCTGAATTTGCTAACGGAAGGCACCTCCATAGGTCCGCAAACATCCGAGTGCACAAGCTCTAGCACTTCCTTAGCTCGGGTAGCATTCAACTTTTTAAATGGTTTCTTGGTTTGCTTCCCCATAATACATGGTATACACTCAAGTTGAGCTGAAGTGTTGGGAAAACTTACCCCTGTCGCCATCTTATCTCTCAGTAGTTTGAGATTGTTGATACCCAAATGCCCCATCCTCCGATGCCATAGCATAATTGGGTCCCCTTCTGTAGTAGCTAGAGCAGAACCCTGTGAACAGCATTTAATTTTGTATATGCCTCGTTCTTCCACACCTTTCACTACAGCCTTACCTCGAATCTCACAACCATCACTCTTAAAGATGTCGCACCCTTTTTCTGTAAATACCACCACGTGGCCCTTTTTCACGATCGCATTCACACTTAATAAATTAGATGATAACTTAGGTACATAAGTAACATTGTTGATAGTCAAACCTATTGACTCACATACTACCGTTCCTTTACTTTTACCCAATACCTCATTACCGTCAGCACATGTCACCTTCAAAGGCTTTGAAGTGTCCTTCAAGTCCTTAAACCACGATTTACAATTCGTCATATGTGTTGAAGCTCCAGAGTCTATGATCCAGCACGTCGATGAACCATCTGGTTCTGGTCGTGCGCCAAACGCATAGGCTTGCAGTGCTTCCTTCCTTTGTTGTTTCGGATTATCTGGACATTCGTGTGCTTTGTGTGGTCCTTCACAATTGAAGCACTTGACCTTCACTTTCGGTTTCTTTTTGTGTGTAGCCTTACTCTTGTGATTCTTAGTCAGCAATGCTGATGGCTGTCTTACACTTGAGCTAGCCGAGAAGGTGTCTTCCATCTGAAACAGCTTCGTCTTCACATAGTCGGTAGTAAGTTCAATATTACTATTCTCTATGGCTAATCTCATTGGATGAAAATCCAGGGTTAGTCCTTGTAACAAAAGTGCAGCCAACAGTTCATCGTCGACTTCCTTTCCAAGGTCATGCAACTCCTGTGACGTGGCCATAACTGACGTCACATATTCTCGAACCGTTGAAAATTGCTCCAGTCTCATGCTTACCAACTTTGTTAATAAGCGGCAGCGGTTGTTAAGGCCCTTGTCTTCAAACGCATTCCTCAGAGCGTCCCATGCTTCCCTAGCTGTTTTCGCTTTGCGCACATGAACTAAGCAATGGGGCCTGAGCATTAAGCAAATCTTTGCTCGAGCTCGCTGATCCCTTCTCATACCTTGTACATCCGTGGCTTCAGGTGTAACACTCGTGTACTCCCAAAGATCGTCTTTTATTAGATATAGCTCCATCAAGAATTTCCAAGTTGCATAATTACTATTACCATCGAGTTTTTCGATTGATGGCATGCCACTACTGCTTGAAATTCCAGTTTCATTTTTCTGGGAACTCCCGTTACCATTTCCGCTGTCCGACATTTCTGCGATTTTTATGATCACTTACATGTTGAGCCCATAACCTGTTAATATTTTATCACGCTAGTAATAAAATAACTCTATGTGTTCAAAGTTATATTGTTGACACACCTCGGGAAAAGCAAAAAGACAAGAGAAAATATAAAAGGAAAAACATGTCAAAAGGAATACAGTCAATATCAAAAGAAGAAATTATTAAAGAGGTAGAAAAGCACACGAAACTCTTTTCTTCCTAACACTTCTTTTATAAGTTTGTCCAATGTCGGGTTAGACTGTTGGGCGCGCTTATTCTTTTTGCGGCGTGCGCGGCGCGACCGTTTGCCACGTTTTGTAGCAGAGGAGCTTGAAGAGCTGCTGCTTGTCGTGCTACTACTGCTGCTAGAGCAGCTAACTTTTCTTTTCCGGGCCCTTCCACTCGGGCCGGCCACCACTTGTGGCTCGGCAGCCGAAACATTTACTTCATTCATTATTTTTAGAAATAAAGCTACGTTAGATAGACAGTAGGTATATCTAAAAAGTTTAAAGCACACACAATCATAAAATATTCAAAATATCAGTAAATAATAAAAAATGTTGGTAGTGATACGAACGGAAAAAAGAAAAAACCGTTCAAAGTAATGATCACTGTCTTATTTTTATAAAGTAGGGTAGTACTTACAGTTTATCTTCAATTTAACTCACCGTAAAAACAGCACTATATTTTTTAAATTATAATTTTAGATAGTGATCCGAACGGAAAAACCGTTAAAAGTATGATCACGTATTATGAATTTAAATTTAATTTAATTTAAATAAAAAATATAGTGAAATGTTTTAGCATCGGTCGTGTACCAATGCGTAGAAGTTGCTTCGACGGAGAACGAAACGCCAATGTACAAAATAGTGGCTCGCACATTTTAAGAAACTAAAATGGCAAGCAACCGCCAGGTGGCGCCACCGAGTAGGTTAAAAAAGTACTAAAACAGATAAAAAATCGACGGAAACGGATATGCTCTCTCAATATAAAGCTTCCAGTGACGGTCAAGTAGTTTAATAATATGGTCACGGTACATTTCATTTGTCATGGTGACATTGGGGACAGAATCGAGTGTAAATACTTGCATTCATAATCTCAGGAAATGTACTAATGTACTCGTTCAACCATCTCAGCATTCTGTTTTTTAGTTTATTAATGAGTGAGTGACCATTTGTAATAAAAGTTCCTGAAAATAAAGTTGACTGCAACGGAATTTCATCATTTTCGTTTAGGTATAGATTTTAAATTCAAAGATTGAACAGACTGAGTAAGGGTCAGGTTCCACCAAGCGTTTCCTCGCACACTTTTTCGGTATCACTGAATTAGGGACTGTATCAGTGTTGCTTTTAAGGTATAAATTTGAACGCTCACCCTTTTTCGAGCACGCGCTAGGAGACGCTTTGTCTGCTTCGAATTTTATACTTAAAGCCTACTGATAACAGTCCTTCCTTCCATTCATTGACATGAATAAAGGTAAGCGAGGATTATTCTCCTTGATGGAAACTGACCCCAAAACATGCGATTGTACAGATACCGGCACGGTTCTTGAGCGCTCGGCGGAAGAGTGGGGATCGCTGTGCGCATCCTACACTTATTGACAAATAATACGCACACCCGTTTATTATTTATTCGTCGTGAGGTAAGTGCAGCAGGAGTAAAGAACAAATCCCGAGTGACGGCTATGACGCGATGCGCTACGGGCCAATCACTGCACTTTCCCCAACCCCGCGTCTCACTTCATACCACCAAAGGGACCCAATAACTCACTTTTGCGTCAGCGCTCAAGAATCGTGCCGATGATTGTACTTGTGTACAGGCGTACGGCGACGACGAGAGCACGGCCATGTTGACTCAGGAGCTGCTGGTCTATCTCGCCATGTTCATCCGGACTGAGCCGCAACTGTTCCTCGAGATGTTGCGTCTGCGGGTCGGACTTATTATACAGGTACCTTATGTAGAATACACGTATACAATACACCACACCTGGAATCTCCGCAGGGTTTGACAGAAATGTACCTAATATACCCACATTTCACCCGTTATGTTTAAATCCCATGTAATAGGAGGCGAGCCTATTGCCATCAACCGAGCACGAACCCAGACTGCCAGCTATATAGAAATTCCTGATGGAAAAACCCAATAACACTGCCCGACTCGGGAATAGAACCAAGGACACGTTGAGCAGTCGCGCTTGCGACCACTAGACCAACGAACTTGTTTTCCAACATTGAGAAAAATCAGTGACTTTGATTAGTTTTTAAAATACTGTTTTCAAACAAGAGGGAAATGTCTGTTACCTTCCCTGCATACATAAACGAGACAAAACATATCAGAAGTTACTCAAATATGGATTGTTTCATGGTTTTTGTACAGGTAATGGCCACAGAGTTATCACGAACATTATCGTGCGACGGTGAAGAGGCGTCCGAACATTTGTTGAATCTATCGCCCTTTGAGATGAAGAATCTGCTGCACCACATACTCAGCGGAAAGGAATTTGCTATAAATAGTGGTAAATATTATTTAGTTTATTTATGGGTAGAACTTGACAGAGTAAAAATAAAATGATGCTCTCACAAAATCTTCATTTTGACTAGTATTTAGTTCCTAGATATTATTCCTCATTCATAAGGATTTAATTGTTAGATTCGTTTGAATGTGTCAAAATGGTACAGTCAGCATCAGAAGTAGCTGAACATTTCGGAATTTTAATTCTTTTATGTACAGGACTCTAGTTATTATTTTTAATGTTTCAGAAGATTATTCGTTAAAATAGTCCTTATTCTCCAATAACATTTAGTAACGAGTAATATCTAACAAGTTTTAATTAAAAAAACAGCTTCGAAACTTTGAGTACCTAATGTTAATATACATCTGATGCTGACTGTACCAATTTAAAAAAAAACTTATTTTGTATTTTCAATTTTTCCTCATTAACACTTTCTCTGCCAAGTTTAATTTTTTTTTTCTTTGTATGCCCCAAATTGCCAAGTCATCTATAGCAACGTATAGCCACGACTCGGAGGCGGGTACAAACGAATTATTGTTCGACCCATATGCTGGGTGCTTGACACCGAAAGTGTTAAATGTATATTAGTAAGGAGATTATCCGTATGTTTCCTTTTTACAGCTGCAACCCCTTCAATTTTAACAAAGGAAAGGGTCAGTAAGGGTAAAGGCGAGTGTTTCTGTGAGAGCAGACTTTAGCTTATATCTATGTCTGAATGCACCCCGTTGTACCCTTATGTATACGTCCCTTTACACGCGGTTTGGTATTTAAAGTGTGTGACTGTGCCAGTCTCAAATGTAATATTTTTTGTCTCAAGTTCCATATGCTTATTTACTTTACGATTTTTAGGCAATTATTTTAAAGTGTCTAACTCTCTGTTGCTGAGTCTATAAAGAAAAATCATTGGTTTTCTACAATATCGATCTTTATAGTTTTCATATAATTAATCATCTGACTATTTCATGAACAAGTCACTAAATGGGTTTAAAATGAACTCAGAGGGTTGCATTCATTGGCCGCGGATCTTTGTACTAGATGACGTGGCCTCGATTTTCCACCAACAAAAAAAAAAAAAAAAAAAGGGTTGCATTCATTATTTTAATGATGATAACTATGTTAAGACAAAGACACATGTATTTGTTACGGTCGTGATTCATATTTTAATCAACTGTACTACCTACACTGACCTGCATATTGCAACAAAAAAATCTAATTTCGCGGGCTACCGTGGCGCTTTCACCATCAACCGAAGGACGTCAAATAGAGTACAGTAACCTCCCCCAAACATCGTCATCCTGAAGATCCCGTGTACTTCAAGAAGTGTTGAGTCCACATATTAGGTAACTTTGAATCCACTATAAATTCGTTTCGAAAATAATGGTCTTGAGCAAGTACATCTTGGATTAATTGAAAGTTACGACGAATGGCTTACAACAAAACCAAAGTGACTGACTACCTGTCAAAAAAGACTGATAGGTCTGAGACTGGAACTAAAAATGTATTTTTAATTTATTTTATAATATTGTACAATTATTTTTCGATGTTCGTTTTCCTGTGACCCTTTTGCTGTAAATAATTATTTTTATAATTACAACCATTACTTATATTCATTAATGTTTGTGTCCAATTAACTGTTTATACTTTTATTTTGAAGCTTGTATGATGCAGCTATGTTTTGCGTCCCGACGTCGTTCAGTATTAAATATTCCATGTTGTTTACAGTTGGTCGCGGTAACTTCTCCATAGTGAGTAACAAGTCTCATAGATATGGCAAAAAGTCACAAATTGTTTTGGAAGGTCAAACTCTACAGGGCGGTATTGAAGAATGTAAGTATGCTATGTGTACCTATGCTATGTCTGGTATTTACTAAATAAGTGTAGATGGTAGGCTAAGTTTTCATAAGCTGTTCTTTGCTCTGTGGCTAAGTAACAATAAATTATAGAATTCAGATATGAACAACCACTATAAGCTGCCAGTTGCTGCAATATTTGCTCCATGTGCGTGCAAAGCGCCTAAATCTCAACTTAAATTATCTTGCATTTGCCTTCACAAGCAATTAAGTAATCACATTATACTTTTGCAAGAGGCGCTTATGCGTGATTGAAGCAACGAATAATAAATTTGATACGCCATATTAGTAACTGTAACTGCCTGTAGTAAATATTCTTACTAAGGCTTGTGGTAATTTCTATTTGCTTAGCACCTACAACTGAGCCGGATCGCCAGGGCCAGTGGCTGCGTCGGCGACGACTCGATGGAGCCCTCAACAGAGTGCCACGAGACTTCTATCCGCGGGTATGGGGAGTTTTGGAAAGAGTAAGTATTAATTTTATTTCCATGTTTACAAGCCGTCGATCATTTTCCTTTACTAAGAAAAGGGTTATTACCCGACTTTCTTTTCTTTCAGCTAGGTTTTCTCAAAGATTTAAAAAAACCCCACAGATTGTCAAAACAATTTGATTGGCTGTAATTATAGTCAGCTGATTTTTTAATTTTTATGTTTTTCTTCTTCGCCCGATAATATATTCTTGATATTTTAACCGAGAAATAACCCAATAATTCATTCCAGTGCCAAGGCCTAGTAATTCAAGGCAAGATCCTACAACCGAACTTAACCCAAGAGATGACATCAGGAGAGCTCAAATTCGCCCTCGCAGTGGAAACAGTACTGAACTCGATTCCTCAGCCAGAGTACCGACAATTGGTTGTCGAAGCTCTCATGGTACTGACCCTCGTCGTTGAATATAAGGCAGTAGCACATCTAGGCGGAACGATCGAGGTCGAGAGTCTAGTTCACAGGGCCAACCAGATATTCTTAGATGATCAGGTGAGTTGGTTTTATATTGTTTTTCAGTTCAAATTATTAGACCCATTATTTTGAGTTCTCCCATAGACTGTTCTCGACATCAGAAGCATAAGGTTGGATGTACAAATACAGAGTTTTGTATATCTTATCCGCTTCTGATGTCGAGAGATATCCAACCTCAAGAGAAATCATCATAGTCATATATTTTAGTAGCGTCATGAGCATTTTTTATAACCTTTTGACCGCCACAGTCAAGTATAGACGACAAGCCAAAAAGTACCTAGTCTGTCGTGTAGTCGTGACAGTGGCGTGCTGGGTACTTTGGTTTGTCGTCTACACTTGACTGTGGCGGTCAAAAGGTTAAAATAAATAAATACGATTTCGCATATAAACATAACATGCTTATCCCGCTCATGTTTTTACTTAATTCTCCACTCGTTGCACGTTAACGTGAGGTTGACATTTAAGATGCGAACCTTGAAACCTCACGTCATTCGCTAATGTGAACCTTCTTTAACCCCAGATGCGCTGCAACGGCGACGCAACTTTGTGCTGCGCGAAGGACAGCGCGCGCGGCACGTCCGGCGCCGGCGCCCTGCTGTGCGGCGGCGCGGCCGGCGTGTGCCAGCACCTGTACGACAGCGCGCCCAGCGGCTCCTACGGCACCATGACCTACCTCGCGCGCGCTGTTGCCGCTCTGCTCGCCGACACCATGCCGCTAGACTCGCCTATCGAGTGCACCATCACTTAGAACATTCTTACGACGACAGATCCGAAACGGAGAAGATCCCAAGTTGTTTGAAACCTGCTAAGACAGCCCTTAGTTACCTTCCCCATTGGCCATATTGTCTAACTGGCTAGTCTAATAGTAGATCCAATTGGAAAGCTATCTTCGTTATGTAACAATCGAACTACTGACTATCGAAAACTGGAATAGTGCTCGAAAACGTGGCAGTACGATTTTGAAGTAGTTGGATGCCAGGGATTTGAGTTTTCTTTTTGTAAAAATACCTATCGAGAGATGCGAGTAGATCTCTCTGGTTACTATGTAAAATATCTTACTGTCACTCCCAATTATTAGCGTGTTAGAACACGCTAACACTTTGCAATGTGATGTATCCTAATGTCTTCCCTAGAATGCCAACTTGCCAAGCCCCAATCTACCCAAACCCATCTGCATAGTGAATTGCAGCATTTTTATTATTATTAGCCAGGATTACCCCTCTGAAGGATAACACTTCAACAGCTTCCACTTCTCTCTATCTAGGCTTATTGGAAAAATATTTCCTTTCTGCTCTTCATAACATTGATAAATGTTTTCAGTATGCATACAATTTCACTACAAATCATCAGTGTTTACATCACAAATTGTATAAGTAATATCTCCTACAGTAGCTGTGCGCACACCTGAGTCGACACTGTCTCAAGATGGAATATCGCCGCTCTATGAAAACCACAATGACTCACACTTGCCACTACTCTCAGTCAGGATTGACTAAACACTACTGAAACTGAAAAAAACTATTTCTTTCTCTAACTCTTATCAAGTCTCATCTCAAATGACCGAGCTGGTGTGCGCAACGTCTAATAATATCCCTGTTAAAACGTGTAGCATAGGTTGTGTGGCATTTTGCCATATATTTTTTAGCAATATTTCATTGCAATCTCAGGTAGTCTTAATAAGTGTAATATAACAATGAAATCCCTACTTTATAAGCCAAATCAGTTATTAAAATAGATTCTATTTTATATAATATGCAATAATATCTGTTTGCGATTATGTATTGCCACATAAAATAATTGTTATTTTATTTCGTCACAAAACTTTGTGACACAGACACATGACCATTTATATATTATATTTTTTAGGCATTCGTATTTTTTGTCATTTACAACAGATGTTATCATAAAATGTTGATTATTTTCTGATATTAAATTTAATTGAACCACATTTCATTTGAGTTTAATTTTATAATATCCAGATAAGATTTTGGATGAAGGGACACCAATGCACAAAAGGTTACCACATATTCAGTACATCATGAATACCCCCCACGTAAAAAAAAAATCATCATTAATTTAAAAACACTACTGTTTCCTACAATATTTTTTTTAGCTTACACAGTTGGCTGCATAAATTAAAAACACATTGGTAGGAAATAGCTCTAAGGAGACACAATTATTAATATATGTACATTAAAACATGGGAACACTAGCTAATTCATAAGAACAACACTTAATTGGTAACACCTATTTATTCTATTTTAAAGACTATCTCTGGCAATAAACACATCTACTTGAAATGTTACACTTTGCTAAAAACACAACAATTTTAATAAACGTCACAATATGTCTTTACAACATTAAGCTTCATCTTTTTTCCCGAAAGGATTCATCTTTGATAGCCATGATGTTGTATTTCTGAAAACAAAACACAAATTCAATGATAAGATTACAATTATATAATTACTGCCTCTTCTTAGGCTTGTCAAAATTTATGATATAATGGATATGAGGCTAGGATATAAGATACATCTAGTCTCCAGCACATAGTCACAATAATTGTTTTGACAAATAAATAAAATGTATGTTATAGTGAACATACAGAAATAGATGTGATGCTTGTGGAAATGTGATATCAATCATGTCACATGATTCTGTGTACATAATGAGTTTGTTAAAAACAGAATGATATTATGGAAAAGAAGAAAATCTTTGTTTACAACTTAAACAATGAGAACATTAACTAAGTGAAGGTGTTCACAATGACAAAACACACAAAACATTTGTTCAATCACAAAAAAACATTGATATTTGTTTTTATGTTTTGTCAGTGGGAATGGTCAATGCCTAAGCACATCCAGAATTTAGATATAATTTGTTGCCCAATTGTAATCACTCAGAGCTACACGAAATGTTTCAAACACAATGTTTCCCACATTTTGTGTTTACCTGTAATTAGTTGTGTAGTAATATTTAAAACAAAACTAGTATGTAACACCACTGATACAGCTGTAGGTAGACCTTAAATAAATACATAAAAATAAGTAACTAATAAGTAATCAGGAATAAAGAATAAACATCTGACATGTTAATCAGATTTGTAAACAAAAATGTCTGTTCTCATACCCGGTGTCCTGAGGTTACCACAATGATTCTTTGTTATGATATTTTCTACTCATTGGTAATTCAGTAGTCACTTGGTTTATGTCTTACACATAATCTACCCATCATTTTTTAATCAACATTAACCTAACAAAATTCATACAGGCAAAGGACTTACGTTATTTCTTCAGGTGAAGTCTTGGTTGACTCAATTCCTGCAGCTTTCAATTTTTCAACTAGGTTTTTTCTATACATGTTTTTTAAAGGAACAGGTCTGTTGGCTGCCTCTTTCTGTTGAGCTAGCTTGCATAGAGCCTCATACCAAGTGAGGCCATACCATTCTATTTCTTCAGGAGTATACTGGAAACAAAAATGTATGATCAGTTTATTAATAAACAGTTAATTTGGAGTCTTAAAATTTACTAGCATTTTATTACACTTCTGACTTCATAAATGAACTAAAAAGTTGCAAGGCCAATTATGCAGGAGTACTTCTTCAAACAGAAACAACATGCCAATTAAAGAATCTGCAATGTAATGCCATCAAAATGAGTATTGTTTGTGTAGCAGAGAATAATGCTATGATCCATGCAGTACGACAAAGAATAAACTATAGTCATCCAATTTCCGTGGAAATGTGCGAAAAAGTGGAAAATTTAAGTACAAAGGTACAAATTGCACCACTTCAAAGATAACATCTCTAGATCGGATCAAATTGTCAACTTTAAACTGCGATCTAGAGATGTTATCTAGTTATGTCTCTTCAGCTGTACCAGATTATCAAAGAGGCTTTAATAGTTTGATCACCTAATTTTGACTGTGACACCAAGTTATTTCAATTTGCTGTTGTGTAGAGCTGCCTGTGTTATAATTATGCAATATTTATCAAGTGCTAGGTTATGTATTTTGATTATTAGCTTAGCCAAATTGAGTAAGACTTACCGATGATAGATAGGTCTTGTACTCCTCATAGACTTCTTTCTGTTTCTCTTGATCATAGGCATACCGGGGACACCCATTCATCAGTTCAATCAGTATTTGTTTCTTCAATTTCAATGCTAACATGGACACTAAGTCACATGCAGGTGTCTTAAGTAAATAGTGGTCAAAACCATAATGATCATTGATCAAACTTATTGTACGGTCTGTCACAGTTACTGATAGATGAGTGTTCAGGATCTCAGATTTCACAACAGTCCTCTTCAATACCGGTACCCAATAATGAGGTACCCTACGTCGCTGCGGGTCACGTTTTTGAAAGCCTGCAAATGGTTAATCTTTATGAATTTATGACCTAACCTAACCACTACAATTTACACATAAATATAGACAAAACCCTACCTTTAATTACAGCTTCGCCGCCCCATAGCCCTTCGTTGATCTCGGAAGGATATTTCAGTGGTATAGGGATATTTTGAATTGGAAGTATTTCACCAGTCAGGTCATCGCGCTTCCATTTCCCTTCCTGAGGTATGTAGTGGACGGCAGCAGGCTTCAACACTTTCCATTCGCGCCAGAATTTCTTGTATGCGACAGGTAATTCAGAGGCAATGCCTACTTCAAACCTATTCTTTTTCTTAAAAGTTTTTGATAGTTGACGAGCTGTAGCCTGAAATAATCTACGCGTCAATTTGCAGCAAGGTAATCGTACACAAGGTAATCATAGAATGATGTATGCATCGTAGACTATGTATATATATATGTCGTATTGCACAGTAGACTTAATATTTACCTGAATTCTTGATGCCATTGAAATATTTTTTTATAGGAACCATATATCTATGAAAAAGTGTTAGAACAAAACAAAATTTCACTGGCCAATACTTCTTTTTGATTGACAATTTTACCTACCAGAATACAGATGACATTGACAAGTGACGAAACGGAAGTTACGGAAGTCTAGTTTTTATGGTCTATGTAAGTACTTATTAGTTCCGTGGGCTCAACATGATCGTGTTTTGTCTTATGGCCTGTACAGACCCATGCAGACCGGCCAAACGAACGCCAACGAACGGGTTTCGTTGACCTTCGTTGCTGCAATCTGCAGGGCTATTGCGTATCTTTTAATGACAGCGGATAACTTATAATGTCTATCAAATAACTGTCAAATAGTGAGTTTTTAAGAAAATAATTAATGATTAAACGAACTTACCTGTACGCATTGAGGTCTAACGTAGTACATTATACCTCAATGCCTGTACGTGAAGTTCTATCATAATTATATGAAGACTTCGTATGAAGGTATTAGTAACGTGAGATTAATATAAGAACACTATGTAGTAGGCATAATAATGTCTTCACCCGTTGCACTACAGTTTAAAGTAAGAGAAAATAATGGCCACACTTCTAGGGTGTGGCAACATTATTCTTTATTTCCGCCGCTCTGTAGCGTGCTCGCCTGCGCTGCGCTCGTCATTTAGAAAGATAATGCTAGATATTTCCGTAGTTTGGGATACATAGGGAGGGTGGGGTTACTAAAACCTTCATACGAAGTCTTCATATAATTATGATAGAACTTCACGTACAGGTAAGTTCGTTTAATCATTAATTATATTCATCCTTCGTATTCGGTATTAGTAACGTGAGATTAATATAAGAACACTATGTAGATGTTGAGAGTGTTTCTAGGAAATATCGACAAATAAAAACATGATTTAAATCAAGTTGTTTTATTCAACACAATTTTAAATGGTGTACATGTACTAAATACTTATAAGTAGCTACTTATGTAGATTAACTGAACTAATCAAGTCTAATTGGATATAAACAGAACAATGTTCATCAATATAAATAATTATATTGTCTGCTAATTAAATAGAAATACTTTCACTTTGAGAACTTATTATTGATCTGGCTAAGACTATATTATTATCTTCATTATTCAATATTGGTCTATTGTAGAATTTAGCGAAAGTAGGTAGTGGAATTGCCACTCCATCCAGCAGTTTGTCGAATGACATCAAGGCTGACTCCCAGTTTGTGTGCCATAGAAGTTGAGGCATGGCGCGTACTATGGGATTACATATCTATGGAGTTTAGGTTGCAAAATAAATACCAGCGTTTGATGCAAACATCGTATTGTTTCCATGTGTTATCCGAAAGCGACGCCAGCATGATGTCTAAGGCGGATTCTGGGACACAGCGTCGTAAGAGTGCCGTCCGGACAACACTCCGGCAACCAGGGTAAGGTGTGGTCGAATGTTCATGTGAATGTGAGGTTGGTTGCTGGAATGAGGAATGAACACGTCATCAGAATTTAGTTTGACAATGTCTGATGATTTTATGTAGGAAGCTACTATGAATATTTTTCGAGTCATACCTACACCACTGCCAAATATCTTTAGTTACTTTTGTTAAGTGAGGGTTTCGGATACCACCCATACGATTAATATAGCATATCGCGGTTGTGTTGTCAATTCGTAACAATATTTGACAATTGTTAAATTCTTTGGCGAATATTTTTAAGGCAAACAAAAAAGGCTGCTAATAGTTCCAGTTGGTTAATATGTAATAGTGTTTCACTATCAGACCAACGACCGTTAGCCGTTTCATCATTACGGGTAGCCCCCCATCCCGTTGTTGAGGCGTCAGAAAAAATCTCAAGTTCATAATTGTCATTCCTAATCCTATGTACGGAATGATCGATAGTACCTAACCACCAATTTAAGTCCGGTAGTAAATGATGTGGTAAGGTCATATATTTTTCGTAGTCACCGTCATTCCCAAGGTTGAGAAACTTACAGCGTTCAAGCTCTTTAGCACAGATCACAGAAGTAACCATCCATACTCTATAGCAGGACAAGCCGATATCAATAACCCTATGAGCTGCGCAAATTTTCTAATTTTACACCGTTTTATGTTTTTGATGTTTATCAATTCCGATTTTATTCGAGTTCTCTTTTCTTGAGGTAGACTTAATTCCCACTTGTGGGTGTCAATTACATATCCTAGATATTTGCAAAATTTTGAGGGTATTTTGAAACTCTTTTCGTCGTTTATGATGAACCCTAGCCGTTCAGTGGCCCCCCCGCCTCACTCAGTATGACGTCAAAGGCCCGAGTCGCCCGACCTTGTAAAAAAAAAGGTGCGCCGGCGCGCGCCGGCCGGCCGGGCTCTTATCTTAATTTTTTGTTGACGTGTTATAAACAATAGACGCTTCAAGTAATGTTTTTGTTCAAGCTTATGAGAGACCCTTTCAAGTGGTGTCAAGTGTTTGTTAGTATTACGTCTCAAATTTATTATGTTATTTCGTAAACATTGACGGGTGCGGGATAGGGTTGTCAAAAGACATTATGTGAACTTTAAAAATTATTATTTCAAAAAGTAAATCGATACCATATATATTTTATGGCTTTTATTGGTGGAAGGGTTCTATTTACGTACGATAAAATAAAAATAAACATAGTTGGTAGTAGAAAAATATTATCATTATTATTTTTTTTTAACCAGTATTTATTGCCGACGGGGAATAATTTAATCACTTAAATTAAATAATTTATCACAAATATACTGTTTCACGTAAATTAAAAATTTTGCTACTATCTGAAAGATAATTTAATAATGTAACTTACTTGTAAGTATTATGCTGATAGGTTTATACAATAAATTAAAATATGGAATTAATTAATTAATGAATTAAATAAAAAAATTGCACTCGACATTGTTTGTTTATTTTTTTTTATGAATTTTGAGGTAAACAAAATACATACGATGTTATTGTTTTCTACAAGAACCGCCCCTATGACGACCCCCTGACCAAGAAATACTCTCTTTAATTAAATTTATTTATTTTTAATGAATTTTTAAAAAATATAATTTTGAATTTCGCGGGCCGCCATGTTTGTTTTTTTTCAAGGTTAGGTTGAACAAAACTTAAAATCTTAACTTTAATTTACTATCTTTTGTATATGTTTTTGCTGAAAACTATTGTCTAGTAAATATCCAATGTGATAACTATTACTTTGGATACGGAACTGGTCTTAAAATTTCATAAATTACGAAAGCATTGTGACAAAATTCTAACACCGTTATAAGCACCCGTAAAATCACTCAGAAGTTAAAATATACTTACCTTTAGGTTAAAATCCGGTTGCACACACATACACTGTATTATAATTAATCACTTTATCACTATTTTATTCATTATCACTCACTCAAAACCAATAAATTACTTGAAAATACACGGAGCATCCGTCAATCGCACACGTCATTCAGCGGATTTCAAAGACTGACATTCAACTTTTTTTTTTAAATCGAATTGACCATAGTAGTATAGTGTTGCCGTGTTTTTAGTATGCAGAACTTACTAGAGAATCGACTAAAAGTGAGCGAAACGATTGAAACGTCACGTGATAGAATTAAATGGGTACTTTCCGACGCCATGTTGCGAAAAAGTACAAAGGGCTCGATAGTAACCAGCTGGCGCTCGGGCTGTCAAAACGGCATGGCTGATTCGTGACCGGTTGGCGCTTGACTGGGTGACTTTAATAACGATTCCAAAATTTCAACATTCTGTTTGCAGTCATCGTATGAACTACCTGTTAGAAATATGTCATCTTGATAAATAGACGAAATAAAACCGCGTGACCGTAATAATTTCATTATTGGTTTCATTAATTTGGTAAAGATATATGGCGCGGTGCAAATTCCAAATGGAAGAACGTTAAACTGAAATATTTTATCATCCACTATGAACCGTAAGAATTTACGTGAATCTGGATGAATGTTGATAAAAAAAATACGCATCTTTGAGGTCTAGCGTAGCAACATAACAATCATAAGAGATTAGTTTCAGGCATGTTTTTATATCCTATAATTTAAAATGTTGCGTATTTATATGTTTGTTTAAGGTTATTTGAGCTGGGCGGGTAAGATTGACTAGGGTATTTTGTACCCACTGACCCAAGACAAAATAGTACGGTCCTGTGTTATTAAAGACCATTGTCTGTAAAAATGGGCAAGACTACCCGCATATAGCGTACCGGATCTAGCGACGTCGCGACTGTCTGGCCCGATGAGAGTAGTTGCGCGATGAGGTCCCCCGATGCGGTGATGCAGGCGGCTGATGGCGTGGCGGTGGACCCGATGCTTGCCTGTTTGTCGCAGGTGGCCGGTTTGTCGGTTTTTTCGGAATATCCACTTTCAAGTCTGTGGTAGACTTAGATACAGCCTTCGCTGCCTTAAGAATCTCCGGGAGATCTTGACCAAAAATAAATTTGTCAATTTTTGTTGTTGTCAGCTGATCTTTCAGTTCCTTTTTAACTGAGTACAGGGCGAAGTTACGCCGTGTAGTAGATTCAGTATGTTGGACATCGCATAGGATTCTACCTACGTCCATGAGATCTTTTACGAGGTCGTGGTTCTTTTCCGGGAGGAAGAGTTGGCTGGAAATGATTTTTCCCAAGCAAGAGATACCCGCTGATATCTGTTTTTGTTTCAGTTCTATAGCTTTGTCTCGCTTATTAGCTTGTTCGTTAATCGCAGCTTTAATTTCGGGATTTAGCTGGGGAGCATCCGTGTATTTGCAGTTTGTGGGTACTAGGTACTTATTTAGAAGGTCTTCTCGTGCCTCTTTGTTCAAACCTGTGGTTGCCATGTGTTCGAATCTATTCGCAACTTCCTTGTTGATTTCGGAACCATATTCAATTGCGATCGTTGGGTCGACCCCTAGAATGTCTAACAATTCCGAAGTATTGTCGATTTCTTGTGCGTCCTGGTTTTCCGGTGGTTCCGGTGCCGGCTCCGGTGCAGGTGCCGGTTCCGGTGCAGGTTCCGGTTCCGGTTCCAGTGCCGGTGGTGGCTGTGATTCGTCGTCTATATGCACGACGTCTTGTGTGGTTGCTTCCTGCGCTGCAACGAGGAATGCAACGTTTAGTCATTGTAAAATGCGGCGATGTAGTCCCAGAAACTACTCAGATGCATAATGACTGACTAGGCAAGAGAGCCGATATTATTTAAATGCGGCGAGATAGCCCCAAAGACTACTCAGATGCATAAAAAGGTATAATGCGTTGATATAGTCCCAAAAACTATACAGATGCATATTTTTTCCAAATGAGGGTAGGCACTTATTGAAAAATTTGTGATAAAATTCTTGTAAATTAACCGATGTATCCAAGATTATCTTGCAGTACTTACTGTTTCTGTTATCGCCTGGTAGACTTCCACATCTTGATGAGCATGTTGTCGAGCTTGATGATGAAGTCTGGCTAGAAGATGATGATACACTTAAACGTCGTCGTCGTTTCGCTGTACGTGATTTCTTAACTTCTTTTTCTAATTTACGCATTTTATTGTAAATAAAATCTAACTTATCTTCGTTATTTCTCTTCGGCATGATTGCGAAGGAGTTTTTTGGTTTTGGTGCGATACGAGTGGTTGAGCACTAAAACGCGAATGACGTCAATGACGAGCGCAGCGCAGGCGAGCACGCTACAGAGCGGCGGAAATAAAGAATAATGTTGCCACACCCTAGAAGTGTGGCCATTATTTTCTCTTACTTTAAACTATAGTGCAACGGGTGAAGACATTATTATGCCTACTACATAGTGTTCTTATATTAATCTCACGTTACTAATACCGAATACGAAGGATGAATATAATGTACCAAACCATCCAATTTACCGTTAATCTATGGACATTTCTGATAGCCACTGACGTTAAAAAGATACGCAATAGCCCAGCTGGACGGCTTAGGGGCTTAGGGTAAGGGGTAGGTAAACCTAAACGTTAAGTAGGTTTAGGTTTACCAAGGTTTTGGTAAACCCTTGCCCTTAGGTAAACGCTAGCGAACGATAAATATCCATCGTTGGCGTTCGTTTGGCCGGTCTGTACGCGGCTTTAGAGGAATAGGTTATAGAAAAAGTGAGAAGCTAGTCGTCGTTCTTTTTGCCACAAGTAGGAGAAGTAAACACATACAGTACGATCAAATTATCTTGACAGGTCTGAAACTCTGAACATAGGCTCTGCGAACTTTCACGCATGTACACTTGTGAAGAAAACTGTTTAAAGAAAACGATCAGAAAATATCTAATAAAGAAATACACATTAAATAAATATCAAAACACTTTTAGACATTAGTTGTAACAAAATAACCTATTTTTCAATTTCGATTTGACTAACCTTTCGTTAACGGATTTTTAATATTCATAACAACAAACAAAAACACAACGAAAACTTTTATAACCGACTGTGCTCAAGACAGAGATAGCGACACAAACACTTAACGTGTCACCGTGTGAGTGCGACATAATGCCTCGTACCGAATATTGCCGAACTTGCACGAAGGTCACGAAGTTAACAAAAAGAGATGTGCAATGTGCATGTGCAATGGTGTCGTTTAATCGATTATGAATAAGTAATAAAAAGATGTTTCTATTCTATTTTAAATTGAGGTTTTAAATGTTCGCAAACATGCGTTACTCAAGAAGTTTATAATAGATTTCTAAAACTTAAGTAAATCTTGTCTTTAACCAAGTAAACATAATGTTACACATTTTTTTGTAATAAAGACGAAAACTCGATTATTAATGCCTAAATTCACTTTATTAGTTATATAACTTCTATACACTAATAAGAACTTAATCGAAATAAAAGTAATCGATTACGATATTTGATCGTATAAAGGATTGATTGTGTTTATGTAAGGTGCATTTCTAGCCTAGACTACCGCCCCCCGAACCCCGCCTAATGTCACCATTTGGTTCCTATTTTATGTTACTGCGCAGCCTTCTGCACGAAGTTCGGACCTGCCAAGATAATTTGATTGCACTTTACCGCCTTATTAAGAAAAATAGTTAAACCTGGTTTAACTTAGGCTTGGTTTATCTCGCATGCCGTCACTTTCTTTTGAATATTTTTGAAGTGAGAAGGCATGCGAGATAAACCAAGCCTAAGTTAAACCAGGTTTAACTATTTTTATTAATAAGGCGGATAAAGCACACTTCAAGAACTTAAATTGGCAATCACCCAGAGATATGCATTTATTAAAACCCAGACCTATCCTATAAATATTTAGTAGTTATGTTGTATCTGATACGAAACACGATGGTTTCGCAGATTTGAAGGGGTTGATCAGTTTTTGAAAACAGTTTAATTAACAATTTTAAGAGAGCCCTTGTTGGCGCCATAAAACGATACAAAATAGCGTCCGATGTTGATCTTGTCACTGAATGAACTAGTTTAATATAAAATGCGTAGTCAAAAATGGTCAATGTATTTAGGCAGAGGATGTGCTCAACTAGAGCATTTCTATAGCTTATTCCTCTATGCATTTCGTAGATTACTGTTGTAATTAGGGAAGTGCTGGGAAAACCCTGAGTAATTTTGAAGAATTAAGTCTGTAAATAAATAGTTCAAACTACAGATTAGATTTGATTTGATAGAAGGTGGACTCCGGGCTTATGTATTTTCATGTCACCAAACCCAAAAATCTAAGAGTTTGCTGCAGGGCTATTGGCTATCTCTGTTGACAGTTGTTTTGATTATCACTTTCGCTCTGTGTGCTTTCATTAACTGTCAAAAGGCTATTTTGGTATCGGCTAAGACCAGTTGTACAACGCGTATGACGTCATCGGAGACCATTGTCGTTGATGGTCACTTTAACTCATTTTGACAGAAGTTTCTGTATCGATATTTTTAAAATTGCGATTGTCTAAGCTTATTTGACATTACATTGTTTATACACAGAGTTTAAAGTGACTTTCATGAAAGACGCTGCTCAAGGGTAGTGTTTTTGTGATGATATGACGGTTGATACTGGTACTAGTTTCTATAAGTTCCGTATTGTTGGAGCTACTAAAGATTTTATAACTTTATTTGCATTATCTAAACTCAATCTCCATATATAATTATATTCCTTGATTTATAATTGCATAGCTCATATTGTGTGAATACTTTGTACTATAAAGAAACCTGTCTTTTCTTGATTTGGATTTTGTTTTTACAATGATGGTTTTTTGAGACAATCTGTAATATTCTTTAGTTGGTGAAGTGTATTAATGGGTACCTACACCTCTGTCTAACCCTTCGGGGAATAAAATGTTTTCCTACCTTTGTATAGATTCATTTCACGTATTGTTTTTGAATATGTGAACATTGTGGCCTTTTGTGTCGTGCCCTGCAATGTTCTGACTAATAATTAGGGTTTATTTCATCAAAATCGTCTCACATATGCAATAGCATTAATTATTAAAACTTAATTAGTAATCTCGAGCGAAATATTTTATTTTATTTTCCTTTTGTCTTTACTTCTTCCATGCAAAACATGAAAGTAATTAGTACTACGTACAACAGCAATTTCTTACTGGCTGACAATAAAAAATGACATTCAAATATTACTTTTAAATCTCTTTGACAATAACCGTTTGACATGTCAGGTGCCAAGCGGCTAAATATAAAATATATCCTCAATCAAGTATTGTAACGTTCAAGCAGTACCTGCATAACTTAGCCGTATAATAGTCGATAAAAAATAGAGGTGTCAATTGCTGGGATGTTATTCACCCTATAATCACTGTCACGTGATACCCACACAATGAGATAAGCAATACCAATTTTATGACATTAGCAGTTAACAACAAAGTTCTGTGGACAACTGGTGCTTGTTATCCACTGACTTCTGAAAAGATAGACAATAGCCCTGCTGAACTATTTGATAGTTGTCATTACTTGTCATATCGAGCTGTCACCTGTCAACATATTGTCATCTGTCATTAGTAACTTCACTTTTTGCTAGTGGTACCACTGCTGACGTGGAAAAAAAATGTAATGGCAACTTGGCAAGCTTTATTGGCAATTAGTGCTCAGTGGTGGTGGCTAAATATTTTGATAAATAATTGAATAATTTTAACATTTCTGTTATCTTGTTGTACCTGTTTCGTAAAGTGTATTGAGTAGTGATTGTGCACCGCGTACTACGTCTATTATTCATGTTGACAGAGAGCGTTAAGCTATGTCGGACAATAAAAACAATAATCCTCCCGAAGGGGAGCAACTTGATCCTGCTGACAGCAATATAGCATCCAGTGTCGTTGGAAGTGTAAAAACTTCTAAGGTAAATACGTAAATACTGCATTAATTACGAACTTGTGTACGATTCTAACATATTATTTGCATTACACGAGCAATGCAAGGACGTTGGTGTTTCGATTTGCTATTGACTTTTAAAATATGTACTACGTAATTCAACTAGATGTAGATAGTCATAGCTATTTTAGTAATGCACTTATTTTAGAGTTGGATTTATTTAAAGTAACCTATAAATTGGACATTCTTACATAAACATTATTTTAATAAGGTATCAGTTTACAACAGCTGGCTTTAAAAACATCAGCCATATTGTACACTAGCGGACGTCCCGCGGTTTCACCCGCGTAGATCCCGTTCCCGTGGGAATACAGGGATAAAAAGTGACACTCAGAAGTGCCTATCCACTGAACTGTCCGGGTAACTAGAGCGACCTAAAACTTTTTCCGGTTGTCTGTCCAGGTAACTAGAGCGACCCAAGAGATCCGCGCAACACTGTACCATTAAAACTTACTAATCATCTATGAAAAAGTTCAAAAATCGACTAACTGTTCTGTTATAATTTTACTCTATGAAACGACGATTCTTTTCATACCAAATACTCTATGCCCGAGCGGCCGCCATCATTAGTAGGATTGTTTGTAAAAGTGTCGGGTCGCCAGTATTTTTTGTTTACGTTTGAAGTGTCGACGGTCGGACTGATAAGGATTGTGATATAATACCCCATTGTGTTGAGTGTTAGGTTTATTTAAATAGTTTGAAGTGTTAATTCTTATCGTTTATGTGCCAACACAATTGAAATCGGAGTTTTGAAGGTTATCTAAACCAGTGATGAAAAACAGTAAACAAAGTGCGTAATTTCTAACGATTGTTTTGGTAAGTATTGCATGATTTAATGTATATTTCAGTGCTAAAGTTGTGAAATGCTTCTTCTAATAGGAAAAACAGTTCATTATCAATATAAAAGTAGACTTAAACCAAAGAAATATGATGAAAATAGTTATTATTTCACGTGTTTAAAATTTGTGTTCCAAATTTTTAATTATGGCGTAATACGGGAAGGGGTATTTGTTTTGATTTATTGTGCTAATACTGTACGTTCCAAGTAATGATGTATTGGTATCAAAATATAGCTTATATAATCTATTTTGATAATACATAAGTTCCGTTGAGATATGTTACAAAATGTTTCGTAAAAACTTTTATAAACAAAATACTTTACTCAAATTTAACCCGTATTGGCGTGGTTCGTGCCGGTTATTTCGATAAGTTTCTGTATGTTATAGTATTTTATCAGTAAAATACTTGATATAATAGGAAAAAACAGCTCATTATTAATGTAAAAGTAGACTTAAACCAAACAAATACGATGAAAATAGCTATTATTTCACGTGTTTAAAATTTGCGTTCCAAATTTTTAAGTACGGCGGGACACGGGAATGGGTATTTGTTTTGATTTATTGTGCTAATACTGTACGTTCCAAGTAATGATGTATTGGTATCAAAAAATAGCTTATATAATCTATTTTAATAATATATAAGTAACATTGCGATATGTTACAAAAAGCTACGTAAAAATCTATTACGTCCAACAATTTTACCCAAATTTTACTCTTAGTGTCAACTTAAACATTTTTTGTGTGCGTTTTCGATATGAGTCGGTATATAGTATATTATATGTATCGATTCCCTGCATTTCTCGCTATAAACAGTTTTTTTTTGATACCCGGACGTTTGATAGATGTTTTGTACAAAATCATCTTAAACGTCCGGGACACAATTGTGTCCCGCTACGGGTCGCCATTGTGTCCCCCGGACAGATGGGGGTACGTCAGCTGTCAAACTTTGGACAGCTCAGTGACACTCAGAAATAATGTGGCTTTCTATTGGTGAAAGAATTTTTAAAATTGGTTCAGTAGATCCCTAGATTAGCCCTTACAATTTAACAAACACACAAACTTTACTTCTTTATAATATTATTACAATAACAATTATTACAATATTACTATTGATAAACAATCGATCCAGACTGGTTCTATGCAAGTTTAAAATTAATCATTTTACTTTAACTTATGTTTATAAACTATTTGTAGACATCTCATCATGCATCAATATCTTCTGAGAGACAAATCAAGTTTGAGCGAGCACAAAAGTGTCTTGAGAATGCAGCACTTGTGTCAAAGAGGATCAAAGAGCACCGCAAAGCTACTGCAGAGCTCTTGGGAAGACCTTTCGGTAAGATTATTTTATTTTTTAAAGAAAATTTAGTCAAAAACTAGATAACTTATGGTTAGCTGATGATGACTCAGTCTCCATCTTGTACTTTAGAGAACCTTAAAATTAGTATTGAATCTAAGTAATTTTGTAAAATAAAACAGGATATTCATAATTAGCAATAACTTCAGTTTCCCAGTTTAATAACATCTTTGAAATAAGCTCTTTCTAAAAAATGTCATATTAGTATACTTGCAGCTGCATGTTTATTGAAGAAAATATTGTACATTTAATAATTTTTGTGAGTATTTGGATATGTTCCAAAAAAGAAAAAGACTCCCCTAGGTAGGAGGAGCATACCTACTACACATTGATGAATTTATTGTGATAGGTACATAATCCCACATTCTGTTACTAAACACATGAAACTGAAGTTAGATGTGTTTATGGCACAATTTATAGAATTATCAACCAATTCTAACATACCTTGAATAAAGATTCTACAGTTTTTCTATTTATCCTCAGAAAATAAAGCTTTTCAACTTATCTTTGTTTCATAACATCAATTCTTTTGTTGTTTACAGAGGAGGATGATGTGTGCGACACTGCTTCTGAAATGGCGTCCACCATGAGTGAGAGAACTGGCTACTCTGCTGCAACCGACACCTCCACTACAATGTCTGTCCAGGATGCTTTGAACAGTAAGATTGTCTTTATCACTTTTAGATTTATTCTCCATATAAATCTATAACCGCCTTATTAATAAAAATAGTTAAACCTGGTTTAACTTACGCTTGGTTTATCTCGCATGCCGTCTTACTTCAAACATATTCAAAAGAAAGTGACGGCATGCGAGATAAACCTTATTTGTGTTAACTTTCAACTCGTAGTTGGTCATTTTTAATGTATGTATGTCCTCATTTTAAGTGCTACTTATATGTTTACTTTGTTTACCTTTAATTTTTTAGTCAATTTGTTTTTGTCCTGTGGGAAACCAATAAATCATTTTTCTTTCATAAAATTTTTAGCTTCATCTTAATAAAAAACTTTCTTCAACTTTTTTCTTTTAGTTCCTGGCATAAGTGAGAGCTTAGCAAACACCTTGAAACAGAAAGAAATACTAATGGAGAGGATAAGACAATACAAGGAAATTAGTAAAAAACCCATGACGAAACCCACAACCATAAGAAGGGAATCTACTGTAGATACAAAAGTAGAAGTGAAAAAGGTATGTACAGGTTATCTTTATGAAACCAGTTTTATTAATATGTCTGCACTATCTATAAGAAACATGTAAAATTTTATTATGATCATTAGCTTAAGTCAATTAGATTGCTTATATCATTCTTAATGAGACATACTGTGTTCCAATCCAACCAGTCCGTAATTTATATTCTAAAGGCCTCACACACCTCCAACCATAAAAAGTTGCTTGTCTTATATTTGAAGCTTTTGATATTCTAGCTAGTCTAGCCACTATAGCTGTTACCAACTAAGATCCCAATAGCAGTCATTGCCCTTTCCCTAATATCTCTTCGTATGAACCAAAACATAAATGAACTATTTATCGTTTTTCATTAGAAAAATGTTCAAGATCACGATAGATGACGATTCAAGACATGAACAGGATTATTTTTGGTTATCAAAGTTAATAACTGACAGCTTTCAGTATTATATAAAGCTCGAGTCCGGTCTGGCATGGAGTATTGCTGTCACCTTTGGGATGGCTCAGCCAAATACCAGCTTGCCACACTTGACTCTGTAGAGCGTAGAGCCAGGAGGCTAATTGGTGACGATAAGCTGGTTATCAAGCTACATTGCCTGGCCCACCGTCGCAAAGTCGCATGTCTGTCGGTCTTCTACAGACTGTACTTTGGAGAGTGTGCGCAAGAGCTCCACGAGCTGATCCCACTATCTCCCTTCTTCCATCGGGAGATTAGACGTACTGCAGGGTATCACCGATACCTAGTCGACATTCCACACATTCGAACGAAGCGCTTTGCTGGGTCCTTTATTATGCGCACAGCCAAGGAGTGGAATTCCATGCCTGCGTCGGTTTTTCCGAGTTCATATAACCCTAATCTATTTAAGTCGCGAGTAAACAGGCTTCTACTGGGTAAGCTCGTTCCATCGTCGACATCATCTCTGCCCTTAGGGCAAGATTGAAGTCAAGAGCAAGCCCATTTATAATTAAAAAAAAAAACTTTAATAAATGTAGGTGCAATGACCACTATTGCGATCTTAACTGACAGCAACTATAGGCATATTTATTTTAATTTCAGAAAGCAGACAACAGTGATGTTACTCAACTTATAAACACCATCAAAGACAAAGAAAATTCGTTGAGTGTGATGCAAGTTAAAATGAGAGCAATGGAAACTACTATTCTCGACCTACAGGAGAAGATTAACGAAAAGGACCAAATTATTGAATCGAAAAATAAGGCGACGACCCTCATGTCAGATAGCATAAGCAAAAAAGGTTAGTAACATTCACTAACCTTGAATTGATTAATAACATAACATCACACCTGTAATCCCCTTAGGGTTCGGCAGAGGTTTACCTAATAGTACACATACATTTCGCCAGTTATGTTTAAGTCCCATGTGCCATCAACCGCACAAATCCAGTTTAATCCAGACTCCGTGGCTGCTACTGAGAAATTCCTGATATAAAAACTCTCTCTGGCTGAATTCATTAACTTAACTCAATATACCCTACACTCATATCTGTGATCTTTTAATGTATTTCAGAAAAGGAGTCTTTCACTCTGCTTGAAGACACAAGGCAACAAATGACAAAAATGCAGGAGAACTTTATTGCTATGGAAACAGAATGGAGAGAAGAAAAGCAGAATTTACTCAAGGAAATTGGAATAAAAGACGAAAAAATCCAAAACTTAGAAGAGGCCAATACAATTTTGGAAAAATCTAGATTTGAAATTAGTGTTGCCCACTCTCAATTAGCTGAAGAATTAGAAGCGAAGAATCAAGAAATATTTAGGTTGCAAGAGAACATTACAGAATTATCTCAAATAAAACCTATTGATGAACCATCACCGAAAGAAAAAGATGATGTTGAAGAAGAGAAAGGTTCTCTAGAAATTGCAGGTATGGCTGAATTAACCAAGAAAATTGAGTTACTGGAGCAACTGAACTGTCAAATTAGGCAAACCAATAAGGAACTCGAAAATAAACTAGCAACTGTTAATCCCGAACCTAAATCACCAAGTAGCAGTGCTGCTGCTGGCAAAAAGGGAAGTCCCGTGCCTACTCGTAAGGGTGGCAGAAACACAGCCGCCAAATCAAAGTCTCCGTGGAGCCAACTATCTTCAGAGTCGTTACCACAAGAAACTGATAAAAAAGCAGCTAAAAGTGAAATCACAAGATTAGAAATGTTAGTACAATCCCTCAATAAAGATATTTTGGAAAAAGAATATGCGATTTCTCAAAAAGATGCTCAGATATCTGAACTCAAATCCATGCCCTTAGTAGAAGAACTAAAGAAATCTGTGGAAATGGTAGATATTGGTATTTACACTGACATACCAGAAGATAATAAAGAAACAGCACAGATAGTAATTGAACATAAAAAAGAAGAATCCACTTTTGAATCAAAACCTATTGCTGAAGAAAATACATCTGTTACAATCACAGAACTTGAAGAAAAGTTAAAAGCTGCTGAAGAACAAATAGCTATCCTCAACAATGACATCGACTCTTCTAACAAAAACATGATAAAAGTAAAGTCTAATAATAAATTGAAATTGAAGCAGTTGCAGAAGACAATTGATAACTTTAGTAAAGTTTCTGATGCAAATGCTCAGATAGTGAAGCTAAATGAAGAATTACATCAACTTTCTCAGAAAGTGGCCGAATTAGAAGAGGAAAAGGGTAATCTACAATTACATCTTGTTGATTACGATAGTGGCCGACGTAAGTATAATGCAGTTTCTATGAACAGTTAATTTACTTGTTATTTCTTTTATAATTTTTGTTTATATATATATTGTTATCTTATTATGTTATTCTCATATTTTGTTTTCTTCTATTTACAGTAACTGATTCCGACATTTACAAAAAGATGGTAGAAATGGAAAATTTAGCAGAAACTAGGCTTAAGGCGATAAGCGTTTTAGAAACCCAGAAATTCGATCTAGTTCAAGGTAAATATCATTATCGTAATCATGTATGGGCATATATTAAATAATGTGAAATACACAAAACCTTTACAGGAACATTTAATGATCTTGTTTCTCATTACAGAGCTACATGTATTGCAACAGAAAAATGATGAGATGGAAGATAAATTGGCAGATATATCACAACTTCAAAATGAGCATGTTTGCACTGAAATGAAGTCTGTCCAAATGGAAGAACAAATAGATGATCTGACGGCAGCTAGAAAAGAATTAGAACTTATCATAGAAAACTTGAAACTGGACAAAGAATATCTAAACGGAACTATTAAAATACTTCAAGAAGAAAAAGAGGAGATGACGCATAAATTGGAAAATTATATGCAAGAAAACATGGAACTAACTGATAAACTTGAAAAACTGAGTGCCGAAAAAGTGAGTTCCGCTGAATCTATTGAAATTGTCGAATCTTTGACGACACAAGAAAAGCTTGAACTAGAAGAATACAACAAAGGTATTGGTGAAGATAAAAGTGACGACCATCATGAAGGAAATGTAGAATCCCAAAACGATAAAAACATAGACAGTTTAATTGAACAGAGAGAAGAATTAAACACCAAAATTGAATTATTTACACAAGAAAGACAAGAAGTAATGGAAAAAATGTCTAAAATCGGAACAGAAAATGAGTCATTATTAGTAAAAATAACCAAGTTGACTGATCAATGCGCTCTTTTGCAAAACAGTATAGATATGCTGAGCAATGAAAAACATGAACTACATGATCTGAACCAAGACCTTACGCGTCAAATCGAAGACCTGAAGCGTGAAAGAATTGAAATTATGAAAGAAACGGCTGATATTGCTAAGCCAGTTTCTGAAGATGTAGCTGATGGAGTCCCAGTCGACACTCACCACGACGACAAATCAGCTGGCGATAAAGGGAATAAAGGAGCTAAGACAGTAAAACAACTGACAAAGGAAATACTCAAATTAAAAAATACAATCAAAGAAAGAGAAGATGAAATTGGCGATTGTCAGATGAAAATACTGTCCATGGAAGAGCAACAGCAGAAACAAAACGAATTACTACAAACAAACGCGACTTACGAAAGTAAGATAAAATCTTTAAAAGATGAAAACCAACATTTGAAACAAGAATTAGAAGCTACAAAGAATGATAAAGAATCTGAACAGCAATTACTTCAATTCAAGCAGGCGAATGAAGTATTGCAGCAAGAATTACAGAAAGTGCATCAAGAATATGCCAATACCGTGGGTTCCCGCGACGCTAAAATAAACGAACTAGAAAGTGTCTTACTGGAGTACGAGAAACAAATGTTTAATTACGGCAATAGCTTGCAACAAAAAGACAAAGAAATGGCGGAGTACATCAATCAAATCACTAAGCTCAATGATGTTTCGCAGAAGCTTAAATCTACTATTGAATTACTTGAAGAAGAAAAGGCGAAAGATCAGAACGCAGAACTAGTAAAATCTCTTAATAAACAAATATCAGCCTACCAGAAAAAACTAGTAGACAATGAGGATAAAATAAAGATCTTAGAAGAAGAAAAGATGAACCTGCATTGCCTCCAAGGTGAATTGGTAAACAAAAGTGGAGCACTTGAATCAGAACTGAAAATCTTAAAAGACGCATTCACTGAAAAGCAAAATCTTATTAAGGAATTGCAAACACAACAGCAAAAGCATTCTGAAGAAATGTCAGCCATATCGCTTCAAACAAAAGAACGTGATGAAGAAATACACGAAATTAAGTTACAGCTTCGTAAAGAATCTATAGAAAACGAAAAACTACGAAATAGTATAACAGAGAAAGAAAAACAACTCGATGAATTAACACAACAAATAGAGGAAACCAAAGGAAAGCTCAACGACTTGTCTTCAGAGAAAAATAACTCATCTGAACAATTCGTAGCTTTAGAGACCAAAAACAAAGAGTTGCTGGAAAAACTAAAGAAGTTTGCTTTAACTATTAAAAAGAAGTCCTCGATGTACAGCGAACTTGAAGCACATTATGAGGAAAGTCAAAAACAGCTATCTGCTAAAAATGAACAACAAGAACAGCTCTTGATACAAGTTGAGACACTCCCAGCCTTGCAGGAGAAACTGAAGCATGCCGAAGAAGAGATCAACCGATTACAGTCGCAGAAAATTTCTCTAGAACAGCAGAAATCCCAAGATTTGAACCAACTACAAACAGAAATCAAGTCTTTGCAGGAGCGAATCGTGTCGTCTTCCCAAGAAATAACTCACTTAAATGATTCAGTGAATGTTTTACACAAAGACTTACACTTCGCACGCGAAGAAAATCTGCATCTCAAGGCACAGATTGATGGATTAAATAACAAGTTAGTTGAGCTTGAAATAGAGCAAAGAAATATTACAAACTTAACAACAAAGATAGCAAGCTTAGAGGCTGACATTAATCAAAAACAATTGCAAATCGCTGAGTTGTTAAACAAAGTAGAACATCACGAACACCAGCAATCACAAGTGCAATTTGGTTACGACGCTAAAGTTCAAGAACGAGATTTGTACATTGAGAACTTAGAAACAGAGATAAGCAGATACAAGAACCGCATTTGTCGCCTTGAGGAAAGTATTTCTGTCATGGAAGATAGAAGACATTCACTAGAAAGAAAAGCTGACCAGTTAGGTAGTCAACTTCAAGAAAAGCATAAGGCTTACACGGAATACACCAGTCAGGAAGATGAGTTAGTAGGTCGACTAGCTGTTCTGATGGACCATGACAGGGTTCTTGACAAACAGCTTATTGAAATTGATAATGAAAATAAAGAATTACAATTTAAGGTTCAACATTTGAATGAGGATAATCAAAAATTAAGGAGAGCTCTTTCTGAAATACAAGAGCACTATAACGTAGTTCTCGATAAAGCAAATAAACTGGACACGGTGGAATCACAAATATCGACGTATCAAACTCAACTTCGTGATCTCGATGCAAACTTGAAAAGAATAACCCATGATCATCAATCTTTAATAATGCAAAAGAAACAAGAAATCGAAGAACTTGAATCTGAATTCAATACTCAAATTGAGAACGCTTTTAAAGAAAAGAAAGTAATAAGTGAAAAATATGAAAAAGTAAGTGAAACAGTGTCTCAATTAGAGGGTCAACTACGCGAATATAAAACAAATATTGAAAATCTGAACATAGATATAGACGAACTTCATAGAATTAACCAAGAATTAGAAGCAAAATATTCAAAGAAAGAAGAGATAACAACTCCAGACTATACAGAACAGTATATAGCTGAGATAAATAAATTAAATGCTATTGTTAACAGTAAGAGCCAAGAAAATGTAGAACTAAATAATAAGCTACAAATGCTACAGTCAAACAATATAGCATTATCATCCAATATGGAGAGTCAAATATCAGAACTTACTGCAAAATTATACCATTCGGCCTCTACAATAGAACAATTAACTTCTGAAATTCAATCTTTGAAAGAGGTCAATGGAGAATTGCAAACCAAACTTTCTCAAAAAGACGAACAGATCAAAGAATTAAAAGAAAATCAAAAACTTACTTTTGAAATGAGCATACCTAAAACCGAAGGTATGATTATATCGTCTACTATTGAGCAACTGAGTGATGAAGCAAAGAACGTTGATATGTCAGCTCTTGAATCACAAATCCTGTCTGGAATGGATGAACCTCGCATCGAAAGTAAACACGTCACTAAAAAAGTTTCCGAAAACATACAAAAGCAGGCCTCGGGAGACATGGGAGTTGAAGAACCAATTATGGTAGCCAAAAAAGCATATGAGTGTTACAAGAAAGATGAAGATGACAATGAAGCCCTAGAAGCAGATCCTTTTAATTCAGACGAAGGATGGGGATTCGGTGAGAGCGAAGAAGTTAGTGATGTAACACCTGGTTTTTCGCATTTAAAAGACCAAATAAATGTACTCCAGAAAGATAATGATGCCTTGAAAGCAGAACTGGAAGCAAACAACAGCAAACTACTTAAAGCTTTGAAAAAATTAAAAGAACTGAAAAATAATAATCTTTTGCTCAACAATGAACTAAAAGTAGCTAAGCAAATATCTCAGACCTCGTTCTTTGATAATGCTATGGAAGATGAATTACGACTAAATGTTCAAGAGATGGAAAAGAAAATTGAAGAACTCAACACAGATATTCTTAAAGAAAAACGAGACAAAGATTCTCTGAGAAAACAAAACGAAATCTTCCAAAACGCTATTGATAGATTGACTGAAATGAAAGAAAAATTGGAGAACGAAATAGAGTTATGGAAATTCAAATTCAAAGAAGCCAATGATAAACTTTCGACAATGCAGTGGGGAGGAGACACGAAGGATTTACAACCAAAACAACGAGAATCTTCTGTTTCAAGTGTTGATGAAAATAAATTCAAAGAAGAACTTATGAAAATAGAGAGAGAAAATGATGAATTACAGTCGATAGTAGATCAATTAAATTCTCAAAACAATGAGTATCAGATACAACACACATCTCTTAAGAATGAGATTAACAATCTTAATAATCAATTGCAGAACAACCAAAGAGATTTTCAAAAAGGTGAAGTGCTCAAAAGTCAACTTGACGACTTGCATAAAACAAATAGTGAACTGGTGAAAACCAATGAACTGTTAACAGAAAAGTTACAAAATATTGAAACCCAATATAAAGATTTGACACTGTCTTATGATAAACTAAATACTATGTATGAAGAACTGAAAACAAACTATGAAAATGAAAAAACTACGTTAGTAGACAGGAATTCCAGCTTACAAGAGGAGTTTGCAAAATTAGAATCTGAGTCTAAGACCCAAATATCTTCTCTACTTTTTGAACTAGAAAATTCAAAAACAGAATTACTTTGGCATGAAGAACAACAGGGCTTGAATAAATTACAAAGTGTAGATAATTTAGCTCTGGCAGAAAAATGTAATGCCATGGAACAGTACTGTGTACAGTTCAAACAAGAATTGGATGATGCAAACACGAAAATATTGCAATTAGAGTCAGAAAACCAAAATATAAAAACAAAATTACTTTGGCATGAAGAGCAACAGAGCTTGGATAAATTACAAAGTGTAGACAATAAAACACTTGCCGAAAAATTTGGTGTTATGGAGCAGCATTGTGCAGAATTGAAACGAGAATTAGATGATGCAAACACTAAAATATTGCAATTAGAATCTGAAAACCAAAGTATAAAATCCAAATTACTTTGGCATGAGGAGCAACAGGGCTTGGATAAATCACAAAATGCAGACAATATAGCTCTTATTGAAAAATCTAGTGCTTTGGAAGAGCATTGCGCACAATTAAAACGGGAATTAGACGATAGAAACATACAAATATTGCAATTAGAGTCAGAAAATCAAAATATAAAAACAAAATTACTTTGGCATGAGAAACCACATGGCGTAGATAAATTACAAAGTGTGGATAGTTTTGCCCTGGCTGAAAAATATAGTGCTATGGAACAGCATTGTGTACAACTGAAACAAGGATTGGATGATGCGAACACGAAAATACTGCAATTAGAATCTGAAAATCAGGATTTGTTATTAAAGTCCAAGGAATATCAGGATCAAATAAATGATCTGAATATCAAGACGCAAAACTTGAATGGTGAAAATGATAATTTACTATCGACTGTTGCCGAGTTACGTTCTTCAGTGTCAAGCGCCATTGATCAGCGTGGCTTTGAAATTGCAGAATTGTGGAAACAGCATTTGGCTCAAAGAGAAGCCGACTTCCAAAAGATAGAATCTGATTTGAGAACGCAATTAGGTGCTTCCGAGGCAAAATATGAGCAGTTACTTGAAAACGTACAGTCCTCCAGTCAGGAAGAAACTAGTAAGTTGATTGTAATTGAGCAAGTTACTTCTTTACAAAATAAATTAGAAGACAAAGAACAGCATGTTCGCAACTTACAAACTAAATATGCTGAAGTCATGAATCAATTAGATTTGTTACGTTCGGAAATGGAAGATGAAAAAGTTGGGCATGAAAACAAATTATTAGAACAACAAGAAGAATATGAGAAAATGATTCAAGAACTTACTATAAACAATCATAAACATAAAGAATCCTATGAAGAAACTTTCAAAAATATACAAAACGAGTTAGTTATATTCAAATCAAATAATGATGAGTTAAATCAAGTTATTGAGGATTTACATGTTAAAATAAAAGAAGCAGAAGAGAAAGTTGTAGAAGTGACTAATCAACTCCGAGTGAAAGATAGTGAAATATATCAAAAGACACATGACTACACATTAACGTTAACACAAAGAAACGAAGAATTTGAGAATGTTAGGAAGCAGTTGATTGAATACGAAAAGAGAGTAGAAGATTTAAGTTTCGAAAAAGAATCAGAATTAGCTGTCCTTAGGTTAAAGATGCATGAAAATGACAGTCGTAACGAGCAAATAAGAAATGAAGCAGATGAAGAAAAGGAAAAATTATTAGAAGCATTAAACGCCAAGATAATTGAATGTACAAATCTCAATAAACAAATAGTTGACTTAAATAAGGAATTGGAAAGTCATTCAACGAAAGCTGCGGAAATGCAAGCAGCATTGGAGAACCAAGAGATTGAAATAGTTGGTCTAAATGACGAGATTACGAATTTACAGAATCTGATGCGATCGTCCAGTGCTAAGATACAAAAACACGTATCGTTCGCGTCTGATACCAAACCTGGTGCTGAAGGAGAACAGACTGAAAATGTTTTGAATAGGGATCTGTTGGATGCCGTGCCCAGAGCCGAGCTAGACTTGGCTCTGTACATGTTACATCAGAGAGATGTTCGGTGCGAGGAACTCACGATGGAGCTTGGACATTTGTTGGAAGAGCGAGATACTTTGCAGTTGCGCTTGTCAGACTGTTTACGTCTCAATGAAGATATGAAGAATAAATTCAAAATGGCAGGATTTGATGAGTCGATGAACTCGAGCCAGGAAACGATATCGGAGCTGCCGAGCTTTACAGTTGAGAGAGAGTTCGTTGATACGCACCGCGGGCAGACGTCTCGAAGTAGTAGTATAAGTGATCCGGAAGGAGAAAAACCGAAGTTGCAGGCCAAGTGAGTATTATTTTATAAATTGATCTTTGTCAGGTGAGATTCAGTTCTTAGAACTCTAGTGTGATTATAATCTTGAGTGCAATTGGAGTGATATAATATAATAAAAGTTTTATTCACAACCCTTATTAAAATTTTGGTCTTATTCTAAGGTGTACATAACTACATATAGTGACTTAACAAGAAGATTGGACATCGGATTACAATTTCTGGTTTAATTACGTACTGTAGCTAGGGCTTAAATTTAAACAAATATGTATAAGTATCCCTGACTCCGAAACTAGGCAAAGCCTGTATCTTCAGAGCCAGTGGTTCCTTCTTGGGCTCTTATCAGCCGTTACAATGTTAGGCAGTTAGGTAAACAAAAAATAAAATATGCAGGAAAGATGTAAAAATGTAAAAGGGTTATCTACTAGGTACTGAAAAGTATATAAATCAAGAGATGTATGAAAAAGAGGTGTTGCCATGAGTGTGTGTGCGTACTCGTGTATGTATGTGCGTGTGCGTGTTTGTGTTACTGCGTGTGTGCGTGTGTAGGGGGGGGGGGGGGGTAAATTCGTGAGAATGTATGTAGAGGTATTATGTGAGGCTGTAATAGAAGGTGATGTGTTATGTTATGCGCCTTAGTAATTTTTCCGTTTATTTATTTAAACTTCATGCACAAGAGTGGTACATAGGCGGACTTAATGCCACAAGGCATTCTCTACCAGTCAACCTTATAAAAACCAAATACCAAATAGGACAGCGCTCCGTTTCGTCGTATGTCAAATTTAGCAAGTAATTGGTAATAATAAAGCTACTCATAATTTTTACCAACTGTTTTTACCCGTTTCTGGTTTGATTTACGCGCATGAGTTCACCTAGCCATGCATATCAGTTTGTGTAATTTATTTGAAACTCACTCAACTCAGTTATGGTACTGTGGATAAAAATATGTCGAAGAAACCAGCGTTATCCCAAAAATTGATGACGTATGACATCCACCAGCCCGAACTGGGCCCGCGTGGTGTATCCCAGCTCACACCCTTTTTTGTGGGAAATCATTAAATGACTCCTCCCGCTCTGGGCACAGCGGTAGAAAGTGTCAGACTTCTACTGACTGAAAACCACCCATGTTCCTTCTTAGCCCTTCGTGTCGAAGCCGCGGTATCTCTTTCGAACAACCCGCAGCCCCCACGGGTAGCTCACTCCCTCACACAGACAAAAAGCCTTTTTCCTAGCATTTGGGTCTAGCACGCTATCTGATCCCTAACAAACGACAATAAAACTGGCTTACTTATCACAGGTTGACGGAGCTGCGCACGGTGCGCCACAGTCGCGACGTGCGACTGCGACAGGAGAGCGAGCAGCGACAACTGGACCTGCGACTGCTGCAACGAGATGTCGCGCATCTACCGCCTGAGGCCGTGGATCAGCTGGCTCAAGCGCATCACACGCTCTGTGAGTCCATAACATTATTAATTATCCATCTTAATGCAAACAAACTCGATGACTTTCCATCTAGAATTTCTCAGTAGAAAGAAGTCCGAAACCTGCATCTGTAACCGGTTCTATGGGCCCTGAAACATAACTGGTAAAGGTTTTGTATTTGACTCAAAAATATGATGAGGTGCAATAAGTGGCTTTAATAGCTAGGCCTCAAAATTTCACCCGCCTAATACATGTCTAACAGAACACAGTATTGTGACATTTGCACTAAGTGGTATTATACTCGTATACCAGATATCCAAATGACCACGACATTTAATTGTATTAGATGCGTTTAGTCTTAATAAAAAAACTTTTTAACAAATAATAAAACCGACTTAAAAAAAAAAACACAAAAAAGTGCAAAATAAACTTTAGAAGAAAAATCAGTTTCTGAAGTCGGTGACTTTTGTTTGTTTGATTTCATTTTTTGCCACCAACTTCAGAAACTGATTTAAAAATATGGGACCATTTCGGAAGTATACCCTTTCCAACAAAAAAATTATTTTTCAAATCGGTTAGCAAGTGACGGAGTTATGCCCGAACAAACATAAAAAAAAAAAAAAACAAACATCCGAATTGAGAACCTCCTTCTTTTTTTAGAAGTCGGTTAAAAAGTATCTGTTTCAGATTTATAAGAAACTTACATTATTCTATCTTATATATATATAAAAACTGGCCAAGTGCGAGTAGGACTCGCACATGAAGGGTTCCGTACCAAAACGGTATGCTATAATAATTTATACAATTTCTTCTATGGGCCAATGAAACTTGACCTCTAGATTGTATAGGCGCTCATACGATTCAGGGACCAAATTATATTGGTTAACTGCTGTTTCCATCTGTTGTTTCCATCCAAGTTCAAAATGATTTTCCTAGAAAGTCCTTATAAAGTTCTACTTTTCAGATTTTTTTCATATTTTCTAAACTTATGGTTCAAAAGTTAGAGGGGGGGGGGGGGGACGCATTGTTTTTTACTTTTGGAGCGATTATTTCCGAAATTATTGTCATTATCAAAAAATTATTTTAGTAAACCCCTATTCATTTTTAAATACCTTTCCAACAATATATCACACGTTAGGGTTGAAATTAAAAAAAAAATCACTTCCCACTTTACATATAGGGGGGCTATCCTAATAAAACATTTTTTTCCAATTTTTATTTTACCACTTTGTCGGCGTGATTGATACACATATTGGTACCAAATTTCAGCTTTCTAGTGCTAACGGTCACAGAGATTAAGCGAGGACGGACGGACGGACAGACAGACATGGCGAAACTATAAGGGTTCCTAGTTGACTACGGAACCCTAAAAATGTAATGTTGGTTTGTGCACGCTTCAAAAACTCTAAAAGTTCTGCACCGATCGAGCTGAAATTTTAGGATGGTATATAATCCGCATCAAGGATTGTTTTTACAGTATCCACGCGGGCGAAGCCGCGGGCATCAGCTAGTTGTCGATAAATGTGGTTGTATTACACAAAGTTCTGATAATATTATAAGGTGAATTCCACATAAGTGAACCAATGAACTCGTGTGCTTAATTCGTCATCTCATGAACACGTTTTCTTTAGGTTAAGTTACTACATACCTACTACTGAAAACTAATGCCGTTTCTAATAAGCTGTTCTTTTGTTTCCAGCTCGAGATTCCCAGAGCACATCTACTGTGCTACTAAACTGGCTCCGAGGGAAAAGTACGCCCAAAGTAGTCCACATGTGAGTCGCGCATTTATTGTATAGGTTATATTATAGTGTGGTTGAAACCAGCCGTCCTCGAACTCCGACGAAGTAATGTAGGAAACAGACACTAGACACTTCCCTGTAGGACACCTCAGCGACCTGTTGAAAATAGTCCTCTCTGCTTTTACTTGCATTTATCAAAACGCCACCACTCAGCACATCACAATTTTTAAATGTTTCACTCAAACATTTAGTTGTAAATTGTGCCCTTAGAAACTTGCCAACGAAAATAATCAAATCATTTTACCAGATTCATTTCTTTTTTCGACATTTCATTCTCATGACTATAACTCTTCCATCTGTAACCTAGTACAATAAATTAGATAGTAACCTTTAAATTAATAGTCTGGTAGGCAAGATTTGATTAGATACAATTCTTATGTCATGCAATTGGGTTTATTTAAAAATGACCTGTGAAGCACAATTATTACAAATGAATGCGTGAAAGGTCTGAATCCATGTAAGGCATATCGGACATAAGAAATTTAGATTGGCAAGTACGAACGAACGACGAAATACTTCATAAACAGTTGAGCTTATTGCATTCCTTCATCAACCTTCCCTATTTTCTTTGTCTTACCCATTTTCGTTGTAGGCAAATTAATGTAATAATTAGTGATGCTAGACGCAAATTATTGTTCCACTAAACTATCCTATTTATTAATTTTATGTTTTCTTTTCTTGTTATATTATTATTGATTTTAAAATAAAATTGGGATGTCATTGATTACTGGCATTATTGTTAATTTATGAAATTGATATTTTACAAAGGATTGAATCGTGCCTTTTCATTCTTAGGTCATAATGTAAAAATGTTATCGTTGTTCACGTTAGCTGTTCACACTTGTAACATGTAATATTAAAATTCGGAACCTGTATAATTTATGTATATAATCAACGGATTCTATGTGAATAAGAATCCTTGTATATTGAATTTGTAAATTTGTTTCTTGATTAAACAGAGTTCATTTAATATTTTTTTGTTTTTTTTTTTGCCATTCATGATCATTTAATTCTGCTCCTTATTTGCATTTATCTGCAATAATAGTAGCTATAAAAATAGCTTTCATCAAGCTATAAAGATAAATCAAGAACAAAGAAAGGTATTGGGCATTATGAGTAAGGGTTGCGCCACAATTGGCTCCTGCCGACCGCATCGTTAATACTGCTTCGTGCTCATGGGGGTCAAGACGGGCCCTGGGCTGAGTCCAGGACCTAGATGGCGTAGATGGACCACTAATTAAAATTGTTAAACAGAATGTTTTCATTATATATTTTAACACATCTGCCCAACAATAAGTGTTTTTAGAGTTCATGTATGCATGTATGTTTATTTGTGAGTTTCTATAGTCTATCATAACCTCTAAACGCCTGAACCGATCTTGATACTATGCCGAGTATTATATAGGTTAGTGAAAATTCCACTTCAGTCGGGGCCGCGGATTTTTGTACTAGATGACGTGGTCTCGGCGCAAGGGCAAAGAAGGAACATGGGTTCGGTTTTTAGTCGGTAGAAGTCTGACACTCCCCTTCGCTCTGCCCAAGAGCGGGGGGGGGGGGGTAATTTGATGATTTTCCACCCACCAAAAAAAAAAAAAGGCATCAGTCACATCTTTCAAACGTCTTAAGCGGTTGGTGGGAAGTGGAGGATTGATGTCTACGCGCTTCCCCCCCACTGACAATATCTTTGCCACCCCCCAAAATCTATAAAAATTAAACAAAAAATTTGGCGCACGCACCTCCTTCTTGCTCTTTCTCCGTTCGTCTCGCTTGAGGCGCTCATCTAGGTACTTACTTCATGTGGCTCTGGTCCGCTGGACAAAACTTCAAAACTGCTCGCATTTACAATAGGGCAATAGGGCACTTTATGTGACGGCTAAACACCCTTATTTCAGAATAGGTGACGCTACAGAATCTTAGATAATCGATCGAAAGCGTGTCCAGCCAGCTTGAAAAACCACTTTTCGCTGGTCTCTCAATCTCGGTAACGGAAGTGATTTTGACGACTTTTTGCATATCAACGGGCGTCACATAAATATGTGACAGGCATCAAGCTAAAAGTTTTGTGATACGTACAGTAGTTTAGTAGAAAAATGCAAAAAACTGTGTCCAGCCATCTTGAATTTACGTAAAAAAACTTTTGGCTCGCACTTCCGAATCCCACATAACGGGAGCGTTTTCGAATATGGTTCCTTTACTAATACTTGGTGACGCAATGTGTGACAGTAATAACGTTTGATTTATGGCGTCACATGTAAGGGTTTACGAGATGTCAATGAAAACTTAATGTATACTTGTGTCCAGCCATCTTGAACTCAGGCTGGCTGGACACATGTATCTCCGCTGCCTGATGATCTACGACCTTCAAAATGTTATCAAAATGTTGTAACGGGGACGATAATGATAACCTGAATTTGTGACAGAGAAACTTTGGGAAGTTTCAAAGATATTGATCATTTAAATTTTCCCATACAAACACTGTAGTAGGGTTACCAATATTGTAGGTTTTATGTAGGACGAAGTATATTTTAAGGTGTTTTCTTTAATGGACGAAAATCCGCGTATTGGTGATACTAATACGAACAACTGTAGATATTTAAATCAATAGAAGACAAAAGTGTAGAAGGGGGGGGGGGGGCTTTAATGTTATTGATTATTTACGTGCAGATACCTATCTACTCTTTTTAGTAGATAATTATTGGTGTTTTTTATGATAAGTACGTATGTAGATATTGTGCCAGGATAACAGACTAATGCTCTAAGGTATTTAAATGAAAAAATAATGTAATTCACGTTACTTACCAAGGACCTCGTTAAATGACAACACGCTTAGCAAATATTGCACGTATTCCTTACAAATCGACGGAAGGCTCTAAATACCATTATGTATACTTTACTCTAAACGATTAAACGAAAACGGTTTACGCTGTCACAGCACTCACAGTCTCTGTGTACAAAACAAACTCAGTATCAGTGCATCAGTGTTGCCAACAAGATCGATATAGAATCTGCTAAAATTATGCCAATTGCTATATAGAAATGCTAAAAAATCTGCTAACATTTTTCAGTGTCAAATGAAACGTAACATAGTTTTAACTTTTTTTATTATTTAACAAAATATACATACTGTTTTAATCGACTAAGTTCTCAAATACTCTTTCCATTATCATCAGCATTAGCATCAGGAGCGCCAACAATATTATACTTAGTAAAGGGTTTTTTTTCTAAATGGAAATAATTGCTTACGCATTAATGTATTTTATTTTAAAATAATTTTATATGCTATATGCTAAACAACTAATAAGTTTGCTAAACAACATGAAAAAATGCTATTCTTATTATTCTTTATTGCACACATAAAATAACTAATATAAACACAAATTACAATAATAAAGTTTATGCTAAATTGGCATCACTGAGTGCAATGCACTTTGTTTTTTTTGTTAGTGTTTTTAATTATTATTTAGAATTAACACATACTTCCCCTTTTTCTGCAGGAAAACCTTTTATTCCCACGGAGAAATCAAATACAAAGCTGGCGTGGCTTGGCTGCTACCGGCCGATTAGTCGATTCAAAAGAAATCCTATAATTATGTAAAAAATATGGTCACCTCACAATATTAATGGATGTTTGTATGGGAAAATTTAAATGATCAATATCTTTGAAACTTCCCAAAGTTTCTTCGTCACTAATTCAGGTTATCATTATCGTCCCCGTCACAACATTTTGATAACATTTTGAAGGTCGTAGATCATCAGGCAGCGGAGATACACGTGTCCAGCCAGCCTGAGTTCAAGATGGCTGGACACAAGTATACATTAAGTTTTCATTGATATCTCGTAAACCCTTAGATGTGACGCCATAAATCAAACGTTATTACTGTCACACATTGCGTCACCAAGTATTAGTAAAGGAACCATAATCGAAAACGCTCCCGTTAAGTGGGATTCGGAAGTGCCAGCCAAAAGTTTTTTACGTAAATTCAAGATTCAAATTCATTGTAACAACTTTTAAACACATGAATGCAATAAAAAATTTGAGTTTGAGTTTGATGGCTGGACACAGTTTTTTGCATTTTTCTACTAAACCACTGTACGTATCACAAAACTTTTAGCTTGATGCCTGTCACATATTTATGTGACGCCCGTTGATATGCAAAAAGTCGTCAAAATCACTTCCGTTACCGAGATTGAGAGACCAGCGAAAAGTGGTTTTTCAAGCTGGCTGGACACGCTTTCGATCGATTATCTATGATTCTGTAGCGTCACCTATTCTGAAATAAGGGTGTTTAGCCGTCACATAAAGTGCCCTATTGTCCTATTGTAAATGCGAGCAGTTTTGAAGTTTTGTCCAGCGGACCAGAGCCACATCTTACTTCAATTCTTATTTCTATTTCCTAATCGTCCATCCAGGGAAAATTGTTCAACGCTTTATAAGGATAAGGTGGATAAGGTTCATACTCGTAGCAGTTCGAAGATTCGTGGCTAAGAGCTTCAATGGTTGAAGAACGTCTAACCACACTGGCACTTCTCCACGTCCAATAAAACGTACCCATTGAAGTAGATTTTTGGTCACGTTTCGGGAGAAGACGTAAAAGAAAAATTGATTTTGTTCTATAAAAATTAAATTATAACTTCTTGTGACTTGACAACGACCATGTGACCCCCCCTGGTACCAAAGCTGGATCCGCCCTTGCTCGTACTATAGAATTCCTGCTGTTTCTGTTTCTAGCAGATGACGGTTCTGAGCGACAGAAATGTATAACATCATTGAAAAGTGCGTTCCGTGCTGCTAGATGAGGTTCAACCTTAAGCCATAGTTTTTTTTTTTGGGATTATTCTTTATGTACTGTATTTGTACTAGTATGCAGTTTTCTAGAATATTTTGAATTCAACAGTGGCTGTGAATAGGGTGCATATATTTTTATGAAATGAGAACATAACTATATATTTTGAATTTTTTATTACTTTTTCTTTAGATATTTACACTCTCAACAACTTAATTTCTACTATAATCCAATATGTCACTTAAATATAGTAAATCACAATATAAAATCAAAGTAATGAAAATGTTCTTGTCATAATTACTTTTAGAATTTTGGTCCTTATAATATTATTGAAGTATATTCATATAAATCGCTCAAAGCTCACCTCTGTTTGAGCTGAGTAGCTCTAAAGCTTTTACTCCTCTGTTTTAAATCGCATTATAGGAAAATACAATTTTCCTTAACATTTTAATAATCTAAGTTCATAATAAACATACTAAATTTCTTATACCTACTATGTCGAAAAAGCCAGTCCAAAAGCCAAATAGCATTTAATAAGACTAACTTCGTAATGCGTATGTTTTCCCACATAATTTTATATACAAGCTAATATATTAAGCATACATTTCTATAGGCAGTATGTTTATGTCTGACACTGTATTTACTATTGAGATACCTAAACATTAGGTATGATCCTACTCCACAACCAAGTTTGTGCAAATAAAATATATATTTTGCATTAAAGGGTATCGCTTATCAAATATAGCTATTTAAATATTTGTAGGTATTGTATCAAGATACTAAATCAATATATATATATATGAATTTATGTGTTCTATAATAAAAAAATACTTGTTTAGTAGTGTAACTTATGGCACCACATGCTTACAGCATATCTATGTAGTATACTATATTTACATGTTATTCTAAAGTATGTACATCAACACCAGATCCTAAATAGTTAAACTTATATTCTGTACGAACAATCAGGCGTATGTGATATAACAAGAAGTACGAAAACTATAAAAATATAAACGCAATACCTTACTAAACATATTACACGAGACACTTCAACATTCTGCCTGGCTTTCACATACTGGAAGACATTGGAGTGATTTCTTGTTCACTTTATATATAACTATAAAAAACTTAATGTGCACGTAATTATCAGAGTGCAGTTAACTAACTTACAATATAATTATATAAACTTATTTAAATTTTAACCAGCACTCACTGTTTACTTGTGCGCCACCCGTACTTAAACAATTACACATACGTATATAACTAAATATGAAGATATTGTATCACAATTTTTAATTAAACTTACGAGCGCTTCGATAATTAATTATTAGTCTAGTCGAAACATTAAGTACAAATAGTGGAACTTGTTGACTATTGCATGTGTGTTTAGTTCAGATGGTTCTAACATAGGAACGATCGCGTTGTTTTATAACTAAGTGCTAACCTAAACATCTTAAGCATGGATCACATTGTTTTTTGATTTTCGTTTTACAATCATCCGAAATGGTCTCGCATAGTACTTCTAAGTTAACATATTATGACTGGAAGTGACTATGATACGAAGTTAAATTATAATTATAACACTTATCACAATATTTTATGAACTAATATGTAAGGAACAAAGGTAATAAATCAATTTGCTTACATACATAAATTTAAAAGTGCTATACCAAAACAAAAATATACAGCCCCTTGCCTACATTATTACCTATTTTATGAATCATGTAAATATTATTTGCAGTTTCTCGGCTAATTTTATACATAGTTCTGACTCCGTAGTGTGTTATAAATATAATATTTAAATGAACGTAATATTAGTTTTTACAATACACAAGCGTAATTTATTGCCTTCCCCCGATACAATAACATTAATCTGATGTCATTTGTTATTCCTGCAAGAATTTCGCAAATCAAAAGGTATTAAAAAAAAAAACAAAAGTTTATTAATTTGACTTCCAAGTGATTGATTGATAACTGATAGGTATTGTATTGGCTTACTTTTCCTAACAGTGATTGAATCAGCTGATAAATATGTCCTACTAACATACATTATATACTTGCATAAAACTACTATATTTAATTACAAAATAACTGAAGGATTGAGTCAGTTCATGTTATAAAATAGAAAAAAATGTGAAGCTAACTTTGGTCCCATACGAACATGTAACAAGGTAATGACTATTTGTAACAGCTATTTTATTGGCAAACTATTACAGATTTATAAGAGCTCTCGGCAGGTGAAATTGAAGCTTAAATTATTAAGAGGTAGATTGTAATTTCAAGAACCGTATAAACTAGAACTGAAAGTTTTATCTAAAGTAAACTCGTTTAATGCAAAACAGTTTTAGTGAACGCACAGACTAGAGGCAAATTACAGTAGCACGCAGGGCTTACACTTATTTATTATGTATGCGCAAGTTGCGATTAGTAAGATACGTACAAAATTACCTACGTTAGAGACATATGATTGTCAGTCTTGTGTTCAGTCCGTGATCACGGGCATCTTGAACTTTTAGTTTAAAGTATTTTCGTACTAATGCACCGTAATTAAAGCAATGTTCGGCGACGTGGGGGTAAACTGGGGTTCAGAAGTGCACGTCGCGTACGTCGGTGGGCGTGGCGGCGCTACTGTGCGCCTTCTCCTGTGTCGGCGGCGGCGTCCAGGCCGACGCCTCGCGCGCCTGCCCGTTTGGGGCATTACCACTGCGCTCCTCGATCATGTTCTGCACCATCTCCTCGATCTGTTCAAGGCATGTCTGGAGGCAGTCCTGTAACAAGCATTTAACATCAGCACATTGGACTTTGTAACAAGTTCAACGCCACGGCAGGCAACGTACGGCCTGAGAATGTTAAGATTAGACAAAAGCTGCTAAAGTAAGATGGCTGTACTTAGAGGTAATAATCAATTCACGATCTCATGTGTAAAGTAGTTGTTTCTAAACAAAGACTCTCTAACTAGGGTAGTAATTGATAGAGACTTACCAAATCGATACGCGTGAGTTCATGCAGGCGCGGCAGATGGCCGTCGAGGCCGAGCCCGCGCAGCGCCGCCGCGATGCTGCACGACGCCAGCGTGCTCGCCGAGTACAACGTGAACTCGTAATCTACAACAAACAAACAACCATCCATAAATATACAACTCAACGCAGAACCTATTAACCTTATTCAGTAATCCGCTATCAATCCACCGAGCTCTATTGTTACATCAATTAAAATGTCCGTTATTTCAGCGCTCTGATTATTTAATTAAAACAACAGGCCGCTTGTTTATTAAAACCGCAATAGGATCTGGATCAGCTCAGAAACTAATTTAAAATAAATTTTCCTGCAGAGCTTCCTCATTGCATTCACATCTGAACGTTAAAATTGGAGTAAGCACATAAAGTGAAGCCGCATTAGCTTTTCATGTAGGCGACGTCCGTAGACGGTGCGAATACGGCGATCGTCGGCCGTGGAGGTTAGAGGAGTGGGGCATATCCGGCAAAAGAAATGTTCCTTTCTCTCTCGCGCAGGTTGTCAGTCTCCTGCGGAGAGTGCAGCCTCAAAGGAGCCGGCACCCGCCCTCGCGGCCGCATTCCACAGGCTCGCTCCTTCGCCTCACTTGAATATTTCTCACGGGCTTACTTTGGCAAAACCATTATACCAACATACATCATATTATATGTGCACGTACAGTGCGATCAAATTATCTTGGCAGCTCCGAACTTCGTGCAGGTCATTTTGTTACAACGAATGTATAAAAGTGTTATGATATTTATTTTATTTGTATTTCTCACTGTTTAAATTAGATATTTTCTGATCGTTTAAGTATTGGTTTATCTGGCAATAACAGTTTTATTCCCAAGTTTACATGCGTAAAATTTCGCAAAGCCTATGTTCAGAGCTGCCAAGATAATTTGATCGCACTGTATGTAAGCTGATATTGAGCGAACACAGGCTGTGTTTTGTATGGAATACCTACATGAACAAGAATACCAGGCAGGAAAAAGACACAAATTATAATTAGTAAGCATAATAAGTTGGTATTTATGCTAGTAGATAAAATATTTTCATGGCCTCTCATTACAATACCTACTTACATGCCCTCTGGTCATGGATTATGTTCTTCAAATACCTAAGAGCAATAAAATGCGAAGAGTAGATAATAATAATATACTTATACTTCCTATCTTATAATAATTGATCATGTAACATAATATAATATCTCGAACCGTATCGTGACCGTTGCCGGTGATCTAATTGATTATTTCTTTTTGTTTTGATTTCCGCGTCATCATCGTTAATTTACACTATCAATTGTAATTTTAGACGTAAAACTTTCCAATAAATAATTAATAATTACTTTCCGTATTGTTTTGTTTAATATTTTAAGTTATTTTACTGTAAGCTGTGAAGCTACCTTGCATAAATAAATAAATGAGTTCTTTGTTTGGAAACTATGATGCCTAAAAATTAAAGAGCATAAATTATTATCTTTTATTAGATTAACATCTTCATGAGCACCAATTGAGAAGTTTAGTTTTGTAAATAATTAGTGATTTGCAACATATGTAGTAGGTATGTACCTACTTATATCATATCTCCTATGCATATATAGGTACTACATAAATAATTATTTTAACGGAGTTGACCAGTAGTTATTGAGTTCACCACACATAGCACAGCACTTGATAATGAAGCAGGAAAATCAGCTGCCTGACCTTGCCGATTTTATGCACTAATCCAACTAATAAGCTTGAGCGTTAATTTGATAAACATGCTAATACAAAGCTTTTACTGATGGTCGATGCGAATTATAAAATGTGTTCCCACGCTGTTATAAAAGTGAGATAAGAACCTCAGTATGGAACCACAAATGCCCACTAACTTGAAGACGCAAACAATACGAGTGAACCCCACAAGGACCCTCCATTCATCATTAAGTAGATTCTATTATACCAACCAATGTATGGATATCGAACACTCTTTCAGCTCATTTAAAAGATTTATTTTAATTTTTTTTTTATTTGCATGTCGGCCGGCATACTCGAGATAAAGGGAACGGGCAGAGGGAACGAATAAAAAGAGAGAGATAAGACTACGAAAGCGGCCGCTCACTCGGGGTATTTGCATAATCTGATGTTAATCAAAGAGCGCAGTACCCGGTGCGCGTCCGAGCCGAGCGCTGCCGACTGCGCCTGCGACGAGCTGCCTTTGTCACGAGCGCATCAAGATCTACAGCACTCTGAATGACTCTCGATGCCGAGTGTGATGACTACACACACTACCTAACCGTTCGTACGTCCTAGCCACAGAACATAATATGGTCCTAGCACTTCAGCGGCGGCAGTCGGCACAGGACACACACGTAGCGGAAGTGAGGCCGTCCTTATTAGTCGTGACGCGACTGCTGCGTCACGAGCTAATATCACTAATGCACACTTTCTAGTGCGCCTGTGCGCAGCGACGGTCCCAGTCGGTCCCACCGTATTTTGGTGTGTATGTAAATTAATAAAATTGTGTTCAGTGTCGCCCCCTCGTAGACAGCCCGTGGCCAAGTATGGCCTGTCTACGCACGGTGTTACTTCCGTTTCTCGATTCTGAGTTCGTTGTTCGAGGAATGAATGATGTTAATTATTCCTAAATTACGTTGACGACTGAATGCTTAAACGTGAGTCTAATTTAAACTTTTGCGTCACTTAGGTAAGGTACTATCTGTCACAATCCTATGTTTTCCGATTAATGACGACGGTAGTGACATAATGACCATTAAGATTGCCCTTGAAAATGAAGTACCTACCTACATGTAAGTAATAGGTGTCGTCGACAGTCAGCACAGGTAGTAGTCGCACGCGCAATAGTCGATTCGCGAGGTGAACGCTCCCACAAGGCCGGACTACTCGTAGGTATTCGTTTGGAAGTGGACTGAAATGGCTCAAAACTACCTATTACATAATCGACAACTATTCGGATAGACACTGGCGTGTTATTTAATTGTTGAAAATCAATTAAAATGCATTGCCATAACGCACAAAAAGGCTGTGAATCGTAGTCATGTGAACAACTGGCTATTTACTTGGAGATTTAATCGATTTATCTATAATCGGGCATCGCTAGTGCCGAGATACTACACGCGGCATTCATTGCCCACCGGAACAAATACCGCGCGGCCCCCGCGACAGCGTCGGCGACGATTGCTATCCGATGCGAAGCGCTCACATGTGAAAGAAAACGTCCGACGCAGATAAGATACCTGTCTCACGCAATACAGGCTGGCGTCACACCTCGCATTGCACCTATGAGAACTACTTCTCTATTGCTCAACGCCCTATCAAAACTTTCAGAACGTACACCTACTTGCAAAAAAATAACCCTGAACGAGGAGACACAACAGTTTTTAAGACAAAATAATTTGTAAAACTTACCATCACCATTGTGGAGGCCGGCAGGAGTTGTCAGCATTCAAATAACCCATTTTAAATTTAATATCCCGACGAGTTATGATTCCAGAGTAAATTGTGCCATTCAAATAATGATACATAATGCGGGTTCGCTCGATACCGCGAAACGTCAAGTCTACGCGGTCTCACCGCTGGAGGGTAGAACCGACTTACCGACACACTACACACACGACACGACTTGACACGACACACATACGTTCTTTATACAGAAATAAACTCGTGGTATTATTCACAATCCATCAAAGATAATGGGCCTTTTGTAGTTTTCATTTTGTGGTGACATGAGTATACCGCGGTATTTCTGAATTAGCTGGAAGTTTCAAGATCATCAATATTTCATAAATGGAAATGTGTAATGTTGCGCACTCGGTCGGTTACATTAGTGGAGGAGATTCAATTCGCCTCGCACTCACAAGTGAGAGATGATATCCGAGAAGCAAGTGAAATAAAAGAGCTGGAGCGTGAACTTCTTGAACAAAAAACAATACGACAGCGGCGGCGAACAACAAAAACCGTTGCACAAAAACATATGATCCCATGAGGGTAGCGGGGGCTGGCGAGGCGCGGGGCCGGAGTCCCGAGGCGTGCTGGAATGCGCTCAGGCGAGCGGCGTGGGAGGCGCCGGCGCGGCCGCTGCCAGGACACACACGCCGCCCTCGCCCTCGCGCCCTCCGCGCATAGCCCTCACTGTAAACAAACCTATTCACATCTCGCTACGCTCTCTGCTAGCCGCCGGCGAACGATAACCATCTTCTCCACTAATAAATTGACCTACACCTTATCCTAAACATTCTACACCTAATAAATAGGGATTCGACATCCAGTTACCCATTAAACAAGTTTAGGTTATGCATTCATGCTTTTGTTTTCTTTTTCATTAGATTTTTCAACGAATTCAAATGTGCACACTGTCTACATCTCTTTGGTTAGTTGTCCCACATCTTAGTATTATTTTTTCAAATAATATCGTACGTATCGTAGCAAAGAGGCCATGAATAACAATAGTCATATTTTATTTATCTACAGTAGTGATAAAACTGTAAAACGGTTGATACCAAATGAAAGAAATTAAGAATACACGTCACTATGGAATTCTTCGTTTGCGTAAAGTTGGGTAACAACTGAAATCAATAATAGAAAGTAGGTCTAAGGAAAGTGGAGTATTGTAAAGGTTCAGTGACATGTGTCGGAAGAGCAACGCGGCGCAGCGCAAGACGACACCGTCGTGACATGACGTGGTATCTAGATGCTAATTACCGTCTGCCGTTGGAAACAAAACGATACATTCTCATTCAAGACAAGTGAACTATCTATGCAAGACATGATACTGCCACAGCCTGACATTGTAATAAGTAAGCACGCAATAAACATTTTTACATGAATTCGTGATAGTCTTTTTGTGGTGAATTTCAATAACGAGCTACTTATGTGACCCTTCTGTTTGTGTATTTGATGCAGACTGGTTTTGACGGCCGAGTATCAGCTGACATACACATAGTCGCAGGAAGTGTAGAGAATACATACCTCTGGCGGCGAGCGAGATGAAGGTCTGTGCGTGCCTGTGCACCATCTCGGTGTTGACGAGGCCTCGCAACGGTAGCCGCGACAGCAGCAGCGGTAGGAAGTCGTGCGCTGTCACTCCCGCCACGTCCCACTTTAGCTTAGACAGCACCAACAGCTCCCAACTCTGTTGACAACGAAACAACACATTCATCAAGTGCTCTATAAATAGATTTATCAGTCATCATAACACCAGAAAGGTCAATATCGGTGCGCTTGTGGATAATAAAATAGCATTCCTGTCGCCACATCCGCTGCTATAATCACTAACTCGCCGAGTTTCGCTCGACTTCCCGGAACGGAGCGTAGGTAGTCCCCGGTGCTGCGTTGTGCAATCAAATGAACAATGTTACAGTTTTAGTTCATGTTTTGTTTAGTCTCATTCGGTAACAAAGTTACTAACGGTCTCACCATTAGTATTTGTGTAGACTAGTTCTACACTGATATACCTACATGGATCCTGTCTTTGGAGCAAGATTATTCCAAACTAAACGGCTAACTAAATTTCAAGTTTGGCATTGGCACATAACGTAAAAGCTCTGCTTTAACAATGTGATGAATTGATGATTTCATAGATGTGTGTGCCTACTTAATATCGAACTTTAGACGTAAACTAGTGTTAGTCATGAATAAATTAAATAAAAAAAACTAGTGTCATCACTCATCCTGCCTTACTGTCGTATGTGAAGAAGGAGTCCCAAACATAAACTCTTGTCGAGGGTAGCCTCCTATAAAACAAATAGCAAATCAAAGACGACAAACCTGTTCAACTTTATCAAGACGTTATCTTTCGAGAACCAAGCTACAGTTGACCTAGATCGAAAACAACTTTGTTGTATCAAGCTTGCTTGACGCATTGATGTATCAAATTCTTGCTGAATCTTTAAGAATGTAGTAACGAGGCAGAATATCCCTAATATTTGGACGGCCGTTTCATGAATAAGTAGATTATTTTGTGTACGTACACACTCGTACATGTATGTACGCGTTGCATGTCCGTTGACAGATAATACTCGATGTTTACTTAACTCAATCGGCGGGGTCGACCGCGAGCGGCACGGCTGTTACTTTGCACTCGACCGAATATGCTCCTCATTTCGTTGAGCGTAGAGTCTGCATTTGCTCAGCAAGGGAAAGCAGTTAGGGCATATAGATTCTCCGCGTATCATGTTTATGAATGAATGAAGTATCATCACTGGAAGTCGAATTAAATCGGTATGTTGTGTATGTGAGAGTGTGCATCACGGCGTTACAATGACGCTATCAGATTTAATACATATAAGTATGAAGAGGAGCATTTGCCAATGAAGAACAATATTTATAACGCGTTGACACAGAAGCTAAAAGAGTAGGTGAGTAAAAGCGGTTAGCAACGTCAGTATGCGGGTCGACCGCGAAATGAAAATATTCGCTCCATCGTTTAACTTGTGACTGGATAAAACTTCTTCGGAAACAATGCATTCATAAAATCTTCACCGCAAATGTAGGCGCAGTGGACAGATACGCAAATCCCTTGGATTGGCGTTATTTTGGAAAAAAAAGATAGGTATGATTTTTATTAGTGTCTATGTTGTGAGCCCCTATCAGCTGATCTTATAAATGAGCTGAGCCATTCTTGTGTGTGCCGGTGTGTGCGCCCGTAGCACACATGTGAGAGTCGGTCCACCCGAGACGGATGGAATGCAGCTCGTAAAGTTGCAGGCGAGTGTTCATTAGAGTGGCGGAGGCCGGGCGGCGAGCGGAGGCCGGGTGCGGCGGCCGCAGCAGTTATCGAACCACGTTACAGCCAATAAAGCGAGCTATGCAAACAGCCCTCGTTGCCCGCAACACACTCGCTGAATTCCACACTCGGTTCCCATGCTTTATCCAATTTCATCGAACGGTGTGACTGCGCCGCTATTAGAATCAAACAATGAGCTCGGTGTCGCGTGGCCACTAAGCTCATGAGACTAAACAACTTCGGAATTTTCCAGATGCGGATGGGAACACGCAGACTTACCGGAGGTTATTAAAAAGTAATGATGAATTGAAATATTTTTGCGTTGTGAACGTGAACAAACCGCTCAGCGTTGTCACCTATAGAATAACCCAGCCTGGATAGGCATCAGATTATTGTTACTATGCCTAATTGGAGACAGTCATCGATGAAAACCTCAGTGTGCAGTACTGAATACAAAATTTGCTGTGAGCGTACAAAACGTGTTGGGCATGTGCGATATCGCAATTCTTACGTAAGACATTATAACCATCAGCGCATTCCTGCAAAATGATTATATTGACAGTTACCAAGTCCCGGCCGTACGTAAATACAAAGTGATAAGGTGACATGTGCAATACATTGTACAATGCTTATAAAATGCTTATTGAAAATGGGTAATAAAATAGTATGTAGTGTCGTTAGCAAAGCAAGACGGGTGTTTACGTGGATGTCGAGTGACAGCCGCAGGCAGCACAATGGGCACGACTGGCTCCACATCGCGATGCTCTCTAACCACAAAATTTTAATTTTTTCTTCCCTCACGGCCACCGCCCGCATAGGACGAGTTGTACAACAAGTACCTACCCATTGGAATTTTATTACCGTTGACGGTACCTTTTAGTGGCGATCTGTTCAATATTAACAAGTAATTGCAGCTGAAACCAGTCTTCATGATTAAAAAACGGAATGGGTTTATTGTATCTGAGCCACGGAATAGAAAAAAGGTTGAAGTAAGCGACGTATGGGCGTGATGGTATTAAGCGCGCTAAGTGACACAATTTTCTAACGAGGCGACATCGGCGGCGCTGCACCTTCACTTGTGTGCACTGAGGTTATCTGCGCATGCGCTCGTTAACACAATTTCTGCTCTAGCCTAGGTGTCATACTACAAACGCAGTTATCTGAGTGACTGATCGATTTCTGATCACATTGCAGGAGTCCGGGGCTTCAGAGTAAAAAGGAACAAAGTAACGCCGATCGAAGAGGTCGAGGAGTTCTCGAGCCGAGAGGAATGCGACTGGTTCTCAGACTGTTCAATAGCTGGGTAAATCAACTTTTTGGGCGCAAAATATACGAGTTGCTTTACCAATCGGTTCACAGGGACACGAAAAACATCGTGAGAAATTTAATAGCGTGAGGACTTCAATGGATCGATAGTTAAGAGATCTAAAATCAGAGCTTTAGCTCGATTCTTAGAAGTTAGTTATGCCAATAAATTCATTGGATATCAACATTTACAACTGCACCAGGTAACAAACAACAGGTATTAGTAACCGTTATAACATAACACCATAAAAACTGTATTAGATAATTATGACATAATAGTTGTCGTGTGCTTAGGTGAAGTTTTTCTTACGACTATTCACCTTACATCTAATGGTACTTAGAAAGTACTTATTACTACTTATAGTTCCTTAGGCAATGCACACAAGTAGTCGTTTTGTTTTGTCGCATTAGTTCTTAGTTCGCGGGGGAAGTTTCATTTGCACCGGAAACAAGCAGCGCCGCGCCGTGAGATCGGCAAACAACGCGAGTTCGTGCTAATGTGCTCATTCCTCATATTCTAAACAATAATTTCCTTTAACAGATTATAGCATTCCACCATTTATTATTAGAACTTTAAATAGGGTAGCCCCTTATAACTAACTCGTAAATTCCCTTTCTATAATTGACGGTCTGCGCCACAATCAAACATCCTGTATGGAATTTATGGTATCGAACTTGATGATGCCTGTAATAGTTCTCATTAAAGTTAAATTTTAACCGTAAACGCAATATTATATAGTCTTTTGACAAACTGGCACCGCGGTCGTAAACTTATGCTTCAATAATTATAATAAACGTTTACAGTGGTAGTGTGGATGTGAGAACGCGCAGGTTTTATGGGCAAGGGCTCCACGCCGCCAGCCCCGCAGCCCCGCACTGCCCGCACTCAAGCCGCTCGGATACCAGGACGTGCTCTTTTTGCTCCAGACCTGCGCCCGCGCCGCCAACAACCTCAACAATCAAATCTAACCGATTGTTCACTCGCACTCCTCTGCCATACACGTTGTCAACACACTTCTGCTCACTCTACAGATCTCTCCGACATTAACAATCGTAGACAATTAGACATAGAAAAACAACAACAGGTTAATACACTAGCTTCCATCGACGAGACTTAGCTTTAGATAAAAACTTAATTAATTTGCGCAGACTTCTATTAGCTACACTTGGATGAGTGGTTGTAAAGATGAGAATATTTTTAGTACTTAACGTATGTATTATGTGCAGGTACCGTTGTTGCGATAATATGTGAAATATTCCAAAGATTATAATGAACTGCAATCGGTCGTTTTTTCTTTATCGACGCCAAAATTATCACAAAAATGTTGTTGATTGGCTAAATTGAAGCGTCTACGACATTTCGTAGCGGGTCTACGAAAGTGCTACGAAGCCGATTTTACCTGCGCTACAGAGATTTGTTTGAATAAAGTTACAAAATGGGAAATGAATACAATAGATGTATGTCTGCACAAATGTTTATTTCATAAAATATTATTTTCCATTGACATTTTCGGGTAAGTTATTGAATTGAGTGGTAGGTCATGCATGTCATGCAAGTGTCGTTTTAATTATACATGTACCTATGTACACGAATATTACGTAAATTATCATTAATTTCATCGTGAATGTTAAGTTTAAATATCGTCAAATATCATGAACAGTTTATTGAGACTAAGACGCGATACATTTAACAGGTATAGGCAGTCATGAACGGCATGACTCAGTGAATTAACATAACGCGTACCTATATAGCAGATGAACATTTGCGGAGCCCACTCACGACTGACGTGTAAAAAATACAATCGTGAAAAATTAAAAATACCTAGTCAATTCGAACGTGCGATCCATTTACGAGCGTGGAACTGTGGATCCGGCGAAGTTCGCGAGATGAGATTAGGTGAGCGGTCGCGACTTGCGACGCGTGAGAAAAAATAAGCGGCGTGCTTCGCCTGTAATTGGTCTGATTGAAACGCGAGCCTCGTTCGGCGGTTCTTCCGAGAAGGCGTCGGCTCGTTAGGGGACACTGTCCGAGGGCAGCCCTCTCCCAGACCGCGACTGCAGCGCCGCGACCTGTCGCATTCCAAGACCACCGCTCGCCATACGCACCTACGGTATGTCGTTTAATTACAATCATTTCGTATGGACGTTTACAGCGCCCTAATTTAGAGCAAGCGTTGTTACTCAGTACAGAACATTACGTTTAGCGCTCGCTTCGAGTTAATCAATAAGTTGCCGTTACTAAATACTGGTAGTGGCTGCAAGTGCAAGCGCGGAATGCACTTGCATGGCAGGCAGAACGAGTCGAGTATATTATGACGCGCGAAAATGTGGTGTGCACTTATTATCTACGGGACGAGCGGCGACGGCCGGGGCCCCGGCGGGTGGCCGCCGCGCCCGAAATGCAGCGCACAGCCAACACGTAATACGTTATATTAAATGCAAATACATACCTACTTCACAAGTCTACACATCAAATAATATCGCTCGCCTTCAATTACTACCAATCTGCCCAAGTCTGCGCGTAACCTTACTGTTCGTAACGGTACTGAATTATTGGAATAGATAAGCCAAACAGACCTAAATGCCAATGCCCTTTATTAAGATTAGGAAAGTTGTCCACATGAGTACAATGTTGCTAGACAGTTACCAGTAGACACTAGACACTATGAGTAATGGTAGGTATGCTAAGAGAACGGCACGAGCGGTGTGCCGGTGTCACTGTCGGAACTGTGACAGCTGGAGTCTGGACAATCAAACTAATACTCGTAGGTACCTACCTACCTTAAGCTATACACGGTACATATCTTGAAACTTTATAACTTTTTAAAATTACATTTCCATAAGCAAACATACGCTTGGTTTAATGAAATATCCAAGTTAAAATCAAGTGCGAAACGTTTACTTAGTAACGAATTTATAACCAGCCTGTTACATAATACATAACTCGTAATCATTCTGTAAATACGGATGAATGGTTCGCATTTTGCGGTTTGCTAACTATTATTTTTATAGAATAAGTGCCAACGTGTCGATAAACGCAAAACAAGGATAAATAAATAATTAAGTTAATATTGCTATCACACCGGTAGGAAACACTGGTAAGTATCCCCATCCCACACGCTGGCGAATCGTACAAGTCGTAGGTACTTGACCTTTCTATTTATTTTAGATTTAAGAATGGCTATTATTAGGAGGCTAGTTATTTATATCTGTAGTGTTTCGTTTAGTCACCGATGTAGTCTATGAACGTTACACACTCAAATCTTATATTTTTAATTCATGTCATCACCTTAGCCAGAGTATTCTCCGCTAATTTGTTGACATACAGCCGCCATGACAAGTAGTACACGTGGCGAGATAGATCACAAATCATAATGTCGGCTAGCGCCTACAGACTACAGTCCATCACTCCATAGATATAATTAATGTAACGACATAAAACTGGAATTCCAATCTCTCGCGGATGTTCAGAGCACGAATGATTTAGAAATCAGCGGAGTGAACGACACGAAAGCACCTAGAAGAGCTAACTGCAAAATTAGTGCATGAGTGTGCGCAATGCAAAAACTTAGCACACGAAACTGCATGATTAATGAGATCAGCTGTTTCCCGAGACGAAGAAAGTTAATTAAATCTTCATATTACTTCATATGGCAGTGCGCAAAACGCCGGACGCATAGGTACCTACTCCGAGTGCTATTGATGTAATTAGCGGTACGCAACGAATAGATTGATTGAAACGTCGATGACACCAGCATGCGGCACGTTGTATTATCATGCGCTGGCGTGATAGCTGGTTATACCTCATGGATTAAAGGCCAAAGTTGTAGGTACTTACACATAGGTCGGTGAGCGTGATACTGTTGGCGGTGTAGAAGACTAGGAGCTCAGCAGGCAGTGCGCGTGCGCCGGGCTCGCGCAGCTTGGACGCCAGCAGCAGGCATGCTGTGCCCAGCAGCTGCACCTGGCTTTTGCTGACTGCGCACGTGCTCAGGAACCGATCCAAGTACGAGATCGCTAGTGGGAACACCTCCTCCTGGCACCCCTGGTCTTCACATACCTGCAGAACAAAAGAAATATGAATAAACTTCGAACACACGCAATCAAACGGAGCAACTGTTTTGTTTCTTAGAAACTACGCGCTGTTAACGTAGCCAGGCCATTGCTTAGTTTATCATCCGGAATTCCTGATAACCCATATATAAAATGGAAATACACACTTATTGCGATAAATACAGCGCGCGTTACTTTCCTGCAGCAGTTATACGTTCCTTATCAACGTTAATGGTTCCTGAACGTACTGGACTAGCGCCGGAACTGATCGTGTTATTTAACAAAACTAGGTTTATTCTGAATTTAGGGACACAATAAAATAAGCCATTCTGTTACTTAATTCAAAGATGCTGTGCCTAAGAGACCCGAAAAAAACAACTCTGGACTACGCGTAGCAATAATCGCTACGAACACAAAAGTGGTGTCTTTTCCTTGTTGAACATTTTATAATTCCTACCTAACTGTTGAGCATAAACGTTTGAAACTTAACATAAGTAAATGACTACGGTATACTGTGCTGGATATGTGAAGAGTCAGTAAAATCAAACCGTTTCTTTATTTATGTACCGCGGAATGGAAAGCAGGGAAAAGCGAAAGGAGATAGCTCCAAAGTAGTCATAAAGTAAGTACCCTACGTAGTAGGTAGTTAGTGTCATGAGAGACGGACCGACGCAGATTGTTCCCGGCATAGTTTCGCACGGTAACGCGAGTCGCGAACCGGCACGGATCCAATCGTATCACCGTGAAAACAAAACATGTACTATAACGTATAACCTGCTGCATACCGCTTAGACTCTCACGCTCCACCTCGCCCATAGGTAATTAACTACCTACCTACCTCAACCGACTATGTCCTGATTCTTATGACTTATCTATCCAACAATATCAACCTCCATGCTTTCTAGTTCTACGAATGCAACAAATAACTTGGACATCGACGACTCGTAATAAACGTACCTACCTATAAATATAAAATCGTTTACAGAATGAGAAAATCAAGTGTCTGGTACGGTCTTTACATCGGTAAGCATAACGAGCGAGGGTCTAATGAAATGGTACAGGCGGTTATAAAACAAAGCGATTATCGTAATAACTATTACTGGTAAATATCAGTAGTACTGTAAGTAGGATCCCGAGCTCCACGGCCGACATTCGCCGGTTCGCGGTGGTCATTTTACATCATTTAGTTAGACAGATATAAAAGAACAGTCATCGACAGCCGAATAAAAAGTCGCGATCTTTATTATGATAGTGGCCATTACAAAATGTAATAATACGGATTCCGTGAACAATCCTTGGATCGTCATAATAATGCTTTTTGGGTGCGCTTGATGATTAAACATAAAAGTTAATGCGAGCACGTTGGAGATGTCATTGACCCGACAGACTGTGAGGATCGTTTCGGTCTGCTTGTGCTGAAACGTCGGTATGCGACTAGTTTAAGTGCAAGCACGAGGTGAGCCGAGGTGGCTCTGCGCTGTGGAGCCGGCTCCCGGCTGTCGGTGCCGCATGCCGTGCCGCGAGCGCATGTGCGCCGTGCTCGTGCGCCGGCGCACCGTGCGTGACGTCAGCACGCCGGCCGGCTCCACGTGGCGCACTAACTACTCAATCATCCAAGTACTACCTACAGATAGCTCGCCCTACAATACCGTCTACTACTACGACTGCTCTACGGAACATTAAATGTAGACATCCGGAACTTATGCGACTCAACTTTACTACCTACTACTAGATAAATCCTACTAAATAAGCAAGGACCACAATAAAATACACGTCATGTAGGCCACTGAGTACGAACAATGACGTTGGTGTGCGCGCTAGTAATTATTAATATGTACATACAACTTCATACAAGCAAAGATAAGTGCGCAGCGGAGCGTCAGCTGTGTGCGTGTCAAAATCAGCTGATTATTCAAATAGAACGAGCGGAGTCGCATCGGTCGGCGACCGCGGCCGCCCGCGCTCGCGCCGGGGCCCCTCGCACTCGGCGGCTCACGGGCTCAGCCAGTCAGCCGCAATGCGCACGCGACCCTCCGCTACACACTCCACTAACTACGGACCTTCATGCTTGTACTTACATACACCAAATAACTAACTCATCTTCCAAACACTGACCCACACCATATCCTAACGATATTTAGAACGAACAAGTAGATAGATAGTATTGTTGTTCTTATAAGATTCTAACATGTGGAACGAAACAGTGATCAGCTGATCGTGTAAACAAACTCATAACATCCAGCTTAGAATAGCTGCGTTACCTCAATCGCTTGAGGTTTTTCATGAACACCATCCTGCAACAACACAAATGCAACACTCTTCCACAACTGGACATGGAGGACCTGCCTCCGAGGAGCTGAAGTGTCACAGAGGTGGCGCGAGCTCGGCGTGGGGGCCCGTCAGCAGACAGTGGCGAGAGCATACGAGGGCCACTGGTGCCGCCGGCGACGGCAGGGGAGTACCTACACGTGGCCGGAAAACGAGACAAAATGGCGATCGTTCGGGTTGCGCCGTGCGCGATCAGCGGAGCGGTGTGGGTGCGGCATGCGGCGCGGGTGCGCTCACCTCTAGCATCCACTCGGCGACGAGGCGGCGCATGTGCGGCGTGACCTCGGCCTGCACGGTGCCGAAGTAGTTGGCGGTGACGGCGTAGCGCTCCTCGGTGCGCAGCAGGTTGTCGAGCACGCGGCGGCGCAGCAGCACCGGGTCGGGCGCGGCCGCCCTGTGCCCGCGCGGGGCCGGCGCGCGCGCGCTGTCTCCGCTCTCGGGGCTCACACGCTCCGCACACAGCAGCTCCATGGTACACCGCACTGCGGCTTATTGACAGCTCGCGTCGCGGCCGGTGTCGGCGTATTGTGTCGGACAGCTGATCGTGCGCGAGCGGCCGGCGTGGAGCGAAGCGCGGTGTGTTGCGACGGCGAGTGCGCGAGTCGCAGTGAGTCGACTGAGCAGCCGGTAAGCGCCTCGCCGTCGAACATATGATCGGGCGGCGCGGGGGCAGCGCGCGGGCGGGGCGGGGCCCGTGAGGCCCGCACGCAGGTTTCTCCCATTCGACGTTCAAATAATAATACATAACATGTTTTCTTGCTCGCTCGCGCTCTTTAGTGCTTCTCACTCTGTCTCGATTCTTGCTTCTCATTCTATTAGGTACGACGAGTACCTACTTACTTACAATATAAGATGAATTCCACGGATTTAATACAGACCTACGTAGGTACCCATATAACAGCATAGTCCAATTAGTGGATCTGAGAACCTTTCCGTTGTGAACATTTTCAGACGACTTACAGTTGTCTTGTTTACTTTGCATGAAGTAGGTTTGCAGTTGTGTTTACAAGAGTGCAGCAATGTACTGGGGGCACATCGTGAAACTGTGGGAGCCGGTGGGGCGCGGGCGGCCGGCAGACGACGCAGTCGCAGGCGGTTGCGGCCACTGAACTTTTCACATCGCCTAGGTTAGGGCGGCTGACAGTCTGTCACCGTAGCGCGCTGGGCTGCCTGGAGCACTGCAGCCACCCCTATCAACAGTTCAAAATAAGTCAAAGGTCCAAGGGTAGCATCGACCTGTCGCTACTTCGATCAATAATGTACATTATTGATCGAAGTGTCGCTATGACAGACTGAATACCTAATCATTTACGTACACGGTACCAGGTACAACCTGCCAACATACCTAGTTATTTTTCTTGAAAATAATTTTCTTGAATCATCATCTTTGCAAAGATAGGGTAAGGCCGGGACTGCATCAAATTAGAGACGAGCAGAGCGGAGAGGAGATGAATTCGACCAATTAGGTACCTACCAATTTTTATTTAATTAACCATAGTGCAAGCTATCCGCTAAGATAAGAATAGGAAACAAAGATGTCACTTACCACTACTGATAACAGTATGATTTCTGCAATCACCAAAACAATACAATTCCCTACCTACATAAGTAGGTAGGTATTTGTCAATAAATGTGGTCATGGTGCCATAGTAGAAAAAGGAGATGGTGCGACCTCATTAAACAGTGCTTAATCTGGGCAACACTATTATATTTTTTCTTTTTTTTTAATTTCTTGTACCTATTTTACTATGACCACTAGGTACCTACCTACTAGGTACCTACCATGAGTACCAACATTGGAAATGTCACGGCAGCAGTCCTTTGATGACAATGGGGTCACCTCTATAGGCCTGGGGAACTAATTACTGGCTCCTACTTGTTTTAAGTTTTATCAGATAATTACCTACCTACTTTCTTGTCGAAATTAAGAAAACTGTTACGAAACTGACGCAATACTAAGTAATGATTGAGTAAATTAGTCGTAGGTACTTACTTATTATTAACTAGCTGATGCCCGCAGCTTCACCCGCGTGGATGTCGTTCAAATTATTTACTAAAACCTTCCTCTTGAATCACCCTATCTATTAAAAAAAACGCATCAAAATCCGTTGCGTAGTTGCATACCGACAAACAAACAGACAAAAATAGCGACTTTGTTTTATACTATGTAAGGATTTAACTGCCGCATTCAGAGAGATTAGTTCTACATACTAGAGATCTTCTAGATATCTAACATCTAACAAGACACTCCAAAAAATTACCTTTACTTAGTGATGGCTTAAGTAATCATTAAAGCTCTCTGAGTACCTACGGCAGTAAGACTGTAATTTTTTGAGTGTCTTGCTATATCTTAGATATCTAGAAGATCTCTATTATGTAGAACTACAAAATAATCAGCTGAAAAACTGGCCATGGAAATATTTTTATTTGTCGGGGAAGGCCCGCAATTCCTGTTCGTTCCCAATACACAGAACATAGCAAACACGACAATAATAATAATAACTAAGTAAGCTGATATCAAGAGGATAAAATACATTTGCGGAATTATTTTGAAACTTCGACTTCGAAGAACTTGAAACATGACACTTACTTATTCGTTTTTTTTTGTAGTAAAGTATGTTGCCAGAGAATGTCAGATTGAATAAATACAGTTTTAAATTAAAATTCAAATTCCCACAAGTTCGTAAGTTCCCAGCCGTATTAGGCTGGGAATACCTACGCTTCACAGTAAATTGCCGTTTTTAGTGGGATCACGGTAGGTAATGTCTGGTAACGATTGTTTTACTAATTACACATTTCTGGTTTAATCACTAATTTCACCACATTCATAATTCAAAAGCGTCGTAAAACAAATAAAGTCGTTACTTTACGCAATAAAATACGAAATTCTTCAGATAGGTAGACATTTTATTCGGAAACTTCCTATTTATAAAAGTGAGCGTTTCATGTTTCGTTTAAATGAGTTTAGGTTCCCGACCCGAAAATCGATAGAATGTGCCGCAAAAAAATTAATCTATTTCGCAAGTCTGCTGTGCATAACTACAATTCATAGATTTTTAACTAGTAGGTATAAAGTATGAAGAATGCGATAAAGCCATACTAACTTACGTGATGCGTTAACTGGGCACAATTGTATCAAGTTTAGAGGAAAAAAAAGTTCTTTACGAACTCTGTGGTTACACAATACACAAGGTAGGTAGGTACCTACCTGTAGATGAAAACTTACAAGTGACCTGAATTCCTGCATACGAAGCATGGAAATGGAGCGGAAAGTGTGCACATATCAGTCAGTAGATTGTACTGTACTCGTCATATTATCAAAGAAAAGAATGCAACAAAGAAATTATGATGCTCTACAGTGCAGCCGTTTCTTACAACATTAAATCTTAGACCGTGGATCACCCGGAATCGTAAAAACCGAATAAAATCTTTTAAATTTCAGTCGTCACGGTTTTTTGACGTTATTGCTTTACTGCAGCCATGATGTCAGTTTTGTTAGATAGGTACCTAAGTCGAATACATTTTAAGCAATGCTTAACACATTTAGTCGTTGTTTGTACATTCGTGGCCATTTCTCTGAGAACGTGTCTATAATATCTGGCAGCTAATTACTGAATAACGTTAGTGATCGATTGTCGATTTGTTCTCATTGTTGTTGAATGTCAACGGCCATATAAAAAAACTTTTTTACAAAAAATAAAACCGACTTCGACACAAAAATAAAACACAAAAAAGTGAAAAATAAAAATCAGCTTCTGAAGTCGGTGACTTTTGTTTGTTTGATTTCATGTTTTTGCCACCGACTTCAGAAGCTGATTTTTATTTTTCACTTTTTTGTGTTTTATTTTTGTGTCGAAGTCGGTTTTATTTTTTGTAAAAAAGTTTTTATTTTTCACTTTTTAGTGGTTCACATTCAATGAGCTTACCCCTTCACAACGTACCGGCGTGATGTTATGTTATGAACTGGTGTAAACAATAGACAGACAATATGAGATTTCAGCAATCCCAGTCCATTTGCTATCATTTATTGAGGAGTTCCGTTGCCTATCTCCGAAGTTCTTCATCAGATCTTCACAAAATAGTTTTTATAACCTTTGTAGTGAGTACAGGCGTGATAATATGTCGTGATAACAATCGCGGTTAATCTGCTGTTATTTATTGAAGAGTTTCCCCGATTTCTACAAGATCCCATCATCAGATATTGAAATGGTGACAATGGGACCACACGGGAAGCACCAGCTTTCAAATGAAAAAAGAATCATGAAAAACAGTTCACCCAGTCGCAAGTTATGAGCGAACAAACATAAAAAAAAAAATAAAAAAAATACAGTCGAATTGATAACCTCCTCCTTTTTTTGAAGTCGGTTAAAAAAGCACTTGCATAGGGCAATAACAGCGGGTCGATCAACTCTTTCGCGGGTTTTTTGCTAAATTCAAATCCGAGGTGTGCGCGGGCGCAGGGCTTGTGCACTCGCAGGAAGTGCGCTATAACCGCGCGTCAAGCCGGCTTCCTTCACTCCACTTCGCCAATATGAGGGCGACACTTTTATTGTTTCGCGTATTTTTAATTTTTATTGCAAACGCTTTGAGTTACTTTCTTTCTGCGGTCGACAGTGAACTGCTTCAGTACTAAGATAATGCGCTCGTAAACACGTTATACTTATTGTGAAATGTGTCAGTCGTAACGATTCAGTTTACAATCATGAAGGAAGCTACCATCAGAGCAGTGGTAGCAATTCTTCTAGACCTTTGACCGGAAACGTGCTTAGTTTCCATACGTGTATTAAAATGAGCTTGAACGCAAACAATGAAGAGAATTCCAAAACACGGCAATAATATGGAATGCTTAGTGCGAGCGGGACATCACTCTTTCTTGGAACTTGGAACCACGACACTGCGTAATGGAACGCGGCAAAATGGAATGCAACATGCAACCACTCTTTACTAAAAGTACTTGTAGTCACTGAATATCTTTTTCAAATTACTCATACAGTGATAAGGAAATCATTATTTACTTGTATTGATCAATTAATCTCTCGTTATATCGCATCCATTTATTTTCACCGTGATAAATACAAGATAGGCTGGCTCCGTATGAATCTGTAAGAAAATAAATGTTGAGAATAGAAAAAAAAAACTTTATTTTATCCCGATTGATCGAGTACGAAGGACGACCAATCAAGCTATGCTAAACCGTTAATGCTGATCTCACATGGTACATGAAACTCTACAAAGTGAGGTCAGGTTATATTGGATATGTATAGCGTGATGACGCTTTGTGTACACTACTACTTACTTTCAAATCCATGGTTGAGTCGAAATCAGTACATAACGAATTAACGTTACCAGTACTTACCAGAGAGATTCATGAAGAAAAGAAAAATCTTGATCAACACTCATCTCTTAAATCCACGATTTCTTAATTACTTACTAATAATGATCACTTGATCACTATTACTAATAATGATCACTTGATCACTATTTCAGTTCAGCTTTTTCAACTAGTACCTATTCACAGAACTTACAACTAAAAAGCACATTCACATCATAATAGTTATTAAAATATCAATCACCCTGCTCCTACACTATTAGTTTAGATTTTGTTTTCATCCATTAATTTAATGAAATTCTCGAAACAGCTCAGTTACTCTATAATTAACGATTAGATAGATACCATTGGGCTTAATCTAGAGTAGATGTTTTAAAACTATGTAGGTAGGCACATAGGTATAGCTAGGTTATGCACAGACTCGAGCACATCAAGCTACTATAAATCTGTCTTTCTATAGATTTTCAACTTTATCGCTAAAGCATTAAGTTCAAGGTTTAATTAGGAAAATTGTACAGTTTTTAGTAGCATGATGGCGTCCTTACCTCATCATCATCATCATTTCAGCCGAAGGACGTCTCTGGACGTCATAGGCCTCCCCAAAGTGTCGCACATTGACCGGTCTAGTGCGTCTCGCACCCAGCGGATGGGCATTTGTCACCAGGTTACCTGGTGGGAGGCCTTCCAAAGCAAGGCAAGCAAGATTGAGGTCAAGAGTAAGCCCATTTCAAATTAAAAAATGACTTTGGGATCGCGGTCGCCACTAACGAACTTTTTAGCCGCTTATGCCATCCGTTCAGCGAGCAATGTGTCCTACCCATTGCCACTTAAGTTTAGCAATTCTTCGGGCTACGTCGGTGACCTTTGTTCTCTTGCAGATGTCTTCATTTCTGACTCGATCACGCAGGGAAACTCTGAGCATAGTCCTCTCCGTCTCCATACGTACTGCATCCATACTTAACCATGATCAACCTATAACGTTCCCATAGCTGCCAGCTGGGACTCAGGCCTGCTCTCTATTAGAGGGAATGGGCTATTATTCACCAGGTGGGTCCAGTACTTACATTATTAAAATAAACCTGTTCAGTATAGACAATGACAAATTGCCAACATCTGAAATTGAGCCATTGTTTTTAACGATGTTAAAAAGCTATGCCGGAAGAAAGCTCTCGGCGCTATTGCAATACACTGCATTATATTTCTAACGGATTCTCTTCACAACATCCGTAGTCACACGTCATTAATTTCATTCATTATTGTTAGCTGAACGTGTGGACTGTCGTATAATTAAATTGTTAGCACATACAGTTGAGATGTTATGATCAAAAGCACCGTAAGAACAAGTCTAACACTAAAGTTAATTAGATATCTAATCTATTGTATTAGACCAGTCTCGTTGTTCTAGATTCTAAGTCTAGAGGCCGCAAGCGCGACTACTGAGTATGAGGTCCTAGGATCATGGTCAAAGATTCCCAGGTCGGGCAAAGTGTTATTGGTACTTTTCATCAGGAATTTCTCAGTAGTAGCCACTGGATTTGTGCCTGGATCATGGCAATAGGCTCGCCCCATGCCCTATTACATGGGAGTTCAACATAACTGCCGAAATGTAAGTGTGCTAATAGGTACACCGCGGTGTACCTATTCGCCACCGCGGCCACACATTACAGGTGCGACGCTAAAAATCTTGAATTTACCTGAAAAGACTTTGCTCTAACATATTTCTTTACAAATATTTGTGCCAGTCAAAAGTTTCAAGGTTACAAAGTTAGAATGCATACAACGTCCCTCGATATAATTGAGATGAAAGTTTGGGAAAGTTAGAAGCGTGGAAGCTTTCTGGAGGCATTATTTCCGTCGCGTCGTTCCGCTCAGATGTCCACGTCTCCACGGTAGGATCATGGACCTCACAATCACAATAAAACACGTCTGTACCCACAATGTTTTTCTCAGTAACCGTTTGACAAGTACACCCAAGTTTTTTTGATCTCAATCACAATAGAAGTTCCGTCATTGGCTTTACAAATCTCGTTTTCCTGAACTCTTTTTCATTGTGAGCCGGAATCTCGTGTTTTGGAAGTCATTCTGTATCCGATCGGTAGCTTAGCTTGGAGACGGTTTTTGTATTGTAAGTACTAAATTGATTATTTTGTTAAATTGCCAATTTATTTAGTAAATGAGGTTTTTAGTCAATTGGAAACCGTTTTTGAAAAAGGCGTGGAAATACCTAAGAAAGTTACACTAAGCTAAGAAGCTAGATTTTTATATTTGGAAACGCCTTGAGTCATGAATTCATGATGTGAACATCAGTTCATGACTCTGGTGAGTAGTGGTGAGTAAGCATAATATTATTATGATGGCAGACACTAGAGTTCACTAGACAGTACGAAAACTACTAGCACAGTATTACGATGTTCCTCGTAATGGTAGCCCGGCCACCTACACAGCCAGAAAAACTACGTCAAACAAACATGCACACGAAATAATCTACAAACTGACTCGTTGATTGTGCACATTAACGTTTTTATTCCATTAGCATATACCTACTTTTATCAATAAGTAGATTAGATAACCACAACACCACACAACCTAAAAAAGCTAAAAGGCTACGGTCAGAAACGTAACGTGCAATTTAAACGTGTCCAGAGGCCAGGCATCAACGCTTTTGTTTCGCTGAGTTTGTTCCAACGTATTGATCAAAGGCTCGGAACATTGTGACAGGTTTAGCAGCCTTTCGCACGCAACACACTGCTTATTAGTACCACAAATTATATCGAACCGCCGAGAATTATCCCAAGATTGACAACTCCGATTAATATATAACTTATGCCATAATACAATACGTTCCTGTCCGTCTCAATGTTCTGCTTGGTCCAGTGCCTACAGACTGCGTCAGACCACAAGACACTCGTCACTCGGTCAGCGTAACGACTAATTTATTTTCCCATCGGAAACTGTGGGTCCACTACGAAAGTAATACATAACAGCTTTTTTTTACGTTATGGTTTTATATAGAGTTTTTATGAACATCGTTTATTTAATTACATATAATTAATCAAGAAACAACTTCTAAACGCTGTCTTTGGATTCCCAGGCAATTATTTTTTGGAAATCGATCCTTTTTTTCCGTGATTGGATCTTTTGTGATTTTTGTAGATCATCCATTTATCTTTCAGTGCTTATTTCAGTACAGTACTCGCTAATAGTTGGCAGTTTGGCACAGCAGTCTTTGTTCTCTACTTCCGGGTGAAAATGGGCATTTATTCACGTTGGTAGTACCTAGATAGGTTCCGTAATGGGTATCCATTAGTGGGCCTCTTTGGGAACGATTCTTCACGGCTGTTGGTAGGGCAGTCATGGCCGAATTGAAAAAAAGTGACTGGAGACAGCGGCGTGCGTTGACCTGGTAATGTTTACTGTCCTTGATCGGCGCGGACGGCGCGTCCGGAGTGACGTCACCGCGGAGGTGCTGATGGGTTTCAGCTCCGAGCGAGCGGCTCCACCGCGCGAGGCCCCAACGCCGCGCCGCGCGCCGCCCGCCGCCTCCGCCGCCCCACCGGCCGCGCCTCCCGCGCTCCTCCGTCTACTTACTTACTGCTCAATGCTCAAGTAGTCGCTGCCTTCAGTCTCTCCTAGCATTCCTAACTTCCTAAGTATATTTAACAACCTAATTTAAAAGTCAATTAAATCAATATTTACTACCATCTTAAGTATTATACCTACCTATGAGTTTTATGAACGCGCAATAACTACATATTATAATTTTTGTAGAATATGCATATATAAAATAAAACAAATGCTAATAATAGAAGTTCGGCGAGGTTGTTGACCCCTGAATAGTCGAGCGTAGCTAGTGAACAATTCCATGAAATACCTAAATCATTAGTTTGTTATGGAAAATCATCAAACTGAGGCCAATCATTGTAAATCCAACTTATTTTAATTTAAACTTAATTTCGCTCATTTATTATAACTAAGTAATGTACAGTTTGCTGTTCAAACAATAGGTAATCATTCTCCTAATTAAGATATGAAACAACACATTTTGGTTTTTATTATGTACCTACTTACCTTCTTTAAAAAAGAAACTGGCCAAGTGCGAGCTGGACTCGCAAAATCGCGTTTGCTATACGGGAGCCCCCCTTAAATATTTATTTTATTTTGTTTTAGTAATTTTTGTTATAGATAGCGGCAACAGAAATACAAAATTTGTGAAAATTTCAACTGTCTAACTATCGCGGTTCTTGATAAACAGGCTGGTGACAGACAGCGAAGTCTTAGTAATACGAGTCGGGTCCCGAATTTACCCTTTGGGTTCGGAACCCTAGAAATCAGCTTTTCCCTTATTTGAAGTAGGTACCACATTTATTTTATCTAAGAAGCTAGGGTAGCCGACAGGCAGTGAGGTAGAGCTCCAGGGGCACACAGGGGCAGTCCACGTCCACCATATTAAGTGACTTAGTACGAATGAGACTAAGTAGGATGACGTCATGACATCATGCAGATGACAGCGATTCATTGGCGTGAGTTGTCGTTATGTTACTAAACTTGCGAGCTATTTAATCTCGATGTATATCTGTGCTCGCTTCTCGGAATGTTTTATTTAGGTAATTCTTAATCTGAGTGATCTGTGCCGAAACCACGGACAATGGAACATTCAAGCAGTTTTAGTAATTGAAATAAGAGCAAATTGATTGAAACTAGGCTTGAAATTGCTGTGTTGAGTTGGGATTTGAAGGTTTATGTTTTTCTTCATTATAACTATTTAAATAACTTGCCAGATGAGGGATGTTTACTGACTAAAAAAAATATGATTCTAATTAGTCCGTCTGCTGGATTATCGAAAAATATTGGATACGTATTTTTTGTTTTATCAAATCAATAAAAATTTACGAGGATAAAACGCTTCAAAGATTTGAGTGGGAGGTGGTGACGTCACTGCTCGCTAAGAAATGTCATACTAATGTCTTAGAATATGATGTCACACGAGTTTTCAAAGCACTGTATCGTCTTCATTGTTTGTTTACGAGAAAAAAGAAAAAATATGTGTCCAATATTTTTTGGAAATCTATCTGACGGACTCGACGGACTAATTAGATTTTTTTAGTTAACATCCCTATTCTCTTCTCAATGAACATAGCTTACTAATTAGCTATTATTTTTTTAAACTTTTCTGTGAACTATTCGACCGATTAGGTACGTAATAAAGTTCTTTGTTTGGTCGTGGACGGGCGGCGGCGGCGGGCGAGCTAACGGGAGAGTAACGTCCTATGGGAGGTACGTTATGGTATGGCGCAGGTAAGGCACTGGACACTGGTACATCCACATAGTTGCGGCCAGATCACGGTGGATCACACACTTTTTGCCGGGCGGCGGGCGGCGAAGGTCGACCGAGGCGAGCCACGGCTGGCCACGAGCGATCTAGCATTCCAACCGCTATGAATGAATAGTCGCTCGACTGGTCGGGTGGCGCATACTAAATAACTTCAGATTAATTTGACAACAAACATTTAAGTTGGCAAAAACCGGACTGGTTGCCGGCAAGGCACCTGCCCCGTGGGAACCGCAGACGAGCCCAAACGTTTGTCTCCTATGATTGTCCGATTAATAAGTACCTGCCCATTTTACGTTCCGTTTATTTCTCGCTTTTCATAGCGTGATGTGAGGCCAATTTGCCTTACGATTTTCTGACACGACAACATATTCGGACACGCAAGTTGGCTGGTTTTACAAGGATATATCTGTACGTACTTCTCCAATTGTAGGTACCTACATCCGCTGTAGTATGTAAAATTCTTTGCAAGTTATTGACTTTAATTGATATATCGGATAAGTTTTTGGTTTGGTACAACAAAAAATCTTCACGCTCAACTTACATCCAGCTATACCTAATTCAAGAATTTTCTACTGTTGGCGGTGCACCGGTTACCGAATCACGACCGTGGTATTTTTTCGGACTTTCTGGCTTCAATTCTATCACAGGCAACGATTGTAGGATACAAATGGCATTAGATGACGGAATCTCTTCAAATTGCTCTAACAACAGGTCTGGAGTTCATGTCGGAGAGATGGCAACACTGCACTGTGGGAATGTACCCGTGTGCACTTTGCACCGACAACGGCGCGGGCGCAAGCGGCTGCATTGACGCCCGCCCACGTACCTCTCCCGCCGTTGCACGTTGATGAGTTTTATTGCCAGGCCTGAATAATTGATGCACTTTAAAAGAGGATTTCCGTAGCAGAGTATTAAATATTAACCATAGAAATAGTCTTCCGCCTATTAAAATTTAATAAAAAAATGTCGCTAATGTCACTGAAGAAATATGAAAGCTGGTAAGGTCCCTATGTTCTGGTTAAATCTGATATTAATGATTCATGTGTGGTGTCTGAACCAAAAAAAAAACGTTAGAGAAGGGTTAGGTAATTAATTCAGGACGGGATGCTGAAGGTTGAAGCAGTTTTCCTTGCCTCTCACTGACAAAGCTCATTAAAAGATTAGTAGTATGAGTAAGTTTCCTATAAAATTATTGTTCGTTACATAACACGAATGTAACTGTCCTTTCACATGAAAATCAATAAAACTACTGCAAGCTCAGAAAGAGATGAACAGCAGGGAGGCCTTTGCCCAGTAGGAAAATACAGTCTATATTATTAACTAGCTGATGCCCACGGCTCTGTCCGCGTGACAAATTAGCAGGAGTTTTTGAGTTTATCGCGAACAGAGAGACAGACAGACTCGATGGAGGACTTTATTTTTTATAATATTTAGTGATACATAGGTACCATGGAATGGATAAAGTTAACGATTCTGGCAAAGACATGTCAAGAACGTTCATTAAATACACATAAACTGCAGAATAACTAATATTTGCAATAGGTAAGGTATGCAAACCTATGGAAGATTACCGTACCTACACCAAACAAAAGGAAGACAACATTTGAATAAATGTCTGAATATCAAATTAAAACCGTTAAAAGTCTAGAAGAATTTGTCACTCACAGTTGCTGCTATGTCGTTATAGGTACAAGCTATACCTCTACCTAAATAATACTAGCGGACAACCCGCGGTTTCACCCGCGTAGATCCCGTTCCCGTGGGAATACAGGGCTAAAATAAAGAAAAGTAGCCTATGACACTCAGCAATAATGTGGCTTTCTATTGGTGAAAGAATTTTTTAAATCGGTTCAGTTGATCCCGAGATTACCCCTTACAATTTAACAAATATACAAAACACACAAACTTTACTTCTTTATAATATTATTATTATATTATTATTATTTAGAGTGTGCTTTTGCTTCTCAGCTTTACTGGAGCTTCCAACTACATCTACGGGTCGAAACCAAAGTAAATGCAGCGTGTGGTGTGTTATGATTAAATTTTATGATGAGGGTGTGTTATGATTATGATGTATTATTATTAGTATTAGTATTAGTATAGAAGTATAGATTTATTCTGCTTAAATACAGTAGGTGCTCGATAATCCGGCACCCGATTTTTTCCCTCTATGCCGGATTGTCGGAACTGCCGGATTATCGAATGTATAGAAATTTCCATCTTTTTAATTAAACTTAATGTTTCGTGTTTACGTTTTTTGTCCGCCATTTTGTCAAAGCGACGCTGCGAAACAAGAAAAAGCAAAACAAACACGTGGCTTCACTATTAAGGTTAGGCCCGGACTGCCGAGCGAGAGAAACTACTCGAACCCGCTCAGTAGTCCGGCGTTCAGCAGTGTAAAATGCTATGATTATAGAGCGGGCTGCCTGAGTCCCAAAATCAATAAGACTACTGAGCGTGCCGGATTGGCGAGCGCCGGATTATCGAGCGCCTACTGTATAATATTTATTCTGCTTAGTTCATCATTTCCCTGCCCCTGTCCCATGTTACCTGGGGTTGGTGGAACACGTTTATTTCTTCGATTCTCCTCTGTCGACCGTCATGCTTTCATATACTCCTTTTACTTTCATTTCATTCCTCACACCACCCAGCACCCATCCATAGGTAGGTATTCCTCTTAGTTGGTGAAAGATTAAAAAAGTCCACATGGTATTTGATTTCATAATTTTGAACCCTGCTGCACTCTCAAGACAATAATTCACCGAACAATTGGTCCTAGGTAGGTACATAATTATTATAAGTACTAACTGCTATAGCACTTTCTTCAAACGAACCAAATGACCTAAAACGTGACATATTTTTCTCAGACTTAAGGCGAGGTTACCCTACTTTGTTTTTATGTACGCACGACCTCACCCCCCGCCCTGCCGCGCGAGCGATATAATGCCTAAATTTTGACTGTTTTTTCTCTCTTGGAGAAAAATGATAAAGAAATTATACATTATGTGACCCGAGATAATACACATTATTTACGACCTTTATTATGATATAAGTTTTATTTTTCAAAGCTTAATTTAAATATTTTCAAAGTAATAGTTCTTTTGAAAATATTTGTAACGTCACTTGTAACGTCTTAGTCGTTCAAAAAATAAATAGCTCCCTAAAGGAGCTGCTAATATCTTGTTCTACATAATTATATACGAATAAACTTCTAATTTTCAAGTTATCAAATGCCTATCTATGGACCATCTCAATGTATCGGATACAAGCTCGCCGGAAGCGAATAGATATCAACGTATAAATTCCCCAAGTAATGTTAGTACAGTCGAACAAGCTAATAAGTATTCAGCCAGCTAACTTGCATTAATTTTAAGATTATACAGATACATTTAGAGACTAATGCGAAACGCTTTATGAAACAAAATTGCAATCAATATTTTCACTTTCAGTGTACTAGAATTATAAAGAACTAGGTGTTGCCAGCTGCTTTGCCCGCTACTACCCGAAAATTATCCCACGGGAAGATAAAATCGGGATAAAAACTATCCTGTGTGTCAATCCAGGTTATAAACTATCTGTATACCAAATTTTTGCATGAAAGGGTAATAAACATCCATACATACTTACAAACTTTCGCGTTTATAATATTAGTAGGACTCTACCTGTATACTTATTAAATTTTGTGACGGTACCTACAACCTTGATGGGTATGGTGATTATGTCACGGGCACCATGACTTATTCCGAAGCCGTAGCGTCATAAAAATGTGATGTGGACCTTGACAGTTTGCGTTTTCCTGACTACGGATTTAAATGCTGGAGGTTAGTGTAGAATGAAAAATATGCTTAAGTGGTGCGTCTAGGATGGTTGGCTGTTTATATAAATAAACAAAACTGAAAAGAAAAAGAAAATAGATGAACATGAACATGATCCCGTACGTAACCCATTCAAGAATGGCATGATTGATATGGCATGATACAAAAGCAGCGATGGTTAGTAGAACAACAGTCTGTAAATAAGTAAAATTACATAATTTAATTATGTGCGATTTTCTTTTACTATACGTAACTTATCCTATCTGTAATATACGTAAGTATTTCCCTATTATCAATTTAACATCCAAGTTATTTACTATTTTTGGTAAAATCTGAGTTATTCTTGGGTTAGGTATTAGTACACACGGCTACACATCAAGCTATACAAAACCAGTTAATCTTGGCCTGACTTTACTAGATCTTTTCGCACAATGAACGATCAGATTATACTGGTTTTGTAAAGCTTGATGTGTAGCCGTGTGTACCTACCTATATTCATCAACATTCAAATAATCGTTCTTGCTTTCCCTAGAAGCTAAGCTACCACATAACTGGTAGCTGAACACCGTCACACTACCTGTCGCCTGTCGCTCCATACAAGTCATACAACCTGTCGTACTCACACTGTCACACAGTCGTTATAACGCTGTAGACGGCGATGACGTCACTCGCCGTTGGCCGTTAGGGCAGGTTCGAAGTTTCAAACTGGCATAACGTCTGCCTGCATAGCTTCGCGCGCTCGGTAAAAGCTTTCAACTATCTGGTCAGGTGTGAGCTGGATTTGGATTTAGTTTTCTTAAAAGATGGTGTGGTTTGGTCTCTTTTAAGATTTTTTTTTTTAATTAATATACAAATCAAAGCTCCTGCTTAAAGCACAACTGATAAGTTTAAGAATTATGCGAAAAGGTGACTGTGTTCCTGTAAAAGTAAGTTTTATGCTTGCACAAAAAACATAATTATTAATTTGTGTTATGTAGTCAATAACAAGCTCATAGATTGGCCTAAGTATGTACTTATTCTATGCATTATTCTATGAATGATTATGAGTTTGGCAGTTTTAAAACGCACCCAATGTAATCTATCAGGATACACGAAACAATATTGCATTTCGGCGATAGTATTTTTAATAATCGATACCAATATCACTTAAAATTTACATTTACTCACACCAGTATCTTGATTAGATAGCATTTCAAATGTTTATACCGCACTATCTACTATTTACGATGAGCCGCACCTTTTTCGCTGCAATTGCATACTGGGCTTAATTCCATTGGTTGTTATTTCCTGGTTGATATGAAAACTTGATAAAAACATGGGGCACTGACGTAATTCCGCGAAAATTTCAAGTAGGTGCAGCCTGAAAGAAATAAGGCGCCAGCGACTAGGCGGGGTCTCGACACTAGCGACTGTTCAGTCCTGAACCTCTATTTTACATTAGTCGTTAATATACCGTTACTCTATTACAAGTGTCTTAGGTTTATACGTGGCCAAACTTGAATTGATGTTTGTTCTAGGTATTATTAGTTCCAGAATGACGTTAGTGAAGAACATTTAATTAAAATTCTAACATCGAACAAAATCCACAATTGCGTTTCAGAATTCCTAAGATTGAACTTGAAATTAAACTTCACAAAAGTATGGATTACTACAAGATTTATTATAATGTTTAGATCCAAAAAGATATAATAATCCGTCTAGTTGTTACCAGAAGATTCATATAGTTAGCAGTTAAACCGGAAATCTTGAGCCGTTGCGCGTTGGTACGGGACGTCACGTAACCGATTAGGTTGGTATACCCGAGCTTTTGAATCCTGCCGTTATCAGGCTCTTTATAACACTGATAATTGCCATCCCAATCACTACAAGGAATGGCTTCAATACTTTAAAAATGGAGGAGTGCAGCAAGGCCACACACAATGTTTTTACTCATACACATTTAACATTTGCCTTTATAAGGAGTTTTGTCGTTGGAATCTACCAGTTTCTATACATGTATCTTTAGTTGTGTCCTTCTAACGTACCTAGCTAGGTAAATGCTATTAGTGAACGTCAATCAAAAGTAAACATTTCGTGTATTGAATCAGGATTCAAATCTGGCGGGCTCTTTCATTACAGTTGCTCCCAAGACTACAGATTTCCAGTAACAATTTGCCAAGCACGTCAGTTATCATCTCCCCGCTGTAATGTTAGTGGTGAATAGTAAAATAAAAGCTACCAACAGCTTTGTTAAGCGATGGATTAGTGTGGACTCCGTTTTGCTATTATTTCAAACAAAGGTTGTTTTTAAGGTTGCTATTTCGCTTTTAGGGCGACAAGTCGTGGGTGATGATTAAGGTATGCTGTATGACCGCATCGGACAAATATTTGTATTGGTAGCCTGCAGTAAACAACTAGGTATGTGTGTGTACTATTTAGTTACATTCTGCTTAACCCTTCGGGAATTACAGGCGTGATGTTATGTATACTCTTGTAAGCAACCATGGCATGAGGAAAATCTTAGGAACCTACCTAGTATACAAAATAAATATTGCAGTATACTTCGTTTTATAGGACCAATCAGTGTATGACGGCATACAAAACGTTACATTTTTGCGTCTCTTACATTTAACAGCACGCTAGTCCAGGGAAAGCGATGATCATACTATTCTGTTGTTATCTGATATCTTGTATCCAACGCATCAGTTCATTTAATTAGTCATATAAATTACATCTCCGATAACGCAGCGTGTAATAGTCCAACGAAACTATTTTAGATTATCTGAGTTATGGCAACTGGCTAGCACATGCCTAAATGTTGAACATGTGACGACAAGGTTCAATGTATGCTGTGATGTGTAATAAAAAGCTCACTTTTTATACTAAAACTTGTTATAAAGAGTCCATATGTTACGAACAAGAGAACATTTACGCAGGATGATTGCTTTACGTTGTGCTTGCCCCCGCGGTGCGGCCGTGAACCCGCAGGATTGCGTTTATCTGGCCGCTGGTATCGAGGCCCTCGGTTTCGGCAGATGCTTGCCAAAACACCGCTGATAACTTTATGGGAGTAGGTACAACATTACTCGTTATGTAAAACGTTGTACAATGTATGTGTGCTACCTAATCTGAATAGCAAACGGGTGTGCCTCTGTGTCGCATTCATGTTTTGCTTGCTGTATAATAAGGCTTTTTTATACTTTCCGAGACGTTTGTCAGCTCCCCTTTATTAAAGTATACTTGCAACGTCTGATTGGTTAAGAAAATTATCTGCTTCACACGAGTGAGCGAGTTTTTCAGCAATTTCTGTTAACAATAAAATCTTGGCCTTTATGGCACGCAATGGGATATAGAGTCGCATTCCTGGAGAAATTCGGTGGTGTATTCCAGATTAGACGCCCCGCACCCATCAAACCAGTTCCAATCGGTTCGTTGAATAATAAAAATGGCCTCTATTTTGGGAACACTGCGCCTTATCGGGCCTCTCTCAAGTTCGCTTCATAGAGAGCGCCGACCCTCGGCGTCTGGATACCAAGTACCTACATGAGCGGTTACGTGACTACCACTTCCTTACCAAATCTAATTAAAATAATGGTCACGGAAACGGAATTATGATCTTAGAAAAATGAACACGATCTTTGTTAATTTGCGAGTTTGTTACGCAGCAAGTTAGTTGGCTTTTTGTATCCCTTTTTCAGGACCATGGCCTGAAAAGGCTGTGGATGAAGATGGACTATATATTCTAGAGTGCTTTTACTCAGTATTCTGAAGGATATCACGAAATATCTTGCTTGGAGATAATTTGTGAAAAATCTACTTCAGCAATTAGGAAGTGCACCGTTAAACGTTTGATGGACCTAAGTGCTGTTTACTTTTAATCTTGAGACGTTTAAAACGCTTTGTTCTCTTGCGCTAAGTGGTTTAAGACGTTCGATAAAACACGAATACATAGAAATTTGGCATTCATGAAACTCAGATTTGAAGTTTTATTATTCTCGGGCTCGCATCATGCTCTACGCGCACAGTCTGCTCACAAAAAACGAATGCTTAGTTCTCCAAGTTTATTTGTACCGGTGATATAACACGATATCTTGTTGTGTTGGACTATTTTTAGTTTGAATTATTCGTTGATTTCGATTCAGCATACTGAGAGTGGATTTGATGGCATTTAATCGTTTTGTGGAAGCCCTAAAGCATGTCATTTGGTGGAGGACGCGACGTGGCGGTGAGCCGAGTGCGCCGTGGCAATGACTCGCAGGCCTTGAGGCGCTGGCAGACAACCGCGGGCCCCACGGTCTCGCGGTCTCGCCTCGGACTCGCCTCCCATCCACGAACACGTAATAACGACGTGAACCGCGTAAGCTTATGAAATCCAGTTTATCTAATCGAGGAAAGCTGGGTCACATTACTTACTTATTTTACGCAGATCAAAGATTTATGGGTTACGGTTTTTTCCAGTGTCACAATAATGATTAGGTAATCTATATTAAGATTCCGTCATTCATTTCGTCACTTAAAATACTTAGTACTCGTAGTAGGTACCTATAGCAGTCTTCGAAAACTTGTAGCAAATCAACCCCAAACAGCTGTTATGCCTGTTACAAACTTACTTAGTGCTTTACACCAAAATCGCAACGTATCCTTGACTCGACAAGAATATAACTCAATCTACATAAATGTTCGTCAGGAATTATCATCTCATGTATTACCATAATAATTCCGTATTAATATATTCTGCATTAATATGACAACATGACTCATATTCATTCAAAATAATAAGCCTATGTTTTATGAAAGAGCTTCTCGTTTCTGCGCAGCAATATCAAGTGTTATTAAACTTAAATTAACTTCTGCGGTTGTAAGATGAAAGGAAAGCCGATTAAATGAGATTTGTCGCCATTAGAGTACCAACAAACCGCTCATTGTAATGTGTCGGCAAAATTCAACACTGAAATACGGCGAACGCTTATCAACGCTGGCAATGTCGGTCAAATACTCGACCGAGCAACATAGGGGCGTTATCGTGAGCATAAATTCGTACTTATGTGAGCTGAGCTATACATATCCATTTTATTTAATTATTCAATGTAGAATTTAAAAAACTCAAATCATCGTGATCTGTCCAGCCTTTTCCCATCTATGTTGGGATCGGCTTCCAGTCATAACGGATGAAGCTGAATACCAGTATTTTACATGCAGCGCCTTCGCCTATGTAACCTCCAAAACCCAGTTGGTACTGGGAAATACGATACCTTTTTTAAGACTGGTTGTTGGACTTTCAAGCCACTGACTACCGGAACGACTATCAATCAAAGATGTACAAATGGCAGCGGGACCAACGGCTTAACGCGCTTTCCAAGGCATGGAGGAAAGTCGGCATGTAGTGGGTGGTCCCTCTGTCCACGAACCAACTTAGGCAAGCACGGTTTAACCTAAATATCGACGTGAGCGGCTGTTATTATTAAGCACAAGTTCCTCCTTTAGAAAACTCAAATATTCTGAACAACGGAGTCTTTTGAACCTGAAAATGTACCCATGTAAGTATAAGTAATGGGCTATGCTAAGACTCCTCTACTCCTGATTTTAGAGCTATGGAATTTGGTTCGTCTATTTTGTAGCCTCGTTGATGCGCAAACCTTCTCTGTAGTTAGGTTTGATTGTCATCTCGTGATAATATCAAACCCCTGTCGACTTAAAAGTCAAAACGAGGAGTTTACCTACTTCACACAGGGGGTTCACTTAACATAAACTATCCACCCCAATATTTGGAGTCGGTCTCGGCCGGCCTTGCCCTTCTGAGAAGAACCACACAAAAACATAGTTTACTGATGTTTCAGATCAATAAACTTTTAGAATAAAGTGATAGACGAATATAACCAGAGTCCTCAATGTCATCGTGGTAAAACAATGCAAGTTTAACTTGGGAAACTGACCGATGCTGTTAGCCGTGGCATTTTCATATGAAGTGTGGTAAATTACATTAAATATCGCTAGCTATGCGCAGTGGAATGTACATGTTGCTGTATTTGGGCGTGTTTTCATCTGCCTGGTGCTGCGATACCTCGCAAAAAATTAAGTCTCTATAAGATAATTCGTGCAAGGTAATTAATTAAGAGCTATTAATTGTTGATTCTCCTTAAACATACTGCAAACTGGACTAAGTGGCGTAGCTGAATGTCTGAGAATGTTCCTCGCAGTATTGTGAGTTTCGATTTTGATATTGATTTGGTTGGTGTCTTGCTCAAAGGTGACATTGCAAGGGAAAACACCGTGGAAAATAGTTGGGATAACCTCATGCTGGTGTGATGTGGACGTATTAAAATTCACACGTTACAAGCGCACGATGATCGTGTGCACGTACTGTGAGACAAACGGGATCTTGTTAACTTAATGGTGGAAGAGGTGCGAAAGAAGTTTAATTAAAATATGGCTTGCGCAGTCAATCAATAATGCCGTCCAATAACTCCAATCCATCCGTCAATCTATAAGTAAGGGTCATTCAATTAAAAAGTTGATATCGAAGCATAATTTTATCCTTAATATTAAATGATGTCATCATTATATCTCATGTAACTCAAACCGTGTACAATATCGAGCAATCCTCCGTTAAAGTTGATAAGACTTCCTATAATACCGCTATACCGGGACTGATTGTAATATCATCGGTGATCGTTATCAGTTGTGTAGCATCTGTGTTCATCATACAGAGAGACGCGAGCCCTAGGTTTATTGACCTAAGATTAGGAGTTAGGCAAGGAGTGTTTCCTGTGGGGTTAAGAGTGCGGGCGCCATGCGCGGCCCCGGCTCCCGGCCAGCGCGCGCGCGCACGCTCGGCGGACGCGCTCGGTTCGCACGCCCCTGCAATGAGTTTTAATTGAGTTTGACCGCAGGAAGCAACGGTTACGGTCTACGTATAGGGTGACATTTCTGTACGGCCAATATCGTATGCGCGCATGAATCGAATGCTTTATTTTCAGTCCATAACTTTTTTTTTTCAATCTTTGTTTTGTATTCTGCCATTTGTTATGCGTAGATTTCATCCGAGTTGAATGTATTCTGATGAAACAGTGAATTGATTCAAAGGCCACTTTTGTTTAGTTTTTTTACCTATGTCTTTTTTACTGGCATTGAATCGTTTTTTTGAGAATAATAAATGATTAAGTACAAAGTAATCAGTGTAGTGCGTACTCTGCGTCGTTTATAACACGATGTCTTCTCATTGAGTTAAATTGACGCCGACAGACTGCTTAGTCTGATTTAATACCTAGTCGTTGTTAACATTGAACTCAGACGGTGTTTTTTGCTGCATGATACTGTTTCTTATTTTATTGTGTTTCTCGGTGTTAAAATAAAAAGTGTAAGAGTAGTTGTGTCGAGTCACGGTCCGCTGTTGTTCGTTGTCGTGGTCACCGCAGCGCGGGCGTGGACGTCAGGCGTGCGCCCGCGCCGCTTGTCACCGCCAACAAATTGCTTTGTTTATGGCTTCTTATTGAAATGTGCCTAATACAAACTGCACGAGAGGTGGACGCCTTGGATCTGGACCGGACCTTCCTTTGAACACACGTTTCACAAGAGGCCTTGTAACAGTTGCGAACACGACACGTCTAAACTAAAAGATTGATTTTAAATTAATTTATATTACCTACTGAATAGCTGTGTTTTTTGGACGGGAACTGTGTCTGTTTTATTTTTATACTAGTCAGCAAATAAAAATTAAGTAAGTGCATCTCTGTGTGTGGATTTTACAAAATGGGTAAAAGTCAGTAACAAAAGCTGGTTGGTGAATAAAGTATATAACTAGGTACATGCAAGTATCGGTTATTAACTATATAATAATCACTTTATACTTTAAATTAATTTGCCATTTTTAATTAAAATTTTGATAAAACAGTTCAGATAGTGGTTAGTACCAAACTTTGATTAGATATGAACTTTTTCATGAAAATAAATATTTAGAATGCAAAACAAAACCATTGACAACATCCACACGACACGACAAGCACACCAATTTATGTATTATCGACAAGGTGAAAAACGAAAAAGCAAATGGACAACGACGGTCGTAAAGCTCCAGAAAATGATATTCAACCATAATGAGTATTATAAGATGGTAACGAGATCGGAAAAACAGAGAAACTTAGTAGAGAAGTTAAATGCCCTACATATAAAGCAGGAGGCGGAAAAATGCTTGGCCATAGAAAAGGACATTTAAGAGCTTACTGTTACATTGGATGCTCATCATCATCCACAGCCTGAATCACCCACTGCGAGGTATAGGCCTCTCTTTTCTTGTGCCAATGTCTACGGTCTTGTGACTCTTATGTACCAGCCTCATTAAGGTTTTTTTTTTTTTTATTGCCAACTAGATGTCGTCTGCCCATCTAGCCGCCGGACGACCCATATTTCTTTTGCCTGTTCTTGGACGCCATTCGGTGACAGCCTTAGCTTAGTTCACCTGTAATCACTGCGCCTTGCTAGGTGTCCTTCCTCGAAAACCTTTGTACGTCATCGCGGATTTTGATGTTAGGAACTCGGTCTGCCAGCTTTATGCCGAGCATGGAACATGCCCCCATGGCTCGTCTATGTTTCATCACCAAGCATAATTGTGGGCAGAACACATTAGATTAAATTCAGTTTATTGTAGATTCAGTACTCAGGAGAAATAGAAACCTTTGCGCTGTTCAACTTTGTCAATCGGATACCTACGCATTGACAAACGTGATGCGGGGCGTTGATGTCATCACATAGCAAGAGGCAGGGTGGCGTGACCGGAGGCCCGTGGCCTCTCTGCCAAAACATCACATTAAAAAGGTACATCTATGGGGCCTGTAACCGAGCCAGGAGTAATAAACATAATCATAAATATTGCTAGCCTTCAGAGTTCAGGGCATTGATCCGTAGCAGATGACAGATAGCGCCCAGAACTATTCTACCTCTGGCAAATGTAAACATCTTGTAATAACTAAACTAGCGAGTACTTTAGCGTGTGGTAGTAGACTTGAGTATTGTCGTCAGGGGACCTCTTTTGGGTGTACGCCAATACATCATGGCGCCGCCTCTGGAGCGATTTGCGCTGCTACTTGCTAGGCTGACTGCACACGGTCTTTATTTTCTGGCAAGTTGTTTTTTTACGGAGAGCAGGGGAACTTTGACCTGTTGTCGTGAGCTTTTAAAAGCCTGGGAGGTGGGAGGAGTATTTTATAAGAGAGGAACTACTTAGAGCTCGGGATAAATATGTACGATGTTTGGATATTATAATATTTTATCGACACCTAGCTTCAGAGCTGCTAACATTTCAATTAAGTTTGTGTTGTTACGTTGAACATTATACGGTCCGATGGGTGAAAAATGGACCAAATAACCGATGGATGGTATGATGGAGGTTACTTATGAGATGAAGAGTAGCAGAGATGTATGGAAGAAGAGGACATGTTGCGCCGACCTTAAATTTTAGTAAGTATGTACCTACATTGAATATATTTTTTTCTCAGGGTATTTTTTTTATTCTTGTTCTCCAAAAAAGATTACATAAATTGAATCTAATCCCGATACTTAATAATCCGTTATGGATCGGATAGGAGGGCAATAGAATGATGATGATGATCTACTATAGTTGCGTCGGTTATCTAAGTATGGACATACGAACACTTGCACTTTGCCCTAGATATGAACCATTATAATGATTAGGTAGGTACGCAATAAAGTTAATGGCAGTGACTCAAAGTTTTTCCGCAACTATCAAGAAATATCATGGCTAAAATATGCATTATGTACCAGTTAGTTTTAAGTTTGCATATTGTTATGCAAAGCAACTCATTGATTGTTAACGGTAGGCAATGAGAGAAAAAATATGAGTTGACTTGATTATACAAAATTATCTTTATTTTTATATGAAATGGTAGAATGGTATGAATGGTTTGGAGAGTTGAGGTCGACGATGGAACGAGTTAACCCCGAACTTCTATCAAATAATGTACCGAAGAAGCAATATTGCTATTGCTACTATGACAGTAAACCCTCTCCTTTCAAATTAAAAACAACAACCTATCGCGTCCGGCCCTGGTGCAAGTCATGGTCCGGGGCGAAGAGGAATGGGACGCCGTTCGCCTCCTTCTGCGAAGCAGTGATGCTAGCGAAGGAGGTGGCGGAACGTGAGAGGGAAATAACCTCTTGTCCCAGCCGCCGCGGGAGACGCTCCGGGCGTCGGGGGCCACGTGATGGCTTCCGGCCACCGTAGATGCGGGCCTGTGGACGGTGAGTAATGGGCTAGCTCGCCGTCCGGCCGTCGGGGCAGCGGATTATCGAAAGGCATAACGCGGCCTCGGCACAAGGGCGAAGAAGGAACATGGGTTGGTTTTTAGTCAGTAGAAGTCTGACACTCCCTTCCGCTCCGCCCAAGAGCGGGGGGGGGGGGGGGGGGGGTTATTTGATGATTTACCAAACACCAAAAAAAACAGTTCGTTGTTAGGTACTCTTGAGAGTGGAACTCTGACGGATTTTGCCCCGAGAGAGAGAGCGGTCGACGCGACGGTCTAAGTTACCACTGGTGACGGTGGCCCAATCCGAAGGTTATTGTATAAAAATCTGGTTCTTCCAACCTAACAAAGAGAAATGTGTTGCAGGGGAGTTTGTTTGTTTTGGGGGACTGTCTCTTGTAAACTTTGAAGTTCAAAAAATGTGATGCTAAGAAGTAATGATTATCAGCCTAATTTAAATAAATGACATTTATTTCATTTAGTATACGCCGAGACCGAGACTGATACGGTTGATAGCGGTGCGATTTCGGTGCGGACTGCGCGAGCGCGGGGCCCGGGGGCCCGGCGCGCCCGCTGGTGCGCCGGCCCCGAGTCGTGACAGCCGTTTGTTAAACTAATGGCGCACAAAAAGAAAACCGCCTTCCATTCTTCCATTAACTCCGTCCAAGTGTGCGACTGTTGACTCGGCCAATTTGCACGCGCGAATAGAATTTGTTTAAGTACCTATTTCTATTGTACCACTTGCCGTTTCCGCCTCAAATAAGCGTTGTCATTCTTGTGATCATTCGCTTGTTCCCCGTCTCGACAATCTCCATGATCATTATTAACCGGCTCCATTACTAAATAGTCGCCTCTATTCGTAGATTAATTGGTGTTAAGTTTTTATAGAGCCACTTTGTTTCATGATGAAGAAATTAGCGAAGATGGCGCCATGTGCTACGTCGCGGGGGTCGAGGGCTCCACATCATCCGCACATGTAGCCCACGCGACACATCGCTCGAAAAATGGAGCTGCGATAAAAAGCAGTCGGTATCGGCGGGCGTGAGAACGACGACACGTGGGCTCAGCCGCTCAGCCGCTCAGGCAGGCGCGAGCTCATTCATGCATTTGATTCATATATTGTGTGCGTGTTTTAAGGGCACACACACGACAGCTCGACAGTCGACACCAATCCGCTTAGCGAGATTTGATGAAGTCAAGAGTTCAGCAACATAAAGGTCTGTAGTCCGCAAAGCGTAATAACAAAGGGAGGATTCCTCATAAGCGTGCCGAGCGAGCATTTATGGTTATTTGTGTGGGGAATGCAATCGTTTGCGGGCGATCAGCGGCAGCAGCCGCGGCGCCCCGCTTGCTATAAATCAGGGCCGATTGAGGTCGAGCCGGACGCGAGTTATTTTTAAAATTGCGTGCACAATATTATGTGTTTAGGTGGAATATGATAATTGCGTCGGCGAGAGAGGCGCCGTAAGCCGACACCGACGATGGGATTACAGAGCGCACGCCGCGACCGCCGGCCGAGGTAGCCTCAGGGCCGCCCGGCCGCCTCGCCGCCTGCCTCGAGCCGCCCCCAGGCCTCGCCGCGCATCAACACATTCAACACGCCTCGTTACATCCAATCCTACACATATCAAACTAATGCAACAACATTATTTACTTCTGAAACTTGGTTTCAGACTCTGAAACCAAGTTTGAAACCATGCATTAGATTTCTTCGATTCGACTAAACAAGCATGATCCACCTAACGACTTGTCACTCTGAAATTCAGAGTGACAAGTCGTTAGGTGGATCATGCTTGTTTAGTCGAATCGAAGAAATCTAATGCATGGTTTCAAATATAACTATTTCAGGAATTTAATGAACTCGTGGGACAAATTCCGTTAAATGAAAGAAAGCTAAGAAAAAATCTCGAAGATTTGCTTACCAGACGCATTTCAATGCCCCATCCAAGGTTTCGCAATGCTAGCATGATTTAATATTCATCGATATTGATGGAGGATTCTTCAAGAATTCGTTATTTCTATGTTCAACCTACTTTTAGGCATTCTTTTACGGGGCACGGATGCAGTGACAAGCATGAAACTGAAATATTAACAAAAGTGGTGTAAAAAGCCTCACCGCTGATAATTAGGTACAAAGGAATCTTACCGAATAATCATAACAAAGCTATTATAACAACTATGAATAATGGTCTGATATTACAAATTAACATAATATTTTTTGTCGTCTCCTTTGGTGGTGGCCGCGGACAGGTACAAGCTATGAGGGTGCAGAATTCTTTGAATGGGCATTCTATTAGAGCACCTGCTTACCGATTGTGAGTCGTAGGAATGTTGAAATAAGTCTCAAATAACTTTGTTCCAAGATAATCTTATATAAGAAGAATAGAATGAGCTTGTCCATTGAAAATTAATGCTTAAGCCATGACCTCAAGATGTATTTCAGCATGTAGCCAGCGAGGTGCGAAGGTCGACTAAGCTACTATCAATCAGCAAGGCGCCATTGAGGGTTGGTCGAGGCTCGTGAGAAACCGTAAACACTTACCCGCTTTATCTGATAGAGATTTTTTTCGCTCAGCAGCAGGTCCAGTCAATTAATGGATTGCGCCGTTATTTGGTTTATTTTTGTTACCGACGCTGCTTAGCATTAGGAGAGACTAATTTATCTGGAAGGGTTTGACAGGTAAGGCATTACCGCGATGCAGATCGCCCTCACGGCCTCGGCGGCCAGAATTAACGTCTTATCACTGATTTTATAATAAATGGAACGCATAATCCTTCTTGCGTGCCTTGTAATTGTGTGCGGCCCTTTTGATACATGGTTAACGAGGAGCCTCGTAATGAGAACGTCGAGGAAGCAGTTCAGATCGGTTTACATGACAGACGAGCTCCTTCGAACGATCGAATTGTTCGCTTTTATTGATCTGTAGAGCCGTGAGGTTCTAAGCGTTTTAGAATTGAAGACAAATATTTGTCGGGGTTGTGGTCTGGGCGGTCTGTAGACGCACATGTGCGCATAAAAAACTGTGTGATGTGTGCAGTGTGTTCGGTGCTGCGTGTTGACAGTGCGCATAGCTGCGACAAAGCGCTGCGCCCGCGCCGCTGCACACTGCCAGCCGCCTGCGACCACCCTCCCTCAAGAATCCCTCGTTATCATTTGAATAATTTTAACTATCCAACACAGCATAAAACACGTGAAACAAGAGCCTGAAATGTACAAATGTTTTAATAATCAATCCTATAGTAGTATTCAATATTATGTATTCTAAAGGCATGTAAATATTCTCGGGATTTACAAGTCGATGCGTGTGCTATTGTTTAATGAAATAACTTTAATTATTGCTATTGGAATGTTTGGGATAAAACCGGTTGATGTAAAAATTCGAGATGTTGTCAGATAGGGCGATGCTTATCTAGAGGAAGTCTTCTATTTCACTAAATATTTATTTTGGTTGAAAAATGTCTCGGTGTGGGGCAATCGTAATGGCGTGTAAATTCCTTGATTAGATACCGTCCTTGTGAACTATCAACAAAATTAATCCCACCGCAATTTTCCGGTGTCGACTTCATATTGTTAATAATGGAATTCCCTTTGTTGTATTATTAAACTGATAAGTGGTTATTTATAATATTACAGTTATAATTTAATCAACTACAATAGCGTACATTTTAGACTTGTTTGTTTATTCATGAAGAGTGATCCATCTAAGGTTTATGTATGATGAATTGAAAACAGAATTATCATTTTTACCCGATATGCCACTGATGCGTACGTTGCTGCAACTACGAGTATTTATCGATACAGGGCGTTATTTTTAGTTTATTGAAAATATAGCTCCGACACTTTGATGTCTATTTTTGTCTAGCCTATTCGGGCGCCCCCTTGGCTCATTGCCTAAGTATAGTAATTTGAAATGAATTCATCACTCTTGCAACACTTCGTAAAATCATGAAAGAACCCAATGAATGTTATTAAATTAGGTTGTGTATAGTTCTATCGATGGCGTTACACAAACACACTAATACTGTTTACCTAATGAGATGTGTCTGCACGCGATCGTTTCTCACGACCCAACATGGAGAAAAAAAAGAAATTCCCAAAATTTTAACGCAATAGATACATTGTCTCTACATAAACAACGGTTAAATTTCACCGAAAAAACATTGAGCTGCGGCAGTGTGGAGACGGATTTCAAAAGATTTTATAAGCCCAGCAGGGAATTGCCATTCTACAAAATGGTTATTACAGTTAAACCGTAAAGTGATTAGCTAACATGAAAAGAAGTAAAATAAGGTAATACTTACTTTTAACAACTACCAGGGTTTAAAGAACCTTCCGCTGTAATACGCCTCTAGGCCCCCATAAAAGCATCTGCTCTAACACTGTTTATTATGAAGTGGTGGTACCTCATTTCTGATTTCGTAAGGGACATCATGAATACCGACCAAATAAATTATAATTCTTGTCTCCATAACTATGAGTGACAGAAGCGGTCTCCATAGCATAGCCGCCACCATTATCTATGGAATGCTCATTCGTCGTCGGGCACCGCACTTTACGCCTTCCCTCGAAATTGATTGCTTATTCTCCTTTTGGCTGCCTTTTAACAACTATAGGGCCAAATTGTTATGTAACTTATTAATTAACCTCCAGTCCGATTGATGAGAATTCTCTACAAGTCCTACAAACACATACTTTCAACTGGTTAATTGAGGATTGTCATTTTTGTTGGGCGATGTGATGTGACCCGAATTTTATGATGCTAGAGCATGAATGAGTCAGTGAACGATACAATTAAATTGTCATGGTATGCCGTCTCGTAATTTCGTATCATCAAATTGATAACTCTTTTATTAGTTTTAAGAAATGACGGCATTTTATGTCAATTCTTACAAAGAAATGTTTCGCACGCATATACATATAAGTATTATGATTTCTTAAAAGGAATTCATTGCAGTAAGTTACAATCATTTAGATTAGGTAATAGTTGCTAACTAGATTTTTTTTACAGGATTGAACCTTTCTTTCTTTGTAGTTTATGCACATATCATAGATCTATGATCTGTGAGTTTATGCACTGTTTATCTATATGTTGAGTGAGTCAATTAAGAGAAAATATAGAAAATTTGGAGTTTGCAAAGGATTTGAAACCAAAAGTTTTGTAGTTTGGATGTATTGTTAGGATGCATTGGCACTGCAGTTTAATTAATAATGGTAAATGTTATAAAGAGGCTTTAATCTGACGCAAACCAGAAAGAGCAGTGTCGTGGTAATCTGCATGTGCGATATCGTCGACGGTACAAGACAAAGCGGATACAATTTCGCGCGCCTCCCAGCGTCGTGCGTAATGCGGCAAAAATGTCGCCGCCTTGTAATTAACACTAGGCTCCCAAGACACTACACAAATAGAATTGCTCTCTTTATGTTTCTCGTTACTTGTGACACCAAAGGGGCAATGTACTCGATGAAAAGTGGACACCGGCCCCGGGTGAGAACAGGCGCGTCGTGAAGCGCAGCCTCCCAGACTCCCAGAGCGAGCACCCACCGCAATTATGTGTTCTGAGGGAGAAATTACGTGAAATGCGCCGCGCATCCGATACTGTGTTTATCCAACGAGTATTAACTTCATTATAACAGCCGTGAAAGTGGCCGACCAGAGGATACGCCCGTTTAACACACGACTTTGTCCTGTCAGCTCCCACTTTCTCAGATCAAACATCCTTCGCCAAGAGCGTGCATATGAGGTTTATTTATTTACCAACGCAGTGGTTCACAATAACGGAACAACTAAGATCAATAAATAAATCCATTCCTTGTAATTCTCACAGTTGGGTCGCGTCGCCTGTGCTGAACCTCATTCCATTGAGCACGCGTCACGCTCGCGCGCGCGCTGCTCCACGTAAGCGCGTCTCCTTCGTCGGCTTTGTGTAGAACCGCCCTCGACACACACTTCTGAGAATCGAGCTCGTGGCATTTTTTAGAACGCATAATAATTTGATTGGGAAATATTTATGGAAGGGGTGGCCGGACGCGGACTAGCCCGACGAGTCAATTATCAGGCACTCGCACCACTCGCGCCAGTGTCGGTCCCTGAAAGACGCGCAATGGGTGGCTAGGCTGAGGTTAACCGATGTTAACTCACAATTTATGACGTAGATAGACGAAGGGTGGAATTTCACATGATTTCATTCCCTTTTTTTGTTAATGCCCTATATCATTATTATCGTGTATAAATAAAGTTTTTATACATCCGACAGTGAGAATGTTTTTTGTGCTAACCCTAGACAGGTCAGGTACCTACCTACCATCATTCTCCATAGAAAGTGAAACTTAAAGTTCCACAACAAAAGGCTGCACATGTAATAATTAAATTTAAAACATCCGTATCACTACCACCAGACTTGTAAGAATTATAATGCTAAATATAAGAGCCCCTAGGGTATAATGATATCCTAGATATTTATCAGTAACTTTGTATCAACGCAGTACGAATCGATTCGTAGCACTAGTGCTACGAACATTCTGCTACGACATTCGTAGCAGCTCGTTACTACAATCATTTCTCGTAGGCATTGGAATTGTCTTAGTACTTAAGGTACATTTATTTATGGAAGGCTGGAAAATATTTTATGAATTTTAGTTAGGGTTATATTATATTAATAAAGGCTTGTTTTATAAGGGTTCAAGATAACAGAAAGGAGTAAATTTCAACCCCTAAAAGTTAGGTTTAGGATAAGTTTTACATAGACAGTGGAATTTGTGATTTTAACAATATCTTTTGAAGTGCTGAAACTCATAATACCCAGTCCCCCAGGAAGAAATTGTCTTCGACATTTCTCCCTGTAGGTGTCCACACTATCTAAGGTACTGGGAGTAAAGTATTTATAAACTCAAAACCATTTTATATCATAAAATATTGTGGGTGTCAATATCTTGGTGGACCAAGGGCGGATATATATAATTAAGTGGAATTTCGGCGGAACAAGGGAGGTGTAGACAAACTCAAGACCACTCAAGGTAAGAGAAAAAATCTGCACGCCCTCTATGAGTCACCGGCCGGGGAAAAAGGTTTGAAGGCCGTGACCTTGAATTCGCTCCTGGACTAAATACTGTGACATAAGAGTAACCTACTTAACATATCATCAAGCCTGTAATCCTAGATGGGGTTAGGCAGAGGTGTACCTAATAGTAGGTAGGTACATTCTTTACCATGTAATAGGGTGCGAGCCTAATGCCATCAACCGGACACAAATCCAGACTCTGTGGTTGCTTGTGAGAAATTCCTGATAGTAAGCAAAGTAGATTAAAAGATAAAATTGGTGACTGTTTGAGATTTACCTCAAATAAGTTTCCAGGTCCTACTAAGTAAGAGAAAGAAGATAAGCAACTGTGAAAAGAGTGTTGTATAGATATGATAGACACTATTTACTTAAAACCATAGAATTCAAAACAATACTACGAGATAAACATCCTTTTGTGGCCAACGTAAAGCACAGAAGTGTTAATCAAAAAGCTTGCAAAGCAACAAAAGCAATAAAAGGGTGCAACAATAAAACAATGCTGGCAGCGCATGTTATCATGCACACATTATAATCGTTTCTGGTAATTTGTCGCGGAGGCGGGGCGAGGAGACGTTTCCGCTGCATGTGCAAGACAATGCTGAATGGACCCATTAATAGCACAAATGAATGAGCGCGTAAACACATGTGTCCAGGACTCCAAGTCCTACCCGCTACCCCACGGCTCGCCCGACGCCCGCCGCCGGCCACATGGCGCAATACATTGTCTTATGCAAAGGACATTACGTTTCATTCACTAATTTGTGAGTCCGGACTTCGAGGAAACCTCGTTTTATGTTCCTAAAATCCGAAATACTTCCCCGAAATGTTTCCTTTCCTTCCGCTGTTTTTGTGGTTTGTATTGTTTTGTTTTAAAATAGCACTGTTATACTTTTAGCATGTTTGACTGTGTAATCTGAAACTTCCTTGTCGTTTATTTTGTAAAAAATAAGAGAAACAATGTAAATGTAACCATCGTTTTCTAATTAAATGATTTAATGAAACAAACTGATAAATTAAACTTGTTGAATTTGCAGGTGGCTAAATGTTGCTCATTTAGGTAAGCGGTAAGCCCAATTCTTTAGTAATTGCGAATTTATAGTACCTTCCACTGAAACTTTTATTTGATAGTTGCATCTGATCATACCGGTTATGTTTGACTAGGTTTCAGTTGTAACCAACAGTACCTATTCATGTAGCTTAACTGTGTTGAAAGAAAAAGATATTCTGTTTTCCTGAAGTCTATAACTGATTTGAAAGAATGATGGCTAAATATTGTTGTTATTCCTATATCTCTAGAACTTCGACAAAATCCTCCCAAATTAAACGAGTCATGAATATCCCTTGGGGGATCGATCACAAAAGAGTATCATAAACACAACAAACCCTTTGGGCTACTAAACGTTAGAGTAGGAGACTGTACGTGTATCGACGTGTTACTTTAGGATTATTGTTCTGTTCTCCTGCAGATAGTATCGCTTCCTGTGCTTTTCACTTTTCGTTTGTTTAACGCATAACAAAGTGCGGACGATACCTGCCGGACAATGGTCAGGTACCCGCTATTGACAATTCGTCAGCTCACTTACGGACAGTTATATTTTTGTTGTACCACGACTCGTTGGCGCCATATATCCCAGTCTATGTCGTATCGACTATTACTTATTGTTCTGAACCAAAGATGATGGTCACTTGTTACAGGTACTTCCTGGGAGGCTTTCTTAGAAACACTGTGAATTGGGAATTCCGCACGTTTTGTTTCGGTGGCGCTTCATTTATCTTGATTTCACGGTTCTGCCTTTTATCTGTATCTTGCTTTTATGCCAAGCACTTGCTACGGATTTAATGAGTTTAAACGTTATTTGTTATTTTCCTATACTCGATTTGTTGATAACATGACAATTCACATTTTGTTTGCACATAATTATTTTGTATTGAGTTTATCAATGCATCGGTGGCCGGATACGCACCGTTGCGCCGCCTTCTCGACTCTTATCTAAGTACACTCAATGAACTCGATTAATATTAAATAATGTCTAAATTTTCTGCAGTAGCTAATAATTGGCGAACATTCGCCGGCATGCGAGACCCGCATCGTTAGGGTTGGTACATAATGTCTTAATTGGGTTATAAATAAGGTCAATTTAATGATCGGTGGTGATATTTTTATGCCAGCAAATAGTGGTCACGTGTCGGGAATTTCGCTACAATTGCCTCGTCGTGTGGCACCCTAATCAACTGAATGGGGCCTGGAATGACGTGATTATTATGTTACATATCTGTAACACAAAACTGTTTAACTTTATAGGGGCGAAATTACCACGCGATCACTCCAACTTTACTCGGCAATATAGAATGTCGGATTTTGGAAACATTGGGTCTACTTCCATTGTAGTTGTATTAACGATAAGCGAAGTCATCAGAATATGTTAGCGACCAAATGGCGCCCCTTCCTTGAAGGGCCGCATAAACTAAACGGCTATGCGCAATTCAGATTGCCGTATCGTGGGAACATCGCGGCGTATTGACAGTGATACGTGAAACTGACAAATATATGGCGGGCCAGAGCCTCGTCGAAAGCATCCATCGTCTGCATTCAATATTATGTATTAACATTGATTACGCCGGACATTCATATCATTATCGACAAAATAGTTGTCAACGTATGAGCGTTTCACATCACCTAGTTCCCATGGTCGCAGTGTTGCTTTTCCCATGTAGTTATCATTGGTCCGTCATGTCACTCCATAGGTCAGTGTTTCGATAAACAAGTGAACTCTATGCATTATGTGCGTGCATCATGTGTGATATTGAGCTAATATGGCAATGCATGACGTAACCATCGGGGCCAGAGATGTGTCATCGCGCAACACATCATGGCGAACATTTTATCATTTGAACAGTTTCGTAAGTGTCCTCGAATGCGATACATAATATTAATTATCAACCACCGATGAACTGTTTACCAACGTTATGTAATAAGTTTGCTCTTTAACTTACGCCATTTGTGAATTAGGGCTTTGAAATGTGGAAATCAGTAACCAATATTTATATCACATGAAGTCATGCTAAGATAGTCATAAGTTCAGCGTCTTACAGAAAAACAACCGCAAGAGAGCCTTGTGGTTGCGTTGATGAGCGCAAGAGGCGCAGGCGCAAGGCATACAAACACGTAACGAAACAAAACGCTGGAGACAGCATTCCCGACAAGTGGCGTGGAGTATTACATGTATATTTGTGTTATAAATTTTATGGGCCACGCACGACAACTGTTTGCATAGTCACAAGGAATTTTGTGAGCTGAACCTCATTTTTACTCTATTTGATACATCCTATATACACACATTATAAAGTCATCCCGACACTTTCTATTTTTACCCGACTACGGCGGAGCGAACAGGAGAGTTAAGATTTTGACCGGTATGTATGTATTGTCACACTTATTTATCATCTAACTCCTAGAGAACTTTGCGAGTTATTGTTGCCATCATCATTCATAAAATCATAATTGTATAATCCCGATCGTTAATGTCTGTGGCAATTCCTTTCTTATAAATAAACACGAGCACCGCAGGGGGTCCTTGTGGAGATCATTTTTCATAGAATTAGTCGAAGTTTACACACATACATGCGAGTTGACTGATCCTTGTATGTTCAATAACCAACAAGTGTACAGAATAGCACTATATTAACGTACAATCTAAACATGAAAGTAGGTTGTTACATAATTATTATCTGTTCTTAATAATAACATGAACTCTATGCAAATGTATCTTATTATTTATCTCACTAGAATTAAAACCGGATGCTCTACAACAATTCTTCGTATCTTGAATACGCAAATTGTATTCATTCAGCAGTAGATACAAAACATCACCCTGACATGACACTCGAAGTAAACTACTTTCACAAAAGATGTCTCTTAAACAGGCGTAAATATTAAAGTAGTGCTAAATGGACACTTACATGTTGTAATTGGTTACATTTACTTTTACGCCCAATGAATCGTGGGCTATTGAGGCAAAGAAACCACCCCACCAGACAATTGAGCGTGGGAGCAGTCGCGGTGGCATTCCCTAATGGTCTCCCAAATCATCATATTACTTTTGTATGATTGTCCACAATTTTTTGCACTCCGTACGACAATAAGATTACCAGTGCCGCAGAAAGGCGACGTCAATACAATCTTTGCACTTTTTGTCGTCTTTGAATTTTTGGGATGTATGCATTTATTGCCGGCAAATTATACTTTTTATATTTTCTCGTAGCAATTATAGAGGTAACTTATCGTTTTAGTATATCTAGAGCTTGAAAATGCTGTAAACTTGGTAAAATTTTATCCATAAAACGAAATTTAATATTTTGTGCTTTGTGTGGTCATAACAGTAGAGAAGAAAAGCCCCTAACTTGAGCGGAAAATGCTAAGAATGAAGAGAAAAATATTCTCGATATTTTTCGAGTACTAGTAATAGAACGCTAGTTCAGTTGGAACAGAGGTGGTAGAGGGTAGTTTCGTGCAGGGGTGGGAGCGGGCGGCGTCGAGGTGGCGCCCAGGGCCAAGCGAGGGTGCAGAGCAGGCACCAGGAATGCGAGTTCGCCAACTATCACACGCCCAACATGAGTTGGATCTTTTTTAAAAGGGCGCAATTCCTGGAAGCATCTCTCGAGCGGCCGGAGGCTGGCGCTCGCCGGCCATTGTGGCGCGGCCGGCTAGTTTTGATCTTATTGTTAATGGGACGCCAAGTTTTTTCAACTGTGTTCGGAAAAAAGGTATCATAGGACCCCAGCGGAAACGTTACGGACCCTTGTGAAGTAAAATGGATATGTTCTACGAAGGAGGTGTTATTTTAATCGTAGGTCGGCTTTGTTGTTCAGGAATGTAGATGGCCTGTCATAATTTTAATGGGCAGTTTCTCAGACATTCTATGAACCTGATGGTGCACACGTCCTGAATATTCATCAGGATTCTATGCTGCGGCCGAGCTCATACATTGGAATGTAATCATAAGTAACTATCTAAATCAAATTTGTACAGCTATAACACGTAGGGAAGAACCGCCAATTATGAAAATAATAATACTAATGATTCGTTTTTCTCGGTAGAAGCTATAGCCCACACGATTTGGATTCATGAAATTACACGTAATGGAAGAAGTTGCCCTTTAAACTTTAACTTGCATTATACGTGACGTGACTGCTTATAAAGAGAGCATCCGAAAAAATATAATAATACTGCGTGGGTAGATATGCGGGCCTGAATGTTTAGCTTTATTTATTTATCGTTACCCATTACTCTCATCAATACACTACACTGGCCTTTTGGTCTGTGCAGCGAAACAATAATGAATGCGCGGTACCAACGCGCCGTGTACCAGGTGGAGGCCACACACGATGTGCTCTGTAATGACATAATTGCTGTAGGCTGCATTAACAAACAATTTAAGCGAAAATGCACTTTGTATAAAAATTATCGTATGTATAAACCTCAACTCTTTTCAGTGTTACTAACTGCTCTCGAACAACAAACCCAGATTCATTCAATTCTGTCTAACATTCGTGAAGCTGTCGATAGTCGCCGCACTTCTGTATAAAGATTAAATTAAAATCGTCGGAATTTAATTAACGAATGCACTTTGTTCGGATGTTATCAAAAAAATGGCGCTCAGCTATCTCTTTTTATGTTTAAAAGCAACCTCAGTATCACCTATGACACATTTTAATTGAAATCATTTTATTTGTTTTGTTTCACTTCAACGCCTTCACCTAGTAAAGAACAGTAATAGATAAGAACTTCGTGTTACAAGCTTATTATTATTTTGTAATACCGCACAAGACGATAAATCGTTACAGTTGTATTGCAAGGAAGGTCTACTGAAACAATCGAGTTTAAGGTTCTTATATCATTCACAAGTATACAGGCTGACTGCATTCCTACTTAGAAATGCAGTAAGAATGCGGTTTGCAAGCATAGGTAATTGCCTTAGAGCTTTTGTGGTAATTGCAAAACAGGGAAGAACCAATGTTCTTCTGCCGATAGATGTTGACGGAAGAGCTGGAAATATGCTATATTTTACAGACGATATATATAGTTTTCCGAGTAGCACTAACTTGTCAAAGTAATAAGAACAAGAACAATGGACTCATTGCGTACCTATACAATTCAGCTTGTGTTCAAGTTAAATTTATGAGTAGCATAAACATTTACAACAAATTATTTTCTGCCTTTGCTATTGGATGCTTTGTATTTTCTCCATTATGTTTTACTTAATAAGGTTGCTAGTAAGTTTTCGATCGATCAAAGTTAATTCTGAATGAGGCCATTCAAAGCTCTTCTGAATATAAAACTTGACAAGGAAATAGAATTGGTTCTAGTGTCCCATTCGCAGGGGTCGATTCGTATGGAGAAGAAAGGGCAAGAAACTCCGTTACTCATGTAAAATGATGTTACATTGTAAATACATTATTGGTTATAAAACTAGTTATTGGTTATAAAATTAAACTCTTCTTATAACAATTAGTAATTATAATGACAGGGAACTGTTACGTGTACTATGTAGCAAACATCTGGCGCGTGCGATAATTAGAGCGGTACCGGAACAGTTTAGAACTTCAGATACAGCACCAAGATAGTTCTACTTACACCGTTACTACAAAGCTGTGTGAAGTTTAGCGGAATATATATAATATTTACCTAGGTATTTTTACTAAGGACCAAAAGTCATAAGATTGTGAAAGTTAAATCGTGTGAGGATAGCAATAGGGAAGAATCATGGTCCAAATACAAAATAGAAAAGCTTCAATCCATGTAAGCTTGGAATTTGAAGTCTCAAGTGAGTTTGAGTGGCCTTCAAGATCTATCAATACACGACGTTTGCTGATAGGTAGAGAAGAGGCATACCTATCAATCTGTAATTCTGACTGAATCAAAGCAGCAGCTTATTTAATTTTGCTGTAAAGACCTACTTTGTCGTTCACATTGACCTTCCCAAAACCACTACAGGTAAAACGATATGAAAACTGAGATAAAAAATGCTATCACCAATGACTATCAGAATATTGTCTTGACGTGTCAGTATGTCTTGGTATGCAGTGGATAATATTTGAGCCTTTGTATACCGGTTTCAAAGTCGCTCGGAGGATTTGAATGTCTCGAAATTTTTATAACGAATTCGCAACGTTGCCGTTGTCTCCATGCGAAAACTGTGTCTTCTGCATACGCGTGCTTTGTCAGACAATGGGCAGAAACGCGAAAGATATATGAAGATTCTGCGCTGATGCAACATCAGCGACTCTTTTAAATTTAAAAACAACCTTATTTAACCAATATTATAAAGTGATTATGTATTGTATAACTACAAAATGTACATATTGTGATGTCTCGTTTTTTTTCTTCTTCAGAATAGCTCAGAGCCAACACTTCCCATCTCGCTCGCAGGCAGAGCATAATGAGCGGTTGTTAAAATTATGAATGGAACATCTTCCGAGAAGCGTGCTAGTGTGCGAGCGTAAGCCGTGCGTTGAACACTGCGCGCACGCACACATTGCCAGCGACAGAATTCTTATCGCGGCGGCATGTGTGAAAGCCTGCTCGGATGTACTATCTGATGCCTATTTGATTTTTATTCTGGAATATTCTCTTACTTACCTGAATAAGTACCTTTTCCTATAATATGCACAAAGGCAATCATACTATATGATTCAGCAAAATCATTGTTTCTCCAACAGTGACCCGGAATGATCCACTCGGCGGTTAACTGCTGGTGAACCGTCAAGTGTCTCGAGAAGTGAATATTAAAAAATATTCCGCGCATTCGAATTAAGTTTTTAGAAATTATAGCCTCTAGAAAAAAAAAAACATGCGGAATGTGGTAGAGTTGGTTTGCATGGGAAATATTATGAACGAGTAACAGCAAACATGAACAAACATAGATCCACAAATAATCGTAAACGAGTAAGAAGGATTATGTTGTCAAAACGTGCTAGTGTGCGTTTATATGAAGGAATTTTAAGGTCCAATTACGGGCCGCCTTCCATTAACAACTTTATTTATAGTGGGATGAATAAGTTGCGGCTTTTTAATCAATCATGAGGGGTACTCAGTGGCATCCGGTGTGCAGGACAATTGTCCAATAACTGCTGATCGCTACGTTGTAAACTATGCACACGATTTCAGATAAGCTTGAAATAAAATAATACGCGCAGACGCACACGGTCGCGCACTTGACCCAAGAAATGGAATGCTGTTCCACTAGCCCTCACCATAACAAAACAAAAAAAGGGATTTGAAGGCGAAATCAGTTAGAAACATCGATCATTTATTAATCATTTAAATGACATTTGATAGGTTTCTTGTGTCTTCAAGGATGGTTCAAATATAATATTTGTGGTGAAATATTATTGAACGAGCCCTAAAATATTAGTGACCGACCCATAGTCACACTAAACTACCACACCAGTGTGACTATGGTTAATTTTATTTATCCGTAGTCACACTGGTGTGACTACGGATAATTTAACCTGATCCGTAGTCACAACCGGATGAATAACCAAAATTATAGGCTGTTGCTAGTCGTCCGCTAAGTGGATGAATCACCGTTTCGCGACAGTATCCTTTATGGGCGGCATGGGCACCGGGCCGTAGGCCGACGAAGGAGGCCGGCGGAGGCCCGGCACTTCGGGGACAGAAGATATTAGTGTTATTTAATATGCGAGCGAAGCGAGCGCGCGTCATGGAGTACATGCGTTGCATGTATGAGTGACGTGACCAAAAGCTACGATACTGGTGTGACTACGGTACAGCCGTAGTCACACCAGTGTGACTACGGATCAGGTTAAATTATCCATAGTCATACTAGTGTGACTACGGATCAGCCGTAGTCACACCAGTGTGACTACGGATAAATATAATTAACCATAGCCACACTGGTGTGTTAGTTTAGTGTGACTATGGGTCGGTCATGAAAATATTATGTACTTACAATAATGGTAAAATTTGTGGCTCACGCAGGGAGGTCTACTTTAAATGGAAATACTTTGTTCGATATGAATAAGATTTGTTATTATTGTACCCCAACCCTCATTCTCAATCTTTCTGTATCTGAAATTATAGCTTATTTAATTTTGTACTGTAATTGGAGCACAGATTCTTTTACAAAGAATCGGGGGTAAGATTTGGTTGACACTAGTAGGTATGTACACAAAATCACAAAATGTACGAGGACAAAGGTGGAACACGTCTGACAATGATGCAGATAGTCTGAATAAGATCGTTAGACCTATATATTTTGTGCATAACTCAGTGGTGTGTACCCCTATTAGTTTTATTACTAGAAGAGACGAGGAGGAGAAAGTCTGACAACCAGTCCTACTAAAGTGTATCATCACAGATCATACATGTTTAACCCAATAGTTATAAAGTTATTATTAAGTTATATGGATGTGGGTGTGGGATAGGAAGCCGTTCCATGCAAAATACTGGTATTCAGCAGCATCCGCTTAAACTGAAAGTTGACCCCAGCATAGTTGGGTGAAAGGCTAGGTAGATGATGATGATGGTTGCAGGCGAAACAAGCAAGATAGGAAGAATACTTTCAGTTTTATATCTTACTTCTAACAAAAAGAGCTTTCTCTATCTAATAAGCTGTTTCGTAAAGTCTATCTTACTACCAACACGGTCAAAATGTATGGAGCACTTGTTTGGGGTCTAGAATCATTTGTCGGATTTATGGTAACGGTTCGCGCTTCGACGACATTTTTTTAATATATATCTCTTTTATACCACCATGTAATGTTAGTTTGTGTGCTCCGTTAACCAAAAGTGTACCTATTATATACTTTTGAGTATGAATGTGGCTGGGTGTAAGAGTAGAGGAAGTCCAAAGAAACGATGGATGCGCTGTGTATAGAATGATATGGTAAGAAAGGGGATGTCTCATGTGATGACTATATAGTACCAGAGGTTTGAAGAAGAAGAGATGCTGCGCCGACCCGAAATTAATTCGGATAAGGGCAAGTGAAGTTCATTGTCGAATATAAAAAAGCTTGTAGGTAGGAAGTAGTTGTTTCGACAAAATTGCGAATTTCCTTGATACTACGGGTTTGTCATGGTATGTATTAGATTTTAAACTCAAACTTTTCTATCACACGCAATCCTTTATAATATTATGAGGCCTTATTATATTCGTTGGCCGACTAATATACAGTAGATAATAGCAGTGTCAGGTAGTTAGAAATGGTCAGGTGCACAATATCATCGTTATTAGTAAACAATTGGAAAATATTAGATTAGTTATCACGGTATCAGCTGGAAAATAAGATTATGCAACTGATTAAAGTAAAAACCGTAGTATCATTGTAATAGATAACTATGGGTAGGGATTTATCGTACAAACCGGGTTATATAAAAGTTAAATATCGACACGTGAAGCAGATAGGTTTATGTTTGGTACTTAGGTGATTCCCATACTTCGCGAAAACGCTATGATTTGCCGACTCTTTTTTTGCACAGATTATTTTAATGACTCTATTTATTTCAAAACGATGAAGTAAATTAAGTTCTCAGCAGGATTTTTGTTAAATACATAACATAACATCACGCCTGTAATCCCCGAAGTGTTAGGCAGAGGTTTACCCATTAGTACACTCACCTTTTGCCAGTTATATTTAAACACGTAAAAGGGGGCGAACTTATTGCCATCAACCGGGCACAAATTCAGTCTACTACTTAGAAATTCCTATAAGAAACACCGAATAACACTGCACGATCTGGGAATCGAACCCAGGACCTCATGCACAGCAGTCGCGCTTGCAACCACTAGACCGAGGAGGCAGTGTGGCTCCGCTCAGGGCATGTAAATATGTATGTAGTATTTTTCAGCGTAATAGGTTTCTTCGAGGTATCTTTTCAATTAAACATTCGTTAAAAACAGGGATTGGTTTTCTTTCTATCTTGCTACACGACTAGCATAATTTATACATCAGACAGAGATAGCATTAATCCGAAGATAAGAAAAGAAATATGCATGCTACGTGTTTTCATAGATAAAAAGCTGTTACCGACACAAACATTTCTAGTCTGGAGGATGGGATAAGGGGGAGCAGACTCGCAAAAAGAAAATCTGTTCATTATGTTTTCGGGTGAACAAATGAGATAAAGGAGAACGTAATCTGGTTCCACGTAGATAGTGGAATCCGCCCCATTACGGGCTCGAGTGGGCAAAGGCGACCGACCACCACGCCGCTACCGCCGCTGAGCTGTTCACCCAAAAAACACCCCGAGACGTAGACGTAACATAATATTTCCCAAGCAGCCTTTTATTTATTAGCCGTGCAACGGCGGCGCCGCGACATCTCTACTTCCCAGAACGGAACATCGACGTGTCGGCACAAAGCCGTTACACATATTATGAAAAAACAATATTTATGTCGATGAAAAAACTGGGATACGATGCGTATTTATCTGAGCACCGTGAGCTATGCGCTTTTTGTTTAGACCCGATTTGCAGGAATCCGCAGGTACCGCCTAGCGTGGAAAAAGTATTAATTTGTTAAATGATGGCCCGGCGGGCGTGGTCTATGGCTGTTAACGCTAGTTATCAAGCTTATATTATATGCACTTATGGTTGCGTTAATAATGGTCCTGCTGTGAATTATATCTATTTGGTAATATAATATAAAGGTATAATTACAATAGGTACTGTATAAATTGCGTACCTACTTCAGGATCAGTAGGTTATACTTCACTTTTTCCAAAATATGTTGCACAAAAGGGCTCCCCAGTGAGATCTTTCGACACAAGTGGGCTATACTGTGTGCATACTTACACATAACATCAAGGCTCAGCCTAACTAATCTATTGAATCATGGAATGCTTATTGAAAAGATTTCAATAGAATTTTCAATCTAGAGTTGGAAATAAAATTGTAAAGAATATATGAGCGATATTCGGATCAAAATAACGAGAATTTAATATGTTTAATATCTTAGTAAAACCACCATATTTTTTAATATGCCTGCAATGTGCAGAAGTGACGTATGAATATGATCAACAATGATAGCCACGCTTCACGAATTCTTCTAATTCTTTACGTGTCGATGAGCTCAAATCGTATCAGACCAGTATGAAGCCACCTGCACAGCTCTGTCATTTGCTTCTAGTAAGTCCTGAAAGGTGCAATAGGGGATCGGACTGGGTCAAAATAATATGATTCTGTTTAGTCCGTAAGTTAGATTATCGAAAAATATTGAATACGTGTTTTTTGTTTTATCAAATCAATAAAAAATGACGAAGATAAAACGCGTCAAAGATCATGGAGTGGGGCTTGAAACGTCACTTGTAGGTACAAAATGTACTATCATATGACGTCACACGAGTTTTCGAAGTACTGTATCGTCTTAATTTTTTGTTTACGAGAAAAAAGAAAAAATACGTGTCCAATAATTTTTGGAAATCTATCTGACGGACTAATTAGTTTTTTTATGTCCGATCCCCTATTGGTTGTGCAGGATGGACAGGATAGGAAGTGGCGCATATCCTGCAGAGGGGCTGGCCACACTGGCAGTACGAATTTGTAATAGTTTTTGAAAAAGGCGGCAACCAAACTTAGTAATCACTGTCAGTGAGGATAAATGTCCCAATGGAATGTTCTATACATCAATGGTTCTACCCTATCTATATTGAAACTTTCCCATGCAATTGACTTCATTAATGGTTTATACCTACGCATGCCATTTAAATCGTTTATCGCCAATGAAAGCCAGCCGTCGGACCGGTTTCATAAATAACAATAAAAAGCGTCATCTTTTGACTATGGACAGCGTTACATTTTTGTGGACTATTTATATCCATGATGATGGTATACGTATTCAAATTGGAATATGAATCATGTCGTACTAGACATTTTGTGGTGTTTATGTATAAAAAAATATATCGTGACGTATTTCAGCCATATTTCGTCAAGGACGTTGGATACTTAGTTCATTGTTTTCTAGAATCCCTTTGGTTTGCTAAGTAGGTACGTTATTCTAAGTTACGACTATATCTGATGGATAAAAAGTTACTTGATTAGTACGATTTAAGGTTAACACTTTCTTGTTGGTTCCATGCTTGCAATCATTATGAGGCTTTGGTTTGGTTTCTCACCAATAAGGCAGACATGCCTAAACGGTCAATAAACAAAAAACAAACGTAGTCAATCTAAACGTATAATAATAAGAAGATGTTTAACGGACGTACGATGTTAATACGAAGTTGAGAGCATCGAGAGCAGTGGTGACCCAGTGGTGGCGGCCCCGACTTACGAACAGTAAGTCGTGGGTTCGAACCCAGGCAGGCGCATTCCTTTGTGTAATTTATTTCATCATCACTGCCCTCAAAACGGTGAAGGTAAACATCGCGAGGAAACCGGTATGTCCTAGAACCAAAAATTCGAAGACTTGTGACATCTACCAAGCACTGGGCCCGCGTGGTGGATTATAGCCCAATCCCTCTCAAAGAGTGGAGGCCTGTGTCCCTGCAGTGGGAACATTAATAGGCTGTTGATGATTGATTGATGATTACGAAGTTGTCTTGGTGGTTGTATGTAGGGGCAATCTTCGAAAATACTTATCCGATTCCGAAAAGTCTATCTCTAATGGGTAGCTACTGGTGGGGTAATTCCGACCATACCATAATAATATTCCACAACTATCACACAACGCCATCTAGTCCCAAGCTAAGCAGAGCTTGTGTTATGGGTACTAGACAACTGATAAACATACTTATATATTTCTAAATACATACATATTATAGATAAATTACACCCAGACACAGAACAAATGATCGTGCTCATCACACAAACATTTGTCCTGGGTGGGAATCGAACCCACGACCTCCGGCATAGCAGTTAGGGTCACTAACCACTAGACCAACAGGCCAGTCGAAGGTAAGCGAATCCGCGGGCAAAAGCTAGTTGACAAAGACAACCTTTTGCTAACAGCTAAACTAATCAATCTCGACTGCCAAAAGTTGTCACTAATGGGCACTTTTGAGATAAGGGACAGGTAATCACTACTTACTAGCCCGCATGTTCGGATTAAGGCATTAGGAGGTCCAGCCCACCATCCATTAAGCCTATTTTGTCCACGAAAAGCTATAAGTAATATTTGGTATACTGGAGACTTTGCCTATGGTTAAACTCTCGTGAAACCATAGGATGACTATCTGTTCTCAGAGGGAAGTCCAATTTCAAATAATTTAATAATTATTAGACAATTAAAGTCTCTGTCCTCTTTTTTTTTTTTTTTTTTTTTTTTCAGGAAACGATTGAGGCCAAGAGAAGGATGGGCCTCTTCTTAATATAAAAACTGGCCAAGTGCAAGTCAGGGTTGCAAATGAAGAGTTCCGTAACATGACTTATAGGTTTTCATGTAATCTATACGTGTTGAACTAATCTCTGTGCTTTTTTCAGAATTTTAGGCCCAGTAGTTTCGGAGATAAGATGGGGGGGGGGGGATGGTCGGACAGACAGACAGACAGACACACGAGTGATCCTTTATGGGTTCCGTTTTTTCCTTTTGAGGAACAGAAATCTGTGTGGTACTTTCTTCAAAAGACCATCTCAGATAGTGATCTGCATGGTCTTCATGTGTGTATACCAAGGTTATGTCTGGACCTTAAAAGAGACTATGACCTCTGAGTTTGTTTCGGATGTTTCTTCTCGGAGTAGTCAGGTATGAAACACCGGCCTCATCTTGTTTAAAAAAAAGGGGGCTTCTGAAAGTGTTTGTGAAAACTTATTTGCAAAATAAACATCATTTATCATCTAACCCTTTTTTTTTTTTTTGCTGGGTGGAAAATCATCGAATAACCCCCCGCGCTCTTGGACAGAGCGAAGGGGAGTGTCAGACTTCTACTGACTAAAAACCAAACCCATGTTCCTTCTTCGCCATTGTGTCGGAGCCGCGTTAACCTTTCGACAATCCACAGCCGGCGGGGTTAGCAGGGTTCTGTCTAACCCTTGGGGGATGATGTAATGTTATGTTAATTAAATAGAAATTCTTTAGCTCCCCTCATCATCACGACAATTAATCAGACGTTAAGGACACTTTAGAGTTGTTCCATTTAGTCTTTACCTATGTTATAGTTCCTAATAAAAGTGATTAAGTATATTACATAAAATATAAACGGACATATTCTAAAATTCCTTGATAAATCATTATTATCCCATAACACCTACGCTGTTCCCAATCTTCGTTCATCAAATGCATTGAACGGCCTTTTTCCAATCAATTAATTCCGAAGTCAGGTACCTACCAAGTGTAAAAAAGGATGTAGATACATCATACAGGTTGATCAAAAATTATGGGTTCTTACGTGTCTACGAATATATCGATACTTTCTAAGTCTTGGCACAGTAAATGTCTGGTGTTTTCAGGCTTTCAAATAAAAATACTATAATTTGAACCAGGGACTGAAAGCGGTTACGGTTAAAGGTTAAGATTCCTCAAAAATATACCGGTACCGGTTTAAAATAAAGGTTGAGCTATACCGGTACCTTTATAAATAAAGGTTGGGTTAAATTGTTATTTAACCCTTACACGATTTCGGTACCGAAATGAAGGCGCGGCGAGCGTGTGTGCGGTGGTAAACGTTAGAAATTGAGTATGTAGTTTATAATATAATCATGTGTAACAATCGGCAAGTGAACGACAGACAGAGTGGCGAGGCGGTGCGTCAAAGAAAACCCCTATTTATTAAGGTTTAGGTACCGCTACCGATACATTTATAACGGTTATGGTACTTCTACCGAAATATACCGGTATGCATTTCCAACGTCAAAATTCCACTACCGAAAAAAATTACGATATCGAAATATTTCGGTAACCCTTATTTAACGGTATGACGTCATACCGAAATTTAAAGGTACCGTAATTTTTGGGTAATTCAGTCCCTGATTTGAACTACGTTTTTGTTAATTACATTATTGCTTGAAGAGTGCGTTATAATAAGTTACAAATGAAAATTATTTGATAAAGGGAAAGCTTTTAAACCTAATCGTTATCAGTAATTTCAATATAAATCTTTATCATCAGCTGTTTACTAAATATTTCCTCAAGATATCAGTAAACACGAGTACCTATAGTATTTACGATATTTTGTACCACACGGTAAGTTATTATGTGTCTGTCCATACGACAGAAGATATTAATTTGAAGGCCGAAATTACAGTAAATATCAATGAAAACCTTATCTTCTAAATTTCTATAGAAGAGACACAAGTACATATAGTTAGTTATGTTAACCACACCACGAGTAATTCTACTTAGTACCGATATGGTAGACCAAGATACCGGTACTAGAAAACTTGAACCACCCTGTACACAAATAGACCGTCAAATCAAAATAAGAAAGCGCCACGTAAACTGGCCGACTGAATGCACTTGACACCGTAATAAATAGAACGGCTGGTAACAAAGGGCTACAGGGGTAACAGAGGTGTTTCGCTGCGCTTGCGCCGCATCGCCGACTTTAAGCGGTAAGCCGATTGTCATCCACCTAGCAGTAATCTGTTTTTGTTGCATTGCCGATACAGTATACGGGTTTTTTACTTTCCCGGTTTTTGAAATGTCATCTTTGATACATACTGCTTTTTTTGGGAAGCATAATTTTAATCTTTTTAGGTTCACACGTGGCAGCGGGTAAGGAGTCAGGATTGTGCATCAATTAATAATAGTAGACAATACCATAAAGGAGTAAATGATACCATGACAGACGCGCCGACCCAAATAGAATAGGACTTAAGCACAAGAAGAGGTTTTCTTTGTTTAATTCACTGGCTTCTTTTAAACGGTTGTTGCTCATTATACGCGGAAAGATTTTTCTTAGGAGCAGAGTTATTTCAGTAGGTACTTCAGTAGGTTATACTGCTTTAAAATTAAAGATCAAGTTTCCCTTCGACAACTGCATCGCTCGGTACATACCTACTGACCTTGTAGATAAACTACACGAGTTGGAACAATATTTTTGTCAGTTACAATAATATTTATTAATAGCACAATCATTTGTAATCCTTCAGTATTAACCTGTATCTCTTTATATGGGGAAACCGAAGGGGAAACCGATTGAAATATTAATATCACTATGATTTAAGAAAAACGAAAATTTATCAGCCTGGGGTAATTTAGGAAGAGTCACATCTATTCTACTTTACGTGCGTATGTCACTGAAGTCCTAAACGGCTGGACCGATTTGGATGAAACTTTTTGTGTGGATTCGAGAATGGTTTTGGTAGGTGGCATGGCGCTGCTGTCCGGTCACGACGACATCTGCCAGGTCCGCTAGTTTACTAATATATTAGGTATATCCGTATAGAATATTCACCAACTCCCTAGCCTTTTTCCAAATACGTTGGGGTCGGTTTTCAGTCTAACCCGATGCAGCTGAACACCAGTATTTTACGTGGGGAGACTACCTATTTGACCTCCACAACCCAATTAGTATGGGGTAATATGAGGCCTCCCACTAGGTGGACCGATGACCTGGTCAAGGTTGCAGGAACCCGCTGGATGAGAGACGCACGGGACCGGTCAATGTGGCGACGCCTGGGGGAGGCCTATGTCCAGCAGTGGACGTCTGCCGGCTGAAATGATGATGATGAATATGATACACATTGGTAAGACTGGTTATCAGACTTTCAGCTGGGACCAACGGATTACCGTGCTTTCCGAGGCACGGAGGAAACTCGGTATGTAATGTGTAGTCAGCCATCCGCGGATCAACCTAGGCAAGCGCGGCTTTACCTGAAGATCGACCCAAGCGGTACTTAATACTAGCTTTTGCCAGCGGCTTCGCCCGCGTGAAAATGACGATTTTCCATACAAACTTTCATCCCCTATTTAACTCCCTTAGGGGTTGAATTTCTAAAAATCCTTCCTTATTCCTTGTTTACGTTATAAAGCGAACCTCTGTGCAAAATTTCAGCTTTCTAGGTTCAAGGGTTTGGGCTGGGCGTTGATGAGTCAGTCAGTCAGGACTTCTCTTTTTATTTATATAGATTTAGCCACAAGCTTCCTCTATATATCATTTTGTTATTTATAAATAGTTTAGTAGGCAGATTTGAATTAAAAACTGTGAATAAATTCCAATCCTATATTTAAATGAATGCTGAATTACATAGTTTTAATCGCTGCGCTGCGTTTAATCGCTGTCGCTACCGGAGTAGCCCGCTAGAAGCGCGAGCCCAGCTGTGGGTGTAGCTGTCTTTTTGCTTGCATCTTGCATCTTACTAGCTACGTCAGTACTTACAATAGTCGTCGGAACATTTTCAGCATCTTTCTTACTCCTTACAAGGTTCGTTAACGGGCGTTTCTTGACTCCTATGTTTCTGTTCCACGATGGTTTGGTGTTAATACTTCTCTGTGGCATGAGCTCTATTCTCGGAGCCTTGGCTGCTGGTTCACTGTCCTCGTCTTTCACTTCTTCGATGATTTCCTCTGCTATCACCTTTTTCGATGAAGGATTGTTGAATTTGATTGATCTGGAAACAAAAGAGAAGCGTTGTTAGTTCACGCATAGGTACACTATAACTGTCCAGGGTGTAAATGTTCGAAAGAGTTACCGCGACCCTGGAACGCAAAGGCCATTAGAAGGATTACGTATGGGTTTTAGTAAGTAAGAGTCTGACGCTTCCTTCTACTCGGACCTGGAGGAGTTATTTGACTACTAACCAAACTAAAAAAAGAGGTAGGTACTTATACCAATGTGACTGACATGACATGAGAGCCAACCAAAGATTCTATCCTATGAAAATTTATAATTTCTCAAATATGATGTACTTAGTATAATAATAAATTAATATAGGTTTATCCTCATACGATTCGAGTTCACGGCAAACGTTATGAACTTAGGATATGTGTTTCTCTTCTTTCATTTATATCATGGAACCATTTTCGTTTTGCACACGCAGAAGTATTCTGGCACAATAGTAGTAATATTGCTTCTTCCTCGTCAGATGAACTACTAGGTCCATATCCATATACCCATCAATCATCGTCAGACATCGTGCACAACATAAGCATCAAAAACAGTAAAATGAAATATGTCTGCAGCAATGGACCTGCGTTGCGTATTATACTCAGCTCGATTGCGTAAGTGTAGGCGTATGCGTATCCCGGTGTGACATCGGGTTCAGTCACGCATAAGCATCCGGTCTGCTTGAGTCTTTAATCACATTCGATTTTTAAAAAGGAGACGGTTTACAATACGTATGTTTGTTTTAGACCACTTTTATGACGTTTTGGGCCACAACTTCATCCCCTTCCAGCATTACGTGAATTGTTTATTTTATGAAGATATCAAAAACTTTTAGAATCTTATAAGGCCCATGGCAGACACTAAAATAATACTAAACAGACAATGGAATGCAGAGTACTATGCATTGTCGATTAAAGTGCTGACAGGATTCAAATCAGGGATATTAATATAGGCAAAAAGGGTGCCAGGCAATTGGTATATATGTTTACGAAAATCCCTTATAAACCGTATGCACTATCCGATGCGCAAGAGCTACCCAATGGCGGACAATGTCGTTAGAGCCAGTCAATAATGACGTGTCGATCGTAGAGTAAGTTTTTGAGAGCCAAAACGTAAATCTTGTAATCCTTGGAGGGTTTGGCAGAGGTGCAGTATTTCTTAGAGAACACCCACATTGTACCAGTTAAGTCTCATGCAATAGGGGCGAACCTATTACCATTAACCGGGCACAAACACAGATTCACTGCCACAAAGAAATTCTTGGTGGGAAAATCCAATAACATTCTGCCCACCCTGGAAATTGAACCTAGGGCCTCATGCTCGGAAGTCGCTACTGTTTTGCCACCAGACCAATCAGTTATTCGAGGGTATTGCGATGTAAAAGGTCTGCAATACCGACATGTTACATAGGTATACCGACATACATTTGGACCAACATTTCGCTAGTTAATCTACAAAAATATGCATTCTAAATCTAGTTTACAGATAAGCAGCTGATGGCGTTATGAGATGATTTGTTTTCTAAAACAATTTACATTCACCAATATTCTGCTTTGAGATCAGCCTTACCGTCGGGGCTGTGGGTTGTTCGCAAGAGATACCGCGGCCTCGACACAAAGGGCTAAGAAGGAACATGGATGGTTTTTAGTCAGTAGAAGTCTGACACTCTCTACCGCTCTGTCCAGAGCGAGAGGAGTCATTTGATGATTTTCCAGCATCCAAAACAATTACTTAAAAAAAGATCAGTCTTGTTATATGTAGTGCTTCACAGTTGACATAGTTACGAGACGTTTATTTTTCTCGATGTGGAAATCCTAAATGGTAGTCCTCCACCCTGGAGAGAGTGGAGGGCCTGTCAAGCTTGTATTGACTAAAACCACTTCGGTGTTCCCTCGCACACGTGCGTCGAGGTCAGCGGGATCTAATGCGACTTCCGCTGCCCTGCCCTTGATATAAGGGCCTCGTAACAAGACCTATCTCAACTGTTTGGCAAAAGTATGAAGCTTGAAGGATGGGTTTCGGAATTGATAAAAATAATGCAATAATGCAAAAAACGTTGTTACGGTCGCGAATCTTATTTTATTTAACATACAACCTGACACTGACCGACTAATTGCAAAAAACGTTAAAAAAAAACGAATTTCACCTTACTGTTTTATAAACTTACTAGCTGATGCCCGCGGCTTCACGCGCGTGGATGTCGTTCAAATTATATACTAAAACCTTCCTCTTGAATCACTCTATCTATTAAAAAAAAACCGCATCAAAATCCGTTGCGTAGTTTTAAAGATTTAAGCATACAGACAAACAGACAAAAATAGCGACTTTGTTTTATACTATGTAAGGATTTCTTTTGTTTTGAAGATAATAGGAGCTAGACTGTATCTAGCTCCTATTTTCTTCAATAAGAGGAAGACCAAAGAAACGACGAATGGACTGTGTGAAAGATGATATGGCAAGGAAGGAGGTGTCTAATGAGTTAATGAGTAATAGAGAAGTGTGGAAGAAGCTGGATGCTCCAACCACAAATATATTCGGATAGGGGCTGGAGAATGATGAGGAACTACATACAGCATTCTCTGGACCTACATCTTTTTACAATGGTGGTTTTAGGGCTATGTAAGCTATATAAGTTTTTAAACTGACATGGTCACTGACACTATTAAATTAATACTATTAACGGGATATTTCATTGTCTGACTCCTGACATACAGGTGCACCTAGTTTAGGAGTCAGAGGCTTCAAAAAATTCTGTAAACTGTTATATCAATAAAGAATTATTATTATTATGATATTATTATTATTATTTACCATGTTTAAGCTATGTTATTTAGCTTGTGCCAACTGAAGAATAGAAAGAATTAGTAAAAGAATAGAAAGAGGCTGTATGGGCCATGATCTGTATTCATAAATACCCAAAATAGATGTTGTATATCCATCAAACAGTTTTATCACTAAGTAAAACATGTCTAAATAATATATGCAAATAAGTAGTGGTAGTAAAATGTGGAATTAAAATAGCTTGGTATACCATCACAACAAGCACTAGAATAACAACTGGGATAGCTTAGGCTAAGGTCACTTTCTCTTTGCTTTTTACTACTTAAATCCTAGCTATTAGTGGAATACTTACTTGATAAACTCATCATCTTCTTTCTCTTCTCTGGCTTTCCTCTCATCTGTAGTCTCTGGTTGGTACTGCTTGAGCATGCCCTCGAAGTCAACGGCATGCTGTCTTCTGTTCAACTCCTTTAACTCTTCTAGATTCTCCAAAGATTCTATTTCTTGTTTGGACTGTTCTGTTCTGTATTCTGAAATCAATGAAATAAAAAACTGAAAAATGTATGGATAAAACATGTTTCTGATTTGTGTGGTGGATATATTAATTGATAAATTTTGTTTATTTTACGAATAGGATTTTACAAACACTTTTACATGTCACTTTTTTTATAATTAGATGGGGCCAGTGTTTCATACTTGACTAATGACTAGTCTTGTGAAGAAACATTTGAAACAAATTCAGAGGTCATAGTCTCTTTTGAGGTCCAGATATAATCTTGGTCTTAATACACACATGAAGACTATCTATCTCCTATTATTAAAAAGTATTCTATCTACCGGTATATCTATGTGAAGCTTTCACTACAACATTTCGTGAATTTGTAAAAAGGTGTGAGTGTTGTATGACACGCAGTGCAGCGGCAATAGCTCAGCCACTGCATCAATCATGCTGAATGAATTAAAATGAAGATAGTTGTTACATACCCAATAACTTCATGGGGTTATTAGCTTCTTCTTCTTTCTGTTCCTCTTCCTCCCTCTTGGCCTGTTCCTCTGCAAGTTTCAAAGCCATGAAGTTTCTTGTAGCGCCCGCCTCTATCTCATAGTCCGTGTTCTTTGGGTCCGTCTTGAATGATATCTCTTGAAGACATCTTGTGCACTGAAGTCATAATAAGTCACTTGTTCAATATGAATGTTTTTGAATGAGAGTTCTTTATTCAAACACTGATAATAGCTTTCATAGTTTAGCTCATAATAATGGATAATAACTGAAGATATCTCTGTACATAGTATAAGTTTGGAAATCTTTATATTGGGAATTACTTTTTTTTCTGCCTTGTTCTCACATATACAAGCAACAATAATGTAACCAGGATTTTATACTACATAACTTCATTATAAATGAGTTTCTTGCCCATTCTCATACATAGAGATCTACAATTTGGAATGGGTGCTTTTATACTTTATTTGTTGTTGTGTTTGGCTGGGCTATCTGATATAAATGCTTTGTGTTTAACACAGGTGCAGTAATAACAGTGAAGCAATAACAAATGTGGTGTTATACTGAGCAAGATTACATTGCTTTTTTATACTGTTATGTGTTATTGAATACATAACAAATTATAATATGTTTTTAATTTCAAGTGAAATTTTTAAAGCTTATTTCACATTTGAAATCAAATCAAATCCATATAATTGCCAGAATGTAGATTTACAGAGTTTGAACTTAAAACTATAATGGCTCCTCTACTTTCTACCATATATGGTGTGCAAATATTTAGTTTTAGCCTGCACAATGTTATTCCTGTATTTACATCTACATAATGATACACTAAGACTGCTGCTACTAATACTGAACTTTTCTCTCTTATTTGTATTATCTCTCACATTTTCATGTCTTTAACTATGTAGCTGTAGGCACCTGCAGACAGTTCTCAGTAACATACAATATCTTGTAACTATGTATATAAAGTACTTCGAAATTATTGACGCATTCAGCAATGGCATCAAACTACTTACTTTTATGTAGAACCTGTAAATTCTGATACCGAGGTAGTCCTCATTCTCAACGTCCTCCTTTCTAGCGTTGAACTTCTTCCCCTTGTAAATGTACTCGCCACAGGTGGCGCATCGCATGTTGAAAGGAGCCATCAGTCGTACGGTGTACTGGCGGTTTTTAGCCAGTTTCATACGAGGGATCTTCGACGGATCGAAGTCTGGAGGATAGTATTTCTGTAAACATAGTCACAACCAATTTAGGATAATGTGAAATGAATGAATGATTAGTCATAACTATAAATAAATTATGTAGACTTTAGCACCAATCGTTTGTACTTACATTTAACACTTTTCTTTCCGACATTTTTAGGCCCTGTAGAAAGAAGACTAGAATCAAATTAGGTTTTGTAAACACGTAGCGGACACACGAATTCACTCGATTTTATGATCTGTCAGTTTAATTAGCAATGACAATTTTGTCAACGTCAACTGTCAAACCATTTTTTTTTTTTTTTTTATAAATGATTTTGGCTTGGATACAAAGTCCTTTAAGCCAAATCTTCATTTTATTCGTCTTTACAATTTTCAACTGTATGTTTTATAAAAAGCCAAGTCTTCATTTTCTTCGTCTACAATTTTTCAACTGTATTATAGATGGCCAAGTCTTCATTTTCTCCGTATTTACAATTTTTCAATTGTATGTTTTATATAATTATATAATGGAATAAAATTCTTGTGATTTTTTAAGTAGTCTTCTAAGCGGCGGGCTTCATTATTATCAATTTTTGTACTTTCACTATCACTTCCTGTCAGTTCACTGGCAAGCAAAAGTCGTTGAATATTAAACTGACAACATTTAAATAACAGATGATGAATATCACCAACTTGATTAGTGTTACAATACGGGCATAAATTCGTTGGTATTATATTGAGCCGTCCCAAATGTGCAGGAGTTTTGTGGTGGCCAAATCGTAGTCGGTTAATAGTGGTTATAAAATCTCTGCTAGCTACTTTTAGCTTGGTGTACCAAGGCTTCGCAGGTATTACTTCTTGAATGCTTCCATACCATTTGCCTTTAGTTTCTCTGTCTTTCTTCCAGACATCATCCCATAGCAATAACACATCTTTTCTTATTTCATTAACCCTTCACATGCAGCCTTGTCCGCTACTTCATTACCGGTAATGCCTTTATGTGAAGGAATCCACAGAAAGGCGACTTCAACATCTTTTTGACGTAAGGCAAGTAATATCTCTTTAATTTTATAAACAATATAACTTGTTTTAAAATGTACATTATAATTTTCTAGACATTTAATCACACTGAGAGAGTCAGTCAAAATAAGGAAGTTTTTATTACAACTATTTATAAAGTAAATATGTTTAAGCGCTTCAAAGACTGCATATGCCTCTGCTGTAAATATACTACAAGTAGTATCCAGAATAAAGCTCTGACAAAACTCTATCCGGGGATCATAAATGGCACTTCGTACATGTGAATTAGTTTTACTTCCGTCTGTATATAAAGTGTAGTATTTGTTTTCATCTAAAAACTGTAGTAAATCTAGATTATTATTTACTTCTACTTTAATAATGTTAATTTCATTTATCAATGTATAAAATTGTTTAGCATAAAAGGGCCATAAACTTGTTTTCTGTAATTTCTGATGTTTTTTGTTCAGGTCTACTAGAATTTGGGATAATCTTGGAAATTTGTGGCTTAGAATATCAGCAGCTGAAGTTAATGGAGTTGGAATTGGTATCGAGTAAGGTATGATCTTTTTAATGGCGTATTGATTGTTGGTGGCTAAGAGTTTTACACAAAATCTTTTTGCAAGTAACAAACGTCTAAGAGACAGTGGCATTATAAGAGTTTCAACCTCCATGGCTCTAATAGGAGTAGAGCACATGGCCCCAGATATAGTCCTCAAGGCCTTATTCTGTATTAAGTCTAATTTATTTACATGTTTACTATCTAAATAGGCTATACAACTATAGTCAAAATGACTCCTTATAATAGCTTTGTACAAAATGGAGAGAGTCAATGGATCTGCTCCCCATGATACCCCAGTTAAACATTTGATGATGTTCAAGCCTTTCATTGCTCTTTGTGCAATGTAGTTAATATGTGGCTTAAAGGATAAATCTTTGTCAATAATTACACCCAAAAATTTATGCTGGTCAACCACAGGAATAGCTTGATCATTGTACAAGAGTGCAGTAGAAGGAAAATTGTTTGACAGAAGTCATAATATTAGTGTTAATTTGTGACAATAGATGGCGTTGATCGATTACGTCACGATTGTGAATCGCGATGTTAAGATTCTCCGGCCTTTAATAAGGTCGCTCATATTTTGTTATGCGATATTGATCTTAATACACCAGTGGAAATATATCTGAATTGTTTTACTGTAACATCACCCTAGTTTCTAAAAGTGAGTTCTGCAGTAGTGTAGGTGTTCAGTGGAGTGGTGACGTGAACGGTTGTTCATTTGGTCCTTCGTGTCGGATAACACAGTCCGAGGATTTTTTTGTGTCTACCACGTCTTGGCCGGGCAAGTGGATTGCTTGCGCGAACTGGCCAAGTAGCTGAGCAGCAGCAGCAACTCAGCAGAGCAGCAGTAGCTGTGCAGGCAGCGAGCTACTGCAGACGGTGCCGGGAGTCGTCATCGTCAGGAGTCAGCAACTAGGATGACCAGGGTGTGACGTGCGAGGGTGCACTGTTCAACCAGTGGACAATTCATAAGGTGGTATCAATCAGAGGAACAGCTGTGAGTGAACTTTATTACTAAAAGTGGTAGTCAAATTAGTTCAGTCGCAGAACATTTGGAAATTTACTTTAATTTGAACTTTATTGCCTTGAAGTTTGGAACTTAGAAAATTTATCGGGAAATAACTTTGGACTTAGAATAATTTGTAGTGGTTTTTAGACTTAGTTAATTTTAAGAAAAATTGGTAAAGACGGGGAACCTATGCCCAATTTTTTCAAAAAAATATTATGTTCTAAAGACTTGTAAATTTATTTCTTAATTAACTTATTTCAAAGTTTGTTAACGTTTACTTTGTGTTTAAATATTCGCTGGTACTTTATAAAATGGGGTCATTAGTTCATAAAGTAGAAGAAGCTTGCACCAGAATAAATAAAGCTTATTCTAATTTTAAAAAGTCACCAAAGGAAAGAATAACTCGTCCTTACATTAAAGTTAGATTGGAAAGTTTGGAGAAAATGTGGGATCAATTATCTGATGGTCATAGCAAACTATACGAGGAATATGATTTAGAGGAATTAAAACAAAGTTCATATGTTAAAAAAGATATTTTTGATGTAACTCAAGAAGTCTACATTCAGTATAAGACTGAACTAGAAACTATTCTGGAATCATATGAGGATAAAGAGGAAAATTCTAATGATGTAAAACGTGATTTTAAACAGTGTCAAGTCAAACTGCCTAAAATTGTTATTCCTGTCTTTTCTGGAAATTATACAGACTGGGTTACCTTTCGGGATTTATTTGTATCGCTAATTCATAACAACAACTCATTAGATAATGTGCAACGGATGCAATATCTAAAAGGATATTTGTCTGGGGAAGCCGAACAGCTACTGAGACAAATACCCATATCAGATACAAATTATGAACGGTGCTGGAAACAGCTCAACGCGCGTTATAATAATAAAAGGTATTTATCTCATTTTATCTTGAAAAGGTTACTTAGTCAAAAGAATTTAAGTAATGAGTCAGCTGTGGGTCTTAAGGAATTAATGGACACTTCAAACGATTGCTTACATGCGTTAAATAACCTTGGAATCAATACTACTGACTGGGACCTCATAGTGACTCATTTACTTACTTTGAAGTTGGATCCTGAATCCCGACGGCAGTGGGAGTTAAGCGTAACGAGCGACACTTCTTCCGATGATATACCAACTTACGAACAATTTAATAATTTTCTAACGAGTCGTTACCGAGCGTTTGAATTTCTGGAATCAGGATCTAACACGGGAAAAACAAAACAAATGGAGAAGCCTAAAGTGTTCCATGCTTCTACTATCGAGTGTAAATTCTGTAAAGCAAATCATAAAATAATGAACTGTAAAAACTTTATAAAAACTGATGTAAATGCCAGACGGGAATTTGTAGGACAAAACGGTTTATGTTTCAACTGCCTAGGGTACAACCATTCGGCCAAGCAGTGTTTGAGTTCAGCCGTATGTCGAGTTTGCAAGCGTAAACATCATTCTTTGCTCCATCCCGATGGTCAGGTAAAGAGCGATGCAGATTTTACAAAAAATTGTAACGTGCCTCGGAACGATGACGGAGACACATCTGTTGAACAGAAGGCTACATCATCCAAATCGTCAAACTCTGGCATGGTGTCTACATTTTTCTCGTCGAGTAAAATTAAAAGGGAAAATCAGGTGTTGCTAGCCACGGCTCTAGTAAACGCTACAGCCAGGAATGGAATGAGTCACACTATCAGGGCGTTGCTTGATCAAGGGTCTCAAGCATCCTTTGTGACAGAAGCAACTGCTCAGTACTTGGGTCTTAAAAAGATGCCAATAAGGGGACACATTTCAGGGTTGGAAGGAAATACTCATGTCGTTTCAAAGTTTATGGTAGAAATAACACTTACCTCTATTCATGATCCAAGCGTAAAAGTATCAGTTGCCGCTTACGTACTCAAAACTATAACAACGTTTCTTCCTTGCAAGAAAATAGTATCAATGGATTGGGTATGTGAGTTACCTTTAGCAGATCCACAATATAACACACCAAACAAGATTGACATTTTGCTTGGTGCCGAGGTTTATGGTCAAGTAATTCAAGAGGGAATGAAAAAGGGACCTCAGGGAACTTTAGTAGCACAAGCTACTTTATTTGGGTGGATTCTTTCGGGTGTGGTTAAAAAATCACATCAACCTCATAAGAATGTCGTAGTTATGCATTCTTATGTGGAGGAAAACGACTTTTTGAAAAAGTTCTGGGAGTTAGAGGCGGAGACAACAATCAACAACAATCCTCTCACTGAGGAGGAACAACAATGCGAACGATTCTTCGCCGAAACAACAAAAAGAGACGAGGGTGGGCGGTATATCGTGCGATTACCGTTTAAAACCACAAATCCAGAATTCAAAGTGAAGAATTCAAAAAAGATAGCTGAAAAGAGGCTTTCGTCATTAGTCACTAGATTGGGAAAAAGTGAAGACATGAAAGTAAAGTATCAAAATGTGTTAGATGAATACTTACAGTTGGAGCATATGGAGAAGGTTCCTGAAAACGAGAACAAGAATGGAATTTACTTACCTCATTTTGCGGTTGTTAGGGAAGACAAAGATACCACGCAAGTGAGAATAGTTTTTGATGCATCCTGTAAAGGTGAAAACGGTGTTTCATTGAATGATCTTTTAATGATTGGCCCTACTTTACAGCCAACTCTAAGGCATATTTTGATGAAATGGAGATTGCATCCAATCTGTTTATCTGCGGACATTGTTAAAATGTACCGGCAAATCAAAGTTGACGATCAAGACGTTGACTTTCAAAGAGTTTTGTGGAAAGAAAGTCCCAATCATCCAGTTCATGAATTTCGTTTACTAAGGGTAACTTTTGGTACGGCATGTGCTCCGTATCTTGCAGTTAAAGTTCTACAGCAAGTGGCCATAGACGAAAAAGATAACTATCCCAAAGCTGCTAATTTGGTAAAGGAAGTCTTCTACATGGATGACCTGCTTACGGGCGTCGAAACAGTTGAAGAAGGTATTCATTTGTATCATGAATTTAACAAGTTAGTAGAAATGGGAGGGTTTTTGTTACAAAAGTGGTCAAGCAATAGTGGGGAATTATTGGAAAGGATAAACAAAAGCGATGAAGAAAATAAAGCAGAAACAAGAAAATTTAAATTAGACGAAGTTATGAAGTTACTTGGACTTACCTGGGATCGAATGATTGATGCGTTCCGCTACACGGTGACACTTCCGCCGACGAAAGAACCTGTAACTAAAAGAATAATTATATCAGACATATCACGTTTGTTTGATCCACTCGGATGGGTTTCACCAAGTGTCATAGTAGCAAAAATAATAATTCAAAAGCTATGGTTATCAGGCATAGGCTGGGATGATGAAGTTCCAAGCAATATATTAAAAGAATGGCGTACTTACCGTGATGATTTGTGTCAATTATCTGAAATACAAATACCTCGTTGGATTAACACCAAACGCAACAATGCGCTTGTTGAACTTCATGGTTTTTGTGATGCATCAAAGGCAGCTTATGCCGCTGTTGTCTATATCCGGGTAATCGATGATAAGGGTCATGTATCTGTGAATTTGGTAACAGCAAAGACGAAAGTAGCACCTATCAAGCAAATATCGATTCCCAGATTGGAACTCTGTGGAGCGGTTCTTCTCAGCAGATTGTTGGTTGAGGTGGCTCAGATATTTGACATAAAGAAGCAGAATATTCATGCCTGGACTGATTCGACTGTCGTGTTGGCCTGGTTGAATAGTCATCCAAATAGATGGCAAACGTTTGTAGCCAACAGGGTATCTGAGATTTTAACCAATTTAGATGCACAACGGTGGTCTCATGTTCGGACGGGCGTGAATCCAGCTGATTGTGCGTCCAGGGGTGTCCTCCCTTCAGAACTAAAGAAACAAATGTCTTGGTTTGGTGGGCCAGCTTTTTTGGGTTCAACGGAAATAGTTTACAACAAACCTAAAGATATAGAGACCAATTTAGAAATGATCAAAGTGCATGTCTCTTGTACTGAAACTGATATATGGAACCGGTTTTCAAACTTAACTAGGTTAATTCGGGTTGTGGCTTATTGTCGACGCATGTGGGTAAAAAGAAATCAGGATACCGGTGACATAGCAGGGTTTTTAACAGCTCAAGAGTTGAAAGAAGCTCGAGATGTCTGTATCAAGAAGTGTCAGGCAGAGAGTTTTGGAGAAGAAATGGCTAATATAGCCAAAGACGGTAACTTAGTCAAATTAAAAGGACCTTTAAAATATCTAAACCCTTTCATAGACGGAAATGGAATTTTAAGAGTAGGAGGAAGATTACAAAGGGCAGAATTAAGTGATAGTAGAAAACATCCCATATTGTTACCAAAAAAGTCCAACTTAACTGATTTGATTGTGGTTGACGCGCATTATAAAACTTTGCACGGGGGGCCTCAACTCATGCTAACGTATCTGAGGTCAAAGTACTGGATTCTTGGTGCCAAAGAATTAGTAAAATCATATATACATAAATGCGTTACATGTGCAAGGCATTCGGCAACTACATCAAAACAGTTGATGGGGCAATTACCAGCAGCAAGAGTAACACCTTCCAGACCCTTCAAATATATCGGGATAGATTATGCGGGGCCTATAAACATCAGGACTTCCAAGGGTCGTGGTCATCATGCCTATAAAGGCTACATTTGTTTGTTTATATGTATGGCCACAAAAGCCGTACATATTGAAGCTGTTAGTGATCTTACTACACAAGGCTTTTTGGCGGCATATAGAAGGTTTGTATCGCGGAGAGGTTGTTGTTCTGACATCTGGTCAGACAATGGGACCAACTTTGTGGGAGCGTCAAAAGAGTTAAAAAGGTTATTTTCAGCGGAGAAATCGCAGTTGCCAAAAGAATTGGCTGACTGTTTGGCGTCTCAGGGCACGAAGTGGCACTTTATTCCTCCGTACTCACCGAATTTCGGTGGTCTATGGGAAGCCGGAATTAAATCAATCAAATTTCACCTCCGGCGAGTCATTGGTGATTCAACGTTGACATACGAGGAGTTGTCGACAGTCTTGGCGCAAATTGAGGCCTGCCTCAACTCGCGACCATTATCCAGATTAGATGACGGTTTGGATGGATTGGATGCTTTGACCCCGAGTCACTTCCTTGTTGGTGAGTCCTTGATCGCCGTTCCCGAGTACAATTTTGAGTCCTCTAATGTATCCTCATTACGTCGATGGCAGCTCATGCAAAAGATGACTCAGAATTTTTGGCGGCGCTGGTCGCAGGAATATTTAACTATGTTTTTAAATAGATATAAATGGAATCAGCAAACTCCGGAGCCAACCATCGGAGATTTGGTTTTAATTAAAGAGGATGATCTGCCACCCTCTCGCTGGCTGCTTGGTCGTGTGGTTGCAACACACCCTGGAGCCGATGGCATCACTCGAGTCGTATCTATACGTACAAAACAAGCCATAATAAAAAGGTCCATTGCTAAAATTTGTAGCTTACCTGTGATGTCTACGTAGCTAAACAGCTGTATTATTTAGAATAGTATGATTTTGTGTAATTAATTTTAAGGTTTTATTTTTAACTCTGTATTGGTAATTACGAGATTTCATGGTGGGCGGAACTATAACTCAATTACGTGTTTAGTTACTAAGGAAGGCCAAGTTTTAAAAAAAAAATTGGCCTTGGTGGGCGGTATGTTTGACAGAAGTCATAATATTAGTGTTAATTTGTGACAATAGATGGCGTTGATCGATTACGTCACGATTGTGAATCGCGATGTTAAGATTCTCCGGCCTTTAATAAGGTCGCTCATATTTTGTTATGCGATATTGATCTTAATACACCAGTGGAAATATATCTGAATTGTTTTACTGTAACATCACCCTAGTTTCTAAAAGTGAGTTCTGCAGTAGTGTAGGTGTTCAGTGGAGTGGTGACGTGAACGGTTGTTGCTAAAAATCATGGCACTACTTTTGAGGGGATTAATTTTAAGTTGCAATTTATCATAATACCCATTTAAATTAACAAGAGTTGAATTAACATTATCAATAGCCATGTCAATATTATTATTTACACTGTATATCACTAAGTCATCTGCAAATTGGAGAATATTTACATTTTCAGTATTTACATATTTACAAATTTCAGATGTATATAAATTATATAGAAGTGGGGACAATGTGGCCCCTTGCATTGTGCCTTTAGAGACAGTTCTAGGTCCATGTAAAATGTTGTTATATTTAACATATAGAATTCTATTGCTTATGAATTCATAAATCCACTTGCAAAGTAGGCCAGGTATGCCTAACCCCGATAACACCTGAACTAGAATTTGCGGTTGAACATTGTCAAATGCCCCTTGAATATCTAAAAAGGCACTTGCTACACTTTTCTTATTTTGTTTTGCATATTTCAGATCTGAAACGAGACAAGTGAAGCTGTCAGCACAACTTCTGCCTCTTCTGAAACCATATTGGATATTTGGTAGAAGACTATTTGATTCAGCAAAATGATCCAGACGAAGTTTTACCATATTTTCAAATATTTTTCCTAAGCAAGAAGATAATGAAATAGGCCTATAAGAGTCACAGTTATTTGGAGGCTTGTCAAGCTTCAGAACTGGAATAACACATTGTGTTTTCCATGACAATGGTATTATTTGTTTATGCCAAAGATTATTGAGAATAACTAAAAATAACTTCTGAGCTTTAATATTTAATTTGCTAATCAAGATATAGGGAAAATCATCCATTCCAGGAGTAGTATTTTTTCTAGTTTGAAGACAGATCAAGAACTCGCACCATGTAAATGGGTCTAGCAAATATTTTGATTTATTGTCATTGTTATGTAAATTAAAAAAAGTATTTAAATCAGTTGTTTTTTCATTGTCGTTATCAGATAATTTGTTTAAAAATTGTGGAATAAATTCATCAGAGTAAGATTTGTTAACTTTAAGTCCTTTAAATTTCTTAATATTATTCCAAATGGTTGAAATAGGCGTAGTTCTGTTAAAACTGTCACACAATGATCTCCAACTATTCTTTTTCTCTTCGGCAATAGTTCGTTTTTTCAAAGCATCTGCTTTTTTGTAAGATATATAATTTTCAATAGTAGGTAGTCTCCTGTATAATTTTAAAGCCTCTTTAGATGAAATGACGCTATTTTTACATTTATCGTTCCACCAAGGTGCAGGTGGCCTACTTTTGTATTCTGTGGATTTGGTAAATTTTGGTACACATTCTGATTTCAGGGTAGAAAGTGTATCACAGAATGAATTGTAAGAGCTAAGAGGGTCACATCTGTTAGGAATAATATTATCAAAACATGTTTTCGAAAGTTCATCATACTGGTTCCAATCAGCTTTATTATATATAAATTTATTCATAGGAGGATTAACATTGTATTGATCAGTTATAATAGTTATTTCTGTTATTGTTGGGAAATGATAACTGCCCATGTTATCATCATGGACTGACCATTTACAAAGAGGGGTAATTGATGGGCTAGCCAAAGACACGTCAATAGCTGATGGATTACGATTTGGATATTGCATAGTAGTAACGTCACCTTCGTTTAGTATACATAAATCTAACTCATCTATAACAGTATATAATTGCTCTCCTCTTCGTTTATTTGATATGCATCCGAAAGCAATGTGATGAGCGTTAAAGTCTCCAGCCACGAATATAGGCTTAGGAAGATTGTGAATAAGGTCACGTAAGTTGTTAGTTCTAAGTGGGCCCGTAGGGGGGCAATAAACACACAAAATAGTAATATCTCCTCTAGAAGTGGATATGGACAATGCCACAGTTTGCAGTTCATCATAAAATACTGTGGAAAGTGCTTTGTATTTTAAATGTGGTTTAATTAGTATGGCTACCCCACCATGTTCATTTGAAGCATTTTTAAAATACATGTTATATCCAGGTATACGACAAGGTCTACTGTCTCGCAACCAAGTTTCATTTAATAAGCATATATCAATGTCATTTTCTCGTAGAAAAGTTAACAAAAGAGGGACTTTATTATAAATACTTTGAATATTAAATTGGGCTATTCTTAGAGAAGACTTATTTGAGGTACTATAATCCATAAATTAAGAAAGGTTTTTGAGTAATAAATCTTTAATGGTAATAGAAGTAATTGGAGTGTCGTCACCTTTGTTAGCTATAGAAATTAAAGTTCGAACTATAGCATTGGTTAAGTCAGCATTATTAATTAATTGACTTTTAAGTTCATCAATAGATAGAGATCTCTGTGTAACAGATTTCACAGATTGCTGAACTTTATTTACAGTTTTTTGTACAGGGACATCAGGGTTACTGTTTGATTTATTTACAATATTTTTATTATTATATACAAGAGCTGGAAAATCATCAGCATTTAAATTTTTCTTTTCGTTTGTAACGGCAACAGTGCTAGCATACGTAATTTTGTTTTTCTTTTCTAGATTTTTCTTTATTTTAACAGGACATGAGTTTGAAATTGCTAGATGTGGTCCACTACAATTGATACAACTTAGTTCATTAGGTTTATCACAGTCTTTGTAATAGTGTTCACCCGAGCAGATACTGCAGCGCTGTTTGCCGTTACAGACCTTTGCCGAGTGATTAAATTTAAAACATCTGTAACACTGTTGCAGAGGAGGGATGTACTCAAATACGCGGTATGAAAACAAGTCATACTGTACAGAATCAGGTAATGTATTGGCTAGGAAAGTTATGCTGACAGTTTGTAAAGGCACTTTTTCATTGTTTACTTTTCTAAAAAAGCGACGCACAGCAATAATTTCATATGTAGAAGATAACTTGCAATATAGTTCTTTATTAGAAATGTTAGTTGGAACATATCGGATGATTCCAGTTTTTTCAATTTGAGCTGCAGGGATGAATGCCTTCAATTTATATCTTTCCAGAAAGACATTATTTGCCAAAAAATTGTTGGCAGTATTGTATTGTTTAAATATAACCGCAATTTTATTCGCGTTCACTCTGTGAATGGCCACTACTCCTTTAATTTCTGCCGTGAATATATGATTAAGGTAAATGGGACTTTTGTTGCCCAATCGTTCATTATTACTGCTTTCAACAAACACTTTGAATTCATATTTTGTAGAATTTTCAGGGTACAGTCTTTTATAGTTAGGTTTGAGAAAAGGTAAAAAGTTCAAACTTTCCTCACCACCGCCGCTAACATCATCATTTTCGTCCATTTTTCTGGCCCGCTTGCCCGAAGACCCCGGGCCTTTGGTGGCCGGGGGGATTTCACCCCCGGCCTCACTGTTTAACATTATATTTACTTACAAAGCGATTATTTACAAATTATTAATCGAATTTTAACTATAATTTATACAAAAATATCAATTTTTTCCAAATTAGCAAATTTTAGCGCCCTTTCAATTCAAATTCCCGCCAAAGAATCAACTGTCAAACCAAAGTTATTATGACCACAGATAATACACTGCATACATCCGGCCTAGGAACACAATATTGTAAAAAAAGGTGGATAGGCAGAGGCGTCTTTACCTATAGTGCAGGGTGTGCGTGGCACCCGGGCGCAGGGTCCAAGGGGGTGCCGATCACCGCTCGCTACGGAGCCCCCTAGGAGAAAATTCGAAGACATGTGACATTTTGGTCATCTACCAACCCCCACTGCCCTGCGTGGTGGATAACTACTTTATTTATTCCATGGCCCCCGGCAGCTCGTTTCAGGGGGCGGTAGAGAGCGGAGTCAAGTAGCAGTGTCAGGTCATGGTTATGACATCAAACAATTACAGTCATCGGGACTATGTTGTAAAAATAAGGAAAACGTGGCCCTGACACGGTTTTTCGAACTAGCCTTACGTACAGTCTGCCACCCCGCAAATCTAGAAAATATTTAGATAACTATATTTATCTAACCCGCCACCCACTAATTGCCTTGTCAGTTTGTTTGATAGATTGTATTTAAGTAAATCTTGCAACTGAACTTCAAAACAGTTCCCCTTATCCGATCGAGCTGAAAGGTTGCTCACAGTTCATACCTTTGGTTCTAGTGACACTACATTGATTGACAGCAGAGGCGTCTCTAGCCCATGTAGCACCCGTGTAGCAACTCTTCAGAATTCTTTAGGCAGTGTCAGGTTAATGTTATGAATCATAACATGGGTCATAATGTGGATCATAATATGAATCAGAATGTGGATCAGAATATGGATCATAATATGGATCATTATATAAATCATAACATGGATCCTAATATGAATCAGAATGTGGATCATAATATGGATCATGATATGAATCATAAGGGTCATTATATGGATCATAATATGAATCAGAATGTGGATCATAAAATGAATCATAACATGGATCATAATATGGATCATAAAATATGAATCAGAATGTGGATCATATATGAATCAGAATATGGATAATAATGTGGATCATGTTATGAATCATAACATGGGTCATAATGTGGATCAAAATATGAATCAGAATGTGGATCAGAATGTGGATCATAATATGAATCATAACTTGTATCCTAGTATGGATCATAATATGAATCAGAATGTGGATCATAATATGGATCATGATATGAACTGATTCATATTATGATCCATATTAAAGTTCATTTTGTAATATTCTGATAGCTAGATGATGTTCTGGCGTCTGTACAAAAATATGCTGGCCGAAAACATGACCATTCATATTATGATCCATAATATGATCCACATTCTGATTCATATTATAAACCATATTATTATTTATTTAATTAATTAAACTTCATGTACAATAGTGGTACATAGGCGGACTTAATGCCACAAGGCATTAAGTCCCAGGTATTATGACCCATGTTATGATTTATAGCATGATCCATATAATGATCCACACTCTGATTCATATTATGATCCATATTATGACCAATGTTATGATTCATATCATGTTCCACATTCTGATTCATATTATGATCCATATTGGGATCCATGTTATGATTCATAACATGATCCATATTCTGATTCATATTATGGTCCATATTAAGGTTTATTTTGAAATTTTCTGATAGCTTGAAGATGTGCTGGCGTCTGTACAAAAAGATGCTGGCCGAAAACGAGACCTCCTCCTTTTTAGAAGTTGGATTTTCCACTTCACACGTCTTGAGTCGCGCTATCCGAAAGTAAACTGGCCTACGCAAGTCTCTATTTCTATGTATGAGTTGTTGAAACAGAATCATCTCATCTCATATATCCGATGTGCCATCATTGTTTGAGCTTTCCCGCTGTTTTTCTAGATTTTCGGGACGGCAAACCTTTCCCCGTCGCGCGTCGGGGCTTCGGGATGTTCACAGGATACCGCGGCCTCGACTTAAAGGGCTAAGAAGGAACATGGGTGGTTTTTAGTCAGTACAAGTCTGACACTCCCTTTCGCTCTGCCCAAGAGCGGGAGGAATTATTTGATGATTTACCACGCCAAAAAAAAAAAAAAAATTACTTTTTCAAATAATAAAAAATGAATTTGGTCTTTTGGCTACATTTCTTGACTAATGATGAAAATAGAGGGGGTGGCCAAATCAGGGTTGGCCCCCAGCGGCAACAACTCACGCTACGCCACAGATTGGGGTTTGACAGTTTGTGGTAACTTGATGTGCTGTTACTTGTCCTTTGTACCCATTCCATGTTGACCGTGTGCTTACTAGGGGGCGGTAGGGTAAAGGGAACTGGTTTGAAGTTCAGTTGCAAGATTTAACTAAATACAATCTAACAAACAAACTGACAAGGCAATTAGTGGGTGGCGGGTTAGATAAAAAGGTGTGAAAGGTTTTGACTTTATCTCTACTTGTGACATACTCAAAATAAAATTCCGAGTCGCAAGCTTTGACATTTTCCTTTAGCAAAGATTCGGCAACAGAAGGTGACGAGTTTAGTGATTTCGTCGTTGAAACGGGAATGTCAGATGTCAGAAAAGAAACTTTCGAAAGCCGCGGTGACGTCATTAATAGATAAGCTGTAGTGAGTGACTATTACGTTTACTAGACTTTCCCGTTTCATTATTAATAATATTCCATGTAGTTTTAACAATATTATTGCTGTTTTTAATTTTTGAGCTCAAATAATGTGACTTTGTTAAACAACATACTTTTTTGAATAGTTTTGAGTATTTTCATATAAATTAAATTCGGCAGTATTTACAAACTATCTTTCATTGTACAACTCATAAAGTCGTTTTCTACTCTTATGAATACCAATGGTAGCCCAGTCACTGAAAGATACGTTACAATTTACCGAGATAGTCTTGGGAATGAATGCTGAATTAAATAGCTTACAATACATACCTATAAAAAAAAAATCATATTGATGAAGAGAATTGTCATTAAACAATAATGGTAAGTTATTTATGATTTTACATTTAAATGTTTCCAAGCGTCTTGCAGTTTTAGGGTTAACAGTGATATAATTTTTAGCCATTTTAATTTTTTGGTTTTCAATGGTGATCATTTGTCCGCAATGATCAGAGTCTAGAGCATTTATGATTTCCTTATGAATTAGAATAACATCAGTAAAAAATATAGTCAAGGCAAGTGGCACAAGTACATAGGCGTTATTCTTGTAGGCTCCGAAAATAGGTTTACGAGATTGTAGGACTGAAACAAACTTATAATTTTACTGCTTAAACTAGACTTTCTAATAAAGGACATTGCTCAAGTTTATATGAGGTTTGGTCCAAATGCTGCCCAGGAATGGGTGTACCTGCGCTGGGTTCCTGGCACTAAACTATGTCATTAGGCAAAATATTTTTAGAATCCATCCCGGGGTTCCCACTTTTTTTTACCTATTTACTCTGATGAATTTATTTTTTTCACATGGTGTTTTTTGACGCCTTTTGAAGATTTTTACATCCTTTAAGACCACAACTAAACACATTCTGTATAAATGGACAGTTTTAATACTTATTCCGTATTGGAAGTGATAGAAAGGAACAAAAAAAACTGAAATGGCTTGTATTATTTATTTAAATTTCAATCATCATCATTTTCATCAATGTCTCTGTATGTACTGCCTAAAGAGAGGGCAGAGGTCTGATAGCAACTTGGTGCCTATTTTTATCTTTTATGAAGTAGTGAAAAATGCCTAACGCATACCGCACCGTGATTTGGTTATATGGGGCTTGTAAAAACACCGCCGTGAGCTTACTGTCGCCTTGGCGGATGAGCCCCAAGAACTGCTACGCATGACGTTCGTGACCCATCCAGCGTAGCCTGCCTCTAGGCTCCAGAATCCTGTGGCGATGTCTCTGGGCTCACCTAAAACCGCAACTACTCATGAGCGCCGTACAATGCGGCGACGACAGATTCCCCGATCTATCGCCCGCTGGCACCTCCTACGGCGGCATCAGGTCGTCATGGCGGCTCCTCCACCACCCTGTCCTCCTGCGACTGATCACGGAGGCGGTGGAGCGCGTCAGGATTGAATGCACTCCGCCACCTCCACCTGCGAGATGACATCCTCGCAGAAGGACGCCAATGCCTCCCATGTCTCGCTATTGTCAACCATGGCCTTGGCCACGGCCAGTAACGCGCAAGCGAGAGCACGGCGCTTCACCACACATGCAGAGCAATGCTCAAGAGTGTGAAGCACCATGTCCTCGCTGCAGTCGCACTGGTGACACACGGGAATCGCCTCCCGTCTGGCTACTTTGTGCAGGTATTTGCCAAAGCAGCCATGCCCTGACAACACGTGCATTAGACGGAAGGTTAACGTCCCATGTCACTTCCGTACCCACTCCTGCACCTGCATTAGGTGTCTCCTGCCTCACCCGCCATTAGACCACGCCGGTAGACTTCAGTGAGCACTTACGCCTCCGAATCCCACGAGAGTGTACCCATACCGGGGCTCTGTAGAGCGCCGTCAAGCGAATCACCCCGCATTTACAGCCGTCGCAGACCACGTTTGGTCCGGTGCAACCTGAGCAAAGTGCTCGCCGAAATATGTAACCAGGCCCAAGTATTTAATGCTTGCCCACACCGGTATCGTTGCAATACAATGGTGAGGTGTACGCAAGCCGGAAGCTGGCGTCGGGGCACAGGAAATACCAGAGCCTCCATCTTCTTGAGAGCCACCTTGAGGCCCGGTACCTCGATTTGTTACAAGCGAGACTGCAAACGGCCTGGACTCTGTTTAAAAAAGCTAACAGACCGTCGATTCCGACATTTTTGACATATTATGTCAAAAAATGAACATATAAAACTGTCCATTTACACAAATTGTCTTTAGTTGGGGTCCAAAAACCATAAAAATGTTAAAATATCGTCAAAAAATAAACATGTATAAACAATAATATCATCAAAATAAATCTGTAAAAAAAATAGGAACCCCAGGATGGATTTTCAAAATATTTAGTATAATGACATAGAGTAGTGCCAGGAACCCAGCGCAGGTACTCCCATTCCTGGGCAGCATTTGGACCAAAGTTGGGCAATCTCCTTTATATTAAAATCACCGCAAGTGATAATGGACTTATTTGTGTTACAAATCTTGTGTAACACTTCATCCATTACCTTTTCAAAGCAGTCATACAATCCCGAGAGTGCCCTGTACACACTCATTATAATGAACTGCTCCAATTCTATACAGGCTATTTCATTATATGAATCATAATATGGATCATAATATGAATCATAATGTGAATCACACATGAGAAAGAAAGAAAAAAGATATCATCGATTAATTCTAGTTTGTTATTTTATTACTTAATTTAGTTTGCCACAACAAAGCGCAACCGCCGCTTATAATTTATTGTATCTAAATTATTATGTTTTTCCTCATAGAAGTGAATAATTGTATTCTTTTTGAGCGAAATAAATTTCTTAAACCATAATCATAATATGAATCATAATATGAATCATAATATGAATCATAATATATCAGTTTTAGTAATCACCAGGTTCATTCAACAGAGTCAATGCTATTCATGGTGGATCTTTAATTTTAGTCCATAACAATATTAAAAAAGATCGAAAGGACATTGTGAGCTTAACTGTTGAACGTATTATACGTTCATGTGTTGTGTGGTCTAAAACAAAAAAAAAAAAAAAAGTGGTATTCAGCTAAATTAGGTTAGACTGGAAGCCGTTTCCAACATGTTGGGAAAAGGCTAAGCAGATGATGATACACTATGCAGCTTGATGAGAATGTGGCATTTTGCGTCAGTGTGTCATTTTGCGAATGTGGCATTGTGCGCCTAATCCATCAATAATATCGCTCACGCTCAATGCTGCGACTGATACATGCTTTGGGAATACTGGTCATTGCAACTTGCGACCCACGGATGTCCCTCAAGTTAAAGGGGAAAATATACCAGTCCGTGGTTAGACCCGTAGTACAGTATGGAAAGCCATGCGAGTAGGGAAGACGGATACAAAATGATTGCATGTATATAGCGGAGATGAGATTAATGCTTAAGTGAGGAGGTGGTGAGACGAGAACGAAAACTGCGCGAATTACAGAAAAATTAAAAGGGAATCGACTGTCATGGTATGATGAGGGAGCGAATCGAAACCCAAAGTAGGCTCAGCTTGTATCTTGGTAATTTTGGAATAAAGCGAATATTTTGCGAACATTTTTAATGTGCATCAGTGGATTCGCTGAAAACCATCCTGGAAAAATAAGATTGCAGTGAATCACACTGATCTGTGTGTGACAGAAACCCTGGGAAAAATAACGCCCTACGACTATTTATACAAGTGGCCTAATGATGATCACAGTCGTGCCCTCACAAGTGTGCGTTGAAGTAGTGAGAAAGCATCCTGAACGGCTCGTTGTTGATTCTGTGCAGTGCTTGTAACTGTGCGTTGCCATCATTCCGACCCTTACAAGTAGTCTCTACCACGCCTGAAATAAATTTATATGAAATTGAAACATCTATTCACGTTATACAAAATAACAATTTATTCGCAATTATAACGAATCAATAAAACTTTCCACATCAACTGACATTCACAATTTTCACCATCACGGGCACTTAAAAATTTAATGTGACGACACTTTTCCGCTTTTGATGAATTTTAGAAGAACAGGAACTTTCTGAAAGGAAAGAATTAAAGGAATTTAGACGATTTTTTAACGAAGAAAGGCGAAAAAGGCGCACCACGGTTATCGACGTAAATATAAAGAGCACTTTCAATTCTATTCACAATTTCACACGTGAATGCGTGATTCAGGCCCTGATTTAGAGTTCTGACCGCCCTAGGCTAACTATGACGCGCCCTCAGCCTGTCCTGTCCTACCTTTTCATACAGGTGCAACTAATTAAATTACAAGTGTAGAAGAGAGCTTACGTAACCTTTTTTTTTTGGCGGGTGGGAAATCATCAATAAAATAACCCTTCCCGCTCTTGGGCAGAGCGAAAGGGAGTGTCAGACTTCTACTGACTAAAACCCACCCATGTTCCTTCATAGCCCTTTATGTCGACTATTGTCGACGCCGCGGTATCTCTTGTGAACAACCCGCAGCCCCGACGGGCGTCGGCTCTTTGAGGCGCGCGTGGAACACGAACGCGCCGTCGACACGGCCTATCGTCGTCATAAGACGGACGGACGGCGAGCTGGCCATTACTCACCGTTCACAGGCCCGCGTCTACGGTGGCCGAAAGCCATAACGTGGCCACCGACACCCGGAGCGTCTCCCGCGGCGGCTGGGACGAGAGGTTCTCTGGGATCTCACGTTCGCTTCGCAGAAGGAGGCGACGGCGTCCCATTCCTCCTCGCTTCGGACCATGGCTTGCACCAGGGCCGGACGCGAGAGGTGGCCGCCGCCGATCGCCGCTACGAGAACACAGCGGGGCTCCACCCAAGCGGGGCAGACCTCCACGGTGTGCTCCACCGTGTCCTCCGGCCGATCCTCACAATGGTGGCATCCGGGCGTTTGTGTTTGTTCGACCTCCCATCAGCGTAGCAAACTGATGGGAGGTCGGCGCGCAGCACCCAGTCGTAACCGATGTTCCACAGGGGCGGCCCCAGAACCGAACCCTGTGCAAAAAACACCGCATGACATCCCTCGACGGTTCCATTGGCCGTCTTGACCAGGGTAGATGATAGCCCTGTCTGTCAAATAGTCCCCGACTACACGACGAAAGAAGGGCGGCACCCGGTGATACCGGAGTGCCTCCCTAATGCAGCTCCAGGGCATGGTGATGCAAGGCGTTGGCGATGTCGAGAGACACCGCCAAGACCACACCGCCCCAAGAGACCGCAACCCCCGTCATGAAGGCTCTCACGCGCATTATGGCGTCCACCGTCGAGCGCCTCTTGCGGAAACCAAATTGGTGTTCCGCAAGATCCGGACCCATTCCCTCAAGGTGCTCGGCGAGGCGGTTTGCAGTTAGTTACTCTTCTCTTTTTCTCACTCAATCCACCTATCCTACTCTCACCTGTGTCAAACGAAATGAAAGAAAGAAATAACAAAGTGCGATAAGCGCTCATTTTTTTTATTTTTTAACACGCGTAGGTATAAATTTTACCAAATATTATTTTATAAGTCTCAGCTCAGCGTCGCGTCCGCTGCCCCTAGGGTCCTTGCGCCCTAGGCTCTAGCCTTATTAGCCTGTGGGTAAATCAGGCCCTGTGCGTGATGGACCGGATCGGTGTTGTTAAGTTTGCCTAACGTCGTCAAGAGAACTCGACAAAAGCTCACCAATCAATCAACTTAGGTTGAGATGATTGCACTCTACTGATGAACTGAAGCATCTTGCACAACACTCCTTCTGCATCCGGTCTGCCCTCGCCACTTTTTAGGGTTGCCAGTCTATTTAGCTGGGGGCGTCTCACACTACGCTTGCCGATACGCGGTCTCCACTCTTGGACTAGTTTTCGTCATCGGCCATCAGTTTCGACAGATATGACCAGTCGCCTGCCGCTTCAGCTAACAAAAAAGCAAAACGCTCACCGTTCTCGTCGATTCCCACTAGCAGCAAGTTCGTGTTCGAGTGCGGCGATCTTCTCCTCGTGGCGCGTCCGCTGCGCCTGCGCACGTCGTTGCTGCTCCTCCAGTGCCAGCACGATCTTCTCCAGCCGGTGGATCTGTTGCTGCTTGTTCTCCAGAGTGGCGAACAGCTCCGAAATCTCCTCTGCTTTGGCTGCTATTTGTTTGTTCACCTGTTGGTAACACAGAGTTATGTACCTACATTAATCTTTTCTGTTTGATCGTTTTGGGGGATATTTTTACGTGTGATGTGTGGAGGAGCCCGTAGCCTAATAATAAATGCCATTCGGGTTGATCTTTAGGTTAAGTCGCGCTTGCCTAGGTTGGTCTGTGAATGGGTAACCACCCATTACTTACGTACCGAGTTTCCTCCGCGCCTCGGAAAGCACGTTAAGCAGTTGGTACCGGCTGCCATAAAGGTATCTTTTCACACAAAACTTTGATTCATTATAAATATTTTTACGATTTTCTTGAATTTGTCGTTACCCAAAAATCCTCGAAATAGTGACTGTTACCTATTTACAATATAAATTAAAGCTGTTCAATCCGGTATTCATGTAATAAAAAAAATTATTCAATCGTACTTCTGCGACTTTTTTCACGTGGCTTGGTAGATAAAGTACTTCTAATTTTTTTCAAAACAAAAATAGTAAACTTTTCAATGGTAACAGAATTCCGAGTTTTCTGTGATATAGAAATAAATGCCAATAAGAGTTGACTTCCATATCTAACTGACTGACAATAACACATTGATAAAAAAATCAAAAGGAATAAAAAAAATCACGCTCACTTCATCAACAACTTTCATTCGGTGCTCAAGGTCCTGCTGTAAAGCCGCCAGCTCGCGGCTCTGCTCCGTTTCTTTGTTCTTCAGCATATTGATCAACTCCTCGCGAACCTGCGTCACTGTCTGGTTTATAATCAACGTAAAAATCTGGCCTCCACTAAAACAATTGCGATACCTCTAGATCATAGCGAAGCAGGTTTTGTTTTCCATAAAATATTTATTCAATCTAAAATTCAATACGTATTGCCCACTTACTAATAAATACGGTTTGGACATTGGTTTGGACCACTACATATTGTTCTGGCCACGGGTTCTGGCCATGTATTTGAAATCATAAACTTTTTAAATGATAAATTGGGCAAAAAAAAATGCGGCGAAAAAATTAACCTATGGAATTATTGATATTCTGAAGAATAGGAAATTACGTAAGTGTAATAAGATGAGCTCATTTCATCGTACTCTGCAAATATTTACTAACAATTTTACTAAAAGCATAGATGTTCTAAAAATGTGCAACAATTTTAATTAATATCAACTTTATTTAAACAAAAAAACGAATTATTTATCTATGGTAATATGTTATCTTTTTAACTGTGATTACAAAAAGAACCTAGTAACCTTTATGACTCTTGCCTGGGCACGTGAAGTCTTGTCTTGTTGCTCAAGCTGCTGCTCTTTTTGCAATAACAGCTCTGACAACTCTTCGTTTCGGTGTACCGAGTCAAGAAGGCGCATTCGCAAGTTCATTATCTGTGAAGAAGCATGCTTTGAATTTAAATTTAGAAAAATAAGGAAAATGTTTTTTGAAAATTCACATTTTCCATTTAATTCAATTCTTGTTTTGGTGTTGCTATGACTTAAGAATTAACATAAACTCGTCAACTTTGTTATCAACTTTAAATGCTTACAAATTCTTAGGGATAGGTTAGGTACGCACGTTTCAGTGCCAACCTGTACAATCCGTTCGCTTATTCTATTAGCTTTTATTTTAACGCTACATGTACCTAAATACGCATGGACTATGAACGCAGCTCTTACCTCCTGTTGTAGGTCTTGATAGCTGATACCATTTGGAGTTTCTTGGCAGTTGGCCACGGCTCGGTTATGCGCCTGCAGATTTTGAACATATTGTTCGTACTGAATTACTTTCTGTTCGCTGAAATATAAATCACAAAATCAAATTTTCATTCTCTATTTTGTGATCCTGATTACTTATATGTATTAAAATAATGATAATAGATACATTGTTTCACGTACTTCAACTTGATGTTTTTCGTTAATTCTCTTATTTGTATTTGCATCTTTGCTAATATTTCTTCCTTGCTCAGAAGCTCGGCTGCCAATTTCTGCTGCATGCCTACCTTATTGTCCGGTTCCTGAAATACATCAAACTTTTTATTCAACAATTCTTGGAAAATTGCAAACGTTTATAGCCAACTGTAATCACCTCACTGATGGAGGAAAAAAGGTATCTGGTACATAGGACTGAAAAAGAAAGTAGTATCTAAGTAGAATAACTGTTTTTCTTATACAACAAGAACAACAAAGAAGGAGTAATATTTACAGTTATTTTAGTCAGAGTTTCCAAAAATCGGACTTTTTCCCGTTTACATGAAGTTATTTCGTCCTCAGTCAAACGTAAAGTGTCTTTTGTAGATTGTAATTCCGCCCAGAGATCTATTTCTCGTTCTGTTGGTAAATCTGAAGAAGAAAACATTATCAATAAGTAACTATAGACTTTTCCATAAAGGCATAGCTATAGCTAGCTAGTTAGTTGAGGTCATTTACCTGGATTAGGTTTATTAAGTTCCATTTCGTTGATTTTAGCTTTCAATTCTTCGATGTTATTTTGGCTTTCTAATAAGGCAGCTTCAGCTGCTTGTTTGAGTTCAATTTCCTTCTGTGTAATATTACGTTGTTCATCCAAACTTTTCATGTACTCTTTGAGCTGAAGAGTTAGTTCATGTACGGTTGTCTTATGTTGAGTGGTTAAATTTTCTATCTGTTGCTTTAGATCTTGGACACTGTAAAGAATAAGATTGTAGTAGTATTAAGTTAGTGGAGAAGTTGGTGGTGGATTTTTTTAAACTCAACTTACTCGTTTTGCAGAGTGTCACGTTGATGCACTAATTGATTGCTGGTTACTTCCCCGGTCTTCAAACTCTCTTTTAGCTTCCGAGCTCGCGCTTCCAACTGTACTTCCCTTTGACGACTCTGAATATTAAATCCATATTAGTAACCTAAAAAGCCTTCACAGTGGTACCTAATTGTATTATGAACGTAGCGTACTGTTACCTGGTCTTCCAACGTCTTGACAGTGCCCGTGAGGCTGGCAATACTTGCTTCTGCCTCGCGCAGCTGCCGATCCATTTTAGAAATACGGACGCGCGCTTGACGGAGCTGGGATTCAGTGGTCGCCAATTTATCTTTGATAGTCGCCTTTGCTGCTCGTTCTTCTTCCAACTCTCGACGCGTATCCTTTATGATAAATAAATAAATAAATAAAAAGCCTTTTAATTCCAATAGCTTCAACAATTAAATTACATAACCATAAAAAGTTTGTTCATTCATGCGAAAAATAAAATTCATATATATGGACAACACTCATGAATCTCACAACACTCCTTTATGATAACCAATTACTAATTAATAATTTTCTTATTTTATAACTATAAAACACAAATCTTATTTTACGAACATGAATTCTCCGCAAACTGAGTTTGACACATTTCTTTACCATTTATCTCTGATGAAAAATTTGCTTGTAAGCTTTGTATGGAGGGTAATCTTCGGAACTATTAATCCGCTTCAGAATTTTTTTTTACTAACGGACAGCTACGCGCCCTGAGTGTATATATATAGGCTATATTTACTACTCTCTTTCCTATATTCACGTTCCCGTGGGTAACGGTAGCGAAGCCGCGCCCAAAAGCTAGTGTATACGTATGAAGTACAAAAAAGTAATGAAAGTATTTAATGGTTTTATAAGTTCTAACCTCATTAGACCTGTTGCGTTCAGATTCATCGTGGATTTCCTGCAATTCACTTATTACGACAGAACGCGTTTCTAGATCTTCTCGAAGACGTGCTATTTCTCTTACTAACGATTCTCCCACTGCGAGTAATGCACCTCGTTCCCGACAGGCTCTCCTAAATATAATTATACGTCCGTTAGAAAAAACAATTTACTCAACAATTAAATACTTCCAGCAAAAGTCTATTTCTAATTCAATAAATTCAATTCTGCTAAGTTTTTTTTCGAAACACCTCATATGTTCTAGTAAGGGATAGTTTGTACGTTATGAATATCATTTAACATTACTTGGAGAATTTGGTGACGGTTTCAACAGCTTCAATTGCACGGGATTTCAGTTCACGGAGAGAGTCGCATAATTCAAGTCCTTGAGCATTGTAACGAGCAATTCGCTCTAATGACTCGCCACTACCAGTTTCCTGCACAAATTCGAAATGGTAATCAGTAATTTTACTATCCTATCAACATATTCTATCAGTTTATTCGTGATCATGGCACTTGCAACAGTACCGAAATATTAGGAACTCAAAATAAATAGTAAACATGGAAAATATCTCGTTATTAGTTTTGATAGTGTTAGTGACTATGCCAGTTCAACTTATAAAATTCAAACATATACATATTAACTCACGCTTTCTCCGATGAGCTCTTTGACCCAATCAATGACTTCTTGTCGCGCCATAAACGCCTGGACACACAGGTCAGAAAAACATGCTGGTACGTTTGCAACTTTGTTGTCGAGTTCCGCAAGAACACTATCATCTGTACATGAAATAATATTTTTATACAGCAAATGTATATAATAGGCTGATATTTTGCGTAGATTATTCAATAAAATGTTTACTGTAAGAATAGGTTAAATTAAAGTAATCTTCAGCTTGAGGCGAAAAAGCTTGAGGTGAAATCCAACAAACGGCAGTAATAAGGAACATAATTATTACATTATCACATTGATATTACCGATAGGAGGGGTGGTGTTTATGATATCAATGCCATCGATGGTGGCCGAGGCGACGGCATCATGACACATCTGGGCAACTTCATCAGACGACCAGTCCCCTACTTTTAATACCACTAGTTCTTGTAGCTGGGTCCCTTCGCCGCAGCCCGTCAAGCCTTCACGCTTCATGTGTTCGCGTAATCCACGTAGACTGTCAAACAGTTCCAGAACCGCTTGCTGAAACAGTTTTATTGATCTTTTTAGTAGTAGTAGTCACTCAGGGTAAAGACATCATTCTCCTGACCTTATTTCATTTGCGACGCAACTTGTGCATTATATTTCGTGCGTTTAAGCTGACTCTTTTTCTGTATAATAAACTATAAATTTTCATACATTTATCCATCGGTTGTTTTTCTTACCGTACTTCAACATTCATCCCTAATACACTAAAGTATTACTTACACGCGGCTGTGATTCGTAACTCTTTGACAGACGTTACGGAAAAGAAGCCCGACCAGATTTGCTAAGGGGTACTGCGTGGCCCTGATTCCAAAACTGCGGAGGTCAAAGTCGCTCCATGTTTGAAATATATTGTTATTCAGTAGAATTTAGTTATATTAAAGGTCAAACCGTAGTCATCACAATTAGTTACTATGATTTTTATTAATTCTTAACTCAAATTAAATGTAGAGTGATATAACGAACCTGTTTCATGTCTAGTTCCTTCTTCATGCGGTGGAATAACTTCTGTTTCGAAAGGAAAGTTGATTTGATGTCTTCTTCATTTTGGAATGATTCTGACGGACTGCACTGATCTGGTGACAGAACCCTGGAACTCGGTGGGACGGTCAGAGACGGTGATTTAGGTCCTGAAACGGGGGTGGGACGTTGCGGCGTGTTGGGCCGGCTTATGGACGTGTTCAGGCGCTGCACCTGGCTCGGCTGCGGGGTCGTTGGTCGGCTCGGGATGCGCGGCGTTCGCGGACGACTCGAATGTAGACTTTTTGGAGTCTGCGGACGACTGCTCAACGATGGGGTTTGTGGGCGACTTCTAGATTCTAAAAAAAAATCCTTTTAATAAAAAAATCAGGAGAATATGTAGGGTACTATCCAATGTTTTTAGAATTTTACCGGTTTTGCGACTGTGTTGTGATATATCAGCGTCAATCATTCTACATTCATTTGGCTCGCCATCACTATTTTTTATTTCTGCAAAAAAGAACATTGCTTCTAAAATTCTCATCTTCAAGCAGCAACGGAGTTATGGATCAATTAATTCAGCTTAGGTAACTACCTAAGCTAAATTAAACTTATAAATTAGTATTTACTCTATAAACTACCTAAGCTAAATGAATAGCTAAATTACCAGTGTAGTGTAAATACTGGTATTCAGCTGCATCCGGTTAGACTGGAAGCCGACCCCAACATAGTTGGTAAAAGGCTAGGCAGATGATGATGAGGTGGTTTATAGCCCTTCAAGTTATATGACTTCTTTTTATAAAACATAAAAAAAAAAAAAAAAAAAAAAAAAAAAAAAAAAAAAAAATACAGTCGAATTGATAACCTCCTCCTTTTTTTGGAAGTCGGTTAATAAATAACCCCTGATGGAGATAACAAGTTATAACAATTTATGCATGGGAGAGACATCAAATCAATTATAAAACTCAAAGCATTTATTTAATTTAAAGCATTTACAGGCATTTTTGAAAAGTCAAGGAGTCTGATGGATAATCAGAAAGTTGAAGCTTATTTCCGGTCTATTAGAGAGCTGGAAAGAAACTCCATGGACATTTTTAAAATCAACTAGGTTTTACAAAGTCCTAATTACATGATGTAGAAAAAAATCCAACTCTTTCACAGCTAATTTATTCTGTTTAAAATATGATTATTAATAATATGCTGATAAAGTCATGGAAAAAACCTAGTGATAAAATAAGACAGAGAAGAATCAGAATTTGAAAGGCATATGAGTTAGCGGGGGTCGTAACATAAGAGAAAATGTAGAGATACTGAACAGTGATAATTGAAGAAACTACCTTGACGAAAGCGATATAGCAGTACAGTAAATATCTTAGCCTACCCAAGGGAGAGTTTTCATTGATGTCCGGAAGGCTAATAACACCACCTTCGTAAGAATTTGGCTCTTCAGATGACTGTTCGTCCGTCCCCGTTGACGGAGGACCGTCGATGGTGAAATTGTCTGGCTCTGCTGATGGTGAAACCTAGAACATAACAAATATGTTAACAACCCTTACCGTGGTCATCAAAATAAACGTTATTTGCTTAAAATACCAATAATTATAAATGTACACTAACATTCTCCAATGGCTCACTATCTACTGAGCCTCCATTGACCTATAAAACAAAGAAGAATAAATTAGTCGCCGAGTATGAGTGCATAACATTATAACGTAGGTACAATAAGAATTGTTCAAATCTTTATTTAACTAACCTTGATTTCAGTCTTGGAATCTGATTTTTGGGCTCGTTGAATAGAGCTCTTCCCCTGCAACTGTTCACAAAATTAATTAGATTCTTTTGCGTAGATTAGTATAGTCGGGGTTGTACTTCGTCTATGCGATTCTCACGTCACGCTGATGAGTTGACTGAGTTCATACATATTTTTAACCAAGCTTAAACCAATATACCTTACCTTAGAGCCACCAGAGTTCCGGGGCGGTGATTGCCTCGTATTGGGGATCGTCAAGTTTCTGTTGGTAGCATTGCGAGCGGCGCGCGCGGCGGACGCTGCTGTCGGCCTTGGGACTAATCGAGGTGTAGTACCAACTGTTCAAAGTAACCAATATATAAGTACATCAGTAGTCCAGCTGACTGAATATACGACGGGGGATAGAGAAGTCTGTCGTGAGATCCATCAGTAGGGAACGTATACATCATCATTTCAGTCGAACGACGTCCACTGCTGGACCCGTGGCTGGACAGGCCTCCCCTAAGTTTCGCCACATTGACCGGTTCCAAGCATCTCGCATCCAGCGCGGGTACCCATCAACACCGTGCAACCTTCAGCAGGTCTTCGATCTACCTAGTTGGAGACCTTTCAACGGAACCTCTTCCGGTTCGCGGTTACTACTCCAGAACTTTTCGGCCCCATCGGCTATCTGTTCTGCACGCAATATGGGCTTGTCCACTGCCACTTAAGTTTGAAAATTCTTCTGACTACGTCGGTAATCGTGTAATGTATTAAGTTCACATATAATAAAGTGAGACTTGCAGTTTGGTCATAGCATCGCATAGTCTTTGTAGCATCGTTATGGTTTGTAAACTTTGTCGTCGTAATAGCGTCGCGCGGCATCGTCGTAACTATGTCATAGCATTGTCCTAACGGCAAGTTAGCGTCACATGGCAAGTTTGTATCAGGATATAACTGCCCATTGTATCACCCTAGTCCCTATGTCAAATATTTTCTTTTTTACTTGTATGGCGTGCATAATAAAACATATTCTTATTCTATAGCACTTCTAATTAAGGAGATTATTTTGCTGGACATTATATCAATCGATTTATTGGCAACTACTTATAATTATGTCTGCTTTACACAGTTGCATTCGCAAGATGCTCAAACATCCGACATTTTTATAGGTACTTGATTAGATTTAAAAATAAATATTTTGGCCGCCTCGTTGGTCCAGAGGTAGAGTCGCAAGTGTGACTACATCAATGATATTATAAATCATTGGACTACATCCTGTGTTCGATTTCCGGATCATGCAAAGTGTTTGTCCATCAGAAATATCTCAGTAGCAGCCACATGGTTTGGATCTGTGCCCGGTTGATGGCAATAGGTTCGCCCCCCTGTTACATGGGACTACAACATAACTTTGCGGGGAAGTGCGGGTGTACTTGTTAGCTAAACCTCTGCCTAAACGGGGATTGCAAGGTATGATTCAACCGGAATAAACGCTCTAAATATAGGTTTAATTCTAGAGTTTGAAAGATCTAAGCTGTCACTAAAATAGACACGAAGCGCGACTTTGTTTTTATTACAAGTACGACAGGAGAAAGAAAAAATGCGCATATTACTTACAGGGCTTATCCTTTTGCGCTTTCGCCGCAGTCGTCATAATAAACTCAACAGCTGAAAAATGATGAAACTAAAAATGGTGGTAGAAAATGTAAAAGAAAACCTATGGAATTTTGATATTTTGTTAAACTATTTGCATGATCGGAAATGATGGCCGGGAGTTCTAAATATGAAATTAGACAGCTGCAAAATGTTTTATGGCGATCGATTAATGAACTACTTTACTGTCAAACTCTTTGGTTTTTGATGTTTTTGTTTTATGATAAACTATTTTGGACTCAGAATATTTGAGCGGATTTTAGCAGTAGATGGTGCATCTGGCTGGATTATTTGACAAAGTACTTTTCTTCTTCCATAAAACCTTGATTGTCATATCTACACAAACATGAAAACCAAAAGTCACAAGTTATTCACTTTTAGAACGCAAATGCTATGAAATTTTTATGTTTTAATGTTTTTGAATTATTTTATCTAAGACGTGTGCCAAAGTGCGTTTCTAATAATTAAAATTGTGGTAAAGCAATGTATAATGTCATTATCTGGGTCCGGTGAAACAGCAATGCAAGGTAAAGGTTACTATTATGGAAGTATAATCACTTTAATGCTGACTCATTTGGCAGGTTCGTCTTATATGTACACTCACAGGCACAATTAACCACCTACCACTATCATTCATTGTTCTGTTTATTTACGGTAATATGGCTATTCTCTATAATCTGTAAAAGCTCTTGTTTCGGTTTCTTTTGTGTCAACGACGGGTTTGTGGAATTTAGTCGTTGTTGCCGAACCGTCGCGATCCCGTCTTAACATTTCCTGTTCTTTTTAACCGACTTCTAAAAAAAGAAAGAGGTTCTCAACCTCAATTCGGATGTTTAAGTATATATATATATTTTTTTTATGTTTGTTCGGGCATAACTACGTCACTTGCTAACCGATTTGAAAAATTCTTTCTTTGTTGGAAAGGGTACACTTCCGAAATTGTCCCATATTTTTTTTATCGAAATCGGACAAGCGGTTTTTGAAAAATCAACAAAACTAAAAAAAAACTACATTGTCCACATTGACCCATGAACATGTGAACCACTAAAAAGTGAAAAATAAAAACTTTTTAACAAAAAATAAAACCGTCTTCAAAAAAAAAACACAAAAAGGTGAAAAATAAACTTTAGAAGAAAAATCAGTTTCTGAAGTCGGTGGCAAAAAAATGAAATCAAACAAACAAAAGTCACCGACTTCAGAAACTGATTTTTCTTCTAAAGTTCATTTTTCACTTTTTTGTTTTTTGTTTTGAAGTCGGTTTTATTTTTTGTTAAAAAGTTTTTATCTGCCATAGTCTGTGAATATTAAAAGTAAATCTGAATATTAAAATATCTATGGCTGGGTCATGTATTGCAATATATCTGCAACTATATGACCATTACCAACTATTCACACTCCTACACAGCGAGCGGCGGCTGACGAAATGATACTCGTCGCAGCGGCTTATAATTTTATTATATGGCATCAAAAAAATATTCTATTAGCTTCTAATTTATTAACTCAGTACGTTTAAATTGTAACTCATGCCACATTAACTGAGCATCAAAATTTAATTAAAATTGTCATCAAATGTTATATTATAGCCACTAATAGTACGTAGAAACTGCTGTCGTGTCATCGAAAGGCTTAAATATAGAAGTTCAGAATATCTCATGACCTAAATATTGAAGTTCAGAGTATCGAATGTCCTAAAGATCGATATTTATTTACATGTTGTGTTACAAAAGTATGGATAGGAAAAGGGGGGCCTATACCCAGCCAGCAGTGGGTGAGTTCAGGCTGTGGATGATGATGATGATGATGTTACAAAAGTTATCGACAGAATCGCTTCAGAAATTAATTTTTATCGGAAAACTAGACAATTGTGAAAACATTTCTGCAAGCAACTCGGAAGCGTTGCACGTTCGTCTGGTCACAGTTAACCTAACCTATTTCCCTCAGTCTACTATGACGAATCATAAAATCTGCCTGTGACTAGTCAATTAGTAAATGGTAAAACATTTCTGTAACTAGTACGTATTTTTACAGTACTAGTACATGAACCGAATGGTGCTCTCTGGTTGGTGCAAATGGCCGGTCACTGTCGTCTCGCGCGCTCGCGCCAATCTTGCTGTTGCTATTTTCACGATAAAAGAATGTGATGTATTAGAGGCCATATAATTTTCCCGTGGCTTAGTCATAAAATTAGAAGTTTGATCACGTGGCCAATTAAAAAAACTGTGGCTCGATTTATTATTTCCCTTAAAAAATATATATTTTTGTATTTTCGCAGATGTAGTTCAACCATCGAAAGGATCAGTCAGGTGTCGAATTCCACAGAGAATGGCCAGTGCACGGCAAAAACCACAACAAATTAAACCTAAGGCTCCTGAGCTATTGGTAAATATACCATTTCTTTCGCCAAATTCGCTTTTAATTAATGGAATTGTTCATTTTGGCGTTATTTGAGATCACACTATCCCATTCAAGTATGAGATCTAAGTACTTTGTGTATTATCATCATTTTCCTGCCCTTATCCCATGTTATTTGGGGTCGGCGCAACATGTTTTTTTCTTCCTATTTCCCCTGTCAATCGTCACGCTATCATTTGTTCCTTCTTCCTTCATACCTTTTTTTATTTTATTGGATTAAGTACTTCTTCCTTTATTTTTATTAATAATAGCTGTATCAGATCTCAGTTTAGATCTCATTTTTGTTTTTGTTTTAGCTTTACGATCTCAGTTTCGATCTCATTTTTGTTTTTGTTTTAGCATTGATAACTTTTATATTTATTTATTTATTTATTTCACTTTTAGGAAAACTTACAGCTAAACAGACAGTGAGTAATAATTTAAACAAAATATGGCCAATTACAAGTAGAGAGAGTAGTATATTTTATGTCTTTTTTTTTAATGTTAGTCGTAATTAGTTGATAAAATAGCGATACGGTTTTTCTTTTTGAATTTTATTATCTGTAAGTCATTTTTCATTTCAAGACCTATATTTCGTTTTAATTTTTGATGTATTATGTTTTATGTTATGTTATCACTTATTTTTGTGAATGCTGGTTAACCAGTTATTGGTGACTATGTGTAAGTCTGAGACTTTAAAACCTATGTACTAATGATATGTTGTACACAGAAGCTGTTGGTGGACCTATATTAATAAATAATAATAATAATAATATTCCACAACTATCACACAACGCCATCTAGTCCCAAGCTAAGCAGAGCTTGTGTTATGGGTACTAGACAACTGATAAACATACTTATATATTTCTAAATACATACATATTATAGATAAATTACACCCAGACACAGAACAAATGATCATGCTCATCACACAAACATTTGTCCTGGGTGGGAATCGAACCCACGACCTCCGGCATAGCAGTTAGGGTCACTAACCACTAGACCAACAGGCCAGTACCAAAATAAAATAAAAATACCATTACTCATACACTCCATTCATCTTTTCTTTGGTCTTCCTCTTCCATCCATTTACATTTAAAATCATAACTGTTTTAGTCACATGCAATTCATCTCTTGTCATCACATGCCCATACCACGATAGTCGATTCCCTTTCAACTTTTCTGTATCTGGTGCAACTTTAAAACTTAACTTACTTTGTTACAGAGATCAAAATTGATACGACCGCGTTCTAATGAGGTCAGTATGCTATATTAGGATCTTCTCAGTTCCTTCACGTTTCCGGTGGGCACTACAAAAAAGTACTAAAGCAATATAGTACAGACTATTTATTATACATGTAAGGTTGTGTGCACGCCGCAATCCAGTCACTCAGAGAGGCCCTGGTTGATCGCTTGAACTTTTGTCTCAAGGCAGAATTCGATTGGGGCGAGGCTATTCTGGTCAAGTTTATTGCAGCCAAGACTCATGTGTATCTTTTCTCGGCCAATCTGGCCTGGACCCTCAACTTTGGGTCCTGTATTGACAACGGGGCCCAACTAGCAGCTAGAGAGCTGGGTCAATGGGCTCATTGACCAACGACTCCCAAGGGACCTTGGTTTCGACAAATCAAAAAGGCTAACAACAAAGCCGTGAGCATCACCGCAGAGTTTCCAGCCTATCGGTTTTTTATCGGTTACATTTCGGGGAGTAGGTATGTTTTGGAATTACACAATCTGATTCCACCATCCCCATTCTTTAATTGAATGATACGGCGCGCGGCGTTAACGGTGTCGCTGTTAAGTATATGGTTGAAGTTCCACGAACTGGAACTCATTACCGGCTTCTCATTTCTCTGATCATTATATCGAGTGAATCGATTTCTTCGAGGCAACCGTGCTCCACTCTAGACGGCATCATTGCTTTACATCAGACACGTTGCGGTCAAACGCAAACCCACAACACACAACATCCGTCTGGCTGGAGAATCTTCCCTATTCTATGGGAATGAAACATACTTTGCACCCACTGTTCTCTTACTCTTACCGGAAGCCAAGTTTTCAACTGCAAGTGAATGTGCTGCTAAATCTTCAGCCAGATAGTTACAGAAGTTAACTTTGTGCATTAAAATTTTATTTACAGTCGCGGTCAAAATCGAGAAGTCGTCCAAAAGATGATTTGGCCTTTGGACGATCAGGGCACAACGCACCGCGGTCGTCAAGACCAGAGCGCAACTCCTATCAGAATTCCAAAGTAAGACGTATCAATCGTTTATCTATTCATTAAAGTAATGGGACGGGGTTTGTGCCTTAATATAATCAGCCACTGAGAGAGGAACAATCTTGAAGGTTATTATAAATGGGTGCGCCAAAGTTCACCTAAAATTTCAACTCCGATAATTGGAAATCCGAAAATGTTCTTCCTAACATTTTTCATCCTAACAATCGCAATTCCTAACTTCTCTGTCTCTAATGTTTTAATTCCGAAGCATTCGACTTCATAATGTCTGTAGCAATAAACATCTATTACACTATTATTTGTTTTCCTATATTTTCTAAACATAACCATCTTTTACACTATTATTCAAAGTCATATCTTTTTTTTTATTTATATTACTTTTTATTCATAATAATCAGTAGGTATTATAAAAGGTCCCATTAAAATAGGTGGACAAAATTTTAGAAATCATTCAGACCGCTAAAATAAGGACAATAGCAAAAAAAAAATAAGAATAAGAAATAAAATACCTACTTTTATAGGATGAGTTTGTTCTAGAGTGCCGGCAATTTATTATTTTAAGTCAAAATAAAATAACTTTATATATAGTGTTTTTTTGTTTGTTTAGATGTCTTTAGTTAGGCTTACTAAACGCTGTGTTAAAATTTGTCCACCTATTTTAATGGGACCTTATATACTACGCAAAGATATCCATAGGTTAGGTTAGGTTAGAACGGTGACCAACTACGCGCGAGCCGAGCGAGCGAAGCGAGCGGTGCCGCGGCAGCGGCCGGCGAGCGCTACCTCGAAATTGGTCGCGAAATTTTTCTAAGTATTTTTTTCATAGTGCCCCCAAGACGACACTCTGACCTGAATTTCATTCATTTATTTTATTTCAAGACAAAAATCAGTGAAACGACCTTTAATCATTCTAAACAGTTGTATGAGTGAAAATATTATGGTAATTATGTTTAGGAATAAAAGCGTTAGGATAAAAAACAGTAGGAGTTTAAATATATTTACACTAATGATATTATGAATTCCAATTTTCGGAAACATGAGTGTTATGAACATCGTCGGTAGGACTACAAATAGTATGAATGAAAACTTTAGGATGAAAATTTTTAGGAAGAGTGATCATTCGGATTACAAATCGTTAGGAAGAACAATTTCGGATAAAGAACTTTAGGTGAGCCAATATGGACCCATTATAAATAACACTTACCGAGGTCGGTCCGAAGATGGGTGAGCATGAGGAACCATTATATTATTATTGGAAACCCGTACCTTTATGAAAGCACACACGCTCACACATAAGCTCGTATCGGCTTCTGCATATACATTCGCGGACAGGGGGCCAATTCTCGGTTTTAGAGATGGTGTCGAACTCGAGAAAAATTTCTAATGACGTCATTTTTTCGAGAAATTTTAAAAGTTGCTATTCTGGGGATGTCGAATCCGACATTTGTCGAAGGCTAACGTTAGAGTTCATGTCGAGTGCTTCTGAGCAGTAGAGATGTCATGTCGATTATATAGATACGTCATTTCTGAGTGAATTTGTTGAGTTTTGGATTGTACACTGTGTTTTCTTTTCTTTAGTTTTTAAATAATATACGGCTTGGCATCTCATACTGGAAATTCGATTTATACTCTTTTATTTTCAAGAGAATTACAGAGTCTGTCTGCGCGAAGGTTCGCGCAGACAGACTCTGTAATTTGTGTACCTACGATTGGACTTGAAACCACTGAAAGATGGACGAGTTTATTAGCATTTATATCTCGTAGTTGTTGGAAAGTGGCGAGCAACTGGCCAATACACGGCGACAACAGCTATCCCGCCGTCGATATTTACGACTTGAGCGAAACAAAAGTCATTAAAAACTTCAGACTAAATAAAGATTTAATAAGGGTTCTAATACTTAGATCTATTGGCTCCTATAATTCAGGATACCACTAAAATAGACCTGAAAACGAAGGTAAATAATTGTTTGCTTCATAATTTTATTAGTCACTGACAGACACTAGACAGTCAGCTGTCAAACTGATTATTTTTACATTAAACGTTTCGTTTTACTTTGGCTTTGCACGGGACTTATTCAAATTTGATAGGTATATAAATTATGTCCTAATTTTAAGTGTTTCTCATAATTATGTTTACTTGTTTGTTTGTGAAACCAATAAATACTTTTTCTTCCTTTAAACAAAATCATTCATTCACTCATAGCTACCAAAAACGGAACGCGCGATTCTTCATAATGGTAACATTAGCTTCACTCGAATCGACATTTTCGTGACATTTATTTCTATTTTGACTGAGAATACGGAATTCTGCTCAATTCGAAATTTTTTGGTAGAGATAGAGATATTTTTGATAGACATAGAGATAGACTTACGAACTCGAACTCGAGATAAATGTCGAAAATTGAGAATTGGCCCCCAGCGCGCCATATTTTGAGCTACAATTACACATGCTCATTCCGGCCGGCGCGCGGCGTGACCGTTCGAATCAGCGGTTTCTGTCAGCAGCAATAATTATGTCAGTTTCTCTACATAACGTTACTCTCGCTTATACGAGCTTATAAACGCGTCAACGCGCGTGCGAGTGGCGCGTGTAAGCGGCCTACACGCACTACTAAAAACTAAGTTATTAAATACGCGCCAAAACACGCTGACCTGAATTCACTACAAACCATAAAATTACCGGGAATTTGTAGTATTTTGAAAGTAAAGTAAATGCCTCCAAAGCTGACATTAAAGATCTTCATTATCATCGTTTTACAGAAGCCTTCCACAATACCTAGGAAAGTAATGGATACACACAAAGTGGTGAAACCAATCTTTTTGCCTGTTGGTCTACATTCACAGGTAACAAATCATTTCTAGGTAAACATACACATACGCCGCCAATAAAAATCTACGCCTTTCAGGATCCTAAAATGATTTAATTTTCTGATAAACGAAACGTCCTTTGAAACCCAGATTGTCAAAAAACTTTATCTATCTTTGGAAATTAAGCGCCATAAAAGCCCTGTGCTAAAATCGAGGAGGAACAAAGACTGAAGATAGGACAAGAAAATAAAAAATGAGTTTTTTTTCTTAATTTTCTTGTCTGTCTCTTTACTGAATGTATGATTTTGATTTTTTTAATAGCAATGATTAATTGGTTATCGAAAACATGTTGGAAAATGGTTGAAACTTTGTAGGATTTTTACTTTTTTTTTCTGTGTCGCGTCGAACCAGACCTCTTGGTATGCGTCCAGATCGTCACGCCGCCGCCGCGCCACCACTTTCTGGGCCGGCCTCGGCGGCGCCGCACCGTCCGTTTTCCGGCAACCATCGTGTGGAGGCTTTTGCCCAGCGGTCATCGAGCATGCGGCTGACGGGAAAAGAGAAAATGAGCTCTTGGAAGGATTGGGGGGATGCCTTTGCCCAGTCTTGTCGTGGGTGGGGAGGGGGGGACGCCGCCGCCGCTTCGGTGCGTTCACGCTCTGGCATTCAAAAGGTGAAACATCGCTGTTTAAATAATAATTTATTATATTTGCAGAGAGTGGCACACCCAAAACGCCTACCAGATCAGGTAAGATTTATTTATTCGGTAAGTATAACATTTTTAATTTACAAATTAAAAAGGAGAATGCCCGCGTACAGTACTCTTGATAAAAGACTTGTGTATCAAAACCTAAAACGGCATTAATTATCTAAAATAAAAATACATTTTTTAAATAAGTATTAACGATTATTTACAATGGCATAGTTTTTCAAACAATAAATGAGTACTTTTATATTTCCGACGTCATAGTACGCTATTTTTTACTATCACCTGACAATACTAGGGATTATGTTAGTCGTAGTGCGGGTACATTAACATTTATTGTGCGTTTGTCATATTTTTACAATACATTACGACGGTATGTTATTTTTGCTGGTTTTGTTACATTGTGTGTGCTTCGAGTCGAAGCTTTTAGTTACTCCGTTAATGCTGCCAACCCATTGACAATAAACACACTTCTAACGCCGCTGCACCGTGTGTGTTGTTTATAACTAAATACAGGACTTTTTGTGTTGTGATCTTATGCAACTGTGGTACGATGTCTCAACTGCTCTTTGAGATTAACGCAACTTATGCACAGACGTATGTTGTCGGAGATTCCGAATAACATCATGAACATTTTACGAGTCTGGATCTCACCAACACCGGTAAGAGTAAACATTGTCTTTTAATGTAGAATGGTGTTTTTTATTTAGGAACTGTACTTTTATGTTTATGTACCAAATAACAAGTAAAATCCATGTGTGTGTTAGTTTCTCACCTCACCAGTTGAGTTACCGGATTTTAATATAACTTATATAGGTAGGAACCTTACTGTTATCTTACTAGTGATTGTATATATATAGGCTGGTCAAATTATAAACAAGTCATTGTATTGATCTACAGGTGTCACGTCTGGAAAGCGTTTGCCGAACATGCTGGATAACTGCAACCAGACAAACTCACGATGCTGACTGAGTGGAAGATTCTGCTACCCAAAACCGATCTCAGATACATATTGAACAAGATTTTAACATTCCAATGCCACCCCTCCTGCCAGAGCCCTGGTCGATCAGTATTATGGATTGTTAATAAGGTTATTCAAGAACATATTATAAACGTGTTGCTGCCACACCAAACGCAACAATAATGAGCGTCTATTGGTATCATCAATAGTTAAAGGATTATTGATACAGCGCGGCGCCACAAAATATAATTATGTTCCTTAGAGTGCCCGGATCTGCAATATCTATTTGAATAACAACTTTTGGGACGGAGAAGAACTGAAGGTTGCTGTGTGCATTTAATGTGCATAGTATGGCACCTATTTAAGCTGGGGACGTTATAATAACAATGTTAGTGTTCCAGCTCCATTTTTGGATACACTATTTTTTGATGAATAAAATAAATAAAATCCAGAAATAATCATTCTTTCATTTATTGTATTTAGTATTGTGTGTTTTCCCTTTCCACCCTACTTACAAAGACAATTTCATGATTTCCACTACCTTAACCTTTTGAGCGCCAGTCACGTATAGACGACAAGCCGAACAAGCAAAAAAGTACCTTAAATCTGTCGACTTAAGGTACTTTTTGGCTTGCGTCTATACTTGACTGTGGCGTTCATAAGGTTAAGATTTGAATAGTATCTACAAATAACACTGAGCGATTGATTATCTTAGTAATGATTTCTTCCATTCTTTGCAATTTCATGAAACACGAGAATATGATTTTAAAATACTCAAAATCTAAATCAGTTAGACTTGGTGAGTTAGTCACAGGTGGTCACCAGACACGGGCGACCTGAAATAGCTAAACCGTAACAGATTTTACAAAAATATGCTTTAAAGACACAAAGCTCACTCGTAATCCCATTCAGACCCTTTCAAATAGTTTTTTCAACTAATTTTTGGTTGAGCATAACCTAAAAATAGTCATTTAATTTTTGTAAATATCTCGAAAATGCCATTGTCTATTGTGTTCAATCTTCTGAGGTAGTATTTAGACATGCCAACCAGTATTTTAAAGATGATTTGATGAAGACACAACAATGTTGAATTGAGTACATTTGCCCATAGTGCCGCTGGCATTCTCCTTTGGTGCTTATAGCGTTTTCGGATTAATGTATTTCGCAGTGCGTAGAAGCTTACGAGGAGTTTTTGCGCCTCGTTTTGCCAATTGAATCCCAAAATCCGAAACAGATAATGACAGAACGCCAAATTAATATGCAAATTCATATTTTAAATTCATATGCAAGGAGGAGGAAATAAGAAGTAGGTACTTAACCCCTATAGGCCTATGCTGATGAGTTGCATATCTTTGTGCCACCAGAAAACTCGACCGATGCCCGTCGCTTCGTCTGGCTTTTTATTGATCTAGATAAATTTTATGTAGGTTCAGTAATTTTTTGCTAAATTCCGTAATTTTCAGGAAACAATTTCGAAACAAGAAAGATCTGAAGACCTAAACGATTGGGATGGTGGTCCCATAGCTGCTAGAGGTAAAGCCTGTTCTATTTAAGAACTTTATTGTTTTCTTATAGGTACTTAACGTGACCTAATTCTAAAAACGAATTCTTTATGATTTCTCAGCATCGACAATAAGTTTCCAAACTGGTAAGATTGGTGATCTAAAGTCAAACTGGCAACAAAACATGACGCAGTTTGAGAAGATGAAAAGTGATCTTAACAGTCGTCAGGTGAGATTATTTTTATATTTGTAAGTGGACTAGACAGATATTTTTTTTCTCGGATTGAAATATGAAAAACAATAAATCATGTCTGTCACCGAAGGGATAGGCAGTATTTTGATAACAAATTACATATAGAAATTTATTTGAAGCAAGGTTTCGAGCTCCCTCCGCTCGCTCTTTTGGAGTCTACTCCCTAAGTCGATCAAGTGACATCTGTTTTTAAATAAAGGATTAAAGAAATTCTAACTTGTTTGGAGTGGAGAGCTTACATTTTCTTTGAAGTCTAGAACAATATGAAGAAACAAAAAAATCTTGCCAAAGTGCTAACAATTTTGTGGTGGCTAATTGCATTTTAGATTATTAGAAAAACTTCAACTGCATCCGTTATAAAAATAGTACCCTTACAAATCCATTTTTTCGCACCCTTCTATCCGCCCTTGTGAGAGGCATACCAAATAGTAGGTACACCCGCGTAGATAAGTTATGTTCTATATAACAGGGGCAAAACTATTTTCATCTACTTGGATCTAGACTCCGTGGCGGCTCTTAAGAGACGAACAGGAGTAAAACGCGAGTTTTATATGCGTAAAAGTATATGATTCGCTGCAGTAAACAAAATCAGAAAAATATATAATATTTATATATGCTAGTGTTTAACATAGTGTTGTGAAAACATAATACAACTAACTTTGCTTGATAGAAAAAAATCACGAAGATACCTCTAAAAATTTCTATTAACGAGTAAAAACCATACTAAAATACATGTCATCGTTCTGATTTTTTTGCCAAATAATTCTACAAGCAATATACTAAAATCATTGTTTTACTTTTTTAGTCCAATCAATAGTTTTTTTGTGAATCGTAAAAAAACACTAATTTCGCATTATTCGGCCGCAGCGAAAGACGTAACAACCGCTTTGTAGTGCAAACTGATTAGAACTTTATTCTAACAGTATTTCAAACGAAGTTTGAACCACCACAAATAGAGTTGCTAAATTGAGGTAGTATCGGCTCTTAAGAAATTGCTTATAAAAATATCCATAACAGTGGGCCTGTTAATCGAACCAGGGACCCATCCTCATCAGTTGCGTTTGCTAGCACAAGATGACAAGACCATGAATGAGTGTAACATTTTTTATATATTACTACAGAAAGCAATAGTGGAGTTTTATACGCTGATGCGAAACATGCACAGTAAGATGACGCGGTTGGGTCAGAAGGAGGTTCTGCCGCCCTCCGAGGAGTTACGCATCATGAACGTAGCCAATCTGTCCGCGGAACAGCTACTGCAGCTCTGCTCAATGCGAACTGATGATAAGCTCCCAAGAGTCGGCAAGACTAAAGGTAAGTAATCTCCATACTTTAATTTGTCTCTAGTCAGGTTAAAAACGCACACACTAATTAATACCTTCGTAAATGCTTGTCTTTGTGCAATTGGCCTAAATATAAAATATATACTCACAAGATGGAACGAAGTTTAAAATGGTCGGAATTCATTGAATATATTTTTTTTCGATTTCCTAGACGTGTGAAAGGTGAAAATTAAAATTTCGAAATTCGACGATTTTATGTCGTAGCATTAATTATTTAGTAAGTAAACAGGAACTTAATCGTAGGTAGCGGTTTGTGTTCAAATTCGTTATTCTAGAAATCATTGTTGATAATATTTTTTCAACAGTAACTTGGTAAAGTATGAATTTCAACAAAGAACAAAGTAACAGACCAAATTGCGCTTAACGGAACCACACTAATTCGTCACAAAGAAAACAACGGAAAAAAAGTGTTGCGATAATTTGAGACAAAATGCAAATGAATAACGGCCACATTCATATAACTGCAATTTGGTTACATGAATGCGGCCGTGACGCATTTGCATCGCTTCAAAAAGTTGCGGTGGGCCAGGGCCTTAACTTAAATATTGAAAAGTGTTTTATTTCAGATAATAAAATGCCTTCCAAAGCGCCAATAGACCTAGACCTTGACATGAACAAATTATACACTATGCCATCCAAGTTGGTTGCCACGTGCGAACAGACTCTGTTCAAGAGAAAAGAAATCATAGATTGGTTTGAAACTTTGAAAACTGAAGATAAGGTATAGAAAATTCCCATAGACTCTGGTACTTTCTGTTATTATTAGATTACGTTTAGACAAATGAAGTGCAATTTCTTTAAAGGGCATAAGTATGGACAAACTTTCCAAGAAGATTAATGAATTTAACGTAGAGAACGAAATGTTAAAATGCTCCTTAAAACAAGCCAAAGAAGATTTCGTTAAGGAGCTCAACGAAATTATAGAATTTATGCGGTGCGTGTATTTCACATATTTACGTTATTATTTTAACTATTTAATTAATTTATTATGCTTTAACATGTTCGACGGCTATTGTTATCAGGAAAACTGTGAACGAAACAGTAGCACTTCAGCTGCGTACGGAAGAACTGACGTATACATTATCAGATCTTAATTCGCAGAATGCTGATTTGCGAAAAAAAATACATAATTCCGACCATCTACGTTCGCACGTCAATAAAGCCAAAGTTGAGGTACCTTAACATTTTGAATTAGTTACATGTCCATTGTGAATGTTATATGAATAAATTACTAAAAAATAATACAATTTTCAGGAACTCGAAAAGGAGCTCAATGAAGAAAAGACTAAAAAAAAGTTTGTAAAGGATCGTTTGTCTAAGGCAGAGGGCCAAACAAAAATGTTAGAATCAGCTTTGGAGCAGGCTCACTCACACACTTGGTCTTTAGAGCGCAATGTCCAGCAACTAAATGAGGAGGTTGGATTTCAAATAAACATTGACAAAATAATGTTACTTACTCAATTTACTTTTATTTTAATACATCTCTTCCCGTTTTTTAGAACCAAGCATTGCAATCTAAGTTTGATACAGAACTCAACAAATTAAGAGAATCCATCCGGGAAAATACTATGTATTTAGAAAAAATAAAGGAAGCTCGTGAAAAATTACAAACTGAGTGAGTTTAAACCATAATAAGTAGTTTTATTTGATTGATTGTTTAATCCTGTTTTAGTAATAATTCTAATTTTTAAATTAAATATAGAAAGGAAGATCTAGAAGCACGCCTGGAGGTTCAATCTAAGCTTTACCAAGATTCACTTGAAACTGTCAAACATGATATGGACGAGACTGTTGCAAAGCTTACTGAAGCTGAAAAGAAATACGAGGAATCAGTAGAAGAGAAAAACAGCCTCGAAGTAAAACTGGAATCATTATGTTCGAAACTTGAGGAATATGATCTTCGGATTAAAGATTTAGTAAAAGATCTAGAGGATACAAATGAGAAATTAAGTTAGTTTCTGTCTTTAGTAATACGTTGTGTTCAAAGATGTACCACACACTGCCCAGAGCGGGCGGAGTCATATTATTACGGTGATTTTCAAACCTCCAAAAAAAAACGAATAGGAACTTTAAAAGCATTATTTTAATATAGGCGAATGTGAACAATCGTTTAATTCGAATAGGAGCATTAATACTAAAATGGGTCTAACTAACCCAAGGGCACTGGTTCTTCCCGTCATTGCTCATTGCGATAATTATGTTTTATTCTGAATAATATCATACCTGGAAATCTTCTAGTTACGGAGATATTGGAAGTCAAAGTGCCAATTTTTACACAAGTTTTTAATTTCATAACTATACTTTGAATAGTTACACGTATTTGCTTTGATTAGTATATGGGTATATACAAGGTATTCAATGCTCAATGTTTTAAGTGCATTTTGAGCCCTACCGTAAACCGTGATTTATCACAAAAAAACAAGATGTTTCCCAGCACAATAACGCGTATTTTTGCGTAGAGTTACCTAGTTTGATAAACAGAATACTTGGTTGATGGATTCGTGAACGGTCTGTTATCACCTTGTATAGTAACTATACGAATTTATGTTCTCATTCATGTGCGACGCTTACTTAGTAAAGTCATAGTATGGTGTATGATCTGTGAACTTAACCTGATACTGCATGCTCATGTTTCAGGCCTAGCAATAACCGCTCAGGAAGAATTATCGTCTACTAAGCGTGATTTTGATATTGCGGTTATTGAATTGGAGGAATATAAGAAAAAGTTGGCTGAACAAAGTAAAACTATAAAGGAATATGAGGTACGTACAAATGTGTTTTATAAGCCAAAATGTATTCACATTTTAAATGTTGAATTAGTTCATATTAAATTGAACAAACGATTATGGGTTGGTTCATTATGAAAGTATTAGATCTAATTATTGTTGAATGAATAGCTCTAATAATTAGTATCTTTTATTGTTAATGAATTGTAGAACAAAACAAAATGTAAACAGAAGGGGTTGGTATCAGAATGACTGGATCGCAAATAGACCACGTCGCTCATAGTCCAAATCTCAAAATGTCTAAATCTCAAAATACCTAAGTCGCAAAATGACTACATCGCAAAAAGTCCGAACAGTTGTGTAGGTACCTATACAGGGTTGATATCAGAATTACTGGATACATTTTGTTTGAAAAAGTAAGTGGTATATGGGTTAGTAAGTATCAGAATATGTATTATGTATCAGTATGTATTATAATTATGTCTAGGTATATATCTAGACCCAAAATATGTGATTTTTAATTTTTTTTTGTCTGGTTTGTCTGATAAACAAAGATATATAATACACAAATATATTATATTTATATATATATATAAATAGAAGAAGAAGAATATAAGTATTAATAATATAATTCTTCTTCTTCTTTTTTCTATATTACCAAGTGGCCAGGCATGAAATCATCCAACATTAAGAACCAAAGAGATTAATGTATAGGTACCTACACAACTGTTCGGACTTTTTGCGATGTAGTCATTTTGCGACTTAGGTATTTTGAGATTTAGACATTTTGAGATTTGGACTATGAGCGACGTGGTCTATTTGCGATCCAGTCATTCTGATACCAACCCAACAGAAGCATCACTAAAACCACAATAGGTTAAATTTAGACACGATGCATCATCCTATTTAATTTTCAGTGATAGATCTTCTCATAAATGTATAATAATACTGTTTTTTCACTATTTAACATATCTATGTGCAGAACAATATCAAAGAATCGATCTGCTTAGAAGAAAATCTAAAAGCTACTCTAATAGATAGAGAAAAAATAATATCAGATCTTGAAATGAAAACGTCATTGCTGGTAAAGCAATTACATGAAAGGTAAATACATTTTTTTCATCAGGAAGTTTATTTAATACAAAAAGCTGGAAAGTAGCCCAGTTTCTATTACGAATTTATAAATCACATTATTATTTTTATTTTAGAAGCATTGCTTACCCAAAATCAGTAAATACCTACTTAAGATGTGGTTTTAACGTGTTGATGAAGTTAATAAAATAATTCATAACAATTATTTTTTGTAGTGAAAGCAAAATGGAATTATACGAGGAACAGTTAACCTGCCTTAAAAATAACATTGCAGAATTTCAGGAAGAATTTGGAGAGTTTGAAAATCTACGGGAACTTCATGCAATGGTAACCATTTATAATAAATAAATGTTAAATTATGTAAAAAGATCAAATGGTGTCAAAAGATCCATCACACAGTGTACAAAAATAATGTCGGTAAAATGGCGGTGGCTGCGAAAATAAAGTGTTTTTAGATCTTGGGTATATCCATGGTTCGGGGGACTAATGAAAGCACTATATTATAAGTACCATATTCAAAAATATTGTTCTTCAAATTTGGGAACTGAAACCATTCATTTATATCTCCTTATGCACAATCTCAGGAATAGTCTCGTAAAGTCAAGAAGACAAAGTAACTTTCAGCTTTAGTTTTAACTAAACCTGAAAGTTACTTTTAGTGTTAAAAAAAACGCTTAAAAGCGTTTTTTTACACCCGTCTTATATATTAAACTAGCTGAACCCGCGCATGCGTTGCAATGCGTTTTTCCTACCTACCTATCTACTACCCTACGTACTACCCTACCTACTACCCTACGTACTACCCTACATACTACCCTACCTACTACCCTACCTACTACCCTACCTACTACCCTACCTACTACCCTACCTACTACCCTACCTACTACCCTACCTACTACCCTACCTACTACCCTACCTACTACCCTACCTACTACCCTACCTACTACCCTACCTACTACCCTACCTACTACCCTACCTACTACCCTACCTACTACCCTACCTACTACCCTACCTACTACCCTACCTACTACCCTACCTACTACCCTACCTACTACCCTACCTACTACCCTACCTACTACCCTACCTACTACCCTACCTACTACCCTACCTACTACCCTACCTACTACCCTACCCACTACCCTACCTACCTACCTACAACCACACCTAAAAAAAAAAAAGTATCCTATGTCCTTCTCCTGGTTCTTAGCTACCTCCCTACCAATTTTCAGTTAAATCCGTCCAGCCGTTCTTGAGTTATAAATGGAGTAACTAACACGACTTTCTTTTATATATATAGATGAATCAGGTTTGATCAATCAAAAAATTGTAACTAGATTTCACTACATTTTCTTAATTAATACAAAGGACATCATCCATTTTGGTCCAAATGTCAAAGTGCCGGGCCAATAAAAAAAAAGTGCTTTATTCTGAAAGAACTCGTTCGCCTTAGCATTTTTTTATATGACACCAAAGCTGTAGCACCAATATACTTGGTGGTATTCATGTTAAAAAAACCTGATTTTTCATACGTTTTTCCTTTCAATGAATCTGAAAAAAAATATGTTCCAAGTCTCTTAACTTCCGAGATCCGCCAAAAGGGGAGAAGGGGGGCAAGGGGGTCAATTTTGAAAAATGGTTTTTACTTTCCCGAGCCTCCTCTATACGAATCCGTAAACAAAACAGAATACGAGTTTTAAAAAAGGGGTGAAGAGGAGGGAGGGGGTGGTGAAGGGGGGAGAGGGGGGAGCTTTGAAAAATGATTTCGACTAACGCATTGCCCTTTTTAATGAATCTGAAAAAAAAAATGTTCCAAGTCTTAACTTCCGAGATCCGCCTAAAGGGGGGGTAAAGGGGGACAAGGGGGTCAACATTGAAAAATGGCGTTTACTTCCCTGAGCTTCTTCTATACGAATCCCTAGAAAAAAAACACGTAAAGTCTCTTTGTTTCCGATAGAGAGGTGGTAGAAAGGGGGGGGGGGGAAAGGGGGGGGTTTGGCACTTTTCTCATACTCACGAGATTTACGTGTTTTCGAATCTGTCAAAATATACCCACCTCCCCATCCACCATCTGGGAGAACAATTCTGTCAATCAGTGAGTTAGTGGTAATTGAGCTATAAATAGTATTTTTAGAACTCAAATAATACCAAGTATAGTGATGCTACAGCTTTGGTGTCATATAAAGAAATTCTAAGGCGGACGAGTTCTATCAGAATAAAACACTTTTTTTATTTGGCCTTTACTTTTTTTATTTGGCCTTTGACTTTTACTTTTGGACCAAAACTGTATGAAATGTGGATGATGTCCTTTAGGTTAATCAGCAACGGGCCAAATTGCTAGAAGCTACTAGACAAAATGGAGAACTAGCTGAAGCATTGCAAAAGAAAGATGTGGAATTGGAGCGGCACGTTGACGTCATTGCTGAACAAGAAAAGCTGCTAGGACAACGAAACGGTTTAATAAAGATGCTAACAGGAAAAGATGAAGAGCATACTAATATAATTAAACTGTTACGAAATAATTTGGAATTGAGGACTCAAGCGGATATGGATGTAAGCTTTTTTTTTAAATGGACAACATTTATGTCTGACATGATAATTTTTTTATTTCAGTATTAGCTTCAGTAGTTTACTGCCGCACTCGGAGAGCTTCAGTGGTTGCTTGGGACGTCGCTTGGTAAAGGTTTTTGGCAGTTTTGTCATACAAAAGTATGTCAGGCCTTTGCTGGGTGGCGGCTTGAGTAGTCGTTGGATATCTCTGAGTGCTGCAGTTAGTTTAATTCGACTATTCAAAAGTGCCTGTAACGGCCTACTTGAAATAAATGCTTTGACTTTGACTTTGATAATTATCGATATTACGTAAACGACATTAGGGGAAACGAGTACGAGATGATCCTTTTCGATAGCCATAAAACTATAACCGACATTTAGGTGTTTTTTGGTAATGTATATACATAGCTCCCAATACCTCCACCATTTAATTCGTAATAGCGCCGTGAATAAAGAACAGGTACATATTTGTCAAAAAAAATTACTACGATCTTTGATAGAGCTGATTGAAAAAAAATGCTTTATACTAGACCGAATACCGATTGATATAAGCCAAAGTACACCATTTTTGAAGTTTCGAGATTACCGGATTCTCTCAGAGAATAGATATGTAAGAGACAGAGGTTCTGGTGGTGAAAGCATGAATTTGTTTCTCTCATTTTAGTTCACTAATATATTTTATTAATAACAGGCGTGATGTTATATTTATTAAGTTAAATAAAATAACGAACATTTTCCTTGTATCATCTTGAAACATACGTTTCCCATACGAAAAGAATTAATGAACTGATGTCGAGGATTGTTAATTGGATATTTATATCTCGGAAATGTGACAATCTTGCCTTGTATAGACAACATTGTCACGTATACTTCATTACTACATTGTATTGATTGATAGTATTGATTAGTAAACTTACTGAGCGGGGTTACTATTTTGAAAAAAAAAACACTATTTCAATATGTCTAATCGGTCTGACTTATATTATGTGTGTGTGCTGTGTAGTAGACGAAACAAACTCAAATGTATGTTTTATATTTAGATGAACCAGCAGATAACCGAAAAAAATGCAGAGATTGAGAGTCTTATCTCAAACGTGGAAGCGAGGAAACAACAAATATCTCAATTAGAGAAAATCATTTTAACATTAGAAGATCAGATGCGCAAAACTAGTACGCAAAGGAAGAAAGATCAAGATAAGATTAATTTACTAGAGCATAAGATGGGACAATACGAAGCGCGTATGGAGCATAGGCGCAATGATTCCACTTCAAATAATTTAGACAATTTATTAAAAATTATAGAAGACGAACTAGGAACTTCTTTTGACCCAAATAAGGAGCATGATGATTATGTCGTACCTAAAAAGAAATGTGTTACAAATCGAAGACCAGATAAGCTTGAAAACTTTGAGGGTCGCAAAGGTCACAATAATCAGACCATGTACGAAGGGGAACGTGAACCAGTTCCGACAAAAATTGTCCTGGGCAATTATGTAAAGAAAACATACATACCATCTAGTGATGAACAATATAAAGGTGAAAATGTAGAACGCAAGAAAACTATTACGAGCAGGGACACACAGAAATGGATTAAAGATTCAGAAACAAATAATGGTACCACCATCAAAGACAATAACTATCCACCTTTTCGAGGGCTGCTGCCAGCCGGTAGCCACCTCAAAGATAACTTGCTGTCAAGAAATATACAATTATTAACAAGTACTCAACTACGTGATGATAAAAAAACCAAGATGTTTAAAATTGCTGGCCATAGACTATAAGTGTTGTATTGATAGTGTCTGTATTGTTTGTGTTATTCACTTAATATAACTTAAAACTTGCAAAAAATGTTTTATTTATGTGAAATGAAATTTTCTACATTGCAATTTAATAACACAATTTATTGACATTGTAACATGAGGATAATACGTTAATTTGAAGAGGTGGTAAAAGCGTCAACTGTCATTTGCAAAATTCATGTCCAAGAATGCCCACAATCTGAAAAAAGAAAGACGAAAATTATAGCCTCGTTGTAAAATAAAATAGAGATAGAAATATACAGAACTCCAGCTTTTTTTTTTTAGATAGACTAGATAAAATTTGAGTAGGTACATAAGATTCTCTTTACCCCGTATTTACCTCAAGGTCTAAACCACGTATTCTACATGTTTATTTGTTGTTACCATTACATGTCTGAAACAACGTCAAGGCACATTTCATACAAAATTCAAGCACTTCTGCATTGTAAACGCGGGGTTAGGAAGACAACATAAGAATTCATAATGCTATATTTATATTTTATTAACTGCCATTTCCACTTCTACCATAATGGGGTAGTTACATATTGAAATTAAAAACATTATTAAAAGATGAACAAACAAGATGGAAAGTGTGACGGATGATATGGCTAGAAATGAGGTGAAGAGTAATGAAGAAGTGTTGAAAAAGAAAACTCCCAGTGCCGACCCCAAATACATTAGGAAGGCATGAGAACGGTGACAAAAAGAAGAACCTTGGAAGAAAACTAAACTTGAATTTTTGATGGGATTCATCACGGACGCGATCGCCGGGCCGTCCTGTTGGGTTCGCAAGATTTCTCTCTCGAGCATCGCTCGGCGGCGCTCCAGCTGCGTGCGCACGCGGCCCTCGCGCTCCAGCTGCAGGCTCTGCGCCAGCACGGCGCTCTCCAGGCGCAGCACGCGCTCGCGCTCAGCACGCAGCGCCGTCCACGTGTCCGCGGCGCTCGCGCACATCGACGACAACGATCTTGACACCTATTTCATTAAACAACATTTCATATCCATGTTTACATTACGATACTAAATAAAAAAAAATAGATTATTGTGCCCAAAGTACACCTTTTAGTTTTCAAGCTTAAATGAAAAGCGTTAGAAGACAGATCCTACTTTCTACTATATCCTGCTAATATTATAAATGCGAAAGGTTATGAGAATGGATGGATGAAAAACTAGTGAACGGATTTGGGCGGAATTTTGTAAACCGGTAGGTAGTTTATAACTTGGATTGACACATCACAACTCTTCTACATCCCTGCGCATCGATGAAGCAGCGAACTACCATGTAACAAAGAAGTGGGGAGCTCACCTCTGCTTGGGTAACATCGTCGAGAGGTACCGGTTCCGCGCGGCCATCCAGCAGCGCGGATAGCTCGCGGCGGGCGCGGACCATCCGCGCGAACAGGTCCGCGGAGCGCTCGTGTCGCTCCAACATAAGCGCACGCGACGCCGCCGCCGTCTCCAGCGCCGTCCGCTCGTGGGACAACGTCTCCACTTGCATTTGCAACTCCAGAAGCTGATGAATACAGACCAAGTACTTATTCAAATTGAAAAATAAATTGTCTGACTCAAATATAATACCAATACCTTCTTTACATTTGTATTCTTCCTTTTTTTAATTTTTCGTGTTGTTTTCCTGCCTTCTGACATGGGTTTACATGCCACTGAGAAACAACTCTCAGGCATGCTGGTTTCCAAAAAATGTTGTCCTTTACCGAAGCAAGTGATAACAATTATACAAGAAGGACAAGAATCGAGAGGTGCTTATACAATAAAACTGCGGTAAAAAAGACATCAACGCGCGCTACTTATAGACAACGGTGACATAATAATTAGGATGCTCACATCACTGACAACATCGTCATCGTCTGCCGCTGCTTGCTTTTTCAGTCTATAATCTAACCACCACAAGCCAGTTAGTAGAGGTATAGGCATATAAGTTGAACATGCGCAGTAGTCGAATTTTAGACGTCCCATACAAATCAAACAGGGAACCTGCGCAGAACGACGCCATTTTGTTTCAACTTACGTGCCGGGCATTCTACTGGGTATTACGATTCCTCTTGGTAAAACTGGTCGTCAGACTTTCGTGCCACTGACTGCGTCGACTGTCAAAAATGTATTAAAAGACAGCCACGAGACAAGTGCATTCTGAGACACGGAGAACTCTCTATGTAATAGATGGTCACTCATACACAGATCGACCTTAGCAAGCTCTGTTTACTTTCATTATCGACCCATGTGGCTATTATTTATATATGTTAACGGAAAAGTGTGTAATCCGTCATTGTATCCTACAATTCCTAGGGAATGTGTACAATTCCTAAAATAGATAAGAAATCTATGATAAATTTTGTAATATGCACTTTTCCTAGGAAATCTATACATTTCCTAAATAGCAATCGGAAATATACAAAATTCTTGCTGTTTGTAAGTATAGCGGGGATAGTCCTCCTCCTTCCTCTGAGTATGTACTGAGACCCGACATACCCTGCGAACCCGCTGCTAGGAAAACTTGGATACAAGAGCGAGCGAAGCGAGCTTCTGACTTGGGGCACCCCGACTCAGACAGGTTAGGTTAGAAGGGTATGGCGGGGTCGGAGTGAGTGAGCGAAGCGAGTGAATAGACCCCGCCATACCCTTCGTGGTTATTTTTTTTAAAACCACCCAGAAGTACGGACGGCGGGGCTCCGTCGGCTGAGCCTGGAAGAGACTTTCTTATATATTTCCTAGTATCATCTCGGGATTGTATACAATTCCTAGGAAATACATACATTTCCTAGGAAATGTCATCATCATCAGCCTATTAATGTTCCCACTGCAGGGACTCAGAGGCCTCCTCTCTAAGAGAAGGATGGGCTATGGATCTACCACGCGGGCCCAGTGCGGATTGGTAGATGTCACATGTCTTCGAATATTTTGGTTCTAAAACATGCCGATTTCCTCACGATGTTTTCCTTCACCGTTTTAAGAGCAGTAGTGATGAAATAAATTACACAAAGTAATGCGCTTGACGGGTAATGCCCATTTTTTGTCAATCAGTCGGTCTTTTGTATTTTATCAAAACTGCCAGTTTACGACCATCACTTGTTCATGTCATGCTCAGCGGCAGGGCTACCTTTATAGAAACCGATCAATTATATCTTAAAATGATGTACGACAAACGTACATACGTACGTGCAATGAGGGTTTAGGCGCAAAATGCCAAATTCTCAAAATGGCAACAGAGTCGCAAAAGGACAAATTCTCAAAATGGATAATTCTCAAAAAGACAAATTCTCAGAATGGCAAATTCTCAAAATGGCAAATTCTCAAAATGGACAATTCTCAAAAAGCCTAATTCTCAGAATGGCAAATTCTCAAAATGGCAAATTCTCAAAATAGCAAATTTTCTACAATTGGCAGTACTCCTATAAAAAATAGATTTCTTGGTTATTACGGTCTAACTAGATAGAACAACAGAAATTGCAATGGCGGGTAGAACAAGTGCCTTTCGGTTTATGGGTCTTGTAACACCCTTTAGATTGTGTTTTTATTACTCACTTGTTATTTTGAGGAATATTATAAAAAGTGAGGCCCTGGTGCAAGCCATGGTCCGAGGCGAGGAGGAATGGGACGCCATCGCCTCCTTCTGATAAGCAGTGATTCTATTCTATTCTATTCTACGGTCTACCTCATAGGTGGCGATGAAACGAGTGCATCATCATAATATAGTCGCTTTCTCAGCGCTCTACTCATTTTACAGAAAAATGCCAGAGATTTTTTTTGTAGATAATTTTACTAGGAACAATATTATATTACTATTATTTCGCGCTATTGACCTCCGAGCAATAGGTCGCGAAATATTTGCGAAAAACTGATTTTCGTAACCTTTTGACATTGATAACTCCTTGGCCGACACGATATCAATGTCAATTTTTCACATCTTTATTACAATGTAATGAATGAAAAAAAAAACAACAAAAATCGTTTATTCATGGTTACATTTCGTGTTACATAGCACATTACTTCTGCCAAACTGTAAAACAGTTTGTTGGCAGATGTAGCTCCCTTAACTAATTTTATATTTAGGTACATGTAACAACTTGTTGGTACTTTTTACCTACTTATAACTAAACACACTTAACACAAATTTGCTACGAGTATGACTATAACTTAATACATACTAATAGAGGTATACGAGTGGGGTTTAAAATGCATAAAGCTTATACTCTGTCCGTACTCTGTGTTAGTAACTTAGTACCAAGCAAAACACTGTCTTCACTTCTCCGAGTTGCGACCAATCAAAAGAAAAAATCAAGTACCAACATTTTTTCACTACCAATTATATTATAACTACCCTCACTTTTTATAATATTCCTCAAAATAATAAGTGAGTAATATAAACCCTCACTTTTTATAATATTCCTCAAAATAATAAGTGAGTAATAAAAACACATTCTAAAGGGTGTAACAAGACCCATAAACCGAAAGGCACTTGTTCTACCCGCCATTGCAATTTCTGTTGTTCTATCTAGTTAGACCGTAATAACCAAGAAATCTATTTTTTATAGGAATACTGCCAATTGTAGAAAATTTGCCATTATGAGAATTGTCCATTTTGAGAATTTGCCATTCTGAGAATTAGGCTTTTTGAGAATTGTCCATTTTGAGAATTTGCCATTTTGAGAATTTGCCATTCTGAGAATTTGGCTTTTTGAGAATTGTCCATTTTGAGAATTTGTCCTTTTGCGACTCTGTTGCCATTTTGAGAATTTGGCATTTTGCGCCTAAACCGCAATGAGTAATGATGAAATAGACATTGATTATGGCTCATACTCTCTAGCAGAGCCAACCAGAACATTAACTCAGGAAATATAAACGCTACGGTTTCTTGATCAAAACTGCAGTACAGTACGAATACTTTTCATTGTGTACGTCTTGAAAAATATAATTTAAACAGTGGTTTTATTTTATTAACTTTACAAAAAAAAAATCATAGAAAGCGCCTGATTATTTTATGTCAGCAAAATATAATTTGTAGACGTTGCTGTAGAGATTCCATTGGTGTATTTACGTAATGTACTGGTTGTCCTACTGCTTTCCTGAGAAACCCTCCTTCTCGAAAGCGGTTTGGAAACCAGCACATAGTTACGGCGTTGTGTATGACGTGGTTGGCGAATCTTGCCAAGGTTCGCCAACCACGATGGTTCGTATCTGATGGTCGATGCTATCATAGGGTTTCGATACCTTATGGAAGAGTCGACCCGTAATTTTACGGAGCAATCGCTTCTGAAGGGTCTGCATCTTATAGACGTAGCGGGGTTTGGAGTGGGCGAATACGACACAGGCGTATGTTATAATGGATCGTATTGGACTTGTACTAAGCGCGTATAATACTCAATTCACAGTGCTTGCTGCTCACACAAAAAATTTATAATCATTCTGACCTAGTCAAACGACGGAGAATCTTAATAGCGCGATTCAGAAAACGCCGCTCAACTAACAACGCCATCTATCGAGTCATCGACTGAACTCTTAAACTACTTTCGCACAAATTACACAATAGATGGCGCAGTGAACCAATATAAATCTAAACATTCCGCCCACCAAAGACATTATGGCGAATGTCTTTCAAGACTGACTACCGTGAATAATATTGTTACAATGTTAAATTTCGTACAGCCTTGATGCAATGAACATATTAAGTAACAATTTTAAAAACAATGTACTTAAAACAAACAATTTTAAAGACAATGAACTTATAACTAACACTTGCAATCCCTAGTAATATTATTACTACAACATGTAAAACACATCACAAAAAATTGTATAAACTTAAATAATAGCCCCAGTTTTTTTTAAATAAACCAAACCTTATATTAATTTTTAACAGGCAATACACATAATTTAGACGTAGGTCTTTTCATAGTAGACGATGACGTTCGTAATGTCACCACCCGTGTAATACCATCAGATCCGGGATGTTTCTGTTCTACCTTACCTAACAACCACCTGCCAGGAGGCAAATTGTCCTCCTTGACTAATACTACGTCACCAACACATGGCTCCGGAATTTTATGTTGCCATTTATGCCGTTGTAAAAATTGGTGAAGATAGTCGTGCGACCATCGTCGCCAAAAGTCCTGCATCATTCGTTGTTGCAGCTGCCATCGTCTTAAGCTACCAATATTTGCCCTTTCATAATTAGAATCGGGTGGCAAAACAAGTGGTTCCCCCACCAGAAAGTGACCTGGAGTCAAAATTGTTAATTTATCCTGATCCTCAACATATGACAATGGTCTCGAATTAAGGCACGCCTCAATTTGAGCCAACACCGTGGCAATTTCCTCAAAGGTCAGCGTTGAATTGCCAATAACCCTCTTTAGGTGATGCTTTGTGGATTTTATCCCTGCTTCCCAAAGACCTCCAAAATTGGGAGACTGAGGAGGAATAAAATGCCATTCCGTGCCATTGTTCCCTAACTCATCTGCTAATTTAGGATCAATTCCTGACTTTTCCTCATTGAATAAATGAAGTAACTCTCGCGCTGCCCCTACAAAATTAGTCCCATTGTCGCTGTGGAGTTCCGCACATCGACCACGTCTAGCTACAAAGCGCTTAAAAGCCGCCAAAAAACCCCTTGTGCTTAACTCGCTTACTGCTTCCAGATGCACCGCCCTTGTTGCCATACATATAAACAAGGCTATGTAACCCTTGTAGGATTTATTACCACGACCCTTTGACGTTCTAATACTTATAGGGCCCGCGTAATCTACCCCGCTCCGTAGAAAAGGTTTGCCAGGGGTTACCCGAGAGGATGGTAGCTGACCCATAAGCTGTGTCCTCACTTTAGCTGTATACCGAATACACTTAACACAGCTCCTTGCATATCCCTTAGCCAAAGTCTTTATTCCCACGATCCAATACTTTGACCGTAAGTATGTTATCATTAATTGTGGACCCCCGTGCATAGTTTTATCATGTGCGTCGGCAATTAATAGCGTAGTTAAAAACGATTCCTTTGGTATTAGGATGGGATGCGCTCTTTCATAACCCAACTGCGACATCTCAAGCCTACCTCCTACTCTGATTATTCCCTTCGGATCTAAAAATATATTTAATGAATTTAAATTTGCGTTTTTCTGTGCACATTTTCCGGTTTTTAAATTTTTCAATTCGTTTTCGAATCCTTCTTCCTGACATTTTTTGACACATATTTCTGTTGCGCATTCTATTTCCAATGTAGATAACTGTAACGACCTTGTACCATTACCCGATGCTACCCTATTCCTCAAGTTTAAAAATCTACGACAATATGCAATTACTCGAATCAGTCTTGATAACGAAGAAAATCTGTTCCAAAGTGAAACATCTACCGTGCTCTTATGCGCCTTGATTTCTTCTAAATGCGTGGCAAGATGTTTGGGTCTTTTATATTCAACTACCGGTTCCTTTAAAAATGTTGGACCTTCCCACCAGAGGGAAACATTGGCAAGTTCCGCCGGAGATATCCCGCGTGAAGCACAATCAGCAGGATTTTGTTTCGATGCTACATGGGCCCAATGATGGGTATCCAAATTGCTCAAAATTTCGGAAACTCTATTACCAACAAACGTCTTCCAACGACTCGGATGACTATTCAACCACGCTAATACCACTTCGCTATCTGTGAAAGCATGAATATTCTCCTTTTGTATATTCATAACTTCGGCTACTTCCAAAATAAGTTTGGTCAAAAGAACTGCCCCGCAAAGTTCAAGTCTTGGAATGGAGACTTGCTTTATAGGCGACACCTTCGTTTTGGCAGCCACTAAGGAAATGTGAATATTCCCCATCTCGTCTACTGCTCTATGGTACACAACTGCTGCATATGCGACCTTCGAGGCGTCCGAAAACCCGTATAACTCTTGTTTTGTTTTCTTACTCGTATTTAACCAGCGCGGTATTTTTAGGTCAACTAAAGACGCTAAATTTTCACGGTAAGTTACCCATTCCTTTACTAAATGGTTTGGAACTTCTTCATCCCATTGCAACCCGGCTAACCACAGCTTTTGTATTAACACCTTTGCTATGATTATGCTTGGTGCTAGCCACCCTAATGGATCGAATAACCTTGCAATATCAGATATAATTTTTCTTTTTGTTACAGGACCAGTTACCGGCTTAAGTACCAGAGAGTATTGGAAGCAATCGTCGCGCGAATTCCAGGTAAGTCCTAATATTTTTGTTATTTCGTCGATTTTTATCTGTAATGCTTCATTATTTCCACCTCTAATACTATTTAATAATTCTTCGCTATTGCTTTTCCATTTTTGGAGTTGAAATCCGCCTTTAACTAGCACCTTTGTTAACTCCGTATAAATTTTTAACGCATCTTCTTTAGTTTCAGCTCCTGACATCAAATCGTCCATATAAAAATCACTTACGATTATTTTAGCGATATCTGCGTTATCCCCGCATTCGTCAACTGCAAGCTGTTGAAGAGCCCTTACTGCTAAGTATGGTGCCGAGGCTGTCCCGAATGTAACGGTTATCAATTCGTACTCCTTTATTTCCTTTTCAGGACTATCCCGCCAAAGGATTCTTTGCATGGGAGTATCTTGCCTACTTACTAGAATTTGCCGGTACATTTTTATAATATCAGCCACTATACAAATCTTGTGCACCCTCCAGCGCATAATAATATGACGAAGTTCGTCTTGCAAAGACGGACCCACCATTAGGTCATCGTTAAGTGACCTCCCGTTGCTGCGCTTGCAGGACGCATCGAACACAACACGCAACTTGGTTGTGTCCTTATCCTCCCGGACGACAGCGTGATGCGGTAAGTAGACACCCCTTTTATTATCTTTATCCCTTTCTTCTACTTCTACCATGTGATTAAGAGTTAAATATTCCTGTATGACTTTAGCGTAGTCCGTTTTTAATTTATCATCTTTTGCTAACTTTGTTTCTAACCCTTTAAATCTTTTTTCAGCTATCCTTTTGGATTCGCCGCCACTTTCAACCAGGTTTGTATCCCGTAACGGCAATCTTACAACATATCTGCCGTCTTTATTTCTTGCCGTCGTAGTTTTAAACAATTCTTCACATTTTGTTTCCTCCTCTGTAAGCATCCTTTTTGTTCCAGATGTTTCTTCCAGTTCCCAGAATTTTCTCAATAAATTATCATCTTGGACGCTGGTATGCATTACAGTTATTTTTGAGGGAGAACTTATACCTTGGTCAACTTCAAACGCACCCGACAATACCCATCCTAAAGTAGTTTCTTGCGCTAATAGAGTCCCGTTTGTATTCTTCTTAACCCCGTGCTGAATGACCTGACTGTATATTTCAGCGCCCAATAAAATATCGATTCTATTGGGTCTGAAGTAACCCGGATCAGCCAAATCATTTTCGTTCAATTCTACCCATTCTACTCTAGCGACTTTAGAGGACGGAAGAAGAGACGTTACCGATTTCAACACGTAAGCATTCACCTTTATTTTAATAGAAGAATTTACTCTTGACCGAAGATTTATTACTACTTTAGCCGTCGACGTTGTACCTTTGTCTCCCACACCGAGCACCGTATTTTTTGACGGTATTTTCTTTAAACCCAGATACTGAACCAGGGATTCCGTAACAAAGGACCCTTGTGATCCCTGATCCAGTAGTGCCCTAACCACGTGGTACGTCCCATTCTTCGACTCTGCCTTTACTAACGCCGTCGTTAGTAAGACCGTTTTGCTATTCCCTTTCGCAAGACATGAGACAACCGGTGGCGCATTGGACCCCTCCGCTTGATTAGCAGCTATATTATTTTCATTTGTTGAGGTTTCCGCTCGAGCAGCACTACTACCCTCACCAACTTCCGACCCTACACCACCCGGTGGGTGTAATAATGTATGGTGGCGTCGTTTGCACACCTGGCACTTGAGAGTGTTTTTGCAAATTTTAACATGGTGGTTGTCAAGCAAGCAAACGAAACATAATTTTTTCTTGAGAACAAAGTCTCTCCGGTTTTCAATACTTTCATTTATAAATTTTTTACAGACATTTATTTTATGCTCACCTGCACAAAATGCACAGGATCCCTTTTTATCTTTCATTACGTGTAGTGCCTGTGTAGTCCTTTGGACCCTATCTACCTTAGTATCTAAATTCTCTAACCCCCTAAATCGATTAATCAAAAAATCTTTTAATTGATCAAAGGTAGGAAGATCATCGCTTGGATTTGATGCTACCTTTAATTCCCAAGACCTTCTAGTAGCCTTGTCCAATTTTTCAGTTACAATATGAACAATTAAAAATGATGCAAGATCTATATCCAAATTTTTAATCGACTCTAAACAATCGGTAGTTGTACTTAAAAGTTTTTTAATTTCAGGTGCGGATTCTCCTGTTAATGTTCTTTGATTAAATAAACATTTTACTATACCATTCGCTAAAAATCTTTTATTATTGTACATGGACTCTAATTTTTCCCAACTTGAACTATAATTTTCAGATGTCACTTTTACATTTTTTAATAACAGTTCCGCTTCCCCGGTTAGGTACCCTTTTAGATAGTACAATTTTTGTGCATCATCTAGTCTACTATTTTTGTGTATTAACCCCATGAACAAATCTCTAAAGGTAACCCATTCGTGATATTTACCAGAAAACATTGGTATTTTCACTTCTGGTAACCGAAAGTTATGAAATTCTTTGTTACCGCTAAGTCCCAGGCTACTGTTATTCTCGCTAATAGATACACATTTATCTGCCCTAAGTAACTCTTTCAAAGCACTTTTTATTTGAATATATAATTCTTCAACCTCGTCATAAAAACAATCTTTATGATAATTCGAACTATGTAATTCGGATTTTTTAACTTCACTGATTATTTTAACATGCGTATTATAGAAAAGTTGCCATTGTTGTTCTAAACTGTCTAAACGCGTTTCAATATACGAAACTGTTAGCCTATCTTTTGGGCATTTTTTAAAGTTAATCCAAGACTTTTCAATTTTAATTTTTACATCTTCTTGGATACCGATCAATGAATCCATTTTGGAAACACGATTATACACAATTAAATAATAACACAAACAATAAAATTTCTAACTACAGCACAATAAACAAACAATTACGAACACCATAAACAATTTCAAATACAGAGAATTATTATAATTTATGCTTCACTTATTCAATCTTGCAGATGTTCTGAACTCAAAGTTTAATTTCCAGCGAAAATTGCACAAGTTTTTTTTTTATGTTTAATTTCTGTGTCACATCGGGCATAGGTTCCCCGTATGACACCACTTTTGATTTAATAACATGAAATTACTCACGATTTACACCAGATACACTCACTGACACTGATGACGTCACGTCGCGATGTACTGCACCACACAAGTGGCGCCCTCTGCTTGCTTAACCACGAACTGTTGACCCTCTTCCTTCCTTGCGCCTTCCGCCCACCAGTGATGCTTCGCCGCTTGAACCACCAACTGCTCCCGGCTCCTTCCGGATCCACCTCCAGGTACAGGTCCAAGAACCTCTCACCTGGTACCCCAATCAAGGGGATGATCTGGACAGCGATCCACTGCCCAGTAATGACGCGAAGGATGGTATAAAACCACCACCGGAACCACCAAAACACTCCCGTACCACACCCGGCTCTCGAAGGACCATGAACAAAGGTCGACTAGGAGAGGGTGGCTAAATTAAACACTGGACTTGTACTAAGCGCGTATAATACTCAATTCACAGTGCTTGCTGCTCACACAAAAAATTTATAATCATTCTGACCTAGTCAAACGACGGAGAATCTTAATAGCGCGATTCAGAAAACGCCGCTCAACTAACAACGCCATCTATCGAGTCATCGACTGAACTCTTAAACTACTTTCGCACAAATTACACAATAGATGGCGCAGTGAACCAATATAAATCTAAACAGCGTTGTAGAGACGCAACTTGCATTTAAAGAACTACTTGCTCACAACTCAATTCAGTTGATTAACTACAAATATATATTATAATAATAATTGGACTCAGCGATCATTGTGCCGATAGTCGTTACAGCCAATGGCTTAATTACCAAGAGCCTCGACCAACACCTGAGGAGGCTCTCGTTAGGCAGCTGGATCGGGGGCTTGATGCAGAGAGCGGTACTCCTGGACACGGCTCGCCTTGTTAGGAGGTTCCTTTCTCTGGAACCCTGACCGCCGGTAGCTTGGACCCTGTTCCTGGTACCGGTGGGCTACAGTTTTTGTATATTTTTAAATGTTTTTTATTGTTTTTATAGGAAATATTTCAAAATTTATTAAATTTGTTAAAATGTGAATAAAGGGAATAATAATAATAAGATTTATTTTCTCGCCACAATACACATTAAATACACAATACATTTCAAGTGACCAAGTGAAAACAATACGTATATTGTGGGAGACTGGTGCCTAAACTAGGCTTGCGGCCTGTATTTCAGGACACCAGTTATACAACAGTGTCAAGTGTGCACTGAGTTTGCGGAGGCGAAGTCTACGACTTAAAGCGAATAAATGACATAGGCATACCTCTGTATGTAGATCTTGGTACGGGACTTCTTTTGAGTAACCTTCATAATTTCGCAAACGTTTCACTTCGAGACGTAGAGCAGCTAGTTGATTCTCGTATTGTGTCATACTTTGCTCCCTGTTACAAAACAAATCATTCATCATATTTATCACAATGCTTTTCGTATGAACATTATTTATTTATTTATGTTCTTACATCTACCATTACAGGGTAACCTCAATGCGATAAATGTGCTTAAAATAGTAAAAAAAATGGACGACAAAAAATCTTGTGGCTATGATGACATTAATATATCCGTAATAAAAGATAACATTGATGTACTTGCGGAACCTTTAAGCATTTTCTTTAACAAGTGTTTTGATGAAGGAATTTTTCCAGATCAACTTAAGATAGCCAAAATAATATCTGTACACAAAAAAAGGTTCTAAAACAGATCCAAAGATGTACAGACCAATCTCATTACTACCTATTCACTCAAAAATTCTTGAGAAACTAATTAAAATTAGATTGCTCAGACACTTCAACCAAAATAGAGTGTTAAGTAGAAGACAATTTGGCTATCAGAAAAACGTCGGGACACAAGACGCAATATCGACACTAATTAAGGACGTAGTGAGCAGATTGGATGACAAACAGAAAGTAGCTGGGCTTTTCTTAGATTTAAGTTCAGCATTTGACACGGTAGACCATGAACTACTGCTTGAAAAACTTGAGCACTACGGTGTACGGGGTAAAGTATTGGCACTTCTCACGTCATACTTAAAAAACAGAGAGATGTTCGTGGAGATCAAAGCAGTTATGCCACGGACAAATTCCTCAGGCAAAACTTGTCCAACGGAAGAAACATACAGGTCCCAATTGTCTCCTGTGCACACTGGCGTACCACAAGGCTCCATACTGGGTCCGATATTTTTTATCGTGTTTGTAAATGACCTTATACAACACATGATGGAAAAAGCTGCGGGATCTATTCAGCTTGTGGTATTTGCTGATGATGTTGTTTGTTTTGTTGTTTCGGCTGACAATTTACACGCACTTAATTTTATAGTCAACCAAGCCTTGGAAATTTTCCACAGCTGGTTTGCTGTTAACGGTCTTAAAGTGAATGCCAGTAAAACTAATGTTATGCTTTTTCGTTCCACTTCCAAAACTAAAGATAACATTAACTGTGCCATAAATGGAGATACATTAAACGTGGTCGAGGTGGTTAAGTTCCTCGGAGTTTATATCGATAGCCAGTTAAAGTGGAAAGAAGAGCTAACACACCTAGAAAAAGCGATCAGCTCTGCCTGTTACGTACTTAGAAGTCTAAGAAACGAAGTAACCATAAAACATTTGAAAATGGTCTATTACGCATTAGTTGAGTCAAAACTGAGATACAGCATACTTTTCTGGGGCGGAAGTTATGACTACAATATTCGAAAAGCTTTTGTGATTCAGAAAAGAGCAGTCAGAACCATAGTTAGGATACAACAGCAAGAATCATGCAAGCCTCATTTTATTGACCTAAATATATTAACAGTTCCAAGCTTGTACATTTTAGTCCTACTTACTCACTTATCAAAGTACATCTTTGAATATGAAACTGAAGATGAAAGACAAAAGAGGGAGAGTACAAGAAGGAAAGATCTCCAGTTGAAACAAGTGCCTCACCTGAACGTTGCAAAGCATAGTGCCTACCACAAGTCGATAAAAATGTTTAATAAACTGCCGGTAGAAATAAAAAGTCTAGTACATACTGTAAGTGAGTTTCAGAGTAAGCTTAAACGGTTCTTGTTAAACAAGTGTCTATACTCTATTGATGAACTATAATTTGACACAAAGATTGAAAGTTAGTATGTAGTCAATGATCATGTCATTGACTTGTAATTTTGTAATGGACATTGTTGTTGTAGTTTATTTAATGAATTGACTTATGATGTTAATTGATTTCTGAATTAACCTATGACATTAATTTTGATATATTTTATTTTATTGTTTTTTTGCATTATTCTTATTGTGATTTTAATTTAATTTAGATAATTTAATTGTGTGGTAATTTTGATAATCTGATAGCATGTACGATGTTTCTTTATATTTAGTTATAGACATTCAGACACGATGTAAAAATTGTTCTTGAATAAATGAATTGAATTGAATTAAACTTAACTTTATTGCTACCTAAAACAACATGTAGGTAACGCTTAATACCGTCATCATTCATCAAAATTCTCTTGCCCTTATCCCAATTCATTTAGGGTCGGCGCAGCATGTCGTCTTCTTCCACACCTCTCTGTTTGTCTTGTCATATCATATAACGTATCATCATGAAATTATATTATTATAGCTTGCCCATATTGTCCCACAGCTAGACAAAGGCCTCCCTCCATTCCTTCCAACGGTCACGATTTTGTGCGACTTCTTTCCAATTATAAAGGAAGACATCCAGTTCGTAAGACCCTAAAATACATGGCGCAATGCGCATGCAGTTAGTACTTACTTATAACTTACATAGACTTTTCATTTTCTCGTTGTTCTTCAATAATATGTTGCAGTTTGACAATCTTTTGTTCTCGGTCCAACAATTCTGTTGCAATCTTTTCTTGAACATTGTCCGATCCTTCTTGCTAGAGTATAAAATAATTATTGTAATCTTTATTATACATAATAAGACCACCTTTCAGTAAAGTATATAGTTAAGACTCTAGATTGGCTGAGAAAGTGGGGGCAAATTACAGCTGTATTTGTCATCCCCTGACGAAGACAAAGTAAGACATTCAGGAACAATTACTGGCAACCCAAAAAAAAATTGCCGCGCATTTCTAAACTAATATTTGGGTAGAGGATACTTCACTTGCCACAATTATTAAAACATCACAGTGCCAGGATTTCTGGCAATGCGTCACTTTAGAAGTTTAGAGCGTCATATTATCCCTGTAGATTTTATGTTTTTCCTTTCTACCAATATGAACTAGATCCTAAAGGGGTTTGAACTTTTTTGTATGGGAGCTGGCATATCGACCCACCGCCATTTTGATTTTTTTTCGAAATCGCGGCCCACGACGAAAGTGGTATGTATTAATAGAGGACATTTAGACGAACAAAAAATGTCATAAAACTTGGTACCTAAAGTGTCACGTAATCGAGATATTTGAAGGTAAAGATCGACATTTGAGTACAATGACCACATCAAAAATAGACCATTTTCGTGTCTATAGGGGTAGATTATTATTATTACAGTTTATTGAAAGAGAGTACACACATTACATATTAGTAGGAACACGAGAAAACTATTCTTGGACATAACATACCGTTTATTGCGATGCGAAGCGATTTTCTCGTGCGTATAATAATAATCAACCTGGGAACTATTATTTGGATACAATTTAACGCCTATAAACGTAATAAGTCTATTTTTAATGATTGTCGTTGTAATCAATTGTCGATCTTTACCTTCAAATATCTCGGTAACGTGACACTTTAGGTACCAAGTTCCCTGACATTTTTTGTTCGTCTATAAGTCCTCTATCCATACATAATACTTTCATTGTGGGCCGCAATTTCGAAAAAAAATCAAAATGGCGGCCGGGTTGATATGCCACATCGGTTCTATCCCCTTTGAAATAACGTAAGGGACACGAGCATTCTGTTGGATTTGCACCGCTTGCATCAGCACGGAAAGTCAAGAATTGTACAATGTTATTCATATTTCCAGTATCAATATGCAGAAAAACAAAATGGAGGTAACTATGATGACATCTACAGAAAAAAGTTCTAGAGAGAACTGCTACTGCTGTCAAGACTAACAACTACTTACCGCTATTCGAGCCAATGAGTTCAAAAAGCTATCTTTGTCAGCATGACTCTGTCGAAGCTCTTCCTCTACTCGAGACAACGCTCCGCGCGTCACTTGAAGCTCTTTCCAAATCTCCGTTTCTCTATCAGAAGGCTCATTTTCTGCAAAAGGTGAACTCGTTAATTTGGATTCGTTAAGTAGCTGTGTGTTGGAATTACTATTGTTTCTACATTTAATAATAATTATTATTTTTGACGATTTACCTTTTGAAGGCACATACTCGAGACACCGCCGACGTTCCATATCCACAAGTCTTACAGAGCGTTCACGTAGAGACTGTAACTGATCTTCTAATTCCTTAACTTTGGCATCTAACTCCATCACGCGACCCTCCGTCGCTGCTTTGGCTTTCCCCTGCGTAGAAAGCTATTATGAAAACAACCATCATACGACGGCTCAAGTGAATAATGCAACATGACCCGAATGCATAGCACCTGTTCCGCTACCTTCGCCTGGAGCGCTTCGTCGCGCAAGCGTTGCTCCGCCAACTTCGCCGCAGCCGCCTTCTCCGCCTGCTCGGTCTGCTCACGGAGCTCTTTTACTCTAAGTGGCATTTGTCAACATTTTTAATAACACCAAAAACTTACACACTTCGAATAATACTTGAATTGATATGAACCTAATTTCCAAAGCATCTCGTTGACGTGATAGTGCTTCAATCGTAACTTCTCCAGTTTTTGACACTTCCATTAGCTTCTTTGAGCGAGCGTCGAAACTAGTCTCCCGGTGACGACACTGAAGATAATAAATACAGCAGTTCAAGTCATGAATCAAGTCGCATTTGTGCGAGACATTTTAAGAAGAGTCGTTACCAAAATACTTAAGCCGCTTATTCATTGGAAACAAAGTTTAAAGAAACAAAATTACTGGCAAAGCCAAACACATAACGCAACTTTTCTTTATCAAGCATATTAGAACATTAGGATATTACGGGAACCAGCAATGCCCAACACAGGAATGCACGACACGAGAACGCGCGACATAGGAATGTAAGTGTTTTGAATTCCAATGTTGTACATTGTCGTGTCGTGCATTCTCGGCCCGAACCTCGATTGTCCGGGCAAGAATGTACAGCACGAGAATTGGAATCAAAACAAACAGTGACGTCACATTAAAAAAGTAAAAAGCCATGTGACAATAGGGACGGGTGATACAATAAAATACTGGAAAATTCCGTGGTTCCTTCTTTTTTTCTTCGTGTTCCTATAATACGACCGTCTCGCGACAGTATCCTTTATGGGCGGCATGGGCACCGGGCCGTAGGCCGACGAAGGAGGCCGGCGGAGGCCCGGCACTTCGGGGACAGAAGATATTAGTGTTATAAAATATGCGAGCGTAGCGAGCGCACGTCATGGAGTACAATTTAATTCGGCAGCACTACCTAGCTCAATTACCTAGTATCCAAGTCCCAAAATTTCGAGTTGCCCAACTAGTCGGCCAACCAATCGCGCGATGTCGCCGATTACTGTGTCGTACACTCCTGTGTTGTACATTCTTGGGCCGGACCAGCAAGGTACACCCCAGCAATTGGCGACATCGCGATGTCGCCAATTACAGTGTCGTACACTCCTGTGTTGTACATTCCAGTGTCGTGCACTGCTGGTATGTGCATTACTGTGACGGGCATTATAGGGACTCGATATTACGAGCAACATTAGTACATTGTTACCTTAGGGGTGAAAGGAACTTATTTAGTCCCGAGTCGGGGTTTGGCGCCTGAGCGCAGCGAGGGCGCTAATAGCTCGAGGGACTAAATAAGTCTTTAACCCGAGGTAAACACTGTGCTTTTCATTACGAATACAAGGAAAGTTGATGGGAATAGGCTTTCCCCCAATTACCTAAATCGGTGAATAGGCTTTGCTCCTAATTACATCGGTTGATGGCAATAGGCTTGATCCTTATTACATCGGTTGGGGGCAATAGGCTTGCCATCAATTACATTCGTTGATGGCAATAGGCTTGCTCCTATTTAGATTAGTTGATGGCAATAGGCTTGCTCCTAATTACCCAAATCGGTGGATGACAATAAGCTTGCTCCTAATTATATCGGTTGATGGCAATAGGCTTGCTCCTAATTAGCTTGGTTGATGGCAATAGGCTTGCACCTAATTACATCGGTTGATGGCAATAGGCTTGCTCCTAATTAGATTGGTTGATGGCAATAGTCTTGCTCCTAATTACATCGGTTAATGGCAATAGGCTTGCCTCCAATTACATCAGTTAATGGCAATAGGCTTGCTCCTAATTACATCAGTTAATGGCAATAGGCTTGCTCCTAATTACATTGTTTGATGGCAATAGGCTTGGTCCCAATTACATCAGTTGATGGCAATAGGCTTGCTCCTAATTACATTTGTTGATGGTAATAGGCTTACTCCTAATCACATCAGTTGGTGGCAATAGGCTTGCTCTTAATTACATTGGTAGATGGCAATAGGTTTGCTCCCATTACAACAAATAATTTGACAGCTGTCAGTAGAAAGCGATTCTCCCTAGGGCTGAAAAGTAGTACTTTCAACCCGCTCCGCAGGCATGTTCTGACCTACTTTCAGAGTATGAGTAATGAAAAATTATTATATTTTACTGAAATATGTTGAGCAGCTTTGTTTTCTAACGATTATGGGGCTGAAGGGTGCAAACATACTGCAAGCCATCGACGATGGAAGATGAAGTTTATCAAATAATTTGGAGCAACAGTCCACGTCATTTACCCGCAGTCTGATTGCACCCACACTGAAATAAGGGATATCGTCGATCCCTCAGAGTGGGATCGTAATGTAGAGTGTTACAACTTCACTGTCAAATTGTTATGTTGTGCGAGTCTGTTTACGAGTTGCTCGAGGTCTTTGTGTTTTTTGCGCGCAGTCTCGAGTTCTGTGCGCGTGTCCTTAAGCTGCCGCTCCAGCGTGGCGATGCGCGCGCGAGCCACTCGCAGCATGCTCTCTGCTGCCGACACCACTTCCTTCAGTGTTTCCCGCGCGGCGCGTTCCTTCGACAACTCCTCAGTCAAAGCCTGTAGACCATGCATTTTTCAAGAAATATTTAAAAAAGTGAAAAATTTGTTAAAAAATAAGTTAAGGATAAATATTATAATTAAATAGATCAACGACCTGATAGTTGGGTAAACTATCCAACGACTGCGCTTCTTTATCAGCCTCTTCCAAATCTTTTTTCGAAGTTTCATCGTACTTATGTTGCAGTATCAAGATCTCCTTTTGTAGACGCTCAATCTTCTTCATCAATGTTTCTCGGTCAACCCAAGGGATCCTAAACAACATAAAATTGTTCTTAAGGAGAATTTGTTATTTTAAACTTCCCCAAAGTTTTGATCGGTGCTTATCTACTGACATAAAAATACATGACTGTGTTCTGAATGTACGAGTACACCTACAATATTTTGCTCATGTGTTAAGAACTGAAAAGAAGAACTGAACTGAAAGAAGTTTAACATAAATAATTAATTATAACTTAAATATAGTGTCGATCAACATATGAGATTATTAAAATTTTAGTAAGTCGTAAAATTCATTTCTTTTATTTTCTTCTTCTATTCATTTCATTTATTTTCAAGGGCGAAAGTGGTATTTATAAAATATCTTCTTCATGTTTAACCGCGGTACTATCGAAGATCTTCACCCTCCCAAGAGCCGGGTTTATGAGTCCCATGTGGACCTCGTCACAACCAGCGGCCGTCACTTTACGACCACAATTCTTGACACTTGAGAGGCGAGCGCAGAATACTGCTCATCACACTCCTCACCGATCAGAAAGAGAGGTTATAAAAGTTTGAACTTACTTTGCCAATTCTAGAGAGTAAGTAATCTTAGCTTTTAAGTTCTCCGCAGTACCAGCCACCATTCTGTGTAAGTTTTCTGTTTCTTGATCAAATTCCGTGTTTTTGGTTTTCCATTCTAAGTTCTAAAACAGAATAACATGTTTATTCTTAAACCTTAATATTTTTCAGAGCTCTTGATAATATACATATTAAAAATGTGTTGTCACCAAGCCAGCACCCTGGATGAATGTGGTATGATGACACTTGATGATATTTATAACTAAGTATGTTTTTCCTTTAATGACATATAAATGTGCGCTAATAGCTAGATTTGATTTGCTTTCTTTGAATTACTAACAGTAAGGTAGGTAGCCCGTTCAGCGCGGTGCTTGCTCTTCAGCAGATTGAGCAGTTCTATCCGACGCGCCATAATTTCTGCGCTAACCGACAACAACTCCTCGGGAATCGGGTTCAGTTGCGCGGTTATCTGCTGAAGCGAATGTGGACCTAAAGAAAACGTTGATTTATTTAATAAACAAAACCATAGTTACACATTACCAAGCGACATTGCCGAAGCGAAGGACTTAAGACAAGAATTCTGAGTGCACACAATGTGACTTGGTATTTTTTGCCTTTCATGCGTCGATATTATATACAGATAGACAGATTATTACATACGTAGTTGATATCGGAACCACTATTTTATTTAGATGTCTTAAGTTGCAAGGCAAATGGGGATGATAACTTAATGCTTCCAAGAATAATCTGGTAGATCTCACCCAAAAGTCCACTTATCTCCGTATTGACTGGCAGTTTAAAGTCATCGCGGATGAGCATAAGCAGGTCGTGAGCTGGCCAGCCGCTGACCGACAGCACGCGTACCTCGCCCATAGAATCGTCCACGTTCTGGATACCTGCCCGAGCCTCCAGCTCTTTCAAATGTGCGAAGGTCTCCAATAGCAAGTTCTACAATGAAATATATCTTTATTCAGAATCCGAGAAGGTAAAATACAATGTGAATTTAAAAATAAAATTGTAGGTATGATAATGTTAGATGCCTGTACTAGGCTATTACTGTATCACAGGACAATATTGTAAAAATGTTTCGAGAAAAGGATGGTACGGCCATGCCCCTTACTCGCTCGACTTAGTGGGGACACTGCCGTGCTCCCAGAAAAGTAGATATTACGCGTAGTGGCCCGCGTGGTGACCCAGTAGCAACCGGTAACAGCGCCGACTTACTATATTGGTACGTCGATCCTGGGTTCGATCCCAGGCATACCTTTTGTGCAATTTAGTCATCACCACTATTTTGAAAAATGTGGAGGAAAAGAACGCGGACACCGGCATGTCCTAGAACGAAATATTCGAAGACTGTGACATCTACCAAAGAGGATGTCAAAGAGTCTCAACAATGGGAACGTTACATGCTATTTATGCAGATATTCTACCATCTGAATTTCGGTCGGGGCAGCCAATCTCAACTTAGAGTAGCCAACAACGAAGAGCATATTATTTGAGTACCTTTTATTTGTTCTTCATATTTCTTAAGCTGTTGTTAAATGCCAAATAAACGCTATTTTCTTTGTTTCTGCTTTCATTCTTTCTTTCTATATAACACTAATGTAGTAGTGGCCACAGCTGGATCAGGTTAGACTGCATGACGAGATAGCTCTAGACTCATCATGATGACCATTATGAACTTACTTGCTGATTAATCAATGATTTTCGCATTTTTATGAACTCTCGTCTCTTCGTTGCTAAAGTCCTATTTACTTTCGCCAAAACGCATTGCGGCAGGACCAAATCCTTTTCTGTTAAAAAACATAACATTTAAATTAATTGAATATTTAACACTCATGATTGGTCAGACAGTTTTAAACCTGCTTACTTGTACACCATTTTTTTTCATTTTTGAAATTGAATTTCAAATCCCTATGATTGGAACACTACAGACTACAGGCAGACTACATCGTGTTTTTTTTATAATGATGAATGAATGTAATGCGTTGCGGCGCGAATGCGAGATGCTTTTTCAATTCAGTGCGTTTAGTCAAGCCTTTCGTTTCGGTTTAGAACATGATATTTTTAATAAACATTATTAAAACCGTGAAATTATTTTAGTACCTACCAAAGTACTAGGAACAACAGTACAACTACTTACAAGTAGGAACTCAATAAAAAAGGCCGATAATAATCGAAGCACTCTATGCTTTGTCTCGCGTCTTCAGATTTTTTTACTAAATTAACAAAAAAAAATTAGCAAAAAGTGTGAGGCTCTATCAATTATTCATTTGCCTAGCCTTTTAGACTGGAAGGTCTGGAAGCAGACCCCTACATAGAGAGCCTATGGCTTTCCAAGACACAAAGGAAACTCGATATGTAATGGGTGGTCTGGGTCACCCATTAACGGACCAACCCAAGCTAGCTCGGCTTAACCTGAACATTATGATAGCCACGAGGTCCTCAGAACGAGTGTCAGGCTGTCTGATGAACAAAATATGATTCGCGGACGTCAAACTATCGACAAATCCGCGCATATTATATTTTTTTAATATTAGGTCAGAAGAATGGGTTAATTGTTACCTGGGTCCTGGTCAGGAATGGGGTAGCCCGGTATCAATCCACCGGACAGTGTCGACGCAACAGAGCGAGAGAAAGAATCTCGTGATTTCTTTAGCAGCTGCAAGTTTAAGAAAATTAGTTAAGTCATTTAGTCGATTTATACTGGTATATAATGTCTATATATATATACCTGTGATACCTATACGAAATCTCTTGACATTGTACTCATCATTACGAACAACATTATTAAGGGACCAACCCTAAATGGAAACTATGGAAATGAAACGGGCTGCAACATTTATATTTGACGATATTATACTTTACAGTAATATAACCAGTGTCTTTATAGCTAATATTAACTGTCGCCTAGTATCACCGAAATATTGATACTATCTGATACCGGGTAGCTTCGCCCTATTGCCTCTACGAATAAAATAACTTCAAAAAGTGTAAGATAAAAAGCGGTTGCTCATATTTCTGGTACTGAAACAAGATAGAGATTGTCACCATCTGTTTTCTTGAAATTTATATTTGTTGAGATACCGCTTTTTGGCTTACGGGAGGCAGAATAGTAACCATGCGCTTACAGCATTGCTTGGCGATAAACTTTGAGATCTTCTAGTTGCCCCCGTTTTGCTCATTTGGCTCGGATTCTGAAAATTACATTGAAAGCATAAGATTATGCTTTGCTGTTTCTTTGGATGAACTAAGATATTTCTTTTATGTGTGTATCGAACAGACAATGAAGCACCTCACCTTGCTTAGCGGGTATAGTGCTGCATGTTTTTTTGGCGCCTGGCCATAGTCAGAACTCGAGTCGTTATTTTTTTAATACAAAAATGCTACTTCACGAATATAAGTATGTCAAAAAGGCGCTCCAAGAAAACGCCTTCAGAATCATGCTGCAGTATACAACAATTTTTAACCGAATGAATTTTTTTACGACAATAAATATGACTATTAGAGTACTTCAGGCTAGCTAAACAATGTCTAGACTACCACCCTTGGGCCCCAAAATGACAGTCATTCTAAACAGCGTCCTGCGCCAGATCAAGGTTTCTATTTTTTTTTTTAATTATCCTATGTGGGACAGACCTACTGCTAGTCAAAGGCCTCCCCATTCATTTCCAGCTCTCCCGGTGTTTGCCTTCCCTGGCCAATCAGTCAGGAACGAGTCCAAATAAAAGAGATTTAAAAAAATTAAGTATTTTAATGTAATTCTTATTTCAAAGCTGTGCATATTCTGGGAACACAATCAGTAATCATGAAGAGTCCTCTCACATACGCATGCCATTCCGAGACGTCAGTACAAAACAAAACGAACGATGATTTAGGTGAGTTTCGTTGTATCATAAAGGCTGTGTTTGCATTCAATCAAATAATTAAATTAATTTTGCTTTTATTGTTGAATTTAATAACGATTTTTTTTTATTATTTTTATCAAAATGAGAAAAATAATTAAACTTAAGGATTCTTTTTTTCCAAAATAATACTGTTCTGGATACTCTAAATCCAAACCGTACGCGTACTTAATCGAAGGACTTCTAGTAATTTATTTTTTAGAAAGAGTCCCAGAGAATGTCTGTCACTACTAACATAGAGCCAGAAAAAGTGTGAAATATTTTTTATTGGTAAGTAAAACTATGAAAAGTCTTTTTACTATGTTCACGGCTAAGTAAAAATGAGAAAAGGCATTCGATCATCTTGTCTAAATATTTATCAAATTAATTTAAACAAAGTTACTTATGAGCGGGTTATGAATTTGCATCTCAAAGTCAAATAAAAAGTCGGATAAAAAAATACTTTCACTAGATTTTTTTCAATCAATACTTTTTCTTTGGTACATAGAAAGTTTGTTCACCGCAAAAAGTCTTTTTAATTTGGTTTTTGATCTAGTAGTACTTGACCAAATTATGAAATGTTTTCTCTAATTTATAAAAAATGCTGTGCACAATAATCGACTTAGGTAACTTAGGTTTCCAATACACAGCCCTGGAATTATGATATTCATTAATTCTTGGAACATCAAGGTTCTACCAAAATTTTTGTAAAATTCATCAATCATGTTAACCGTGCTGATGAATCTTACGTGTGTTATGAGCGGGTTATGAACCCGCAAAACGTTCATGACAACCGATCTTGGTAATCAGTGAAGGAAGGCTTAATGAATTGAATACTAGCTGTTGCCTGCGATTTTCGTAAGAGTGAATTATATTATTATAAAGATATTACTTGCCTATTTGAATTCTAATAACATTTTCATGAGTTTTATTTTTTTGCTCGAAACCTTAATCTTTATTCTAAAATAAAACTATCTGCCAGTAAAATTCCAGTCACGTCCCAGTCCCGGCCAAATCGGTTCAGCCGCTTCATACTAATTTCATCAGAAAACCGTTTAAACCTCAATTCGGATAAACTTATCCGACTACCGGCCCCGCGCGGTCGGGCCAACGATCCAAGTATCTTCAGGGAAATTAATTGTTAGCAATTGCTAATTTTTTACCGTTTTATGTAGTACTAGCTTTTGCCAGCGGTTTTGCCCGCGTGAAAATGACGATTTTCCATACAAACTTTCATCCCCTATTTAACTCCCTTAGGGGTTGAATTTCGAAAAATCCTTCCTTACTCCTTGTATACATTATAATAAAGGGAACCTCTGTGCAAAATTTCAGCTTTCTAGGTCCGTGGGTTTGGGCTGGGCGTTGATGAGTCAGTCAGTCAGGACTTCTCTTTTTTTACCCGACTACGGCAAAGCCAAAGGAGGGTTATGATTTTGACTGGCTATGTATGTATGTATGTATGTATATATGTATGTATGTTTGTATGTATGTATGTATGTGTGTATCTTCATCTGTTCCCTCATAGCTTCTAATCTACTTATCGGAACTCGACATATGAGGTATCGTTAGAACCGTCTTAATTTTCCGCTGAACATAGGCTAGGTGACGTGTCACAAAAAGCGATTTGGCGCCCTCTAGCGGTCAAAAAGTAAGGCTTAAAAAATAAAAATGGAGATAAACACGCCGTGTTTGGTATCATTTAAAAGGGCCTCACTTGTACATTTTCAAAATATTGTTCAAATTTAAAATCACGCCCTCTAGCGGACAAAAAGTCAAGAGTAAAAAAAAAAATTTAACACCAAAATTGTTTAAATAAAAAAAAAACCGGCCAAGTGCGAGTCGGACTCGCGCACCGAGGGTTCCGTACAAACAAAGTTTAAAATTACTTAGAATATTTTTATTATGTGATGTAACTAAAAATTTATGGTTTTCGTAATTTTTCCTTTATCTATGCTATAAGACGTTGCTTCGTACCAAATTTCAAGATTCTGAGTTCACGGGAAGCACCCTGTAGGTTTTGATTCCCTTGCAAGTGTCGAAAATTTGCGGCATAAACGGCTGTATCTTTTGATTGCGTTGGCTTAGAAGTTTGATTTTTTCACAGCTTCAAGGGACAGTAGACCTGAGTAATTGATATAAATTTCAGCTTCATACCTCCACGCGTTCCTGAGAAAAAGGGTCTTGACAGACGGACGGACGGACAGACGGACAACAAAGTGATCCTATAAGGGTTCCGTTTTTTCCTTTTGAGGTACGGAACCCTAAAAAGTAAAAAACTAAAACCCGACTACGACAAAAAAAACGACGCTGAAAAAGTATGAAACAAGATTTTCAGGATAGAACAAAAAGAAAAGCCGTAGTCACACGTTATAGGTACCAACCTAAACACTTTAATACCGTGTGACTACGGCTTTTCTTTTTGTTCTATCCTGAAAATCTTGTTTCATACTTTTTCAGCGTCGTTTTTTTTGTCGTAGTCGGGTTTTAGTTTTTTACTTTTTTTATTTATATATAGATCAAAGGACACACGGTGTCATTTAGATTATTAATTTAACTTCCTGTTTTTTTTTTTTTTCAATTATTAATTTCTACTGTTTTACAACCATTATTATTCTCTTGCCCTTATCCCACTTCATGTTTGGGGTCCGCGCAGCATGTTTTTGTCTTCCTTATTTCTCTATCACTCATCTCATCAGACAACTCCTTTCTTGCCATATCATGTTCTACTGTTCTACAATGCATGTCTATAATAAAGAGGTGACCTTACCCGGGGTAAGACCGGACTGTTAGAATGTGCCCTCTTGCTGATAAGCTTCGCCGGTCGCTTCTTCGCACCGAGCTCGTTATCTGCCGCTAATAAACAACGCTTATATTAATGCTATCAGCTTATCACTTACTTATTTAGGCATTGACTTCAATGCTCTGGCTTTATTAGGCAGTCATATAAACATATCTTATCGACAATATATTGTTTGCTGAATACAAATATAACATTGGCTTGCATTTTACAGAAGCCTTGTTTAGTACATATTATATTAAACAAAACTAAACAAAGATTCCGTAAAATATACACGCCTTTCATACCTTGATCCAAGATCCTCCCGTTTTTGCTCTCCATTAATAACATAACTTTCAAAAAATATTCAAAAAACGTAATCTGATTTCTAATTAGAATTTTTGACTAAAGTTAAGTTTATTCATTTAAAATCCCCAACAAAGGATGTAGGTAGGTACACAGATCATCAGAAATTATGGACGACAAAAGAATCACTTAGGCGATAAAAATAGGAAAAAAAAACTAAAAAATATATAAATACATATTATATAAATAAAGAAAGGAAAAAAAAACTTTTTTTTTTGGGCCTTGGAAAATCATCAAATAACCCCTCCCGCTCTTGGGCAGAGCGAAAGGGAGAGTCAGACTTCTACTGACTAAAAACCTAAAAACCACCCATGTTCTTAGCCCTTTATGTCGACGCCGCGGTATCTTTGTGACCAACCCGCAGCCACGACGGGAAAATAGTAGGCCTTAGAATACTATTTCTAGTGGAGATATAGTTTAAAACCTACTTTTCCCTGGAAGGTCATCTGTTGTGCTGACGGGTTCACTCAAAAGAGATAGACTGTCCATCTGTTGCTTCTCCAAACGGCATGTATGAGGGGCCGGCATTGTGGCAGCTGTAGTTGTATAATAATACAATTAAAAAAATATATGAATACACATATTAGTATGTTGGTAGGTGCGTACACCAAGACAACATATTAGAATCTAGGAATAATTAACATGAGAGAATATGGGCAAATTAGAGGTATAAAACTGAAACATGTCTTTTACTTAGGAGCTATTTTTAGATAAATTCGAATCATGATAGGTAGATAATTGAAAAACCTCGAGTCGCACCCAGCAGCTATCTCTTCTCTGACCTCGGATCAGCAGACGTAATAAGTATATCAATGATGATCAATGCTATCATAAAGACCAAGGTAATAAACAGAAGGTAAAAGGCGACCCGCACACGTGCCACAAGTCTTTTGTCTTTGCTACACTACAATAAGATTCACAGAAAGTACCGCAAATATGGCACCTTCAAATACCTTTTTCTCCTAAACCCACCTTTATATGATTTAAGATTGTAACAGAATACAAACAAATCATTAAATTCATTTGAATCTTTCGACTGAAGTGGAAGAGGGTGTAACGAAATTGTAGAATACCAATTTGATAGAAATAATTCATACATGAGAGTCCTCGATATAGGTACCACAACTTGTTCGGTAGGGAATGGAAAATAGAGATATAAGACACACTGGTTTCTAGTCACACTTCGGAATGAATACACAAACCAAATAATAAATAAAATTCTGATATTCTAACCTGATCCAATTCGATAATTTAGAAATCTGACCAATGTTTGATTAAGTACGTGTTATTAAAAAAATATTAACGATCCAACACACCATTAACTAAAAGCTGCGACTGGGTCAACGTTTTAGACAGTGATATGTATTTTCGGAAATTTTTGTAAAAGCGAAAGGTATACTTGAAAATTTTGTCAGTATCAGATTGACACATCTTTTTATCATGTTCTTGACGTTTCTAAAGTAATTACTCTCATTTTCAGGATTTTGCTGTCAGCCCCTGTGAATGAAAAATAAGTTTTTATTTGTTGGATAGTCTATCGGGAAAATCTGGTCGCTATAGAAAATGAGAATGTTGACTACTCAGGTTGACTATAATTACTATTGGTTCACCTCCATTGTACTACATGATGTAATTTGACTTCTCTGTTTACTAAAAATTTCAGCATATTGTTTTGTGGATTGCAGGCGTATAATGATACTAGTTGTTGCCAGCGTAGTGTGTTCCAAATTTGGTCCAAAGTTCAGTAGTTTTTGCGTGAAAGAGTAACAAACATCCATCCATACATACTTACAAACTTTCGCGTTTATAATATTAGTAGGATTACTATCGATCTGAGAAAAAGTCTGATCGTAAGACAAGACTGATTTATTACTATGGGAAAAGATATCGCCTAGGAACGTACTCTTTAAACAGTCGTGGTATAAATCCATACTTTATACTATGTATATAAAGCTAAATTACCACTCACTCACTGACTCACTGACTTATTGACAGAATTGTTCTCCCAGATGCTGGATGGGGAGGTGGGTATATTTTGACAAATTCGTAAACAAGCAACTCTCGTGAGTATGGGAAAAGTGCCCTTTCCCACCCCCTTCTCCCTATCGTATCTCGGAAACAAAGAGACTTTACGTGTTTTTTTTAAGGATTCGTATAGAGGAGGCTCGGGGAAGTAAAAACCATTTTTCAATGTTGACCCCCTTGCCCCCCTTCACCCCCCTTTAGGCGGATCTCGGAAGTTAAGAGACTTGGCACATTTTTTTTTCCAGATTCATTAAAAGGGACAATGCGTTAGTTGAAATCATTTTTCAAAACTCCCCCCTCTCCCCCCTTTACCACCCCCCCCCCCCCCTATTCACCCCTTTTTTTTAAACTCATGTTCTGTTTTGTTTACGAATTCGTATAGAGGAGGCTCGGAGAAGTAAAAACAACTTTTCAATTTGACCCCCTTGCCCCTCTTCACCCCCCCCTTTAGGCGGATCTCGGAAGTTAAGAGACTTGGAACATTTTTTTTTTCAGATTCATTGAAAGGGGCAACGAGTTAGTCAAAATCATTTTTCAAAGCTCCCCCTCTCCCCCCTCCCTCTTCACCTCTTTTTTTCTGTTTTGTTTACGAATTCGTATAGAGGAGGCTCGTGGAAGTAAAATGGTGCTACCGGTAAAGCGAAGGGGGGAGCGGGCGAGCGAAGCGTACCGTAGCGTAGGGATAAGGTCACGATTGCTTTTCCTCGGTGGTAGGCAAGTTTTGAGCCGGCGACCCCCGTAGCGTAGGGATAAGGACACGATAGCTGTTCCTCGGTGGTAGGCAGGTCTTGAGTGGAGCGAAGAGGGGAGGTGGCGAGCGAAGCGAGCCGGCGACCCCCGTAGCGTAGGGATAAGGTCACGATAGCTTTTCCTCGGTGTGTGGCAGGCAGGTCTTGAGTGGAGCGAAGAGGGGAGGTGGCGAGCGAAACGAGCCGGCGACCTCCGTAGCGTAACGAAGGTTGAGTGGGTGAAGCGTATAAGTAACTCTCATGAGTAGCTAAAAAGTGCAAACCCTCCCTTTTTTGCCCCCTCCTACCTTTTTCAAAGTTGCCCCATTTGACTGGCCTGTTGGTCTAGTGGTTAGTGATCCTAACTGCTATGCCGGAGGTCGTGGGTTCGATTCCCACCCAGGACAAATGTTTGTGTGATGAGCACGATCATTTGTTCTGTGTCTGGGTGTAATTTATCTATAATATGTATGTATTTAGAAATATATAAGTATGTTTATCAGTTGTCTAGTACCCTTAACACAAGCTCTGCTTAGCTCGGGACTAGATGGCGTTGTGTGATAGTTGTGGAATATTATTATTATTTTATTATTATTTGCCCCTTTCTCCCCCCTTTAAGCGGATCTCGGAAGTTAAGAGACTTGGAACATTATTTTTTTCAGATTAATTGAAAGGTGCAATGCGTTAGTCGAAATCATTTTTCAAAGCTCCCCCTCTTCCCCCCTTCACGCCCCGCGAGCTGCGCGCAGCTCGCGCAGCCACGCAAATACTAGTTAATATACTAGTTAATATTATAAATGCGAAAGTAACTCTGTCTGTCTGTTACTCAATCACGCCTAAACTACTGAACCAATTTGCATGAAATTTGGTATGGAGATATTTTGATACCCGAGAAAGGACATAGGCTACTTTTTAATAAAAATAAAAAAAAACTTTATTCAAGGGGTTGAAAGGGGGGTACGAAAATATTACTTTTGGTCGCGATAACCGGCATCGGTAGCGATAACCGACATCCGCGCGGTTGAAACCGCGTGCATATAGTATTATATATTTCTATAACTTCCAAATTCATCAACATCTGAGTTTACCAGTCTGATACTTAGAACGAACTCGATATTATTCACTCTGGCATTTATATTATGATATTATTTTAACGGATAAGGCATAAGTAAATAACCTACAATGACAATATTTGTTGTACATATCACCACACCAAGAGTGTGAAATGTCTACTTACTACTACATACCTACTCGAACACATCGAACGTCTATTCAGAACACATGACTTGTAATCTCTTCGCCTTTCGTCACTTGCAGCAATAAATTAATAACAAAAGGATTAAACTGCTATCTTTGGCCCAGTTAGGAAAGTGTACTCTTATAAAAATAATACTGTACCTATGTTGTATGTGTGCTGTGCTATGTTGAACATACTTTTACGCATTATTTAGCTTCACTTGCAAAAATTATAAAACACGGGTATTTTCCAAACAATTTTCATTCTCTGGCTCGGACTTTGAGGGTAGTAGGTACAGAGACGGACTGTACAGTTTTATACAGTACCTTTTCATACGAAGTTTCGCTAGCTTTCAGGCAACCTACTACCTTCTGTGCATTGGTCAACTAGCTACCGAGATGGTCGTTAAACTGTTATATTTATAGCTACATCAGCTACTGAATAGATGGAATGCCTCCATTAATTAAATATTACCCGCATTCGGGTCGACCTTCAGGTTAAGCCGTGCTTGTCTAGGTTGGTCCCTGGAAGAGTGACCACCCACTACATACCGAGATTCCTCCGTTCCTCGGAAAGCACGTTAAGCAGCTGGTAAAACCGGCTGCCATTTGTAGATTTTTGACCGTCGGTTCAAGTAGCCAGTGGCCTGAATATCTGACAGCCAGTCTTACTAACTGTCGATCGTGATCCATGTAAAATACAGGCATTCAGCTGCGGCTGGTTAGACTTGAAGCCAACCCCAAGATAGTTGGGACAAGTCTAGGCAGATGATATATTTGTTGGCGAACAAGTTTTATAGCATGTTTCAAAAAAGTGTAATATCTGTAAAATCTGCTGGTACGTCTATACTACTTAATAATATTATAAAGAAGTAAAGTTTGTGTGTTTGTTAAATTGTAAGAGGTAATCTCGGGATCTACTGAACCGATTTTAAAAATTCTTTCACCAAAAGAAAGCCACATTATTCCCCAGTGTCATAGGTTATATAAAAAACCGAAAAATATAAAGGCTTTTACGTGGTAGTCCGTTTTGCAAAGTGAATCGGAGAAAAAACCAAAGCAGCGGACGGCGTGCTATGGTTTCGGGTTTAATTCGGTGCGTGGCCTTTTACATCTGAGAGGTAGGTACCCGCGCGGCTCAGTCGCGTGGTCGGCTCCTTACGCAGCGGACGTCCCCGAAATTGAATTTTTCGAAACGTAATTAGAACACTTTCGACTAATTATGCCCAACGAAGTGGGCACGGGTCAGCTAGTATTACATAAACGTATTCCGATCCCAATATGAAACATCTCGTTAGTCAAAATATTTAAGTAGGTATGTTATAACGATCATCTTGTTATCATAACTCATTTTCCTGTGTAAGTATTTGTTACGGTGCCAATGCTCCGTGAAGTGGGCAATATAGATATCTAATTCTTTACAGTACTAACAAGAATGTATACCTACTCAAGAGTATTGAAATACTAGGTTTTTCTTGCTGCTTCACCCAATTTTCGTTCAGATATACTTATCATCCTCTAACTTTTTAGTTATATAGTGAGCTACTTTCGCATTATAATATTAGTATAGATATAAAGACGTCTTAGCATATTGCTAATAACATAATATAGGTACCTATACGGGAGCTATCAAACACTTCCCTCTTTGTTTCTCTACCTACATACTTAGATAATCAACATACTTATAATTTCAACATTGTTAAACATTGTTACGTTACGCGCCACCATAGATAGTGAACGCTTCGTTTCGGTCAACAGCCAACGCTAAATGACCATAACGAACCAGAACGGCTACCATGATTACTTTAATGTGTATCCGATTGTAGTCAATCGGATTACTAAGTGTTAAACACATGTTTGAATAGGGTTACCATTTCGTTTGAAAAGTCCTGACGAAAAAGTACTTTTTGCAAAAAAAAACACCACCTACATACTTCCAAAAAAAGACACTAAAAGAGTCTAAAATAAATTTAATATCGGAAGTCAAATCGGCCATTGTACTTCTTGATATCATCTTCTTTAAATCTTTTAATTCAGTATTCATTTAACATTTGATTTCATTCAATTCAGTATTCATTTAACATTTTGTAGTAAATAAGGTAATTGTAGGTATAACAGTAAGATTGTTTTTTTTTTCATACTAAATAAGGTAGTTTTAAGACCGCGCTATCGCATTAGGTGTACACCTGTAATGATAGTTGTAAGGGAGATTTTAATAAATAAATAACATTTTCGTCTTTCTTCAAATCAAACCCCTTCAATTGAGAACCAAAAAGACGGACAAATCGGGACGGATGGTGACTCTACATTTGGATTATTTATTGAACTCGATAAGCCTATATTTAAGGTAACCTTGTGTAACGCCACCAATTGACAAATATTGACATACATGATAATCTGATTCCGAAATTCACCTGAAGAGGATCTAATAGCCATTAGTCTAGATAAAATATTGATAAATAAGTGTTTTATAAAAGAGATCATAAATGTGGCAATTCTGTGTTGCAAACAAATAATCTAGATTTTTTATTGGTTTTATATTTAGACATGTTCCAGATCTAGATAAACATGCCAAAAGTGCCAATACCAGATGAAAAAATGTGGATGAAATTAAGAAATTTTGCCACTGAACTTTTTTTGATTGTAGGTAACATTCAAAAAAAGTTCAGTGGCAAAATTTAGGTAACATACAAAAAAAGTTCAGTTAACCGCTGTTCGGTTCCGAACTACTTAGGTCAATGTCAGGAACTGAAAATAATTAAGAAGTTTAAAGATTATTCTTTAAGGCGAGATTGCAGTACTTTGTTTTTATGAACGCACGACCTCACCCCCCGCACTGCCCGGCGAGCGATATAATGCCTAAATTTTGACTGTTTTTTCTTCTTGGAGAAAAATTATAAAGAAATTATACAATTTGTTTTCAACATTTACTTCAGAATAATATAATTTAGATATAATTTTCATATAAACTCATGATGAAATGTCTTAGCATTACACGTTTTAAATTGTGATATATAGTCATGTTTGATAAAAAAAATGATCGAGCCGATCATTCTAAATCGCGTTTCTATCTTTACGATTTACTTGAGAGTATGTTCAATTTTTATGTAATGATTTTTATTTATTAAAAAACTCATATTTAGTTCGATTTTCAAATGTTCAAAAATCTTAAAAAGTACTGCAACCCCGCCATAAACTTCTTAACTATTTTCAGAGGTATACTTAATAATATACATTTCGCTAGTAATGTGTAAGTCCCAGTGTATATAATAGGGTGCGAGCCTATTGCCATCAACCGGGTACAAGACCAGACTCCGTGGTTGAGAAATTCCTGATGGATAAAACCAATAACAATTTGCGTGACTTAGGAATCGAACACAGGACCTCATGTTCAGCAGTCGCGATTGCAACCACTAGACCAACGAGGGAGTTAAAGTTAGTCTATGTTTAAATAATAACAAAGCACTCACAGAACAAAATTAAACGGAAGAGATAAGATCGTGAGACAGAAAAAAAAGAAACGAACCAACGCTCACCAATAAAAATACCATCATTGAAAAAGAAGAAGAGATGGAATTAGAACATCAGAAGTCAACAGACTCCACTGCTTTTAATAGATTCACTCTCTTACAAAAACAAGTTCTAGTTTTTCACATGTTCAAAGATCATAATTTGTTCGTCTTTTAAAGAAAATTTGAGTTCGATAAGTAACATGTTTGAACGCAATTACGCAAATAGTTTAATAAGGAACTTTAGAGTAATGGAAATGATCATCAATCTTATTGATACAAGACTTCTGGATGTTCCATTTGCGCTAGAGAGCAACACAACTATATTGAGAAGATTTTTTGATGATTCCATCAATTTGGAGAACCGTTGTGCATAAATTATGGTAGAGACCTGTAACCAGAATGCTTTTTGGAAGAGTTAGACTTCAACTATGAAGCCAATTTCAAACATTAACAGAAGATACGGTAAATAATCTAAACATTCCAAGCTGTGTTCCATTTTATTTGATAGTGTTTACAAGAGAAAAATGTAGATATTTTCAGCAGCTGGCAGTCACGTAAATAACGCAACGTCGACGGCCGACCGTGACCTCCTATTCTTCCTAATGTTTATTAGAACTCCGAGCACACTCTCTTCTAATGAAATACTCTGATTTTCGATACCTCATCACGAGCTGATAATGATAACCGATATTACAATACACAACGATTACTACTGATAAAGTGTAAGCTCCCACTTTATTGAACTCAAAACTATGTCATAATTTCGGCACGGGAGGTCCAGTTAGATCTTTATTGTTGACACAACATCAACGGTCCTCTTTCGCGGAAATACAATTACCTCTGAGCGGGCTAGAACGCTAGTCTAGCGTTAACAGTTCGGCAGTGCGCTTATCGGGTGCGAAAGGCTTGTCGATAAGGCAGCGTGCGCACTCGCAGCCGTCAGTGCCGCGAGCGACTCCGGCGCAACCGCCCATCACGACCACGACCGCGGCCGAATGCTGAAAACCGAGATTAGTGGCGTGTTTGGAAACTAACAGCAATATTATACAACTGATATGTGCTTGTCCTACCGCTGCCGGCGTGTGTTTACTAAACTAAGGTGTTGTGACAAAGTTTGCTTTTACTTCAACTTGTGCGGTTAAATCAATCTGTGCTGCAGTTAATTTCGGTGAGTTTATCGGCAATACTTATTTATTAATTAACAAAAATTTTAAAGCAGCCCTTCTAAAATAATTTTGTATGGGCATTTTTCTCTTTTATGCCTTATTTTTCAACATAGTATTTTCCTTTAAAAAATCGTATCTAATAGAGTTATTGCACCGGTAGCAATAAAATATAACTGGCGATGTAGAGAAGGCTGAAATAAAAAATAAAAATACATATTGGCGGTGAGCGTACCTAGTTATGAGTTCACACACCGGCGATTTGTTTATTTGTTACCACTGTGTAAGCATGGGAGTCACAGATGAATATTTATGTCCGAGTCACCGTTGTCAAATTCCGTGGTACCACCAGCAGTGACGTCACTAGGTACCGGTGAAGACTGCGGAACCGCATGCGAGGCGCCATTTTCACTGACCTTTCTAATTTCACTCATCTTGGCCATGCACACAAATATAATACGAGATCATTCATAAACGAGTATTTAACATAAATTAGAATATATAAACAAACTATTTTTATTACTCGTATAAATGTTTCTTTTGTTTGAATACGTAATCTTACTTGTCACTGTCTCTAAAAAAATAAAATGTAACATCACGCCTGTAATCAACGAGAGGTCAAGTAGAGGTAAAAAAAATAGAAAATAATAACATAATAAATCATTAACCGTTTTTGTTATGAACGACACATAGTTTAAATAACAATATGTAGCTAAGAATAATATTATTTAGTAAACAAAAATATACTGTCACAGCTAATTACAATTATATGCGTGAAACAGATGTTTTTAAATGACTTTCATGGATATAATTTGAATGAATGTTGAATCACGATTTGCACGTAACTTGTACCTACGTAGTAGTAAGTAAAATTATTTTAGGTGTATAAAATGTTTATCTATACCAATATGTATTATATAAGGTCCCATTAAAATAGGTGGACAAAATTTCAGAAATCATTCAGACCACCAAAATAAGGATCATGATAAAAATAATATTAAGAAAAACGCATTTAAGTACCTACTCCTAAAGGATGAGTTTGTTCTAGAGTACCGGCAATTTATTATAGTTAAAAAAAAACACTTTATTTAATGTTTTTTTTTTTGTTTAGTTATCTTTGGTTAGACCTACTGAACGCTGTGTTAAAATTTGTCCACCTATTTTAATGGGACATTGGGACCATAATTATATAATGACGGTTTGTAAGTGGGGTAATCTCCGTAACTTATGCCCCGAAAAAAAAAACTATTTCACTTAAAGAAACTTACTATATTCGTGGGTTACCTATAGGCTATACATTATTTTTATATCATGCATATTGCGTATTAGCCGAGTTTAAATTGCATATTATTATTATGCATTTTTACGGACGAGAACGTAAGCGACTTATAAAAAACGGTTTTTGTTCTCTTTCTTTTACAAACAAATACAACTTTTGTCATAATTTCACCTGATATGTCTTCGTATTGAGTAATTTCATACTTAGGTTACGTGTAGCTACCTACTATGCTGTCATAAATAAATATCAATTATAATTAAATTCAGATCATAATTTTTCTAGATAAAACTGTAAGTTAACTAATAAAATTAATCTGGATTTATCGTAAAACATAAAAATTATTATCCTTACCAAACTTACTTATTACATTTAAGAAAATAGCTACACTTTATATAATTTTTACTCATTTATCCAATCAGTCAGTACCTACTCAAACTAATAAAAAAGCAATTACTTAATTAGGTACAGTAAGTAGTACCAGCTCATAACAGCTAAATAGCACATTATAACCAAAACTTTATTTTAAGAAATTAAACAAAAACACCAATTAAGTAAATTAGATCGGGATCTTATCCCAAATATCGACAATGATAATATCTTATTTACTAAAACAAATATGTAAGAAAAACTGATAAGAACTAATTAATGAAAATAATCTCTTTAGTTTAGAACAATTATATTCAAGTAGGAACTACAATCAAGGGTACTAAGAAAGAAAACATTGATCTTAAAAATAGATATTTAGGTGATCATCACACAAACGCGTGTAAATGATTTAAAGATATAGGCTAAGGCGTAGGCGTGGTTTTTCTCGCTCTGACCGGACCATCTCTTATAGTTTCATTGCTTGCTCCATGAACTTAAACTAAACAGAAAAATACTGATGAACATTAAAATCTATGATGTGAAGGAATGAAGGAAATGTTGTGAGGAAAATGTTGAGTATGAATGTAGATGGCTATAAGAGTAGAGGAAGACCAAAGAAACGATGGATGGACTCTGTGAAGGATGATATGGCTAGAAAGGAGGTGACTGCTGACATGACGAGAAATAGGGAAGTATGGGAGAGGAAGACATGTTGCGCCGACCCCAAATAAATTGGGAAAAGGGCAGGAGAATGATGATGATGATTAAAATCTATTTACTCAAGGATCGTAAAATAAGAAAAGATTGTGAACGTTTTAGTTACAATTTCATAAAATTAATCAGTAGTTTTACCAAAACTATTATTTATCTAAAGGTAAATAATAGTTGAGTAAGACATAAGTTTGTCAGTAACCTGGCCGAAATAAAATCCAATAATGAGTCTTATTTTATTTCTTAGATTAGTTACAAATATTAGGTTATGAAATTCACAAATATTAGGTCATTGTTATTACCTATGAAATTGGAGATTTGTATGAGAATTTTAAAATATAAAAATTTTGGTAATTTTTTTATTTCAGCTAATCAAAGTACTGGCCCAAATGATCTATACAAATTTGCCATTTTGATGGCAGTTTGTTTATCCCTTTACTGTAGAAGTCTGCCGGACGGGAGGCGATGAAGTCAGCGAAAGCGTTTTGTACTGCCTCTCGGGAGTCGAATTTTTTACCACTTAAAAAAAGTCTAAATTTTGAAAAAAGGAGAAATCTGTTGGGGCAACGTCCGGTGAGTATAATACGGTGGGTGACGGAGAGCTTTCAGCTGTAACTCTTGTATAGCTTTGCGATGGTCTTTCGTGAAGTGTGAGCTCGCGCGTTGTCGTGGAGAAGCAATGGGGAAGAACGATTGACTAGTCTTGGTTGTTGAATTGCGAGCTTCTCCATCATTGTTTGCAATTCTTGGCAATAGACATCTGCCGTCACTGTTGTGCCATTCGGTAAGAAGCTGTGGTGTACAAGTCCGGCACTGGTCCACCAGACAGTCACCATCATCTTCCTATGAGTAATCTTTTTTGTAGCGCACTGATTGGTGATGTACCCGGGTCCACCCACTGAGACGAACGCTTACGGTTGTCGTACAGGATCCACTTTTCATCGCAGGTAACAATTTGATTAAGAATTTCAAAATTTCCAGATTGAAAACGATTGAACCAGTAATGGACCGTGTTTATGCACGTACACGTTGTTAATGTTTCGTGTTTGCGCAGCGGTATTTCTACGTATGAACTCATATTCGAAAATTGTACGAATTAGCAGTTTATCCATGGCGCCAAAAACTACCACAATGTCACAAAAATAACTACCAAAAAACAAATGACTGAATTTGAAATTAAAATAACACGTCTTTCGAATAAAATTTATTTGAATTTCGAATTACGCGCCAATCCACAGATAATTAAATCTGAAAATGCCGGTTATAGAATCTCCAATTACATTAGGTAAAGACCTATTATAAATAGTTTGTTTTCTTTAACAATATTAGGTAATTGTTACTTTGTACTGTATGTAGTTAGTGAAACAAATAGAGAAGCTAAGAAGTCAATTAAAGATAGAAAGAAAAGAAAAGAAAGAAAATAAATAAATTTATTTGACACACGCCACAAGTTCACACAACAAAAAATAATAGAATAATAGAAGCAAAATATTTATTTTATATTATACCAGATCATACGATTTTACCATGAAAGATGTCGGAATCTCGGATTATACGAGTATTATTGAAAGTCTATGATCGTCTTGGTACTTGACTTAGTTAGTAGACCGCGAAGATTCATCTAAAAACGTGAAATCAATCTAAACCGTTAGGTAAGTAAAGGTTGGGAAAACGACGACATATTTTTATGTTAATAATATTAAGGAGGAACCAGTTATACTTATATATTAGAATATTCCGAAGACATAATCTCAAATAGGCTTCCAATTATTTCAAATTAAAGTTTTTAATTCAAATTCAAATTATAGGTGATAAATAAAAAATATATAAACAAATTATGGACGCTGTCGGGCACAGCAAATATTTAAATATCCAAGTAGAGAGAGGGGATTAGATTAGATTCAAAAGAGATTCTGAGACTATTTATGCAGTTTCTTCAAAATACAATTCAACCATACTCCGAAAGTCCGAAACTGTGTCATATCTACAAACTGGTCGAAATGACCAATGAGTGTATGTTGATATTCGCCGGTTCGGTTCAATTGCCGGAGAGGGCCCATTAGAAGGCTAAGTGGCGTCTTCCGCGAGTTGGCATGCGAGGCACAACAATGGCTGAACGTCTCTACATCTATACGAGAAGAAACCAGTAGTCACTCGAGGTCTGTAGGAATTGCTGTCTAGAAATTTTATACGAAAATGAACAACCATATTTTAAATAATATATGTGGTTCTACGCAGACATTCTAAGGTTTAAATGAGACGTTTCATAATGGCTGAATGAGCGGGAGAAAATGTGACATTACTCAGCTAAGTGGGTATTATATGGATTTATGGATACTGGATACAGACAGTCAAAGCATCAAACAAATTATTATACCTATATCGTTCGATTTTAAAGTGAACAAAACCGCAGTTAATGAGGGAGTCGTGCTCGTGAAAACTTCCATGACCGACCCATAGTCACACTAAACTACCACACCAGTGTGACTATGGTTAATTATATTTATCCGTAGTCACACTGGTGTGACTACGGCTGATCCGTAGTCACACTAGTATGACTATGGATAATTTAACCTGTTCCGTAGTCACACTGGTGTGACTACGGCTGAACCGTAGTCACACCAGTATCGTAGCTTTTGGTCACGTCACTCATACATGCAACGCATGTACTCCATGACGCGCGCTCGCTTCGTTCGCATATTAAATAACACCAATATCTTCTGTCCCCGAAGTGCCGGGCCTCCGCCGGCCTCCTTCGTCGGCCTACGGCCCGGTGCCCATGCCGCCCATAAAGGATACTGTCGCGAGACGGTGATTCATCCACTTAGCGGACGACTAGCAACAGCCTATAATTTTGGTTATTCATCCGGGTGTGACTACGGATCAGGTTAAATTATCCGTAGTCACACCAGTGTGACTACGGATCAGGTTAAATTATCAGTAGTCACACCAGTGTGACTACGGATAAATAAGATTAACCATAGTCACACTGGTGTGGTAGTTTAGTGTGACTATGGGTCGGTCACTAAAACTTCAAACGCACTACTCTGTCCATAAAGCACCGAGCTATAATTAATTTTTCGAGCTGTTCGAGTCATGGCGGGCTTCGCGTGGGTGCAAACCGCAACGGTATTCGGACTGTGGCATGGCCGCATGGGAACAAAACTTTACAATGCAACAACTCGTAGTAACTTACGATTTATAGTAACGCCAAGAACTGCCAAGAAGTAATTATAAACAGTACTCTTAGTAGAGACTATTGCCATCAAAAGGGCATTATTCCAGACTCCGTGGCTGCTACTGAGGAATTTCGGACCATGAGGTCCGGTAATCGATGGCTCAGCGGTCGCGCTTGCGACCACTAGACCAAGTTACAATAAAGCTTGTGTAAAAGCTGTAATTGAATTAGTTAAAACTTTAGATCATACTAAAGCTATGGTAAACCAGCTTCAACAGTCAACACCACTCTTCATATGGTAAAGACCGTTACCCGTGCCATAACAACTTTCATTAGACACTAACTGGACCTGTGCTATTTTCTGTATGTGATGCTCATTAAAAAGTCACTGTCACTCACCGCTGTCAACTTTGTAATAAAAACGGGTCGGCTTGCGTTTGTGTTTTAAAATATTTTGACTTACTTTTTGCGGTATTTGAATAATTATAGTAGTGAAAAATAGAAGTTTACTACATTTAGTTTATTACATTTATTACGTTTTCCTTACACGTTATAAATGTTTTTTAATAATTCAATATTTTGTTATTATGTATTAGTGAAAACGTCAACGTTAACTTTTTTAACCAATTACGTTCAGAATTATCTATCTGCAATTAGTTAACTTTGAGTTCGGGTTGTCCCTAACTGTCTATTCTTACAAGAAGCACCGAATCAAATTCCGAGAGCACAGTCTTTTTTAAAACCCATACATTGTCTTGATCAGATTATGTGAGTGAGGCACATGCATACCTCTTGTTGCTTCAGCTATTAGAAAATACTCGCCTTCTAACTCTCAATGCAAAACAAGAATGCGGAATAGTTAGTTTTTAACTGGTTTATTTGACAAAAAACTGCGCCCTAGATCTTTTGACCCACAGCGATGATACACCCAGCTTTTAACTGGTTTTTTAGAACCTCGTGCGCCAAAGATAACGATAATTATTAACCTTTTAGCTTTATTATATGTTTAATTTAATATGCCTCATGTATGAAAAATTTTTTGTCCGTCAAACCGTAGTGTAGTGTATCCATATTGTATTATATATTATTATTCAGCCCATAATAACCGATTGACGTCATATTTGTAAGTAAAAATGTCAATGGCTTTAAATACATTATTTATTCCATTGACTTTGTTCTAAAATATGTGAGGATCTTCTTTCGTAGTCATATATAATACTTGGTCGATTGTCTTGTCTTGAAATAATTTTGAGAGCAATATGAGACGACGTCCATTGTTATATAATGCAGATTTAATTACTGGGATCGTGACAAAACAAAACCGAAATTTTGTAAACTTTTCTTGTATAATATTTATACATATTGTGTATTGTGCTCATCAGAGAAAATTGCGTTCTACTCTTACTTGTCTCAGATGATATCTTTTCTTTATCTTTATCTTTTTTTAAAAAAACGTTGCCCCACACTAGGAATTTCTCCTGTATCGTGGGTGCGTTTACAAACATTTAAACTCACATACACAAACACACCCAGACCCGAAGCAATTATCTGTAGGCCATACAAATATTTGTTCCGTGCGGGGATCGAACCCGCGACACGCAGCGCAGCAGTCCGATCGCTCAGCCACTGCGCCAACCGTGCCGTCACCGAACCGCCGACTAACCGAACGAAGTCAAAGCAGAAACAGTAACTAAAACAAACCCGGGGCCACCTTTTATGAAGCAACATAAGTAATAAATTATTAAAGAATCAAAAGAAACATAAAAACAATAGAGACAGTTTGAACTGAATTATTATTTTCAACACACTTGCTCGTAAAGTGAGCCTTATTACATCGTTCTTAGGGCCATAAACCGAACTATAACTCACCCGTGCATAATAATATTATGCACTAGTGCATAATAGAATTATCACTACAAAGTTAAGTTAGTACCTTACTGCAAATAATATGCGAGTAAACAGAGCATTTTCAATTTAACCGGGTAATACCGTTTTTTTTTTTAATTTTATTGGTTGAGTTGCTATGTTCTTAAAAAAGTTTCGATACAAAAAAGATCGTGTTCAATAATAAAAATAAATTAATGTAGGTACCTAGTGCTTCCTCATTTCATGCAACTTTGAATTTAAATAGATAACTTTATCTTGTACGTTTTTAATAAATGAAACTTTCACTCAAATAATATAACTTTTGTGATATTATAAATATAACTTTTTTTTATATAAACCTCATTCTTTTAGTCTATGGTCGATCGCCATTGTATGACCATTTTATGTTTGAATTTCATGGTGGCGCCACTGGTCAAGAAAAATGCATCGCTACGTCAAACTTAGTACATTTATTTTAGTTCCGTGTTTTCCCGCCTGCACAGATAAGTTGGTCGAACTGTAGATGCTCGCGCATAGGAAAACCGATATTTTTTCCCGCTATTGTGAAAAAAAAATCAGAACTCGCTTTACCTGTTGAAGATGACTTTTTTAGTATTATTTTCTTCACAAGTGTGTTGAAAAACGTCGTATGATACACGTGTGTATTGATGATTACCGTCCTCGGCTATCTTAAGACCCTCACCTGACGGCTCGGGTCTCAATGGCGCCTCGGCGGTAATCACCAACATTACACACTTGTACCATAATGTACTATTAGGAAAACAAATCATCACGTAACATATTTCACCAGTTAGGTATATTTCAATTCTCATGTCATGGGGGCAAGTCTATTATATGCTGTGGCTATAAAGATCAACCGGGCAGTCTTACAAATTCAAGCAGGCATTTACCTTTACCTCAAAATAAATGGATTATTATTTTATTTAATAGATTTTTTTTTTTCTAGACCCAGTCCCCTTAAAATGGCAATGAAGGAGTGGCTACAATGGCTGCCGCCGCCGCGATCGTTGCTGGCGTTGTTGCTGGCGATAGCTGGGTTCAGCGGCCGACTGTTCGCTTCACACTTCACGCACTCGCCGACCCTTCTCGTGGACACCTGCCACTCGCTGTGCCGGCTCGTGGGACTCGTCACTACATTGATCTCATACAGGGTTGGTATTATTGCTAAACATTCATTTTTATCGTCATACTAACAGATATATCTTGTGATACGAGTAGCTAATGAGCCGGACAAAATTAGAGTACAATCTACACTAAATGAGGAACTTCGGAGGATGTGTTAATCACTGGTGTTGCTATGTACAGCTACAGACGCCAGCACGTCAAGCTGCCCGAAAGCGAAACTGTGAAATTTTCGCAATCAATCTGACATTACACTTTACTTTAGCAAGAAAATTGAAAATCTGTTAAAGTTTGACGGAGTGTACTAGCTTGTTAAGCATATGTGCAGGAAAGAAAGCAGATCAGGGTGGAACGCCTACTGTGAAAATATCAGTAGACACACTGATACCGCGCGAATAGTCAAGGTGCTGTCGAAAGACAAAGCATGCAATCTAGGAAGCCTAAAGATAGGGGAAGAGATCATATCCGACCCAAAAAAAGATACTGAACGAAATGATGAGAAGTCACTTCCCTGGATGTGAAACTTATCAAGAGGAAACAATGATGACCGAAAACCAAGGCGAAGTGACACAAGCTGAGGTCGAGGAAATCATTACAGAAGACCAAATAGATTGGAGTATATCATCCTTCCAACCATACAAAGCACCTGGCCCGGACGGTGTACTCCCGAAGATATTACAGCAGGCATACAAGTATATTAACAAAGATCTACTAGCTCTATTCAGAAGTAGTGTGGCCACAGGCTATATACCTGAAAATTGGAGAAAAGTTAGAGTAGTCTTCATCCCCAAGCCTGGGAGGACGACGTACCAGGAAGCAAAATCTTTTAGGTGCATCAGTCTCTCATCTTTTGTGCTGAAAACCCTAGAGAAAATAATAGACAGACACATTAGAAACAAAGTGGAAAAAAGTGACACACCGCTACAGAGAAATCAACATGCATATATGGAGGGCAAGTCCACGGAGACAGCTCTCCATAACATAGCGGTAAGAATCGAAAGAGCGTTAGAAAACAAAGAATTTGCATTGGGCTGCTTTTTCGACGTGGAGGGAGCTTTTGACAAAGCCAACTCCACAGCGATCAAGGCCGCTTTACAAAGGGAAGGCATAGCAAGCTACATGTCAAGATGGATAGAAAACGTACTAAGACACAGAGCAATTCAGGCCGAATTAGGTAACAATACCATCACAGTGAGAGCGGTGAGGGGCTTTCCCCAGGGAGGCTGCATCTCGCCGCTCCTATGGTGTTTGCTACTTGACGATTTGCTTAAGAAGCTAAACAAGATGCACATATATTTACAAGCATACTCGGACGATGGAGTGCTATTAATTACTGGAAAAGTACTTAGCACCATAAGTGACGTAATGAAGAAAGGAATTAGGGCTACCCTCGAATGGTGTAGGGAAAGGGGACTGAACCTCAACCCCACTAAAACGAAGCTAGTCCTTTTTACAAAAAGAAAGAAATACAAGGAGTTATCACCAATATACATAGACGGTGAACGGATAGAAGTAACTAAGGAAATAAAATACTTAGGAGTGATCTTAGACAAAACCATGTCATACAAGACGCATATAAAAGAAACATGTGAGAAAGCAAAAATTGCATTACTACAATGCAGAAGAGCTATAGGTAGAACCTGGGGAATGAAACCGGCCATAGTAGCCTGGATATATAATGCCATCATCATACCCAGAGTTATACACGGAGCAATAGTATGGTGGCACAGAACACAAATCAAGACTAACAGCACAGAGCTAGCAAAAGTTCAAAGAATGGCCGGGTTAATGATCTCTGGGGCAATGAGGACGACTCCCTCAGCGGCCCTGGATGTCATACTAGGAATGATACCGCTTAGTCTACAAGTCAAGAAAAGAGCCTTGGAGCAGTGGTTCAAACTGAAAAGCTTGAACCTCTGGAAAGGCAATTTTATGGACAAAGGTCACTCGGAGATAGCAAACCTGTACGAAGACAATCTATCAATGATTATGGCCAACAATGACTCAATCAAAAAAGAGAAGATCTTCGACAAAAAGTATAAAATACATATAGGCACAAGAGAAGAATGGACAATTGAGAGTGATCCATCTATGGCGGTCTGCTATACAGACGGATCAAGGAAAGAGTCAACTAAGCTATCCGGCTCTGGGATACACATACCAAGACTGGAGATAAATAGATCATTCTCACTAGGAACAGGCGCTAGTGTGTTCCAGACAGAAATACATGCCATTATGGAATGTACCAGAATAATTGGAAACGCCCTTACAGGTGATCTTTCCAAAATAGTTATATACAGTGATAGTCAAGCAGCACTCAAAGCACTGATCAAAGTGGAAGTCACATCTGCACTGGTTAAAGAGTGTAAGGAAGCACTCAACCAGCTAGCGGAAAAAGCAGAAGTAACAGTCGCATGGGTCCCTGGTCATCAAGGACACGAAGGGAATGAGATAGCAGATGAATTAGCCAGAAAAGGAGCAGATGAAACCTTTGTGGGACCAGAGCCCAGGTTACCGATCCCACATAATATAACAAAAGGAATCATCCATAGAATAACCACAGGAGAGTCAAATAAAAGATGGAATGCAACAGAAGGTTGTCGACAATCGAAAATCTTCTTAAAGTCATATGATGAAAAGAAATCCCACAAGCTACTCAGAATGAGCAGGGGAAACATAAGACTAGTAGTAGGCATCGCAACAGGACACTGTGGACTCAATAGACACCTGACGATTATGAAAGTAAAGGAAGATCCCATATGCCCAGCATGTGGAGAAGCAGAAGAAACAAGTTTCCACCTTGTGGCGGAATGCACAATGTATGAGCCACTCAGATGGGAAATCCTAGGAACAGACGAGAATAATGAAGAGAAGCTCGCAGAAATCTCTACCGAACAACTGGTGAGCTTCTGCAAGGCAACAGGAAGATTCGCGATGCCGACCACCAGTAACCCATGAAGGGGATCCACCAAAATGGGGAACTGGGCGAAATAATCCACAACGAAAGGACTGATCGCCCGTCTGGTGTCTGCCGGCGTCCCCGAAGATAAATAGAAATAAAATAAGCATATGGCGAACTTTCATCTACTATAACTACTTCAAAAAATCCTTTCTTATTGCGCACCCCTTTTTTAGGGTTCCGTATTCAACTAGGAACCCTTACCGCCTTATTAATAAAGATAGTTAAACCAGGTTTAACTTAGACTTGGTTTATCTCGCATGCCGTCACTTTCTTTTGAATATTTTTGAAGTGACATATAAAGTCACAGAAGTCTATATGTAAAGTGGGAAGTGATTTTTTTTTTAATTTCAACCCTAACGTGTGATATATTGTTGGAAAGGTATTTAAAAAATAATAGGGGTTTACTAAAATAAGTTTTTGATAATGTCAGTAATTTCGGAAATAATCGCTCCAAAAGTAAAAAACAATGTGTGTGTTCTTCCCTCTAACTTTTGAACCATAAGTTTAGAAAATATGAAAAAAATCTGAAAGTAGAACTTTATAAGGACTTTCTAGGAAAATAATTTTGAAAATTAAAAAAAATATATATATATATACCTACCTTTAAAAAAAAATAAAAAAAACATAATGGATACCCACCTTTAAACTCATAAGTGGGAACACTTATTGTGACGGACGGGAAACTACGGAACCCTACACTGAGCGTGGCCCGACACGCTCTTGGCCGGTTTTTTCTCCTCCTGCTCTGAGCGGAGTGGAAGGGATTGTCCGACTTCTACTGAAAAAACCACACATGTTCCTTCTTAGCCCTTTGTGTTCCGGGGCCGCGGTATCTCATTTGAACAACCCGCAGCCCTGGCAGGTTATTGCACACCCTTGTTACATGTATAAGGGATGTACCTCATCACACCACGATCACGCAAAAGTACGGTTTCGTCCTGTAAGATGAAGTTCAACCAGTCCACTAAGTTCCTGAAAATGGACACTCATGTTATTTTTATATTTTTTCGCTGTCCAGTATGAACGCGCAGACGAGGGCGCAGGCCGGGAAGGTCGCTTGCGCAACACATTCGGCTGGGCACGTATCGAGGTGGTGGGCCGTCTCTCCGTGCACGTGCTCTTCGCCTCCTTTGCCCTGGCTCTGGTCGTGAACGCGCTGCAGCTGGGGGTCCACTCCTCACACGGACAGCCTCCGAGATACCCCAAGGTCATCGTTGGCAGCGCTGTGATTGGTCTGCTGCTGAATGCCATCAATTATATGCTGCTTGCTGGTGAGTAACCTTTGTTAAATCGATGATATGAAGTGCAACTAAGTCCTGTTCTCCTTAAATGCTACATCTTGAGCCTTACAGAGTGCAAGGGAAATCGACGCACAAACACGTTTTTTGTACATCATTCCGAACCCCCATTGTTTAAATCGGGTATTTCAAAATTATCGTTTATGTATTAAAAAGGTTAGCTTGTTGTTTTACATCGTAGACCGATCTCTGTAATTTGTTATTTACATCAATAGCTACTTTATTGATATCATTGGCAGTGTAAACAACGAGAACTTACAATAATGGAGCAGGTGATACGACGCCATTCTATAACAACAATAGCGATCAAATGTATCTACTTGTAGAGCTCACAGAGTGCAAAACAAACAGAAACTGTCTATGTGTTTGTACGAATTATCATCATTATATCAGCCGACATCGATTCCTAGACATATGTAAGTGTCACCCAAGCTACACCACAACGAGCGAGTGTTTACTATGGAATCGGTCCATCTTGTGGGACTCAGAACAGATAAAGGAGGTTTGTGGGAGGACTTTCAACTCACTATTCACAAGTTAATGAGTCCTTCTCGAGGAAGGTCTTGTGCCCAACAGTAGTCCCCAACGCAGAACCTTTTGGCCTCATCAATCATCCATTCTGCGATTAATATACCCTTCCCATACCATGTACCTACTTAAGTTACGAACGCGTTTATTTTTCCATTTCATTCCATTATATTTTCTTGTTTAGTAAATAATACTGCTATCGGTAATGGTAATTTCGTTGATGTAACATTACATAATGCACCAACAATTAATCGGTTATTGCGGTAATCGTGTACCTTTTTAAAGTACGAAGTGAAAGAATAAGAAAGCAATATGATGCGATCACGTGTCATGAATGCTATCTTGTTTATAATAAGCATAATGAATAGGTATAATTATTAAATCAGGATAAGGAAATAATAAGTGCAATGAACTTTAATTGCATTGTTCGAAGTAACACCGCCATAGCGACACATTTTTTAGAGCTACTTAGATCAATTAAATTTATTTTATTTATTTATTTATTGGCCTATCTACAATTGTTAAACTGTTTGTTCACATAATACAACAAAAAGATACATGCATAGTGTACAATATGGTGCGATAGACACAGCATGCAGCCACCGCACAAATAAATAGCCACCGCCCCTGGTCCACACGGTGCCACCTATCAGATAGGTAAAAAACTTTCAAACTGGACTTGAGTTATGAACACAAACAGGGGTTGTATCAATAGTACAATTAGTACAAATTGAAAAAAAAATATGATAGAGCGAGCGCAGCGAGATCTAATATTATAGCAACCACGTACTCCTTCAAAAATTTGTATTGTAACTCTGTTGACTTATCTATACTCATCTTTACTTATCTTACTCATCTTTACTCATCTTTACTTATCTTTACTTATCTAATAGGTACGCAAACAAAAACCACAGTATGTATTAGACAGCGAACCGAGCATTTCCCCATCTCGGATAGGTTGGGTTTTAAACCCCATAACCCTTCCCCATACCTTAAGCCTATAAAAATAAGTAGCTAGGTTCAAGACACCCACCTAGCCTGGGTAAAAGATTAAATACATTCTAATCTAAGGTCAAAGTCATCACTGTAACAATATAAAACATGACCCCAACAAATTGTGCACGTCCCACTTAACAGACAATGAAGCGTACCTAGTGCACTGTCAAATTGTAAAAATAGAAAAGGAGTCGTTGACAAAAGACATCTGGGTCATGCGTCCCATGTTTTCTTTTAATAAATGGTTAATCTCTTACCGCCTTATTAATAAAAATAGTTAAACCCGGTCTAACTTAAAGTGACGGCATGCGAGATAAACCAAGCCTAAGTTAAACCAGGTTTAACTATTTTTATTAATAAGGCGGATAGGTACCCCCGTGATTTTTTGAAACTAGTTTTTTTTTTTTGTAATTAGTTTATTTTAGGGACCAAAAAGTGTAATTTATCATTTTACTCTATCCTAAAAAAAAAGCCTACAATCTGGCGAAGTCATTCTGTAATTTGAAGAAAAGAATGTGTTTTCCTAAACAAAGCCTACCCGCAGCTGGGCCGAATCCCTCCAAATGAAAATCCTAGATCCACCACTATGCATATTTTATAACCTGATCATTATGTATTAAACTGTTGTGTTATAGGTCGTGAGCTGAGCTACAGCCGACGCCTGAGCGTCACCGAAGGTGGAGGAGTGGTGCTGAAGACTGGTTCAGGAGAGCCGGCTCTTGCGCATGCACCTACCGACATTGCCAGTAAGTTAAATTTTGATTTAAGTTTCTAAGCAATGGAGTACAATAGTATAGGTCCAGCCAATGTCCCACATCAACGACCCATTTGTCTTCTTTTTTCTAACATAAAAGAATAGGTCATGCAGTTTGGTTGACTAGAAATCGACACCGACATTAAATCAAACCACATTGCCTCTTCTTAAACTTAGATACTAGGCAAGACAGGCAGATAATGACCCCACTATCCGAAATAGAATACCAAACTAAACTTGTAACCTAATGGAACAATAGTGATGCATGGCTGCATAAAACTTTATTGAAATAAATACATAAATGACGATACAGACGTCAGTAGCATAGCACCTATACAAATAGACTTGTAGATACCTCAACATTTTCTAAAATAATAACATCTATAGAAATTGAAAATAAAAGGCATCAATCACCTCACTTTTTCAACCACATGCAGTAATTGTTCAAAACATTAATTATCGTTTAAAAACTGACAATAATATAATGCGTCAATTGAGATGAATTATGAAAACAAACAATAAATACTGCGTCAGCTAATTTTATGTAAATAGTCTACACGTGTTGTTTATATTCTAGCTACATATTAGGGATTGCGTCAGAAAAAGTAACAACCATTGGTTTACCTACATTAAAAACATGTTATATTCAATATCTGGAATAGTATTTTGAACTCAACAAAGTTATCATTATCAATCATCCTAAAAGTCGCGACTGATGGAATAATTTTAGATAACTCATAGCTCATCGCCCCACCTATTGTATTTGCTAACATGTTCAAACTCACTTTTACGTAAGTGGCAATGTCAGACCCAAAACACCTTACACATGAAATCCTGAAACCAAAAATAAATGCACATTATTTTAACGATTTCTGAGAACACTTTATATGGGACTGATTATATTTCCAGATTTCAGGGTTCGTCGCATATTAAAACCTGTATAAAGATGAGTAGGTAGTTTAGAGCCAGCAAAGATTAAACTTGTATGTTCCATGTCTCTTTTAAACTTTCGGAAAAAATCTTGGAAGAACTATATTGCTTGTTTTGGTTGATGAACTCCATCTATAGCGTTTTCCATTATGTTGACACTCAGGCAGCTTGTTCGTGATGGGCGCTGGCCTGACCACCGAGTGGGAGCCCGTGGCGGCACGCATCGCTGACCCCGCACTGTCCGCCTGCGCGGCCATCGTCCTCGTCATCTTCAACTACCCATTCAGTAAGTACATCTTATTTAAGAATAGATTAATATTTTTTTAGTTTTTTATTATTTTGGTATTAGTTTAACAGTTTTTTTTGTTATAATTATCGTAGGTATTCTAGGTATATACTTTCATAATATATATTCAGGGAAGGAATTTTGTTCAGGGGTTAGGACTCTGAAGAAAGGCAGATCAGAGGTTCAACATTAAACAATCAAAAACAGCTTTTTGTAAACCTGTTGCTGCCCAGATTTTTGTAAATCTCCTTGTTTATGATACTTCTCTTGGGAGAAAGAGTTCTTGACAGTTAGTACCTATTGCGTCTTTGCATTGATCTAAACATCAAGGTGCGCGTTCATTAGGGCCAATCTGGTCAGGCGCGGATCCACCGTTGTGGGCACTATGGGCATGCCCACAACCCTAATTGACTTGTGACCGTCACATTTTAACGTGGGGGTCATGACCCCCAAGATCTTCAGAACATTGCTATTTTTTGTAAATTTGATAAATTATTAACTTTCTGCACAACAGTGACTAACCATTCCAAGGCAAAAACCAAATAATGTAAGCTCGCTTCGCTCGCTATTGCATTTTGCCCTTTATAAGTTGACATTTAGTTTTGTTTTCATCTCTGTATGAATAAATAAAAACCGGCCACGAGCGTGTCGGGCCACGCTCAGTGTAGGGTTCCGTAGTTTCCCGTCCTTCACAATAAGTGTTCCCACTTATGAGTTTAAAGGTGGGTATCCATTATGCAAAATGATTTTCCTAGAAAGTCCTTATAAAGTTCTACTTTTCAGATTTTTTTCATATTTTCTAAACTTATGGTTCAAAAGTTAGAGGGGGACACACGCATTGTTTTTTACTTTTGGAGCGATTATTTCCGAAATTATTGACATTATCAAAAAATGATGTCAGTAAACCCCTATTCATTTTTAAATACCTTTCCAACAATATATCACACGTTAGGGTTGAAATTGAAAAAAAAATCACTTCCCACTTTACATATAGGGGGGCTACCCTAATAAAACATTTTTTTCCAATTTTTATTTTACCACTTTGTCGGCGTGATTGATACACATACTGGTACCAAATTTCAGCTTTCTAGTGCTAACGGTCAGAGATTAAGCGATGACGGACAGACAGACATGGCGAAACTATAAGGGTTCCTAGTTGACTACGGAACCCTAAAAAGAACCCAATATATGGGTCGGCGGCGGGATGCTTAAATTTTGAAGCTCTCCTCTCTCGCTCCTGCATCTGTTATTATCAACAGCGGTTTCAGAGGCTTGCGCCTTAGAACCTAATCCATTCGAGGGCCGGCTTGCTCCACGCGCTCTTGTGTTGTCTTAATCTTGACATTTGATTGAAATTCTAACTCATCTCAGGAAACCTCCTCACCTTCCCCCGAAATCGAAGTGATCAACCTATCCGAGGCAGAACGCAAAAAAAATCTCGCTCGCTGCGCTCGCGAATACATCCTATCTCGTGTCTGCAAAGAATTGGCAGTGCTTTCTATTCTCAATCCCGTATGAGTGAAAAGAATCTAATTTTTCCGAGGACGTGAAAAATTTTCGAGCTCGCTCTCGCATTTTTATTGCTATTGACTGTTTAGTAACTACTTACAAGACACAATTTCAGGCACTAAGAAAACCTCTTAAATTAAAACTGGGTACTGACTTTTAGGAGCTCACTACGCTTTTTTAAAACCTGCCTTATTTACAACACACAAATTCTTAAGACTCAGAGCTCTTTTCGGGAAACTTAAGATGCTCGCCCCGCCCTCTCTCTCCCAAATAAACCTGTCGGCGCCCATGCACGTTTTAATTCAAAAAGCTATCGATTTTCAAAAGTAGTTCCTAATAGTGTCACTATACCGATCATGAGCGAGTTCATAGTTACTGCAACTCGCATTTGGCCAATTTTCGGGTGACTGTGCTGTGCCCACAACCTCTTTTGAGGGCTGGATCCGCGCCTGAATCTGGTGTGCTGTGTGAGGTTTCGGGAGCAGGTTTGAACCCCCCAAACTTCTCTTTCCCCTTAGCAATGGCCTTGCATCTAGATTATTTTTTTTATCAAGCATCTGCCTAAAACAAGTTTAATATCTTTCCCTTGAGTAGTCGTCACAGATAGGTAAGTACCTAATCTCAAATCATGGTCATAGTCATGGTCGTACGAGTCAACAGCTGTGCTAAAAACAATATAGGTACTGCGATCACCAGAAGTTAGCAAGCGTAATAATATCATACTAAGACTACTATGCAATCGTTCATGTAACCCTTGAGGAACTCTATGTTCAGCACTTCTGTAGACGTTCTTCAGCACGGCTGTTATACACATTCAAATAATTTGGATTTACATTATGAGTTAATATAATTACAAAAAAAAATAGAACTACCTACACTGAATTATTTATATTATCTTCAATTGCTTAGATAAACAGCTGATTAGATCACGGTATCAAGGCCTATAAAATATTTTACTGTATGTAAATTGCTTTTGATACCATTTTTTTCTTTCGTGACACGATAAGATATAGATGTGGAAGTAATGAGAGAAGGACAAAAAAAATAATAATTAGGAACGAATAATCTAAGATCTTTCATTACCAGTAACTGAAGTGGAAACAATCGCTAGGTACCAATGCGACGCAACGTAAGTTACGCAAAAGTTTCGTCACTGGGAGACCAACGACCGATGTTTCCATTATTTCACTAGTGATTTCATAAGGGTGAGCTCTATTCTTCAAGCAAGAGTTACGATCAGAAGGTTTCCTAAGATTTGTCAACACCTAAAATCAATTCCGACCGAAAAGACTAATTTGTTTGGCCGACTGACTTACAAGACCAATAAATTTAGTGGGTCCTACGACTCCTACGAGTTCTACGAGTAACCAATTTCACAGATCGATTTAATCGCAACGGCTCAGTGTTTAATTTAAAAAAAAAAACATTTAATGTAGTATTTTATTAGAATGTCTATGATTTTCCTACAGTTTTCACTTTCGCCCGACGACATGATCATTTATTTATCTATATTGTTGCTAGTAGCTACTGATACAATATCAGATATGGACTTTACAACCGCTTACTACAAATAAACTGCCAGATAACTGTTATAGATAAATGAGCTATTAGCATGTAAAATGGTGCGATAGGATACAAATTCTATCATCCATGTGTTCCTAAGCCAGCTTTAGGCTGAGATAGACCATGAATGGACCATGCCTCACAGATTTAAATCCTTCATCAGTCGTACCAAGAAAGGCGCCTCCTGCCAAGCTGTTCCTGAATTTTGCCCACCAATAAGAAACCTGATTAAAAAAAGAAAACTTTTGTTGCAATACTCAGCATCAACACTTGAACCTAGAAAGCTAAAATTTTGCACAGGGTTTATATTGAAGAAAAGCAAAATGGATTTATCAGAATTCCGCGTTAGGAAATAGAGGGTAGACGATATTATTGGCAAACTGCTAGTCTACAGTTTATAATATTATTAAAATAGACAAGACCACAGAGCCAGACTGAAAAAAACTATCTCATTCGGTACCAACAGGGGCAAGCGACGATAAGGTAATTAACTAAATAGTCCTTCGATCCCTGGACTGGAATGAGCATTACTTAAAGTCTATAACTGATGGCAATATTTCTGTTTCCCCTTTCTCCAGTGCGTTCAGCGGGTCTGGTGCTACTGCAGACGGTGCCCGAGGGACTCGGCACATGCGACCTGAAGGCTGCGGCACTCCGGGTGCCCGGAGTCCTGGCCATACACGAACTGCACGTCTGGCAGATGCATCGCGACAAGGTTGTCGCCACCGCACACATTGCGTATGGATCACACGAGGTGAATAGCAAGTGGTGTTTTAAATGCAATATTGATATCATAATCATATTTGAAGTCAGTCAGTTGTCTTTGTTTTTGCCCTGACATCATTAGAGTATCAAATGGAAAGGTTATAGATATCATTCTCTCTAGTATTACATTAAGTACTGTGTTATTTTAACTCTTCAATAAATTCTTCAATAGTTTGCTGATCAGAAGTTACAATATCAGTGGAGAAATTATATGACATGCATACGGCCACACTGTGTGAAGGTAATCTTAAACCTTACACAAGTTTATTCTCATCAGAAATCTTTACTGCGTAATCATCAAGCGACACTTTAATATTTGAACTGATACCTACAACTTACTTATTACTTACCGCCTTATGTTTGTTGTGTTTCAGGATTATTTGAAGAGTTCTGCGTTAGTATGTGATATATTCAAACGTCATGGCATCGGTCTAGTCACCCTACAGCCGGAGTTTACACTCGCCTCTATGATAGGTAAGTAAGTTTAAACAATTAGAATTAGTTGGTCTTCAGAACTTGTAACTTCAACTCCGAAGAATTTGGTATAAAAAATAGCTTATCTATTTGTTATTGAATACTCTATAGATTATTATAAACTTTTTATCTATACACAGGTACAGATGAAGAGAAGAAGGCGTTAATAGACTTTGCAAACCAGGGCTGTTCCTGTCCGTGTGCCAAGGAGTGCACCGCGCCTCGATGTTGTGAACCTGCCCCCATACCGACCGTCACTCGCATATAAATAAGTTACACGTAGGATGCTGTGATACAAAATACTGTAGCCAGTCACAACTGAGTGATTTAATAGAATGGTAGTTAAAAAGAGATCGCCCGCCAGTTAGAACATAAGCCAAAGTGAAAATGCCTCACAGTGTGACAATTTTGGCGGGACTTGTATCCTAACGGATTTTCTAGCCCGCCCGCACTAAATCTGTGCTAAATGTATGAACGGTTCTACTGGAACTGATATTACGTATAATTAAATTAATCTTGCCGTATTTTAATAATTAAACTGCCTTGTAAATAGTTATAATAAGTAACTTACTTATCTAATTAAGTTTATTAATTTTCCGTGATGTTGATTTAAACCAATGTAGATTGTTTCGTGGTGACGATGAGGCCGCAATAAATTGTTTTTTTTTGTAAATAAGTGCCTCACTAAGAAAATAATTTAGGGCCTTCTGCTTTACAATCAACAGTAGGTAATTGCAGATAATGTGCCTGTTTTCCGAATTTTTGATATTCTTTTATAGACAAGGGTAACATTTGAATCGAATAGTACTTGAAACAGCTTTTTTATAATATTGCTAATTCTGTTTACAATACTTACAAGTACAACTTGTAATAAAAATGTTGAAAATCAGGGTGTGGTGAACCAGGCAATAAGTAAAATCATATTTTAAGAATACAACCAAAGAAGCTTGTTCGTGTGTCGCGGTAAGCGGCAAAATTTCTAATCGTGGTAAATAACAGAGTCAGCCTACAACAGTGAAAGTGTAATGAATAAAAACATGGTTCGCGAGGCACATTGTCAGTCGCCCAGTCGCTAGTCGTCTGCACCGCGCCGGGCCGACATCATCATCATAATACACTCTATTGACGACGTTATTGTCGAAGCATAAAAAGGTATTGTTATGTAGCTATTACGGTGACGAAAGAAACTTTTTGTTCGAGGTGAAATTGTATAGCTATGCAACCGATTCTTATCTACTAGGGAGAGAAAACTGTATTCAAATAGCAATCAGTCTACTGATGTGATTGGCTTAGAAGTTGAGTTGTTTTTTGGAAACTTTTAAGTTTTCTTTTTTTAACTGTATTTTTTTTAAGATCCAATAATATTAACCTACGAGTAAAGAAAAATACTAATCATATGAAGTGAAAGTCAGAACATGAAGAATTCAACAGATGTAGCATTAATTGCAAAAAACGTTTTTTTTTGTATGGAAATAGGGTATTTCACCAAAAAAATCTAATTAGTCCGTCTGTTAGATTATCGAAAAATATTGGATACGTGTTTTTTGTTTTATCAATATAATAAAAATTTACGAAAATAAAATGTGTCAAAGATCAAGAGTGGGGGTTTTTGGCGTCACTTAGTGGGTAAAAAAGTACTATCCTTATGACGTCACACGACTTGACACGACTTTTCGAAGCACTGTATCGTCTTCATATTTTGTTTACGTGAAAAAAGAAAAAATACGTGTCCATTATTTATTGAAAATCTATCTGACGGACTAATTAGATTTTTTTGGTGAAATACCCTATTGTAACAGAATTTAATCTTAAAGTTGATCGAGATGGCGTACAAAGCGACTGTGATGTTCCTTTACTAATCATATGAAGTGAAAGTCATAACATGAAGAATTCAACAGATGTAGCATTAATTGCAAGAAACGTTTTTTTTTTGTATGGAAATTGTAACAGAATTTAATCGTAAAGTTGATCGAGATGGCGTACAAAGCGACTGTGATGTTCCTTTACAGTATTAGGTTTATTAAGCCTGTAATACATGTTGGCCGAGCTTAGACCAACGCGAGCCTAGATAAATTGACACAAGGCAAGCGCTACTGTCTACACGTTTGGCAAGTTTGAAGGAAGCCAATGCAAATGGCCAATGTAGACGAGCTTTGAACAGACGCCCACATGTTGGGCGCTGTCAGTTCTTATTGTGCATTGAAACAATATGGACGACGACGTCGAAATTATCTCAGCCGCTTTTTATCTATTGCTGTACCTATGTTTTTAGGATTCCAAATAACTGGTTAAATTCTGGTAAAACTACAAACACTTAAATACATCGTAGCATTTGTAGAAAGCGTTTTTTGTACGCGTGCGTACGATGGACGTCAACCGCATAATAGCGCTCGGACAAACATGTGAACACCATTGGCCGAGCGCGAGCGAGTGCTTTTGATTTGTGCAGAAAAACCGACACCGCTCCGAAGTGAGGCAAGTGATCGCGAGCGACTGCAAGTTATGACAAGCTACGCCAAATGAGGTCTATACACGTTCCGCCGTGTTCTCGTAGCGGCGATCGGCGGTGGCGACCTCTCGCGTCCGGCCCTGGTGCAAGCCATGGTCCGGGGCGAGGAGGAATGGGACGCCGTCGCCTCCTTCTGCGAAGCAGTGATGCTAGCGAAGGAGGTGGCGGAACGAGAGAGGGAGAGAACCTCTCAACGTCCCAGCCGCCGCGGAAGGCGCTCCGGGCGTCGGGGGCCACGTGATGGCTTCCGGCCACCGTAGACGCGGGCCTGTGGACGGTGAGTAATGGGCTAGCTCGCCGTCCCGCCGTCGTCATGACGGCAACAGACCGTGTCGGCGCGCGGCGCGTTCGTGTTCCACGCGCGCCTCAAAGAGATGTCAGCAAGGAGGGGCCCGCAAGGGCCGACGCCCGTCGGGGCCGCGGATTTTAGTACTAGATGACGTGGCCTCGGCACAAGGGCAAAGAAGGAACATGGGTTCGGTTTTTAGTCAGTGGAAGTCTGACACTCCCCTTCGCTCTGCCCAAGAGCGGGGGGGGGGTCATTTGATGATTTTCCACTCACCAAAAAAAAAACTAGGCGAGTGACACCGAGCAATAGCAAGACAAGGCAAATGTACCGTCTACATATTGGTATTGGCCTTCACTCGTCAACGCTCGGCCAACAATATGTATTGCAGGCTTTAGGAAAAATAGTTTTTAAGCGAATTATCGTAATAATTTAGTAAATCACATTGTTATTGTTCAGTAACGATGGTAACAAATAATACTAGTTTGTAAATGTTTTGTGTACAAAGTTTTGTTGACTATTGATTTGAAGACCAATAAAAAGTAATTAACTTTCGTTTGTAATTTCCTTTTACATATCTACAGTATTAACATATAAACATACTAATGATTCGCCCTGTAATGCTTTCGCAGAAACATTGTAAACAATTGAATTTGTTATGTACCTAAATTGGTTTTACTTTGTAGAATTTTTTTATCACTTCAAACAAATTAAAATATCAGCTGTCTTAAGTACGACGGGCTGGTGTCCGCAACTCCACGTCCGATGCGCGTATTTTGCGTGCGGTATCAGCTGTCTTACGAGTCCTTTGAGACATTCCGATTTACGAGAAATTAATAGGCACTTCTATATAACACCTTCACCAACAATGCCCCTTTCGTTAATCGAAAAACAATAGAAAATAAAACAACATTTTCCAACAACAAGATTTTTATTATACTGAGTAGATTTATTGTTCTGAAAACTATGGCATTGAACTTTACTAATACTAGGTACAACAATATTTCTGTTTCAGAGGACATTCATTATGGAGTTAAAAGTTTACTATTAAGACATTAAACATGATTATTGAATTGTTTTCTACTAAACGGCTTCTGTCTGACTAATCGTCGTCGTAGTTCAACTCGGATTGTTCAACCGAGTTGTTTGCTTGCATTTTTCGGCAGTGGGCCGGCCGACATGATCGACTTTTCATTAAACGACGACAATCTCTTCCAGGTCGCTGTGGGATCAAATTAATGTTATTAGCGAAGTCTGTTCGGAAATACTGTGCAACGTAAGAATCACAGGACAATTCGTCACTTAGGTACAGTTAGCTTCGCGATTTTGGTACCCCCTTTGAATGCACCTACGTTCGAATCCCCGATGGCCGTACCTATTGTATTTTATTGTAATATTTTTTCAAACAGTTTATTTGTAGATAAACCACAATGCACAAGAATATTTCAGAGCTGTAAGTAACAGTTTATATAGTTAAGATGGCCTAGTGGTCGTCCCACCGGCCGCAGATTTACGACCACTGGTCCATAGTTTAGCGAGACTAGACCAACTAAACCTCTGGACTGTTTAGGTTGCGGATGTGACGTGCGAAACTGCTGCTTCAGCTGTTTTAATATAACTACTACCCTATTGATGCAGCCTACTGTATTAGGTACCTACTTGAACAAAAGTTAAGCATTTAAATATGAGCTTTAAGGTCAACGCAGATCAGGCTTACGGCTCAATTGGAATTGATGGCGGTGCTGATCCCGAGCAATTAATATTACAGTTCACGTCAAATAACATTGCCCCTCTGAAGTTAGCCATTTGCAAAGATCGCGCAGGTGCAGTTCCGTAGAATTCGTGACTATAATCTACAGATTCGTCATTTTGGATGCTGCGCAGCCACTCGTAGCCAACTTCAGAGGGGCAAAGTTATTTGACGTGAACTATACTGTGCGCTGACCTTTGCGACATAGCACTGTGTATACCTGTTCTTATATAACGACGTCGCGCGGCAAACTATAATGTCACGCAATTTTGGGAAAGTCATTGTATTTTCACAACACGACATAAAGTTCAAAAAACTTATGTGTCTTAGTATTGAGTTGTTCCGCTGTCAGATGTGCGTCTCGCGTGCTGCAACTGAGTGTTTAACAGCGCAAGTTGTTCCGACACTGCGGAAGTGGTGTAACTTGCGTAATTGAAACTGCGACAGTTTACTTCCTAACTTTTCTAGATTCTCAGATTGTTAGTACGGTGAGCAAAATAATAAGTTTTCCGAGGTACTGAAACGTGATCGCTTAGAATGAGCCTCGCCGCGATGATGATATTCTTATGAACAGAAAATTTGTTGAGGAATTCTCAAAACTGTCTAACTGCCACAAGGAAACTATGAATGAGTAGTCTTCAAACAGTCGTAGACACCCCTTTATGAAAGCCTATGGAACATTCAACGTATTATTATCACACAAGTTCGTAAAGAGAACACGTAATCGATCATAAATACATTCCTCGACACATAAATGCATGTATACTTCAAATACTAATACGACAAACCAGACGAGAGGAATAGCCGCTTATCGTAATTCTAAAAAAGCGATAAACTTGAAATGGAAATAATCTAAGAATCTATTAAATAGGAAGATAACGCACTGAAAATGAAATCTTAACACATACGAAGTCAAAGATAAATACCGTAGGGAAGTAGGGGGAAAGGTAAGAACATCGATCACGCGGGTATGGATAGATAACGCCAGGCTGCCATTTCTACCCACCCTTAATCTGCAAATCAATGACTGATAGTTGGCAGAGTAGGGAAAGGTGATTTCTTGGCTAAGGTTGGTTTGAATCAGCACCAACCTTTTTAGTTTGAAAAGGTTTTAAATTGACTTTCCACATGTAACCATTTAAACTTGTCCGCAACGGTAAAAACTTCCATGCATTACCAATCCATCGCGGTCTTCGCGGTTTGTTCGTAACCTTCCTCTTAATAGCACAACGAAAACTGGGAATGGTAACTGTGAAACTGCCGCTGCAATAAGAAGTTCCAAATGTCGGTTTAAAAATTTCTTAACGATAGTTATATAATTATTTCAAAAAAGTTTGAAGTCATTGGTCACGTTGCTTGGGCCCTAGCTATGGTCACGCCATCTACAATGAATTTTGACAGGGATTCCTCATTAGGGTTCGTTCAAACAGACCGGCTCGGAAGAAGAGCAGATTTTTTATCACGTTTAGAACAGAGTTTTGAATCATTATAATAAGATTTATTTTTACATATCACTATGCGTTAGGTTTGCTGTCAAGAATTCTCAATAACAAAAGAATGATTGAAAACTCTCGTTTTAAACTCTCTCCGACCCGGTCTGTCGGACCCTTTAAATCTATACTAATATTATAAAGCTGAAGAGTTTGTTTGTTTGTTTGTTTGTTTGTTTGTTTATTTGTTTGTTTGTTTGTTTGTTTGAACGCGGTAAACTCAGAAACTACTGGATGGAATTGAAAAATTATTTTTGTGTTGGATAGTCCATTTATCGAGGAAGGCTATAGGCTATATAACATCACGCTACGGCTAATAGGAGCGGAGCATAAATGAAAAATGTTACAAAAACGGGAAAAGGTATTTCCTTTTTGAGAGCTTCCGCTGCGTGCGCTGCGAAAACGGTTTAAGTTACGCTAATATCATGTATGAAGGAATTGTTCCTCTTTAAAAGTTCTAAAAAAAAGTCGGCGACAGCATATATCTATCTTTTAAGATTGACTCACTGTAACCTTTTTTTACAGTTAAACTGTTAGGTTAAAAAGAATTATTTTTTGCGAAGCTTATTTAACCCATATGGTATAAATCTATATCTAAATAAATGTGTTTGTTAGAACGTAAATTTAATATAGAATATTTGTGCCCTTTACTCTATACAGTTTAAACAAATGTCTTAGAAGATATCGCAATGTAAAAATATCCGCGCGGCAAAATATTTCGCGCGTCGCAATGTAGGTACGGGGGATTCTGGCTGGCCTCCGGGAAATTCAAATTCAAAATATTTACTGCATCATAATGTTTACAAGTATAGAGTGTTACAGTATATTTAACAGTAAGAGATACTTATAGTAATTCACACTTTAATATAATCTAAGCTAATCTAAACCATCTGAACTATTATAATAAAGAGGAAAGATAAGATTTTTTGTTTGTTACTATTTAGCTTAATTTATGTCGGATAGTCGATATCGAGAAAGGTTATAAGCTATATTTATGTGACGCAGACGTAGTTGCGTGGGTCAGCTAGTAACAAATAAAAGCACATCCACCATTAAAAATGAGATAAACATCAATAGTAAAACGGGCATACTTACCACGACCAGTCTATAATTAAGTTTGATAGCGACGTCGCAATCCCCGATGCATTCGCTCCATCCCAACCACGGCCCGGTCTCGCAGCTTACCGCGTCTACTGCTTATCAATAACATATATTTGCTAAACAACTACCAACATCCAATAGGTAATCAGTAACTTAAGTCAACAAAAGAGATAAGTATGCAGGAAGCACAGCAAAGACATTCCAGTACAATTTTTTATTAACCTGTTCTGCTGGGCAAAGGCCTCTTCCAATTTGTTTCAAGAGCACTCTTCCTGTGCCTCCTCGAACCAGCTTTCGCGGTACGCGTCCATATCCTCTCGACACCTTTATCTGGGCCGGCCCCGGCGGAGCCATTCCACTTACGTACTTAATCGTTAATACTAAGAGTTTTTGCAAAATTCTGGCTTTAAAGAGCGTCATCTCTATCACACAAAAAACCCATTTAACAATCTTTTTTAAAGCCCGATATACCATTAACTCGGTACCTACAAAACATCGTTGACTGCATACCAATCTCTTTTGTCAACTGTACTAAACATAAAACATAATATGCATTCACAGAAACGTGCAGTCTAACCGATTACATATTAATGACATAAATTGATATAGTGTATTGCAAATTGGATTTGTTATTCTTATAAGAAAGCACGAGAAGCAATCGATTGGTTCTGAAGATTAATTTTACGATTTAGAGGGAAATTAACTGCGTACTTACTACGATAAACAGTTAGACATTTTTTTTCGGAAGTTGGGAAATCGTCAAAAGACTCCTCCCGCACTGGGCAGAGCGGTAGGGAGTGTCAGACTTCCACTGACTAAAAACTACCCATGTTCCCTCTTAGCTCTTTGTGCCAAGGCCGCGGTATCTCTTTTGAACAACGCCCAGCCCCAACGGGATACAGTTATACTTACAGTATAAGGTTTCATAGAAACGTTCAAGATGGAATAATATCTCCGACTACTTGATAAATAATGAAGAAACATTTATAAAATGGAATTAAGAATACATGAAGACTTCATAAAATAATGTTGTTGTTTGTTCCTGATGCCGATGTGCCACCTATTTTTTGTTTTTAATGTTACATAATTATATAACCTACGTTTATCAAATCAAGTATCTTGACTTGGCTGGCGAGGTCGGCAACATGCGAGACGTGAACTCAGCGATCATAGCCTATTCAGCCAATGGCTTAATTGTCAAGAGCCTCGATCAATACCTTAGGAGGCTCTCGTTAGGCATCTTGATTCAGAAAGCAATGCTCCTGGACAAGTTTCGTATTGTTAGGTTTCTCTCTCTGGAGTCATCCAGTTAGCTTGGTTCCTGTCTCGATACCAGTAGGCTACTAATTTTTATTATTTTTAAATGTTTTATTCCCATGTTTTTATTGACATTTAAAAAAATGAAAATTCATATGTAAGGAAAATGAATATTATAGGAAATATTATTACAGTTTATTGTCGTTTGAAGAGTAGTCAACCAAAATATTTTTTACATTGTTTGAATCTACTTATCAAATCCAGATGCTCCAAGAATGTTAGTTCTTCATTTTTACCCGACTGCGGTGATGCCCAAAAGGAGTAATTAATTCCTCACAACCTCATATTATTTGAGTTAAGTTCAATCAGCGTAAAGCACATAGAATAAATACACAGAAAAGAGACTGGTCTACCTACGATGCAGACTGTCCATACGAGTATTACAAGAAACATATAAACTGAATAATTACTTGCCATATAGCGGAGGGACGTCGTTCTGGATAACTTCATTGTCCTCATGGGGTGGGGTAGGCTTCATCTTTTTCATGGCCGCGGCTAAGGCCTCGTTTGCAACGGTAGTAGCTGGCGTAGCTGCGAAGAAATTAAAGAAATGACTGATGAAGAAATTAAAGAGACTACTGCTCGTTTACCACAAGGATGACATAATTTTGTTTGTATTTGAATATAAAGTTAACGAAAGTAAGTATTAAATTAAGTAATAAAAATAAAATAAACCTTAAACTTTTGAAAAAATGTTTTCATACAAAAAAATATTGGAATATAATATTAAAACGAAAATAAGTTTCAACTAATGACTGCACACGCACGGACTAATTACGGCAAAAAACAATATTGGTTGAGAAAGCACATGTACAGCTTTTCAATGATTCACCGGAGGATTTAAAGAAGTTTAAACATATTTTAAAGAAAACTTAAGAAACATGATGTACCATGTAACGTCCCAACACCCTAGAAGAAAATTTACTTTTATTATGATGTTTAAGTATTATGAGGATTGAGGAATACATTTTCGAAGTAGACCGAGGAGAAGATGGCAGGAAGCCTTGAATGGCTTTCTTGTTATAAGAAGGAGGCGCAACAACTCAACAGTAGAAGAAACAGGGAGAGGCCTACTATGCCCAGGAGTGGGAAAATTCAGGCTAACAAAACAAACCTAAGGAACGTACCTTTCTCCTCAGCAACGGTAGTAACCCTGGTGACACAGGCGCGCAGGCAGTGGTCGCGCGTACGGAAGTTGTTCCCGTTGCCGCCGCAGCCGCTGAAGCCGAAGGGCTCGCACGTGCGCTTGGCCCACTCGTAGAACCAGCGCTCCTCGTAGCCGCGGCAGTGGCCCACCGACATCGGCTGCTTGCATACCTCTGGTAACAAACAGGCAGACAGAACCAGCGTTATTGTAGTTATGATTTATTAATTAAGTATTGTACAAGTTTCCTAGCTAACTGTCCAAGGTAGTCAAGATGATGATCTGACACTCTTTTTTTTGGGGGAGGAATCATCAAATAACTCCTCCCGGGCAGAGCGGTAGGGAGTGTCAGAATTCTACTGACTAAAGTCCACCCATGTTCCTTCTTAGCCCTTTGTGCCGCGGGCGCAGTATCTCTTATGAGCAACCCGCAGCCCCGACGGGAATATATAACCCCTTTTTTTTTTTTGGTCGGTGGAAAATCATCGAATAACCCCCCCCCCCCTCCCCCCCGCAGAGCGAAGGGGAGTGTCAGACTTCTACTGACTAAAAACCAAACCCATGTTCCTTCTTCGCCCTTGTGTCGGAGCCGCGTTAACCTTTCGACAAACCACAGCCCCGACGGGTTCGACAAACCACAGCCCCGACGGGAATATATAACCCCTTAGGTCAAATTATCTAGCAGACGTGTACCTAAGTATATTGCAAAAAAAATATAATAAATATAACACTGTATTATTTTATTCTTACGTGACACGTATGACATGATTGACCTAAGTTTAACACACCTGCCAATACATAAAGAAATAGTACATTACTGCAGAATCCAGTAAGTAAGCCTTCCTGGTCAAGTATGAGTTAACCGGACCGAACCGCAGGTGAGGTCTGGTTATATACGAGGCCAGGATGGCTTTCTTACTGGTTGAGGTTTGTATAATGCTTTTCTCAAAAATTAAAGAAAGTTTAACAACAAATTCGTTTAATTAATATTGAAGGTTACATTCATATGTGAAAAACACAATAGCACTTTTTGGCCGACCCGGGAATCGAACCCAGGACCTCACGCTCTGCAGTCGAGCTTGCGACCACTAGACCAACGAGGCAGTTTAGGAAACAACTTTAGAAAAAACTTTTTAGTAAACTGAAATTACTAAATACAATCATAAAATCCCACACTATACTTCTACAACATTACTAAGTACAAAACGCAACGTATAAAATGGCTGTCTAGGGTTCCAAAAATATATGTATCTCATAAAATGTCATACCAAAAAGAGAGATAGATATATATTTGGAACCTCCCTTCTATAACCATGTTATAATGGCTAAACTCTAATCTGTGTCTGGTACTATGTTTTTTTTTTCTAAACAGATCTAAAGAGAATGACCTAGTGTCCAGTAAGTAAATTACATACTTACTTACTGGACAGTAGGAGATTCCAAGTTTAAAATCTCGCTTCTTACTGAACAGTTGTGAATAAGTCTCCGGTAAAGTTCACTTTCTGGATACTTTTTAGAGATGTTATGGCAACATTACATACCATTTTTGAGAAAAGGATAATAAACTCTTAATAATGTAGGTCTTAAAAAACGACCTTTCTTTTGTTTCGACGTTCAGTCTTACGTAGGTAATAAAACTTATTATTTTCTTTACGTCTATTATTATTAATGGTATTTTCTTTATGTAATTTCTTTATAAACATATAGAAAAGTATAATACACTGCTATTAATAAAATCTTCAAAACGACCTTTCTTTTGATGTGAATATAAAATAGAAAGGATTATTTGATATTTATATTAACAAAAAGGGGTATTTAAACGTTAAAATATCTTTGCATATCGGTAATTTTGCAGAAATATCTTTGCATTCAGCAGTATCGATTAAAAGAGTCTTACGCCCGAATATTCGAACGTCACTCAATTTTAAGTTGCACTTAAATCTCGTGCTGTCTTTGTTACTTTAACGCAGAGTGACAGAGATAGCACGAGTTTTGAGGGCTACTTATAATTGAGTGACGTTCGAGTATTCGGGCGTTAGTTTCCTAGGTGATCGAAAAGTGCCTCAATAATTACTGCAAAAATAGATGTCGATTTTTGGTGTCGTTTTCCATTGTTACACTTACACATTATTTCGGTCTAGCTCCTCAGTCAGCCCACAAACAAATCTATCTAATGGCGAATCTTTTTTTTGAAATGGGAAATCATCAAATTAATGACTGCGATAATGAACTCCGTTCCAGAAATGGCATTTTTTTATTAAGATGCGAAATCATCATCAAGTGACTCCTCCCGCTCTGACTAAAACCAATCCGTGTCCATTCTTAAGCCATTTGCGTTCCAGTGCCGCGGTAACTCTTTCGGATACATTCCGCAACCCTGACATCTCACTGGCCCTAGCTAGTGGGCCCTGTCTACTATGCTGGCAAGTCACGGCAAATCTGATGACACGGTTGGCGCAGTGGCTTAGCGATCTGATTGCTGCGCTGCGTGTCGCGGGTGCGATTCGATCCCCACACGAAACAAACATTTGTATGGCCTACTGATAGTTGTACCAGGTCTGGGTGTTTGGCTTGTGTCATTATCATCATCATCATTTCAACCGAAAGACGTCCACTGCTGGACATAGGCCTCCCCTAAGTGTCGCCACATTGACCGGTCCCGTGCGTCTCGCATCCAGCGGATCCCGCATTTGGATTGTGTATGTGAGTTTAAATGTCCGTGAACGCACCCAGGATACAGGAGAATTCCTAGTGTGTGGCAAAGTATTTAAAAACAAAACAAAAATAAACTTACCTAGAGGAGTGGTATTATTGAGGCAGCTGATGTCATCCCCGTCGCAAAGCGCTTCTTGCTGCGTGAGCGTGAACTGGCAGCGGTCGATGTACTCTTGCACCTTGCTCTCTACCTCTGGGTCGTCGTTTGTCGTGTTCTCTTGAGGATACTCCTGTACATTCAAGTTAATTTTATCCAGGGTAGTTTATGAAAGAAGTGGTGCAGAATCGTGAATGGATGTAAGGTGGAAGGAAGAACGTGGAGCTGTCTGGTGTCTGGTATAATATACCTCCTAGCCTCCTACACGTAAATAAATACTTTAGAGTTCAGCGCCTGGCCAAATTAACATAGCCGTCAGTCGATACTTCAACTGTCAAAAGAAAGGTTTAGCCGAATCTATACATAGCTGCATATTGCATAACTCTCTTCAGCGTTGTTTAAAAACCCTCTTTTAACACAACTTATAACTTGCCTGTAGCTCGAAGTTAGGTCTTGTGCCCCGGTCGATGTCAAATGAATTGGCTCGAAACATAACCACCGCATTGTGCACTCTACTGAAGCTTTCGGGGGTTACAGGCGTGACGTTACATAATAAGGGTACAAGTACCCTTGACGAATTCGAAAGGCACTTGTTCTCGCCGTCATTAGTTACGGAGATACTGGGGGTCAAAGTTCCAACTTAATCGCCGTTTTTATTTTAAAATACAAGCTTTTTATGTAAACCTTTACTTTTTATATACCTCCACGACCCCGCTACTATTTAATTCATCAGCACAAAGTTTTGAGTGTGTTACGTTGAGATTATTTGAGATTACCGACCTACCATGTGAAATGGAGTTTTTCCCCCAAAAAAAAATCGTATCACAACAAACATTTTTGGCGATGTAGGTACATACGAGTACTGCTTGGTTGAGGGCTCCGTGAAAGATCCATATTTACACTTTGTTTTATGTTATCTTACTGGCTATGGAATGATATGAAGGAGAAAATAGTAAATGATGCCGTGACGTTCGACAGAGGAGATTATAAGAAGAAAACGTGTTCCACCAACCCCAAGTAACATGCCATGGGACAAGGGCAGAAAGATGATGATTATGCTATGTAACTTACCAGCCCCTGCAACTCCAAGAACCGCTTGCTCCACATGTCGAAGAGTCTGCGCGTCATGGCGTGCTGCACGGTCGCGTTGTGCGTCACGTACAGTCGCGTGCGCAGACGTCGCCCGCGCACGCAACGCGCTGAGCACGGCGACCACGGACCCCACGCCGTCACGTGGCAGTTGCCGCGGGGCACCTCCTACATGTTACATATAGGCTGAGGGTTTAGGCTGGCTCCTGATCTAAATTATCATCTCATATTTAACACGTTTCCATCTAAACGGTGGCGAGTAGAGGGGTGATGAGACAGGCAGAAATCGAACAACCACATTGGCTGAAATCCACATTGCGGTTGTCCTGTGATTGGTGAAATCTTGGACGTCTCTGGAACGCCCCGCTCGGCTCCGGACAGAAACAGGACCTCAGGTTACTCATGTGCCTCAGGCCTGGACCCTGAACCGCTGGTCTAGTTTATTTATTTACTGGCGGTAGTAAGATAACAGCAACAGCTAATTTAAAAAAAAACCGGCCAAGTGCGAGTCGGACTCGCGCACCGAGGGTTCCGTACAAACAAAGTTTAAAATTACTTAGAATATTTTTATTATGTGATGTAACTAAAAATTTATGGTTTTCGTAATTTTTCCTTTATCTATGCTATAAGACGTTGCTTCGTACCAAATTTCAAGATTCTGAGTTCACGGGAAGCACCCTGTAGGTTTTGATTCCCTTGCAAGTGTCGAAAATTTGCGGCATAAACGGCTGTATCTTTTGATTGCGTTGGCTTAGAAGTTTGATTTTTTCACAGCTTCAAGGGACAGTAGACCTGAGTAATTGATATAAATTTCAGCTTCATACCTCCACGCGTTCCTGAGAAAAAGGGTCTTGACAGACGGACGGACGGACAGACGGACAACAAAGTGATCCTATAAGGGTTCCGTTTTTTCCTTTTGAGGTACGGAACCCTAAAAACACGCGTATTACTCGTTAAAATATTCGACATAGGAATGAAGAGGCATACCACAAAGAACCAGTCAAATGCGCTTATATTAGATTTGGGTGGGGGCCTGAAACAATATAAAATGTTGTTAGACACGATACATTTATCATAGCATTTTAAGCAGTAAGTTCTGAAAAAAAGAAATGATGGTCGAAGGAGCAAACGAGTCCCGAAGTGGAAACCACGATTGGCAAGCGTAACGTAGGTGATATCCAACACATTAAAAAGGTGACTGAGACAGACTTGATGCAGAAAACGCACATTATTAATAAAGAGCAAAATGAAGTCAGTCCACGAATAACTTACTTCTGGCAAGGCCCCATCTCACAAGGCATGGCCTGGCTCAGCACAGTCCGGGCGCGGTATCCGATGTGGCAGTGCTTGTATGCGCGCGGCGCGACGTACTGCCGCACGCGCGCGCGCACGCCGCAGCCCTCGCAGGGGGACCATGGTGACCACGTGGACACGGCACACGGACCTGTGGACTCCGCCGGGTCCGGCTCGTAGGCGGATGGTGCTCTGAATCAGACGGGTTTGGTATTGGCTCGTTAGCTCCGCAAAAATGAATAGACATTTATTGAAATTAGTTTGAATGTCACATTGCAGGTTTTTAACGTTATAAACCGTAATATGACAGTTCCTCAAAACGCCCAACCTTTGCCACTTTCTAGAGTTGTATCCTAAGTGGCGATGTCAACTGTCAAACAACAAACAACACACTTGACTGTTACGTTAGTTCAGCGCAGATAAATCTACTTATTACCCATGTCTCAGCTACTTTATATTTTACTCTATCCTAGTCTATTGCATACATTGTCTAGTAAATAAACAACGGTTTTATCCCAACTGTAAGAGGGAGTAAATATAAATCTAATAACAACTCCAAAAAAGGCATCAAATCCACTTTAGCTATCAGACAATGTCTTCTATACTACCAAAGGATAATGAAACTGTTTTTAACATACTTGCAATGCATCCTCGGTCCGTGACATCTGCGGTAATCAGTGAGTGCTACTCTGCATGCCTCTGCGTAGGCTCTAGTAGGGAACATATACTGCCTCTGGCGGGTGGCCCGGCCTACGCCGCAGGACACGCTGCAGGGCCCCCAGGCGCCCCACGCGTGGACAGCGCAGGCCCCGCCGGCCGGCAGGGGGCCGTGTGAGCCGTGCGACCCGTGTGAACCGTGCGTCTGCTCCGGTACGCGGTCTTGCTCTCCTTCTGACCCCGCGTAATACGATTAACCGAAAAGCAGAAGCATAAGATGTTTTTGGCAAAAAACATGGTGTTACCAACGATCAAATTATTAAGTTCGCGGAATATCGTGGGAAGACCCTCATAATTATGCTTGGTAAGTTAAAACTGCAGCCTTTTGAAACTTAGTCTCATATACCTAATCAGATAATGCTGGATGGGCTATTGACTATTTTTTTTGGGTTTTGACAAGATATTTACTGCTAGTAGCTAAGTGTTACTATCTTAAAACCATTCACCATCGACAAAGAAGAAAAACTTATGCCTAATGAAAGAAGCCACATTACCTGTCCCGTCGCAGCTCTTCTCATAGAGCCGCAGCCGCGTGAGTCTGAGCCGCGCGAAGGGGCGCATCTCCCCGGAGGTGCTGTAGAACGGGGAGCGCGCGTCGCGGGGCCAGTCCGGCCGCAGTGCGCGCACCGGGGTTGCCGGCATTGTGGGGTTGCGGTGCGACTGACCATGGGGTTGTGGATCGATATAGTGTTGAAAGCTCGAATGTAAGTTTTAATATTGAACATGATAGCCATTTGTGTTCCATTGCAAGGCAAAGGCTGCCTTTCCCTCCTTCTACTTATCCCTACCTATCCATAGCTGTTTTAGTCAATCATGGAAAAGAAAGAGTCGTGTTCGACCCACCATCTCCTAGCCTAGACTGTGAGGTAAATTTAGCCCAGAGGTCTTTCGGCATGCCTAAGATGTGATCAGTTCAGTTGCATTTAGCTAATTTATATGAGAACCTAACGAAAAAAATTACGTTCAATATATTTTGAATATACCTACCATTTTCGAAATCTGGTCAGTTCTGGAAAGCATATCTCATTATTGGACTTAGTAAGTGCTATATTGAGATATTATAAATGTCATCACATATTAATGCTATAGTAGCTAATTCACAACTCACCGTATAGCTCACACCATTATCAGTTCCAGCGTCGTACGGGTACAAGGGTATAGTAGCTGATCTGCTCCAAGTACAGTTGGCATTGCAAAGTTCCAGAGCTGACACCCCCACGATCCAATCAGGAGAGGGCGCTAGTTTCGCAGCCAATGACATCAAGTGATGCTTCGCGTCTACTCGGAAGACTGCGAAGGTATTCGGGATGCCGGCCCCGCCTACTTGCTGCCAGGATATGCCACGCGCCTTGATTATTGTCCTGATGTGGTCACTCTGGAAAACAGCCACATTTTTTTAAGAGATTCGTTCCCCGGTTTCATTGTCAGCCGTGGCAACAGCTACATGCGCACAAAGCATTCGGAACATATTTTTGCCATAAACCAGATGTAGAGCAACTATAGAACTATTAATATACAAGCAAATATTTCTAGTCGTTCTGAACCACTTACAAAACTAAAAACGAAGGTGGTATTTCCATAAATATGTACAAAAAGTTCCGCATTTTGTCCCAGCTCTGATGACTCAATGGTACTCTACACATATCACACTTCATAAATCAGCTTATAATGTTCCCACAGCTGGGAAATAGGCCGCCCCTCTTTGTAATGGAGCGGATCACGAGTCCAGTGCGACTAGTTATTACACTTCTTCGAATTTCGCCACACTTACCTCTGCTTTAAGTTCTTTCTCCAGTGCCACTGTGGTGCCATCGTCAGCCAGCCTCCTGACTCCCGGGCTGGCCACGCGACCTTCCTGCCACACCCGGAACTGAGCGGTGTGGGAAGCCCCAATAACGTCACCGAAGTGCGCGTGAGCGCTCTCTGGTGGGAACTCGCGGGGATGTGTGTTGCGGGACCATAGGCATTCGAAAGTTACCTGTTTAACGATTTTCGCTGAAATATAGTTTTTGGAGTAGGGTCTTTTGCTACAACAAACAATTAAAGAAATCAAAACCATACGATTTGCCACTTGCACGAAGAGCCTAACTTACTCACCTTTGATGACTGCTACTGATGCCGTAATCAACATTGGCCATCTCTATGGGCTCTTACAATCTAAAGTACCGTCAACACAAAAACAAGAAGACCCCATCCCCAGTCTACGCACCTCATACTTGGCCTCATCGCAAGCACAGCAGGGCTCGATTATCGGTGGAAGCTTGGCGGAGTAGTGCGGAGCCCTGGGCGCGGCACACAGCTCCCGCGCCAGTACGGACCAGCCACCGCCGCCGCCGCTCACACCCGGGTACGGGCCAGCCCGCGCGCACACACGCACGCACACCTCGCCGACCGGACCAATGCCGGAAGACGATGGTGCGTTCCATATCACCTGGGTCATGACATTACAAGAAATCATCAACCAACACAATTACTAGGGCTCTTGCAAAAAGGAAGGTTCCCAGCACCTACGGGCAAGCAGGGATGGTCCCAGAAGTTCCATGTGTAAAAAAATATCAACACAATTTGTGTCCCCAAAGCCTGTATTTTTATGTAAGCACCCTCTCACCAGCAAGTCAAAATCGACGCATAATTTATTCAAATCAGTTCATGTGTTCAGGAGTTACGAGGTGATAAATGGACGGCCTGACATACATACAATGCGCTCGAAAAACATTCGGTCAGTCGGATAAAAACAAGACCACGACAGACAAACTACGATGAAAAATATGGTGCGACAATCTCCAGAGCAGTAGCTGGAGAACCTACCTAATTAGTGGTACAATCGTATTTAATAAACCATCATGCGGAAGAAAATAAATAATTTGAGGCAAAACACGAGCAAAAGGGTCCGGAATTTTTTTAAACCTTTCATAAAACCCGTCTCAATCCGACATAAAATATTCATAACCTACTCACAAGAGGCGGCTATCCCATAATCACTTATTCAACCGCTCATATTTTGTAACATACCAATCCTGTAATATTTATATGTTTACTAGCTGATTCCCGCGGCTTCACCCGCGTGGATGTCGTTCAAATTATATACTAAAAACCTTCCTCTCGAATCACTCTATCTATTAAAAAAAACCGCATCAAAATCCGTTGCGTAGTTTTAAAGATTTAAGCATACAGACAAACAGACAAAAATAGCGTCTTTGTTTTATACTATGTAATGTAAGGATGTACTCACCTGAACTTCAGTCTTTGGATGAGAAGTAGCGTTATCGACAGCCGGTGAGCAGACTTCTTGTATCTTCGCCTGTGCATCATACGCCTGGAACGTGCCCAGCGTCAGGTTAGAAGCCTCCGTCACATTTGGCGTACTTCCGGACTTATCACTCTTGGACTGCTCCAGTTTCACTTCCACCCATATCTTGAAGCCTATGAAGGGTGTCGGCCCTTGCCCACTGTCTATACCTTGGAGTGACACTATAAACAAACAATGCCAATTCACGTTTCAATCCTATTCAGGTTTAGTTAGATTGCTAGTTAATTTATATCAGTCTTGCTGGGTTGGATTGGATTTTCGTTCGTAAGGTTACTATAACTAAAGAGCAAAACGTACGTCATAGGACTATAGCAATAAATAGCTAGGTAAGAACTACGAAGTGGCGACGAATGGAGCGGCCCGCCCCGGACTTCTAGACCCAGGGGGAGCTCTATCCCCCTTATTTTAAAGAATAATCTTCTGAAACACTAAAAATAATAGCTGGAAACCTGTACATACATCAAATTTATACGGTCAGTAGTAGGTTAACATTTCCGAATTTTAATAATTCCGAAATGTTAAGCTACTTCTGTTGCTGACCGTACGATTTTATCAAACGGACTTGTGAACATTTACGGCCTTATTAATAAAAAAAAGTTAAACCTGGTTTAACTTACGCTTGGTTTATCTCGCATGCCGTCTCACGTCAAAAATATTCAAAAGAAAGTGACGGCATGCGAGATAAACCAAGCGTAAGTTAAACCAGGTTTAACTTTTTTGACGACACGGTTGGCGCAGTGGCTGAGCGATTGGACTGCTGCGCTCGGTGTCGCGGGTTCGATCCCCGCACGGAACAAGTGTTTGTATGGCCTACAGATAGTTGTTTCGGGTCTGGGCGTGTTTGTGTATGTGAATTTCAATGTTTGTAAACGCACCCACGATACAGGAGAAATTCCCAGTGTGGGGCAAAGTTTTTTAAAAAAAAAAAAAAAAAAAAAAACGACTGACAAAGATCTACAATTGACAGCCGGGAGCCCGGGACTAACGTCATGAGGTGCTTTCCGAGGCACGAAGGAAACTCTGTAAGTATTGATGGTCACCCATCCACGGAGCAACCTCAGCAAGAACGGCTTAACGTTGAAGATCGATCCGTGCGGTAGTTATTATTTGAACACGAATCTTCCTAGCTTTAGTTCTAGATGCATCCGAATTCCGAATCCATCTAACCAAATAACACTTTGCCCGACTTGGGAATCGAACCCAGGAACTCATGCTCAGCAGTCGCGCTTGCGACCACTAGACTAACCAGGCAAACAGATGTAAACTAAATAATCGGTAAGCTTGATAACTACATTCATTTATTAGACAGAGGTTTCATTTAGATTAACCGCCTCAGACCCCTGACAGACTTTGTCCACCACTGATATAATTATATCTATTTAATATTACCTACAGTGCGATCAAATTATCTTGGCAGCTCTGAACATAGGCTTTGCGAAATTTTACACATGTAAACTTGGGAATAAAACTGTTATTGCCAGATAAACCAATACTTAAACGATCAGAAAATATCTAATTTAAACAGTGAGAAATACAAATAAAATAAAAATCATAACACTTTTATACATTCGTTGTAACAAAATGACCTGCACGAAGTTCGGAGCTGCCAAGATAATTTGATCGCACTGTATATGAATATGATACAGTCCTCAATGCTCATACTCCACATGTCAAGAGAAAATCTTTAGACCTTCTCTCAACATCTACACCAAAAGTCATATATTCAAACTAGGCTGAGATTCAGCCGTTTGAACTATTAAATTACATAAGCCCAGTCCCCAGTGGTGGAATAACCACGTAGCAGGAGTAGCAAATTGCTACGGTTCCCGCGCTAATCCCAGCCCAAAATTACACTTAGGCGAAGGGCCCACCACCTAATACCCCCAGGCGGAATATACTATAAGTTCCGAATAGGGGATCGGACTGACTCAAAAAAATATGATTCTGTATAGTCCATCAGTTATATTATCGAAAAATATTAGATACGTGTTTTTTGTTTCATCCAATCAATAAAAATTGACGAAGCTATTAATAGCGCATCAAAGATCATGGAGTGGGGCTTGCAACGTCACTTGAACTTACAAAATGTACTATCATATGACGTCACACGAGTTTTCGAAGCACTGTATCGTCTTCATTTTTTGTTTACGTAAAAAAAGAAAAAATATGTGGTCAATATTTTTTGGAAATCTTTTAGACGGACTACTTAGTTAGTTTTGTTTTGTCCGTTCCCCTATTCGCTTCACTCATACCGTCGGTTGTACCCTCCGGTGGGCCCCGTGCTAGCTTAACCCGCCACTGTTAGTTCCACAAAACAACCCGCTATTCCTTACTTCCCAGTGATGTACTGGGAAAAAGTGGCACTATTATCACCCCAACCCCAGCAACACTCCATAAAATTCAGTGTAGCTAAGTCGTTACCTACCGATGTAGCTACATTATTAGCTGTAATAGATACTGAAATCAGACGCTTATCTCGGGTTATTCTTTATTTCATTCTAGGTTCACTTTTGATTAGTTTTGTATCCACATTTCACTTCGCACTGGACAATGCTAAATGAAAGACAAAAATAAAGCATCTGATTTCGGAATTAGGTACGACAATTATGCACACATACCAGTATAAAGTTCTCCCGGTAGGAACAGGTCAGGTTCTCCAGAGACGCCGATGCGGTAATGCTCGTCCGCGGGAGGAGCATGCACCGGTGCACGTTCACATTGCGGCGCGGGCGCGGGTGTTCCCGCTGCCACGCATCCCACCAGCGTTGCTAGGAAACTACGCACTTAAGTCGTTAGAGAGTAACCACAGACATCACTTATCAACGCAGAATCGGCATGCAGATCATGTAGGTATTATAATTCCTATCAGGTGCCTACCGATCAGGCAGTATTTATTGCATGCCCCATACAGCTTTTTGTGACCAGCCCAAGACGATTCTGTGTCGATACTTATGTGTGGTCATAGCCTAGTCTACCGGGTCTAATCACAAGCCTACCAGTCTACCTTCATCACTACCGATAGGTAGGTACTAGTATACTGGCACAATCTTAAATAGAGAACGGTGTAAGAACCCTGTGTCCTGAAGAAACAGATCATCCAAAAGTCTACAAGTTTCTTAATGCAGGAACGGTGATAGTTTCTGTCCTGTTTTCAGATCTACTGAGCGCTTCAACCGACCGCTGTGAAATGTAGGATTAGGAGGGGTTCCAGTCCTAGACATGGATCCTAAGGTAACGTCTTTTAGCCCGATACGTTTGAAAAGTATCACGTGCCATATTAATAGAGCATTTAAACAGTCAGAAGAAAAAGGATCTAAGAGGGAAATAAGAAGTACTTTGGATGCACATTTTAGAGATAGAATAGGATCTTTGTTAGTATAGGATCATAATAAGGACGCTTCCTTTCTTCTACAGGCAATAAAGATCAAATAGAGAAGGATCATCATTTATGAACTCCATTAATCATACCAAAATCTTGTAACAGCTCTTACTGACATAATATGGTGTCTCATATGTTGCAACAACAAATCATAATTGCAACTTTAATATTAAAATAAATATTTATCCTGTTGTTTGTAAGTACTTATTACTTATACTTGCTAACAAAGGTTGATTCTTTATTATTTGACTCATTAGTAGTAAGGATTGGACTAGGTATTCGTACTTGTTTCTCATACTCTTGTTTGGAAACACACTTAAATAAAGTAAGAATGCAACATACTTCAACATTTGATAACAAAAGTAATAATACCTAAGGCTTATTAAAAATAAAATAATAAATCGCAGCTTCACGCATGTGCACCGGAGACGCAAAGCAAAAGTGCAATCAATCGATCTGCCAATTGAACATTCATACGCGGAAAATGTATTTTGATATCTGAACCTTTTGTCATATCTCAACAAAGAGAGGTAAAAACCGCGAACAGAATCCACTTTCAGTACCTAACTAGTCATTAAAGAACGCAATACATGATATAGTGTCAATTAAATATGTATTAAACTGATTTAATGAGCGATACCTACACAATTTCCATTTTTCGCGATTATTTTCGTGGAGCGGAATTGAGGGGCGCGCGACAAACGTCCGCCCTGTATTCCCGCGCTGCGAGAGCCGACTGAGCTGGGCGCCGGGACCCCACTCCATAGACAGGGACATACGACCTTTCGCTCCTACCTTCCCCGTCCGCTATAAGGAGAGCTAGCTTACCCAATTATTGCTTGTAATTGATTTCCAACGCGCGTGTCCGTGGGCCGCGGATGCGCTCGTGTACCGTCGCCCGTCGGCCATTGTGCACGGCATCAATCAATGCTGCAATGCCACCCTATACAATATACAACTTGTTTCTATGTTGTTACAAAGTACGGTGGACTCGCTATGCTTCTGATTTTTTTAGGAAATTACAAAATGTTTTGAAGTTGGTCTAGTGATTGTTTTCACAGGTTGGTCTAGTAACTAATTCAGAATATATTTTTGAGTCTTGTATTTTGTAAAAAGTTTTCGTTTTGTTATTATTCGCCCACAATTCCCAGTATGATTTAGTTTTAAGTTATCTTGCTGTGCCCCAACAGTACTCACTAGTTTTAAGCCTAGCATGTATACACGTGTGCACACTATGTTTGTGTACATTGTGCATTAATCAAATCAATTCTATGGGAATTGTGTGTGTTACAGGTTAAACATGAACAACAGCTTTCGGGAAATACCTACTAGCGAGACATTGTTATAAATCATAACATATAATCACACCTGTAATCCAAAAGGGGTAAGGCAGAGGTGTACCTAATATTAAACCCGCATTATATTTGTAAATATTTCTACAAATTACTAAATTTTCAATGTAAATATAGTAGATATGTAGATAAGCAGGATAACTAATATTAAACTATAAATACAAACAAAATAATATGCTTTCTAAATAGATTTTATTTCTTTTTAAAATAAATATGAAATACTATAATTGTAATAACATTACATTAATAAACATAATATTATAAAACACATTGGTGATAATAAAATACTAATATAATAGGTACTCTACGTATTTACTGGCTTAAACCTACGAAGTACTGCGTTATTAATCGAAAATCTCTAATTCCAAAAGTTTTATGTCAAATAAAGCTTCATAATAGGTATATATTTTAGAACATTTCATCGATGTCATGTATTCTTATATATTTACGAATCCATTTAGTATTCTTTTACATCCTATTATGCGTAATATAATAAGCTACATTGCACTAAGATTATAAAGAAATGCTTTGGTAATTTAAGTTATACAAACTGGAATAATATTCTACTTAGTACTAATGGCACAAAATATATGACATATATAACTTAGGCCACTACAGGTCCCTACGTTAGCTTGTCACAACATACTTTTACTATGATTCTATACTTTTTTTAATAAGCAAAATATGAATATCTTTAACATTGCGATATGGCCCACATTATACCTTCATAAAAAATATATTATATAGAAAATTATTTTAATTTAATTAAATATATTAAGCACAATCCCTTTTAAACAAAAAGTCAACTACAATTGATTAAATTAATATTCAATTGATATTATAGGATGGCTGTAGTTACAAAGGCGGTCTTGCTTTCTTGCGCCTTGGGACAGGTTGATCGTCGAAATTAGATGGCTATTATTAGTAGATATTTTAGATACGCGATATCTTATAACTGATTGATAAAGGCTAGTCTGAGACTGATTAAAACCGATTTCCCATAATACCAATGTGATATTTTATATCTTCCATAATCTTCCCACATAAAAATAAGTTAGTTTTCATTAAATTGTTCTTAAAGAAACTATACTACACTATGAGCTATCGCTCAGATTACAATAAAAATATTTTCTTTATTCTTAAAACTTTTTAAAATACTACTCACTATTGAATGTAAATAAAAGATCAAAATACTACCTAACACTTTAATCCTGAATTCCTAATAAATGTCTAAGTTACTGAATCAATCTAATTGGAAGTAATTTTAATCCATTTTTTTTTGTTTTCCACTCCCTTTGGCCATAATACAATTTAGAAATTTAGAGATCTTTCGTAAATGCATTTCGGTCGACACTCAGGAAAAATAACGATTTTTCACCATCGTTTGTAATTTGAGAACGAAATACGAACTTTTTAGTACACATTCCGAATCAACGGCAACGTTCGGTCATGATGACGTCACGATCTTTCTGATGATTTTTACCTATACAGTGTGTATCAGAGATACAAGGTACAGTACAGCAATATAATTCCTCAAGTCGTCCCACTTGCTTAAGACTGCGGTCTATTGGGTAAGTTCTCCCTGAGTTCCAGAACATGCTCGACGGCTTGGGGCCGGCCGTCCGGTCCGATGCGCGCCGGCTTCACCACACCAGTTGCCACCATCTTGTCAAATATATTCACCAGTTTCATTGCCTCAAACTCTTTCTGTAAATAATATACTTTTATGAGTAAAATAACTTTGTGTGCTTATAGATATAGAATATTGTTTGTCTAATTGGATTACTTGTTAGTGCCTAGCATTGACCACAAATGAGGGCATTGTTACTTGTTACTATACAATATGACTAACAGACTTATTGGTTTTATTTCATTTGTGAATCAGATCACAAATACCCATTACCCATATTGGTCGTTATTCACTCACTAGCTTTTGCCAGCGGCTTCGCCCGCGTGATAATGACGATTTTCCATACAAACTTTCATCCCCTATTTAACTCCCTTAGGGGTTGAATTTCAAAAAATCCTTCCTTATTCCTTGTCTACATTATAAACTAGGGAACCTCTGTGCAAATTTTCAACTTTCTAGGTCCAAGTCAGTCAGTCAGGATTTCTCTTTTTAGGGTTCCGTAGTCAACTAGGAACCCTTATAGTTTCGCCATGTCTGTCTGTCCGGGGGGTTCAGAGAATTTAAAAATTCCTGGGGGTAGTGCACTGCGTCCTCGATGGCAACGGGCCGTGCAGCAGAAATCGTAATATTTTAATTTCGCCATAACTTCAAAACCAAACCTCCAATTTTAATCATTCAAAGACCAAATATTATCTACATAAACTGTACTTAGTGATGAAATAATGTATTTTCATAAGGATTAATAGCATGAGTAAAATAAATCCGTTTAAATGTAGTCCAAAAAAAAAAGGTAGCACTCCGGGAGTGCCGGCAGAAGTGAAAACTTCAATATTAACGTTTTTACCCATACAAAAAAAAGTGCTCAGCGCCGCTAAAGAAGTTTTCACTTCAAAAATTCAAGATTTTTAAATAAAAAAATGGTTGTTGTGTCTCACTCGATATATATAGGTATAGTGTTTCGCGGACTTTTTTGTAGATATTTATAAGATCTACAATTAATTAGAACATTTTATGGTTCTATCTTTTATAGTTTAGGCAGCGTACGCAAAATAAGTAACTTTTCTGGTTGATTTTTTACACCTTGTGTCCGAAAAACCCAAATATCTTACGGAACCCTATATTTTTCCAAAATTAAATTTAGCCTATGTTACTCGTGGATAATGTAGCTTTCGAATGGTGAAAGAATTTTAAAAAACGGTCCAGTAGTTTTTAAGCCTATTCATTACAACCAAACAAACAAAGTTTTCTTCTTTATAATATTATTATTATATTATATATATTATTATTATATTATATATATTATTATTATATTATATATATTATTATTATATTATATATATTATTATTATATTATTATTATTAGTGTAGATAGATTTATTAAAATAAATTGGTAAATGAAATAAATCCTTTGAGAGACACACACTATCCTCAAAATTTTTGAGGATAGTGTGTCTTGTTTTAAGTTACATGAGCTATGTTTTGAATCAAAAAGACAATCCCATATATTGGTACTAAGTATTCAACTCACCTGTTCATCAGTCATACCCTCGAAGGGGTTGATGCGGGGTGGTCGCGTGCACCCCACGACGGGGTCAATGTTTGGCTGGGCCTCCAAGTACTCCTCCGTATCGGAGTCATCACTGCTGGAGGAGTAGTCTCCGCTGCGCCCTCCGCTTAGCAGTCCCTTCTGCGCGAGGTGCCCTGCCGCGTTGCCGAATCCGGTGTATTTCACCATGCGACCCACTAAACATATTATTTGTTACTAGCTTTTGCCCGCGACTTCGTCCGCGTTATACAAAAAATGTTATCTTTGGTAAGTAGATCTATCATTGATTTTAATTTTAAATGAAAAACTCTTGCGATAATATCATGGCGGTCATGCGGTGCTTGACCCTCAAGAAGCTCCCGAGTGATTTCATCCCACTTGAGCTTGGTAGTTACAGTAATAAATAACTCGGGACGTCCATATATTTTCTTACGGAACAAAAAGCGTCTTGAGTACGTAAATTTTACTCAAAGGAAACATTCCTTTATTTTTGAATAGAAAGCAAACTGCATTCAAAAATTTTCGAAAATTCTCTTCTCCCACACCCGGGAATCGAACCGGCTAAAATCTGGAAAAAATATACCCTGTACTTTTATTGCATCGATCGTTAGGGTCAATTATAAGGATGAAATCTCTCTATCAAACATGATAAATTAAATGAAAAGAAAACCAGGAAATCTTAAATTAATTTTTATTTACAAAAAATGGTAAACTAACTAATTAGTTGCTCGAAATGAGCTCCATTCTCTTGGATACACAAATTTTTCTATTAACCTTTAATAAAGTGTTGTGGTGAATATTATAAATCGTATTCTGAACTTCAACTCTCAACTCGTTGTCATTCGCATAAGATTTCATGTAAATTTGATTTTTTCCATATCCCCACAAAAAAAAATCTAATGGGGTGATATCTGGCGATCTCGCAGGCAGGTTTTCCTTTCATTTAATTTATTATGTTTGTTAGAGAGATTTCATCCTTATAATTGACCATGACGATCGATGCAATAAAAGTACAGGGTATAATTTTTTCAGATTTTAGCCGGTTCGATTCCCGGGTGTGGGAGAAGAGAATTTTCGAAAATCTTTGAATGCAGTTTGCTTTCTATTCAAAAATAAAGGAATGTTTCCTTTGAGTAAAATTTTCTATCTGCAGTAATAAGAGTACTTTCCCTCCAGGTGGCATTACAAAATTCCACCCTGTATCAGAAAGCTCCGAACTGCTAAGCTATCGGGAGTTACACGTGTTATTGTGAGTCAACCATAAAAGATAGACATATGCTGTTGTGGAATATTTTTTAGATCATTTTATGTAGAACATTTTCGTCATAAATGATTTCTATGTAGCTTTAACCATTATGGCTGCACACGCGACGGAAGCTTAAAAAATGGAGCAACTTCTCCCGTTTTCCCAACATTTCCCTTCACTGCTCTGCTCCTATTGATTGTAGCGTGATGAAAAGTATACTATAACCTCCCCAGGAGTATGAAGAATAATTGTACCAAGTTTCGTTAAAATCCGTCGAGTAGTTTTTGTTTCTATAAGGAACATACAGACAGGAGGACAGACAGACAGACAGACAGACAGACAGACAGACAGACAGACAGACAGACAGACAGACAAAAATTTTACTGATTGCATTTTTGGCATCAGTATCGATCACTAATTACCCCCTGATAGTTATTTTGAAAATATATATCATGTACAGAATTGACCTCTCTACAGATTTATTATAAGTATAGATGACTTATTTGTTAGCTACTGACGATATTACGTCCATGACCAGTGTTTGACACGTAATTTAAAAACTCGAACTCCACAATAGCTGAGTAACAGCAATAAAAAAAGTACAAATGTTTACTGTTACAATAATTGCTAAATAAAATATTCTCACCCTTTTCCTTGCACAGGATAAAAAGAAATTCCGCAACCAAGTCCCTGACGGATGTGACAGGAGTAGTCAGGAGCCTGCACAACTGGTTCCTCAGCTGGTTTCCCTGTTCTGGCGGATGTGACACGTCGCGCAATGGAGGCAGTACTACTTGCCGGAGGTACTTCCTCTGAGAACGACACCCACGGGAGCTCTTGTTCAACACTGTCAGGATGGGGGACAGATTTTCACGCTGTGTCTTTGCGTCCTGAAATGGATAGCACAGATTTTTTTTTTTTTTTTAATTGATTGATAGGGTATAGAAATATTTTTTATTTCTGGCCCTCTTGTTTTTTTTTGGCAGTAAGCAGTAGACTAAGTACCACTTGAAAAGTGATAGTGGATTGTGGCTGCAAAGTATCAAATAAATAAAAAAAAACAGACCAATCGAATTGAGAAGCTCCTCCTTTTTGGGAAGTTGGTTAAAAAGGCAATGAATAGTTAAGATCATACTATTTTCAATTAAAAAGACAATCTAAATTGCAAGACAAGTAAGAAGTGCAAATAAATACAAAACTTACTGTGGTTATATTAAGCTTATACTGCAACAAATGTATGAGAGCTTGTAAAGCGTCCATGTTTCTGCCATCATATACATACTCGGCTCTTTCACCTGTGGTTAGCTCAGGTGTCAGGAAGGGGTAAAACATTGGTGGGACACTGAAAAGACAAATATACAATAAATAAGTACAATAATCAGATATAACATAATAACATAACATAATAAACCAAGCACCGCTCCAAAATCCATGGGTGCTACTGAGAAATTCCTGTAGGAAAAACCCAATAGCACTTTGCCCCAACAGAAAATCGAATCGAGGAACTCATTGTCTATAGTCACTCAACAAACTAGACCGTCTGTAATATTGAGTAATAAAAGGTTAAAACAATGAACCTAATAGAGCTCAGTCTAATCTGAACTTAGTGAATTTGAGAACCCACAAAGCAAGTGAGTCACGCTTTAATTAACTGCAAGCGTCTGTTATGTGGCAAATAAGGAATACTTTTTTGTGGAATAAGTGGCCAGACCAAAAAGAAAGCTGTTACCTCGTTAACAAATTAGCAATATTACTGGACAGCTCCATTTGTTTTGTCGAGGTGGAGGCGTGAGCGTGCAACAAGGCAGTGAGGAGCGGCATCAGTTTCAAGTACATAGACTCTTCCTCCTCATTGGCCGGCTCCTCTGTACCTGAATGCAGGATCAGGTTGAACTGGGTCTTGAGGATCTCACACACAATGGCTTGTTGGTTGTCCTAAATACGAAAACAATATTAATTCAAAATTGCTAATAAGACTTGTACAGTTGCAAGCTATCTGTCAAATTTCTTTAGTCCATGCTAAACTTTATTGGTTTTTTAGGTTCAAGTTTATGTGTAGCTTGATGGGCTAGCATTTGTACTTGATGGTACCTATTGACTTGTAAGCCTAGGACTATGATGTTTAGAGGAATATATGTATATCTATGTCACACCTCTTACCTGAAGAAAACAGTGTGGGGTGGTGATGGGTCCTTCAGCCAAGCTAGTGCTGCTTGAAGCTTGTGCCTCTACGTTAGTAGAAGCTTCTATGAGTATTTCGCCCAAACAATTTATCAAATACTCCATGCCATGTAGTTCATCCTTTATTTTAGATTTGATGTCATGTTGCAAAGCAGTCAGAATGAAGAGCAACTTCAAATCAAATAACATGATTTCTTCTTTGAAGGGCATTTCTTTGTAAATCCGTAGTCTGGCTACTAATCCCTGAGCAATGGAAGTGTGTGCACACAGGACTCTGGCCACAGCACTGTTGAATGTTATGTTGCAAAGACATTTGAGTGCCTCCACTGCCACATCCTTCTCTATTAGATCCAGTGGCATCATGGCCTCTTCATCAAGAGCTTCAAAGTTGTACAAGCCAGCTCTTTCTATTAGAGTTGTGACCCATCTTTCACAAATCAGATTTTCAAGGTCTGTTTTGTCCCGGCTAAATAACAATAAATTTTTATTGTTAGTATTTTGGATAAAACATTTTTTAAACAGCACACATGTACTTACAAGAAAAGATCACAAACCTTAACACCCTTACAGATGCTAAACAGAGCGCGTGAACTGACGCCGAAGACTTATCCTGTAGAAGTTGAAACAAAGCTGTCCATAATAATGCTCTTTGATTCTTTTCGGAAAAATCAGGAAAATTGAACGCGTTTTCATTCTGAAAATGTTAAGCGTTAGAAATTACTATCATTGGAGCGCTTCAGATGTTGACACTCGTAATTAAATTATGCAAGCCTTACATTTTTTAGAAAGCGCTGTAATATTTGGCAGACTTCATCTATATTATCGTTGCTACTGAGGATTTCGATTTCGCGTTCTTCCATTGTATACTCTTCCACTATGTCCATAAACACTTAACAATCACAAGTCACTATTCAATCTGGATTTACCAGGTCAATACTTATGATTTCCCACGTTCAAGCACAACATAGGAGAACTTAGAACAAAATGTATGCGTACAAACAAGCAAAACCGAACCAGAAAAACTCAGAATTGAGCTATTCCTATCATCAATTCATTACTGACAGGCTGACAGGCAAAGGTAACTGACAGGCAAAGGTAACTCACAACTGATCAACTGACACATGTCAACGTCAGGTCGTCCGTCATGACTAATGCTGCGTCCACACCGGTCCAACGAACGCCACGAAGAAAAATTCGATCAAGATGAACGATGATAGTAATGTCACGGCTTTTGTATTATAAATCAATGAACACGTGTTGAATTTCTTTGCCCTTCCACCGCATAAAAGCGCGTCCCCACTAGGAGTCGCGCGTCCCCACTAGGAGTCGCGCGGCCCCGTTCCCTGGTAGGCCGCGCGGCTCGCCTCGTTTAGATAGCTTTTTCTACAAATGCTATTTGTTCCGATTTCGAATAAAGTTATTATTTCTTACGCTGTATGTACGCATTACATTTACTTAGTATATAATAATTCCATGCATGAATCACCTAGCAACCGTTTGGCATTATGGTATATGTATTCTACTCTTTGGTGGAAACCCAGCTGTGAGCTGTCCAACTACCTGTCTGTGTCAAATTTGACGTTTATTTTCGAAGGAGAAAATAAAACTGCGATTTAGATTTTCTCTCCCTTCCCTTGATGGGATTCAGGGAATTTTATTTGTAAAAAGCACAATTTAACAGGCCTGAAAATGGCAACAGCTGCTCTCTCAGGCCATTTCGTCACTAAAATAAAGCGTAAGTTTTCACGAATCTTACGGAGTTATTACTATTGGCTAAATAAACTCTTACATAATTTTTATAAAAGCTCGAAATGTTACTTATATTTCAAAATTAAGACATGATTTATTAGGTCTTTACAATTATGGTAGAGGATGACATTGATTGAAACTTAATTATGGACCATTTCAGCGGCGACAGGTTCGCTGAGCATTGTTTACATCAAGTCGGCCTCATACAGTACGGAAGGCAATATGCCTAACCTAGCCGCTTACAAACGGGGCACTGGTGGCCGGGCCAGCTTTAATGGCATGGTAGCAACAGTGTTTGGGGCCACAGGGTTTGTGGGACGTTATGTATGCAATAAACTGGGCAAGTCTGGAGCTCAGGTGAGCTGTTACATTGTCTTTGTTATGATAAGTATACATTAGTTTTTACAAATGAAAGTTACTATACAAATGAATGAAAACAATATACTCTCCTTCTTTACTTTTGATTTGAATTAAAAATAATATTGCTCAATCTATACTACTGTTCCCATGGTATAGTTACTATAATTATTAAAATGGTAAAAATAGTTATTGTATGATTTCAGATGATTTTGCCCTACAGGGGTGATTTCTATGATGCCCAGAGATTGAAAGTGGCTGGAGACTTAGGACAAGTGCTGTTCACAGGATATGATGTCCGTGATGAAGAGTCCATTGCCAAGGCGGTCCAGTACTCCAATGTTGTTATTAACTTATTGGGCCGTGACTATGAAACCAAAAACTTCAAGTATAACGACATTCATGTGGATGCCCCAAGACGCATTGCAAGGTATACATTTACAATTCAATACAATATTTTATTGGAAATATATTTTGCTTAAAACATTGAACTGGTTGTGCCACAAAGACTAGATATCAAGTACTTACACAATATGTATTGGCATAATATAGAAATAAAAAACTTTGAATTTCAGTTGTACAATGACTTACTCCTCATGGCGTTTATGTTTTTTTTTTCTTTTAAGAAAACATTGCCCTGCACTTGGAATTTCACCTGTATTGTGGGTGTGATTACAAATATTTAAACATGCTAAATGTAAATCACTCAATTACTATCAGCTTTGAACTGTGTGTTTAAGTGCCACAGTGTTTCAAATCATAATCACTAGTTTTTTCTAATCAACATAACTTAGTTGTGATCATCATCATTCTGCTCCCTTTTTGCAATTTATTAATGGTTGCCACCATAATGTGATATAATCTACAAATAACAATAGTTTTAAATGTTTTGATATATCATTAGAATAGTTTAGTATGTTTTTATACTATTCCATATCAATGAAATAGCACCTATTTGATATATTAAATAGTACCAACAAAAGTAATTAACAATGTAATTATTGTACACTAGCTGATGCCTGCAGCTTCGCCTGCATCAAATTATATACTAAAACCTTCCTCGAAAGCCCCTCTATCCATTGGTGAAAACAGCTTGTAAATTGATGCAGTAGTTTTTGAGTTTATTGCGAACAGACAGACAGGAAGAGGACTATTTTTGTATTAGGTAGTGATTATAAATACATAATATATATTTATTACAGGATTTCACGAGAGATGGGCGTGGAGAGATTCATCCATGTGTCGTACCTGAACCAATCACCAAACCCTGAACCCTTGGTTTTGAAGAAACCATCCCAATACAAGATCAGCAAATACTGGGGAGAGTGTGCCGTTAGGGAAGAGTTCCCCACAGCTACCATCCTACGTGCCTCAGACATCTATGGTAGTGAAGATCGGTTTTTGAGGTACCTTTAATATTACTTGAAACTTGAGGATATTGTCCGCGTTTTGTAGGATCTCATATATATATTTGCTTTAAATGTTTAAAGGGGTCTGAACTTTTTTGTATGGGAGCTGGCATATCGACCCGTCGCCATTTTATTTTTTTTTTCGAAATCGCGGCCCACGATGAAAGTGGTATGTATGGATAGAGGACATATTAATAATAATAATAATTTATTTATTAGACAGACTACAGAGGTCCACTGTGTTAGTAACAATATAACTTAGCCTATGTTAGTACTTAATAATAATAAGACAAAGACGATTCACAAACATTTACACAAGAGATACTTATAATACTAGAATGTTAGTAACAATATGACTTATAAGCTATGTTAGTACTTATATTCTACTACAGATAAGGTGGTTTTGATAAGATGCCTCACTATGGGGCTTTCGTCATGCCTGTCCGCAATAACGCTCAAGAGGCTGTTGCTACTACCACGCAACCTGGCGAGAAGAGACGCATTCTTCTTACGTACTACAGCTGAGAAGCTGTCTACTCTGGCTTGTGCAAACATTGCAGATGCACTACAATATCGTGGCAGTCGCAACAGTGCCCTGAAAGCGTTATTGTATTGAACACGCAAAGCATTGGCTGCACGTTTAGTACAGCTGATCCATAGGGCGCTCGAGTACAGTGATGTGCAGTAAGCTTTAAAAAGCGTGATTTTGACCGCATCTGTACATCGAACGAACCTACGGGCCAACATATTCGCCCGAACAGCCAATGCTCTGCGTTCCCGTTCAACATCCTCATCATCCTTAAGGTCGTCAGCAATGAAATGTCCAAGGTATTTGAAATGGTGTACCCGAAGAATCGGGACGTTATTAATTTTAATAGGTGGTACATTTTCTGGACTTTACTTACCAGCAGTCTTAAAGACCATGAGTTCTGACTTCTTTACATTATACTTTAACCCATGGTTAGCAGCGTAGTTCTCACAAATCTTAACCAATTTTCTGAGTGCACTGACCGAGGGAGCCAGCAGCACCATATCATCGGCGTAGCTGATGTTGTTAAAACACAACCATATATAGACGAACAAAAAATGTCCATTAACACGGTACCCAAAGTGTCACGTTACCGAGATATTTGAAGGTAAAGATGGACATATGAGTACAATGAGCACATAAAAAATAGACCTTTTACGTGTATGTTGGCGTTGATTATTATTATTACTGGTTATTGAAAGAGAGTAGGTACATTACAGGCGCGGATCCACCGTTGTGGGCACTATGGGCATGCCGACAACCCTAATTGACATGTGACGTCATATTTTTACGGTCACAGGGGTCATGAACCCCCCCAAGATCTTCAGAAAATTGTAATTTTTTGCATTTTCATAAGTTGACGTTTAGTTTTGTTGTCATCTCTGTATGAATAAACAAAAAGAACCCAATAATAATATTTATGGGTCGGAGGCGGGATGCATAAATTTTGAAGCTCTCTTCTCTCGTTCTGGCATTCTGTTATTATCAGGGGGGGGGGGGGAAGCTTGCGCCTTAGAACCTAATCCTTTCGAGGGCCGGCTTGCTCCACTCGCTCTTGTGTTGTCTAAATCTTGACATTTGAAATTCTAACTCATCTCGGGGAACCTCACCTTCCCCCGAAATCGAAGCAATTAACCTATCCGAGGCAGAACGCAAAAAAAATCTCACTCGCTACGCTCGCGAATACATCCTGTCTCGTGTCTACAAAAATTGCCAGTGCTTTCTATTCTCATGAGTGAAAAGCATCAAATTTTTCCGAGAACGTGAAAAATTTTCGAGCTCGCTCCGCTCGCTCTGCCATTTTTTTGCTAATAACTGTTTTAGTAACTCCTGACAAGACACAATTTCAGACAGTAAGAAAACCTCTTAAATTAAAACTGGGTACTGACTTTTAGGAGTTTATTTTTAAAACCTGCCTTATTTACGACACACAAATTCTAAAGAGTCTGAGAGTATGAGTCTTTAGACTCATAGCTCTTTCGGGAAACTAAAGATGCACGCCCCACCCTCTATCTATCTCCCAAATAAACCTGTCGGCGTCCACGCACGTTTTAATTCAGAAAACTATCGATTTTCAAAAGTAGTTTCTAATAGTGTCACTATATCGATCATGAGCGAGTTCATACTCCAACTCGCACTTGGCCAATTTTCGGGTGACTGTGCCCACAACCTTTTTTGAGGGCTGGATCCGCGCCTGGTACATTACATACTACTAAGAGCACGAGAAAACTATTCTTTGACATAACATAGCGTTTTATAGCGATGCGAAGCGATTTTCTCGTGCGAATAGTAATAATCAACCTGGGAACTATTATTTGGATACAATTCTTTTCTTTTTTTTAAAAACGTTGCCCCACACTAGGAATTTCTCCTGTATCGTGGGTGCGTTCACAAACATTTAAACTCACATACACAAATACCCAGACCCGAAACAACTATCCGTAGGCCGAACAAATATTTGTTCCGTGCGGGGATCGAACCCGCGACACGCAGCGCAGCAGTCCATTGCTTGAGCCACTGCGCCAACCGTGCCGTGCAATTTAACGCATATACACTTAATAAGGCTATTTTTTTAATTATTTAATGATTGTTGTTGTACTCATTTGTCGATCTTTACCTTCAAATATCTCGGTAACGTGACACTTTGGGTACCGTGTTACTGAACATTTTTTGTTCGTCTGTATGTCCTCTACCATACATACCACTTTCATCGTGGGCCGCGATTTCGAAAAAAAATCAAAATGGCGGACAGGTTGATATGCCACATCGGTTCTATCCCCTTTTTTTGGATTTTTCTGTTAGTATATTTATTTTTTTGTAAAACCTTGCCCCACACTAGGAATTTCTCCTGTATCGTGAGTGCGTTCACAAACATATAAAGTCGTACCCAGACCCGAAACAACTATCTGTAGGCCATACAAAATTTTGTTCCGTACGGGATCGAACCCGCGACACGCAGCGCAGTAGTCTAATCGCTCAGCCACTGCGCCAAACGTGTCGTCAGTCGTATCTCTTGCATTTGTGTAATAGCTTTTTATTGGTTTAAATTACATTATTTAAATAATTCACCCTTTTTTTAAATACAGGTCCTTTGCTTCGGTTGCACGTATCAATGGGCAATACATGCCCTTGTGGAAGAATGGCGAGGCCACAGTGAAGGCGCCGGTTTATGTGTCGGATGTCGCTCAAGGAATTATTAATGCTATTCGCGATTCTGACACTAAGTGTAAAGTTTACCAGGCCACTGGGTAAGCCAACAATTTCTACTATAATTTAATTGTATCCTATCTTAAGTGAGTGAGTGAGCAATATTTGTAATCCTAATCACATTCTCGAAAATTGCTATTAACTATTTCAATGAAAGTTGCATTAAAGGGGTAAAATATCGATCTCATATCTGGAAAATTCGTTTTCTCTTTATTCACACGAGCAGAGCTCGGTCGCCCAGATACCTACTTAGTTTTTATCCAATCTATAACAAAATTAAATAATTAGAATATGCATATCCAAATTAATTAGTTGACGTGGCGTCTATCGGAAGTATGGTGCATCTGCACCATATTAATTTTATTTAAGTCACTACTAAAACAACAACAACTTTGGTGTATCTAGATTATTTTTCTTGAGCATGATAAGGATTCCTTGAGGATGATTGGTTCTTAATAAGTTAATAGCCTACTTTAATTTGCGGCCCTTGCTATAAAAGTAAAGCTTTAGCAGTTATACTTAACACTTGTAAATCTTGCTATGCAAAAAATAAAATTTGGTGGCATGAACCTTTTTTAAAAATAAGTAGGCTAGCTAATCTTTAAATTTTCAGGATGTTTGGTTCTTTCACAATAATTAATTGTATTAGTATGAATTAATTGTAATTTCTAACATTAAACTAACTGAAAATATTATTTTTCTTTTAGACCCAGAAAATACCTGTTATCTGACTTGGTCGACTGGTTCTACGGGCTGATGCGCAAAGACGCAGAGTGGGGCTACCAGCGCTACGACATGAAATACGACAAGATCTTCTTCCCTCTTAAGGTCATGGCGATTAACTTGATTTCTCCGGCTTGGCCGTTGGGAGGCTTGCACTGGGAGGCAATTGAAAAGGTAATATTGATGTTTTATATTTAGCGCTAAAGGATAATATTATTATGTTCTTTACACCATTATGCAAAGACCAGATATTCTGGCGCTTCCTCTTAGCGTGTCTTTAGCAAATCTTCACTAAATAAATATAAGTATAAGTACGACGGGCTGGTGTCCGCAACTCCACGTTCGATGCGCGTATTAGCATTATATTGCCCGCATCTGAAAGGCAGCTCGTCAGTAGCAGGTTTGATATCCGCAAGCTGGTTTTTGTACACTGAAATGACTACAGGGTGGCCGCATCGACACGTGGAGCACAAACACTGGCGACGGCTACAGTTACCTACTTCTGTAGACGGTAAACTACCGCTCGTCTGTAAGATCAATATTCTGGGTAGATAGGTTGTCCTAATTAACTGGATGCAGTTGCTTTCTTTACGCACTGGTGTTGTAAAAGACGTCTGTGTTGTGAAGATAATCCTATAAATGTATAGGTACGTAAACAATTAAACATAGATATCACATTAGATTGCATTCACACTGCTTTTTTACAGAACTTTAGGTTCACAGTTTCACACGGCACTATCCCTCTCTTCGAAGTATCGTGTGATACCGAAAGCACATTTCCGGTTTTCTAAATCATGTCTATTTATTACATTATGGCTATTGTTTACAGGAAGCAACATCTGACGACACAGACGATAGCCTCCCAACATTAGAAGACCTCGGAGTTAAGCTTACATTCATGGAAGATCAGGTACCTTGGGAGCTGAAGCCATTCCGTGCTCATCAATACTACATGGCTAAGATAGGAGAGTTCCCCACACCACCAAATCCTAAAGTATGTAATTAATATTGAATTGACGTAAATAAATAATCATGTAAAATCAGTAATACTTTATTATTATTACCAACCGCAACTGATGAATAGTAGGGAGACTTGTAGAATATTTTGAATAAATTATTTTCTGTTTCTATTGGTGTTTCTTTGAATATGATGGTTACATGCGGAGAGAATAAGAAAGTTTAGGAGTTAGGGTGTATCCACCGAAACATTGCTGAAATGCATGCTGGTTATATCGGAGCAGAGATGTGCTGTGTAGGTACATGTATAAGCTTTTACGCCCAGTGCAACACGAAAGGTGAGCTCACGTGTCTTCACTCTGCTGCTGCCTGCTTGGCCCACCTTGCTGTTCCACCATATCCACTAAACCTAAGCGGAGACGAGATGTATAATTTCTGGTAACGAAATTCTATTGGCGGTTTACAACACATCTCTCGTGTCAGCAGCGGAGCGGAGAGATGTGCGAAAATCGACCAATCACATTAGTTTAAAGGGGATAGAACCAATGTGGCATATCAACCTGTCCGCCATTTTGATTTTTTTTCGAAATCGCGGCCCACGGTGAAAGTGGTATGTATGGATAGAGAACATATAGACGAACAAAAAATGTCCAGTAACATGGTACCCAAAGTGTCACGTTACCGAGATATTTGAAGTTAAAGATCGACAAACGAGTACAACGACATTCATTAAATATTTTTTTAAATAGCCTTTTTACGTGTTTGGGCGTTCAATTATATCCAAATAATAGTTCCCAGGTTGATTATTGTTATACGCACATTGAAATCGCTTCGCATCTCATTGAAACGCCATGTAATGTCAAAAAATAGTTTTCTCGTGCTCCTAGTAGTATGTAATGTACCTACTCTCTTTCAATAACCAGTAATAATAATAATCAACGCCTATAGACACGTAAAAGGTCTAATTTTTATGTGGTCATTGTACTGATTTGTCCATCTTTACCTTCAAATATCTCGGTAACGTGACACTTTGGGTACCGTGTTGCTTGACATTTTTTGTTCGTCTATATGTCCTCTATCCATACATACCACTTTCATCGTGGGCTGCGATTTCGAAAAAAAATCAAAATGGCGGTGGGTCGATATGCCAGCTCCCATACAAAAAAGTTCAAACCCCTTTACATCTGGTCTTTCGCCCTTCCTGTGATTGTTCGAATTTGGAACATAATAAAAATGGGCCGAATTCTCGTTTAAATATACCTACGGCTTAACGAATTTCTTTCTGTTCCAATTTTACGAATTCTGACTTGAATTATTATTTGTGAATTCCAACGAATCAGTTTAGATGGTGATAATTGCCTGTTAATATAATAATAATCCTTTTTTCAAAATGTTTATCTACCTACCTATAAAATACAGCATAAAAATAGTCCATGCGGCTAATATCTATAATAATATTATAAAGCTGAAGAGTTTGTTTGTTTGTTTGTTTGAACGCGGTAAACTCAGGAACTACTGATTCATCATCATCATCATCATTTCAGCCAAAAGACGTCCACTGCTGGACATAGGCCTCCCCCAGGCATTTTTGGGGGGGGGGTTGCCATAATCGCCACGCTTGGCAGGCGGGTTGGCGATCGCAGTATGGTTGTTACAGAGACACAGAGAACGCTGCTGCCCATTCTCTGGTAAGTCCCTTAGTCGCCTCTTACGACACCCACGGGAAGATATGGGATGGTGCTATTCTTTACGTCCGACACCACACGGAACACTGATTGGAATTGAAAAAATATTTTTGTGTTGGATAGTCCATTTATCGAGGAAGGCTTTAGGCTATATAACATCACGCTACGGCTAATAGGAGCGGAGCATAAATAAAAAATGTTACAAGAACGGGAAAAGGTTTTTCCTTTTTGAGGGCTTCCGCTGCGTGCGCTGCGAAAACGGTTTAAGTTACGCAAATATCATGTATGAAAGAATTTTACCTCTTTAAAAGTTCTAAAAAAAGTCCGCGGCAGCATATGTCTATCTTTTAAGATTGACTCACTGTAACCCTTTTTTACTATTAAAATGTTAGGTTAAAAAGAATTATTTTTTGCGAAGCTTACTTAACCCATGTGGTATTAATCTATATCTAAATAAATGTGTTTGTTAGAACGGAAATTTAATTTAGAATATTTATGCCCTTAACTCTATAAAGTTTAAACAAATATCTTAGAAGATATCGCAATGTAAAAATATCCGCGCGGCAAAATAATTTGCGCGTCGCAATGTAGGTACGGGGGATTATGGCTGGCCTCCGGGAAATTCAAATTCAAAATATTTACTGCATCATAATGTTTACAAGTACAGGGTGTTATTGTATATTTAACAGTAAGAGATATAAAGTAATTCTCACTTTAAGATAATCTAAGCTAATCTAAACCATCTAAACTAATATTATAATTATTATAAAGAGGAAAGATAAGATTTTTTGTTAGTTACGATTTAGCTTAATTATGTTGGATAATCGATTTATCGAGAAAGGTTATAGGCTATTTTTATTTGACGCAGACGAAGTTGCGTGGGTCAGCTAGTTATTTATAACTGGGTTCATCAAGTACCTCAAGAGTACAGAAAAAAATAACATGTCTCAGTTTCAGGGAAGTAACCACCATCTATCTTCTATCTATCTATATATATAAATAAAAATTAATTTCCGTTCGTTAGTCTCGAGCGTATTATATTATCTGTGGTCTCGCTAAAACTCGAGAACGGCTGAACCGATTTGGCTAATTTTAGTCTTGAAATATTCGTGGAAGTCCAGGGAAGGTTTAAACGGTGAGAAAGTGGTAGGTAGGTAGGCAGGGTAGTAGGTAGGTAGAGTAGGAAAAAGAGCATTGCAACCATTGATATAATAAAACGTGTCTCAAAACCGTCCGCTTAAAATGAGTTCACAATGAACTCATTTCACATAGTCTCGCGTCGCTCGCGTCTCTGCACGGTCGTACAAAATATTTTTTATATTGCTTTTTATAACTGCATTGTAAAGGAATCTGCGTAAGGTTGAATTTGCCAAAAAAAATGTTTATAGTGACGATAACTACATGTAGTAGTGCGTGTATTGGTGAGTGTTTGGCGACAGCTTCGACTGTTTGGTTTGTTCGAGACTGTGCATCTAGGGTTTTATTATATCAATGATTGCAACGCATGCCGGGAATACCTAGTAAGTATATAAAATACCCACATTGCATTGCAGTGATATTGGAAGTAGTTCTCATTAGAAAGATTTGCCTCCTAAACATATCGTTGACTCGCGGCAATCCGACACTGGGACATCCATTTCCCCCTGGACAATAGGGTATTTCACCAAAAAAATCTAATTAGTCCGTCAGATGGATTTTCATAGTAGATTGTACACCAAGTGCATAAAACGCACCATTTTGCGCGAGACGTTTATCCATCCGATGCGAGCTTGCGAGCGAGGATGGATATAAAGTAGAGAGTAAAATGGGTTTTATGGACGAGTTTTACACTCTACTTTTCACTTCGATTGCGAGGAAATGAAACAGCAACTTGTAAATATTGTAAAAATAATCATGGTTCCCGCCGATTAACTTTTTTTTTCAGTAGGATACTTGACTTAACGGCTTCGGCCGTCTACGAAACCGGAGTTTCGTAACTGGTTTCGATGAAGGAATGATTTGTCCTTGTACGTAACTGGTTTCGATGGAGGACATATTTGTCTTTGTACGAAACCACGGTAACGTACAAGGAATTTTTAACACCTGACTTTCTCATACTGCTCAGTTATAATAAAAACATTTTGAGCAAGCCTATTGCCATCAACCAATGTAATTAGGAGCAAGCCTATTGCCATCTACTGATGTAATTGGGACCAAGCCTATTGCCATCAACCAATGTAATTAGGAGCAAGCCTATTGCCATCAAATGATGTAATTAGGGACAAGCCTATTGCCATCCACCGATGTAATTAGGAAAAGCCTATTGCCATCAACCAATCTTATTAGGAGCAAGCTTATTGCCATCAACCGATGTAATTAGGAGCAAGCCTATTGCCATCCACTGATGTAATTAGGAGCAAGCCTATTGCCATCAACCAACCTAATTAAGAGCAAGCCTATTGCCATCAAGCGATTTAGGTAATTGAGGGAAGCCTATTCCCATCAGCTTCCCTTGTATTCCTAATGAAAAGCAGTAATCCCTTGTTCTTAGAATACTAACGAAACGTATTAAATTAAAGAGGTTATTCTATGAAGTTGAAGTTGTTCGTGTGGCTGTTGGGCCGGTTACCTGTGCCGATTACCTTGGTCTTCGACGAAGATTTTACTTTATGCTCTAGAGCATAAAACGCGACTTTATGTCGCCTACGCACGACATAAAGACGTATTTTAGAGCGAGAGAAGTGAAAAAAAATAAACGACACGTATTTTTTCTTTTTTCACGTAAACAAAAGATGAAGACGATACAGTGCTTCGAAAAGTCGTGTCAAGTCGTGTGACGTCACAAGGTTAGTACTTTTTTACTCACAAAGTGATGTCAAAAGCCCCCACTCATGTTCTTTGACACGTTTTATTTCCGTCAATTTTTATTTATTTTAAAAACCAAAAAACACGTATGTAATATTTTTCGATAATCTAACAGACGGACTAATTAGATTTTTTGGGTGAAATACCCTATTATTTTGTCCTTATCCTACATAATTGAGCTGTGGTGGCCCAAGAGATGGTGTGTTCCGTTCTAGCCCCTGGCCACGATGCCAAGCAAGCTCATGGTTATGGCAGTCGAGTGTACGGATAAGTACTTTTTTGTACCAGAAAGAGAAATAAGAGTACCACATTATTTCATGACTTACACATTTTCAGTGGCCGGACTACACCATATACGGCCACGCTTAGATTGGCTGAAATCCACAACTTTAACCTTCGACATGCCTGGTAGACCCACCTGTGTACATAAACCATTGTATTTCTTTTAAATTAGAATTTTTCGCCTAACCGCACTTAGTAGCTGGCCGTTATGAATTGCTAGGCACCCGCAGCCGCAGCGTACGAATACTTTTCCAATGTGCAATTTGCTTTCGGACCGAACTCTGGAAAAATTTTATAGACTGAATATTCTTTAGTTATCTAAGTACATTGAAGTGCCTTATGTGTTTATATAGTGTGATTGAGATCTCTTTAGTTGGTCAGTGGGTCGTCTTCTTAGGGGCGGATTTCTTTAGTTTTTAATATGTAAAGTGTGTATAAGAGTAACCAAGTTTAAAACGCTTCAATCAAAAACACTACTTAAGTTTAATTGGCATTATAATTATTAAAAGTTGTTGATTTGCAATATTTTTATATTTTATTTTTTAACATACACCTCTAGCAAACATATTAGTACATTTAAATAACTTATTTATCAATATTTTAGAATTTACAAGTTAAAAGTCTGATAAACCCACCAGGCATACCGTGTAACTTTTTGCCACCAGGCATGCCGTTTAATGGATAATTCGTTTCTGAAATCCATGTACGTGTGATGTACTATATAAAATAGACCTACATATATTTAAAAAAGAATCCTTACAAAGCTATTTATTTATTATTTAAAGATGGAATCCTCCTATTGCATATTTAGCGCCTACGACACTCGAATAGTTATTGTAAGTTGTCAATAATATACTATTGCTGTTGAACTATTGTCAGGCGTCTTCTACCTGAAAAATTAAGGTGACTAATAAATTAATTTTGAAGGATTTTTTAAAAATATGATTATGACATCTAACAACCATGGTGTGCCACTCCATTCAGAGTGCCACCCGAGGGAACATTCATCACAGGTAAGCCTTCAGGGAGTCAAGGTATGGATGGCAGACAGTTTTTTAATAGCACTTATGGTTCGTTTACGGAGACGCGGGGCGTCGCGCGGCGCGTGCAGAAAGCTCGTCTCGTGCTTTTTTTATTAATTTATTGAGAGACGGTTCCACCTCAACAAACGCTGCATTTTTAACTAATGAGCGAAAAATCACTTCTCGTAAAATCGACGTTTGAAATCGTTAACTTTTTCATACATCGCCATGTGCTTGAATTAAAAACGCAGCACGCGCCGCGCGACGCCCCGCCTGTACGTAAACATGCACTTTAGAGCTGTTAAAAAAGAAGCTGTCTACCAGTTTTTAGAAGTGAATTAAAACACAATTACTATGGTTAGATGTTTTTTTATTAAACTTAATTAAGGTGCAGGCCTGCCTCGTCCAAATCCTCCTCTCTGAAATCAACAAAAAATATCAAAATTAGAAATGAATTTACTGTTCCCATTTTTTACTCTAAACCTAGAAACTGATCCAGTATCAATAGGGTTTCTGCCTACCCCCATAAGATAATGGCGTGAGTTAAGTATGTATGTAACACAAAAATTATTAGGCAATATGATAATATGTACATAATAAGAAAAACATACACATAGGTGTAGCTAATAGTACATACACATTTCACCAGTGACGTTTCTTAAGTCCCACGTAATAGGGGAGGGGCTACCCAATTGTAACCATCCCCAGGAGCAAATCCAGGCTCTGTGGCTACATAATTCCTGATGTAAAACCCAATAATACTTTGCCTGACCCAGAAATCAAACCCAGTACCTCATGCTCAGCATTTGCACTTGGACAAATCAACCAAATTAACTTCAGTTATTACTGAAAATTATTTAGAGACTTCGTATAGAACGGTCCACAGAGAATCAACATAACGGATCATACAGATTGGTAATGCATGCTTGCTGGTCAGTCATCATCATAATCATTCTCTTGCCCTTATCCCAATTTATTTGGGGTCGGCGCAGCGTGTCCTCTTCTTCCACTTCTCTATTACTCGTCATCTAAGCAGTCACCAGTATGTGTTAAATAGTTAGCTGTTGATTCAAACTCAAACTCAAATATTTTATTTCAATTAAGCCATTACAGGCACTTTTGAATGTCAAAAGGACGGAAGAAGAACGAAACTACGAGTGCAATACGTCATTCCGAAAGTCACCATGCCGAGCCACACGCCACCGAATGCCCGCAACAACGAACACTGCGAGCACGAAAGCACGCAGCGACGCAAACCGCAACAACGTATGCTCGAGACCCCGAATCACGGAACACGCCGCAACGTGCAACCGCCGCCCCGCGACCCGGAGGCCCGCACCCCCGCCGCCACGGTACACGCAGCCGCGCGCCCCCGCACCCACAGCACTCGCCGCCGGTAACATCCGGCGCCGCGCAGCCCGACGCAGCAACTCCCGAAACGACGTATTGCACTCCTACGCTACAGTCACAATCACAAGGCTTGTGAAAGTACTGTAGTTGCCAGTTCCCTAACGTAGATCTCATGAAGAAGAACGGGAAAGAAACTCCATGGACATTGGACACTCTTTTAAATCAGAATTTGTTACAAAATCTTGGTACATTATATCATTCATGTTAAAAAGATATAATAAACAAATAAAATATATATATATATATGCCATAGTAACTAAGGAATGACCAGTCTCCACTGACAGCGCCCGTTCACGAAGATGACCATGGATCAGCACCATTCAACTCAACCATTTTGAAGGGAACTAAATGATCCGACACACCCGCCACCATCAGCGAGACATTTGAGTGAGCATGACATTCTCTCAGCCACCAGGGCAACGTCACTAAAATATAACTAAATGTAAAAATGTAAAAAGTGGCTTTGATTATACACACACTTATGATTACACTTTCATAACTTTTATTTCATAACATTCAAACATTTGAATGCTCTATGTGAACTACAGATTGTATGAACTGAGAACACAACACTTACAAATTCAACATCAGCAGAACCAGGGCCGACATCAGCCTTCTTGTCGTGGGCAGCTGGCGTCGTGGGTGCACGGCGGTAAGCGGAGCGGTCCTCGGCGGAGCGGGCGGGCGCGTCTGGGCGGCCGACGGCACCACGGCGGACTGTCTCGGCGCGCACTGACCGCTTGAGGGTCGCGGGCACGATTTCAGGAGGCAGGTGCAAGAAGATCCTCAGGTACTCAATACCCTCGTTGGTAAGGTACCTATTAAATAAGAGGAAGGTGTAATTATAATTACGGAATTTCCACATGCATTAACCAGTTAAAAAATAAACAGTAACACAATTCATCATCTTTCTGCCCTTGTCCCATTGTTTTTAGTGCCGGCGCAACACGTTTATAAAAAGTAACACCATTAACGCTGCTAAAGAGATTGTTTTGGTTTGGTATACATTAACTTAAAATTAGTTATTGTGTGTACTTACCAGTAGAAATGCCTCCAGGCAAACTGTTCCTTGACGTATCCTCTGGATTTCAGAGACTGCATAGCCTTAATTACTTGGAGGTTAGGAATCTTCTCCAGATCGGGGTGTTTGGGAGCATGATAGTCTTTCTTAGCTACCATAACTCCCTCTTTGAAGAGGTATTCATAGATCGACACACGATTCTGTTTAGGCATCAACATCTTGAAGCACTACCTAAAAACAAGACACACAATTTATAAGCACTTAGGTTATCTTAATTTTGTTCCGTCACTTTTTAGCCACATGAACAAAATAACTATATCACGCCATAAACTAATAAGTCTTTATTTGAAATTTGGTTATTAAACCCCACAAATTCTTTAGATTACATTAATAAAATCAGATTTCTATGTCTGACAGTACCTTCCGCCTATTTTTGACAAAAGAAAAGAATTCGGCAAGTTAAGTTTGACAGTTGACATTATTTTGTGGTTCCAGGTCCTGTGCAAAACTAGGTTTTAACATGTAGTTTAGTCGATTACAAGTTTATACAAAAAATATTACTAAAAAAGATTCGTCTGACAAGCTGACGTCTTTTTAAGGGTTCCGTACCCAAAGGGTAAAACGGGACCCTAATATACAAATGTATATTTATGCCAAATGTATGTGTTTTTTCTCGCGATGTCCATTGTGTGGGATGTCGTTGGATACAATGATATTATAAAGAAAGATACGCCATGTTCATACTGAATGACGTTCAGATATCGTTGCGTTGTCATTAAACGGCTGAACGCCAACGTCAGACTACGACAGCGATAGATAATACGGAACATAATAAGATAGAAAGAGATAGCTAGTTTTTGTGTGTTGCGCTTGAAGTACACTAGAGTATCATAGAGTCGATTTACCACAGAAGAGACATTGAATTTTTATGACTGTTACCAATGTACAGCTACTAAGTACTGCGAATGATTATTAATATTTTTACAATTTAAATTATATTTTAGATAGGTACTATCGAATATTTGTATCAAATTTCAGACGCTTGAGTCCTTTTGGAGTAATATATTTATCTTCTTCTTTAAAATGTGCCGAACAAATTGTGCTACGTTTACTAGGCATCCAGTCAGGTTCACTTCTTTCCGCCATAACTATGCTAACCCATTTATTTTTTATCAAGTCATCACTTGGAAATCTGTAAAATAGTAAAACATTATGAGAAAATATGTTTTATCTAGGTACGTTACTACGTACATTCCAATTTTACTAATAAAATATATGACAGCCCGCTATTACTTATCTCATTCTATATAATTTTAATCATAATAATTGAAAGCGCAACGCTATATATTGTGCCTACCATTTCGCTTCTGTTTGATTAATCTATGACGCATGCTATTTGTCTCTGTCACGCAGCAGATTGTCATCCTATTCTCTATCCTTTTCGAACCATCATGTCAATAATACGAAATTTATTTGAAAATGAGAAATAAATCGTGAAAACAATACAAATATGATATATTTTTATTATACTTACGTATGGTATGAAACTCCAAAACTCTTGTTTTTCTTGGAACCATAGTTTTTGCAAGTGCAAAAACTATGGTTCCAAGAAAAACAAGAGTTACAAAAATGCCATGTTGTGTCATAAGAAAGTTCTTATGACACAACATGGCATTTTTGTTACGCCGCGGACTCGACTTACTTCGCTCGCTGCTATAACCCGACTAAATGAAACTGCACCAATTAGCGTAGTTTGTCCTCAACAATTTGTGCGTGCTAATGCGATATCTACCTCTTTTTATTTATAATACCTCTTTTTATTTATAATATCATTGGTTGGATAGGTCTATTTAAATATTGCGAGTTTGCTCAAACACTTTTTCGATGAAGGAATTCATTTGTGAAATATTGTTTGCAATTTTTTGTTAGAGTCAAGTGTCAAACGGATTGTGTTTTTGCGTGTGAAAAAAATCATGCTAATAGCATAAAATAACGAAAATTTATGGAAAACTATCACAGCTAAGTAGGCTTACAAGTTTACGAGTAATAGTCGACCAACTTATAAAATGTACTTGTATAAAATATTTTCCTAAACATAATGTATGAGAGCGCAGGTCTATAAACTGCAAACGTAAGTTTGTTTTATTTTTACAATCAAATTCATCGTTCGGAGGCAAGTAGGCAGGGTGGTTAATCATAATTATAGTAAGTTTACATTATTATTCTGGTGGGCAACTATGGAACCCTACATTGTGCATGGTCCGACAGGCACACAGAACACAATAGACTCTAGGAGGACAGGACAGGCACTTGGCCGGTTTTTTCACCTGTCACTTTTGTAGTGCCTGTCACTTTTCGGCTTTGCTACAAAATAGTACAAAATTAAGCATATTAAGTGCCAAAGAGTAGAATAGTTCTACCACAGAGTACTTTTTGAGTTCTACCTTCCAGAAAAAGTATTTGAAAAATTCATTGTTTTTCATTGAAGTAACAAGGATAGTCAACATGCAAAATATTTTGATACGACGTGTTGTCTTAGCAAACGTAAAAAATATAAATCTCCGTTCTATGGCTACAAGAAGAGAAGATGTTTGTACCCATACCGGTCAGAGATGGGATTGCGATGACTACAGAATGGCACGTTTTATTAACACTCCGAAAGTAGTAAACCCTAACTGGTCAGTTAAATTGATTAAACTCGTAGCAGCAAAACAAGTTACAGGCAGAAAAACATGGTGCGATGGAGGTAGTGATGCTGAAGGTCATCCTCGAGTTTATATTAATATGGATGCACCAGGTCCTCAATTCTGCAGTTATTGCAGTCAATGTTTTGTAAGGGTAGATGAACACGCGCCGGCTAAACTTGAAAACCCTACTAAAGGAGCTTGTGAATGTTAGTGCACGTAAAATTTGTTAAAGAATGTATTTATTTATTCATATTTTATGCATTAATTATGCCCCGAAAATAAATGTCTGTTATTATTAAGTTTGTTATTTTTTTTTGGTTAGTCTTTGTTTTTTTTGCCACCGACTTCAGAAGCTGATTTTTCTTCGGAAGTTTATTTTTCACTTTTTGGTGTTTTTGAAGTCGGTTGTTTTTTTTTGCAAAAAGTTTTTTATTTTTTCATTTTTAGTTGTAATATCTTATAGAAATACTTACTATGACACCTAACCCTTAACCTTCAAGATTCCCTGATTATTGCTTTCAACTCCTAACCATTGAGGAGTAGTAGGTACCTTCCATCATAAGCTCATCAACATGAAGTGATGACTGCTAGATGCAAATTTATTTGAATATCATTGGCTAGATGCGAATACTTGTATAACGTCAGAAAAAGCACGAAACACGTAATACGTGCCTATGAAATTTGAGGGTTGCCTTGATTTCTCTGAGATTTCATCACCAGGTCCTGGTTTCCATAACATGGTGGCCCTTGAAGTACCTATCTCCGTTCCAATAAAAAAAGAATCATCAAAATTGGTTCATAAACGACGAAGTTATTCGCGATACACAAAATCAGGTAACATACATATAAAAAAATGTGTATTGTACACATCTGCATACCCCCTCAGAGCATACAGGCGTGATGTTACGTCATGATAATGTATATTCAATAAACATCCAAGCGATTCCAGCAATTACGACAGATTTGCCGTCTATTTTTGAAGAGTTCCATTGTATATCTCCGAAGATCAGCTCCAGATCTTCATCAAATTAAAATGGGACCACCTCAGGAGTATACTCTTTCCAAATTTTTTTTTTTTGAGAATCGGTCCACAAATGGAGGAGAAATCAGGTAACATACATAAAAAAATACATACGCGCGAACATAGAACCTCCTCCTTTTTTGAAGTCGGTTAAAAAGTCAGCCTTTGGGTAGTGGTCACGGGAAGTATCTCACGTTGCGTCCCACACCGTTGCTATGCTACGTTGCTATGGATGCGTTTGTTATCCAATATCCACCAAACATATTGATTGGTGTGCACATAGCTTAGCACTCATTGATGTTACAATCACTGTAAATCAATGTTAGCACTGGTGGAAACGGACTCAGCTAAGCTATGTTTTTTATAATATGGAAAGATGCGTGCTATGGATGCGTGTGCTATCTTCCCTACTATCGAAACATAGCATAGCATCAGTTGAAACCACAGGTCACATAGTTTCACATCTTCGCAGCCTCAGATTTATTCAATCAAATACATATAATATAACGGCATCATCATTCATTATCATTATCTTGCCCGCCGCTATTTTATTTTGCACATTGCTACCAAAATCGCTACTTTTCTACATACGTATGGGGAGAGTGGGGGGCAGGCATTGATGTTATAAGACAGTGATGTAAATATTTCAATGGGGGCAGGTATTTTAAAACATATTTATTCTAATACATACTTACTCACGCTTTTTTCTCATGGGGGTATTTATTTTAATTAATATATTTTGAAATGTCCTAAAAATGTTTTAAACCCATTGTTTAAAGTTTAAACCATATTAAACAGTTAGGTGAGGTTGAGTCGTTTAAAATCAAAAAAGCGATCTGCATTTTTATGGGTGTCAAATCATTGTGTTCTAACAAAACTGGAAGCTGTTTCCATCTTGGCCAGAATTCAGGCGAGTGAGATTTCAATCAACGATAGAAATGTACGCACGGCTCTTTAAAAACTATGTCGTAGCCTCAGATCAAATAATTTGATCTGAGGTCGTAGCAAACTGTAGTTTCTGCCATGGGACGCTAGTATTATATTATCTGTGGCCATAGGAAAAAGGCGTGGGAACCAGCAATGCCCAACACAGGAATGCACGACACGAGAACGCGCGACATAGGAATGTAAGTGTTTTGAATTCCAATGTTGTACATTGTCATGTCGTGCATTCTCGGCCCGAACCTCGATTGTCCGGGCAAGAATGTACAGCACGAGAATTGGAATCAAAACAAACAGTGACGTCACATTAAAAAAGTAAAAAGCCATGTGGCAATAGGGACGGGTGATACAATAAAATACTGGAAAATTCCGTGGTTCCTTCTTTTTTTCTTCGTGTTCCTATAATACGACCGTCTCGCGACAGTATCCTATACGGGCGGCATGGGCACCGGGCCGTAGGCCGACGGAGGAGGCCGGCGGAGGCCCGGCACTTCGGGGACAGAAGATATTAGTGTTATAAAATATGCGAGCGTAGCGAGCGCACGTCATGGAGTACAATTTAATTCGGCAGCACTACCTAGCTCAATTACCTAGTATCCAAGTCCCAAAACTTCGAGTTGCCCAACTAGTCGGCCAACCAATCGCGCGATGTCGCCGATTACTGTGTCGTACACTCCTGTGTTGTACATTCTTGGGCCGGACCAGCAAGGTACACCCCAGTAATTAGCGACATCGCGATGTCGCCAATTACTGTGTCGTACACTCCTGTGTTGTACATTCCAGTGTCGTGCATTGCTGGTATGTGCATTACTGTGGCGGGCATTATAGGGACTCAACTCAAAAGGCGTGAGTTTATGTCAGGTTAAGCATGGGTGCCATAGAGAAAATACTAGGAAAACTCACAACTGTCATTTATGACAGCTTCACAGACAGTCACGCACGCCGCCTGGCTGGCCTGGCCTCTTGAGAGGATGGATATCGATAAACAAAAATAGCGTTTTAACCCCTGACGTGTTTACAGAACATTGTTTAGTAAAAGAGTTACAAGGAAACCATATACCACCGTAAACTTATTTAGTTTAAAATGGATTTTCAAAACCGCCCTGGTGGCAAAACTGGCGGTGGAGGAGTGGCGTCATGGTCCGAAAGCAATCGAGACCGACGCGAAAGACTTCGCCAGCTCGCGTTGGAAACCATTGATTTGAATAAAGATCCCTATTTTATGAAAAATCATTTAGGTAAGTATTACTTTTTAAACTTCATCATCATTTTCTTGCACTTACCCCAATGCACTAAGGGGTCGGCACTGCACGTCTTCTTTTTTCATACCTCTCTATTAGGTACTCCGGAAGGTGTTGCGTTGGAAGGCCTCCCAGTGAACCGATGACCTGGTGAAGGATGTGGGGACCTGCTGGATGCGAAACGCAGGGGACCGATCACTGTGGTGACACTTGGGGAAGGCCTTTGTCCAGCTGTGGATGTCTTTCGGTTGAAATGATGAAGATGATCACTTGTCATTTTTTTAGACACCTTGTTTCTTGCCACATGATCCTTAACACATTCCAATTGTCGTTTCTTTAGTCTTCATCTACTCTTAAACACATTCATACCAAAAAATTTCCTCATTCCTCAGGAACAAATCCCCATACCATGACCACCGATTGCCATACAACTTTTCAGTCACCGGTGCTACTTTCAGATTTCCTCTTATGTACTCATTTCTTATTCTATTCATTCATGTGACACCACATATCCCCCTTAGCATTCACATTGCAGCCACATTCAATTGCCTTTCATTCATCTCTTTTGTGACCCAACATTCTGATGGATATGAGATAGCAGGACTTACAATTATTGTTTTATAATTCTTTCCCTTAAGTTTAAGGGGAATGTGGGAGTCGTAGATTCCTTTCGTGACTTGTCACCATTTCAACCATCCCGTGATAATTCTGTGCTTAACAATCTATGCATGATTTGCACAAATAAACTGGGATACCAAAAGTTGGAGCAGAAAGACAGACTACTAACGGTTCTAAATCAATCTTTTATTACAGGATCATATGAATGCAAGCTATGTTTAACTCTCCACAATAATGAGGGAAGTTATCTAGCCCACACTCAAGGCAAAAAGCATCAGGCCAACTTGGCTCGTAGAGCAGCAAAGGAAGCTAAAGAAGCACCTCAACAATTAGCTCCTGAAAAGCCACGAATTGAACCCAAAAAGTTTGTAAAGATTGGACGTCCAGGTTACAGAGTTACAAAGCAAAAAGATCCTGAAAATGGTCAACAAAGTTTATTGTTTCAAGTGGATTACCCAGGTAAGCAAAAGTTTTAAGTAATAGCCTGAAAGTAGTCTTTCAATGGGAACTGATGGGCTTTTTAATATAGTAATCCAATCAAATCTTTATTTTACAGTTGATAAGAGTTGAGTTTGTTTGCTTTCTCCTTTTAAACCTGCCATGTTGATTTGTGACCACTGTGAGACCCGTATGTTGATAATAATAATTCTGTTCTTTGGTTCCACAGTAACCCAAAGTATACTTAACACTGGCCAAATGTAGCATCTCATTAAAACATAATGTTTGTTTTAGAAATTGCTGAAGGTGTGCAGCCAAGGCACCGCTTTATGTCAGCATATGAACAAAAGATAGAGCCTCCAGATCGTAGATGGCAATATTTGCTATTTGCCGCTGAGCCCTATGAGACAATTGCATTCAAAGTGCCAAGCAGAGAAGTGGAGAAACATGATTCAAAGTTTTGGACTCATTGGAATAGAGATACAAAGCAGTTTTTCCTGCAGTTTGCATTTAAAATGGAGCCATTACGCATGCCTCCACCTCCTCCTAAGATGTGGGAGAACCATGGAATGCGCCTGCCCCCTCCACCTGGTGCTCCCCTGATGGGAGTGCCCCCACCCCCTCCCTTACTACCTGTACCACCACCACCACCTTCCATGTAAATGTGTGTGCTTTTATTGAAATAGGAAATAAAAATTATTTTATGTGAACAAATGTGTGTTTATAAGTTTTTAAACTGACATGGTCACTGACACTACTATTAATATCATAAACCGGATATTTACCATGTTTGATTTTTGTTTCGAGTTCCCGATATTTCGGCGCTGTTACAAGCACCATGATCACGGATAAACTGAAGTCATTGCGGGTGGATGTTTATGAGCAGACAAAACAAACAAATGTGTGTTTTTTTGATCTCCTCATTCTTATTGATATTAGTTTATTAACCAATCAAGATAACACTGGTCATTCACCTTTTCATATTTTTCCTGCATTTGGCTATGGATTCGCCCTTGTGGAGGTCAGTTTTTTTACGTACTTGTATCGTGGGTGCATTTACAAACATTAAAACTAACTTAAACACCCAGACCAGAAACAAGAGTAAGCCCATATAAAAAAAAACCAACCCATGTTCCTTCTTCGCCCTTATGCCGAGGCCGCGTTATACCTTTCGATAATCCGCAGCCCCGACGGGTGTCGGCCCTTGCGGGCCCCTTCCATGTTGCTGACATCTCTTTGAGGCGCGCGTGGAACACGAACGCGCCGTCGACACGGTCTGTTGCCGTCATGACGAGGGCCGGACGGCGCGCTAGCCCATTACTCACCGTCCACAGGCCCGCGTCTACGGTGGCCGGAAGCCATCCCGTGGCCTCCGAGTGCCCCCGACGCCCGGAAGCGTCTCCCGCGGCGGCTGGGACGAGAGGTTCTCTCCCTCTCACGTTCCGCCACCTCCTTCGCTAGCATCAATGCTTCGCAGAAGGAGGCGATGGCGTCCCATTCCTCTTCGCCCCGGAACATGGCTTGCACCAGGGTGAGAGGTCGCCGCCGCCGATCGCCGCTACGAGAATACGGCGGGGCTCTGGCCAAGCAGGGTACACCTCCACAGTGTGCTCCACTGTGTCCTCCGGTCGAACCTCGCAGTGGAAGCATCCGGGCGTTTCCTCCCGCCTGATTCGGTACAGGTACCTCCCGAAACATCCGTGTCCGGTGAGGACCTGCGTCAGACGGAAGGTGAGGGCGCCGTGGCGCCTCTCCAGCCACTCCTCAGAGGAGACTTACCGCCACTATAGTGGCGTGCCCTGCGCTGGGTTGCGACAGTCGCCGTCTCCATGCCGCCATGAGATCACACCGGAGGTCCGTCCGCAGAGCGGCAATTTGCCGCGGCAACGAAGTGACCTCCCGGTGTAGCACCTCCACGCGCCATTCATGCAGGCGCGCGAGGACTATCGCCTCCAGATCCCATGGCGGCAAACCGGCAAGGAGGTTCGCCGCCTCGCGGGAGATTGTGCGGTACCCACGGACTAGCCTTACGGCCAGCACCTTTTGGGGCGCGTTCAGGTAGTGGGCGGCCCGCTTCGACAAAGCACGCGCCCACTCGTATAGGGTCATGGACCGCACGATCCCGGCATAGAGCCCCCGGCAGGAGGCGTTTGGCCCCCCCAGATTGGGCAAGAGCCACCTAAAGGCAGCCGCGGCCCGCTCCAGTCTGGGAGCCAAACGTCGAAAATGCTCCACGAAGTAGAATCACAACCCATAAACAAGGTTTACTTGATTGATTGACAAAGACAAGATTCAAGAGGTAGTATATTACCTAGTAGGCCGCAAGAGCGAGCTCGAAATTTTTTTGACACCGTACCCTGAACAGTTTGGAATTGATTCGACCTACTGGAGTAATTTGATCGATTTCGACAATGTAAAGTTTTAAGAGTTAAGTTTACTAGTTACGGCTGCAGCTAAAGTTCTTCTAACGATCTAAAATACTTAAGTACCTAACTAATATTATAAATGCGAAAGTAACTCTGTCTGTCTGTCTTTGCTTCATGCCTAAACTACTGAACCGATTTGTGTGAAATTTGGTACAGACATAGTTCGGAACTTGAGAAAGGACATAGGATAGTTTTTTTTTTTTTTTTTGTTTCGCGAGATAAACCAAAAAATCTGCCGGAAGTCACTATTCCACGCGAACGAAGTCGCGGGCAAAAGCTAGTTTATAATAAAAGTAGAAGAGTATTCATACTGAAGCGTTATTTGAAAAGTCTAAGAACTAAAAGGCTGAAAGACTGAGCGAGCGAAGTGAGTTGAGGTTTTCGCACAGAACACATATACTCGGTTTTCGAGCTGACTCCGCTCACTCTTGCAGCCTCCTTTCTCTTGAAACTTTATATGGGTCTGACAAACGTTTTTTACTTTACACACCAAATAAATCTACAAAAAATTACAAGAAGAACTGTGTTTTTACTTTTTTCATATCTTAAAAAATGACAGATATTTACGATCAAAGTGCGTATTTCCGCCCGAAGGTTTTTAAAAACTCCCACAACCACGCTCTCGTTTGCACGCCCGTGCGCAGTAAAAATCTAAATTATAAAGTTCTCTGTGGTAAAAATGGAAAAAAATACTGTACACACGGCTACACATCAAGCTATACAAAACCAGTTAATCTTGGCCTCACTTTACTAGATCTTTTCGCACAACGAACGATCAGATTATACTGGTTTTGTATAGCTTGATGTGTAGCCGTGTGTACTAGCTGTGCCTCGGTGCTTCAATCACCTTCAATTCAACAGTTTAAACACCTGATAAACTCTTTTTTTATGTGCTTGAGGACCCAAAAAATGAAGAAAAAGTGGATGATACCCGTAAAAAGAGTTGATTCAATAGGTCCTAAAACTAAAGCGCACTGCTGTGAAGACCATTTCGATTTTATTTTCTCTTCATTTAAAAATAAAATTAATCAAAAATATCTGGTTTAGTACCTATAAAACTATAATAATGTATTTGCCTACTTATAAAACTGGTAACTACGTAAATACCTAATAAGACTTACTGCATTCTGTATATGGGTAAATAGTGACTTTTTCTTTTAGTTTATACCTACTAATAAAACACATAAAATAATCATCGACAACCTCGAGATTCGAGATGTTGATTGCGAGTACCACCTTTAAGTACTAACTAAATGAAAGACACACTTTCAGTTAGGTTTAAGTTTGAACAAATACCCACCCAGGAGTAGGTAATGCTTACTTAGAACATTCCTTTATACCTTATTATTGGGTGCGCCAAAGTTCACCTAAAATTTCAACTCCGATAATTGGAAATCCGAAAATGTTCTTCCTAACATTTTTCATCCTAACAATCGCAATTCCTAACTTCTCTGTCTCTAATGTTTTAATTCCGAAGCATTCAACTTCATAATGTCTGTAGCAATAAACATCTATTACACTATTATTTGTTTTCCTATATTTTCTCAACATAACAATCTTTTACACTATTATTCAAAGTCATATCTTTTTTTTTTGTTTATATTACTTTTTATTCATAATAATCAGTATTATAAAAGGTCCCATTAAAATAGGTGGACAAAATTTTAGAAATCATTCAGACCGCTAAAATAAGGACAATAGCAAAAAAAAATATAAGAATAAGAAATAAAATACCTACTTTTATAGGATGAGTTTGTTCTAGAGTGCCGGCAATTTATTATTTTAAGTCAAAATAAAATCACTTTATATATAGTGTTTTTTTTTTGTTTAGATGTCTTTAGTTAGGCTTACTAAACGCTGTGTTAAAATTTGTCCACCTATTTTAATGGGACCTTATATACTATGCAAAGATATCCATAGGTTAGGTTAGGTTAGAACTGTGACCAACTACGCGCGAGCCGAGCGAGCGAAGCGAGCGGTGCCGCGGCAGCGGCCGGCGAGCGCTACCTCGAAATTGGTCGCGAAATTTTTCTAAGTATTTTTTTCATAGTGCCCCCAAGACGACACTCTGACCTGAATTTCATTAATTTATTTTATTTCAAGACAAAAATCAGTGAAACGACCTTTAATCATTCTAAACAGTTGTATGAGTGAAAATATTATGGTAATTATGTTTAGGAATAAAAGCGTTAGGATAAAAAACAGTAGGAGTTTAAATATATTTACACTAATGATATTATGAATTCCAATTTTCGGAAACATGAGTGTTATGAACATCGTCGGTAGGACTACAAATAGTATGAATGAAAACTTTAGGATGAAAAATTTTAGGAAGAGTGATCATTCGGATTACAAATCGTTAGGAAGAACAATTTCGGATAAACAACTTTAGGTGAGCCAATATGGACCCCTTATTATTATCCTGATTTTTCATGACATATTGTGTCACCAAGTCACCATCAAACTATCCACTCTTGGCAGATTGTTCGACTGACATATTAGAAAACCTTCCATTCTAAACAATACACGTTTCACTTTAGTGTAATCGGTTATAAAGGATAATATTATTATTACTTTGAAATACAAGGACACTATAATTATGTACGACGACAACGACGAGGCAAAAGGAGTACCTATGTATTAAGGATCGAAGCAAGTGGCGATCTGTGGTTTCTGCCTATCCCCATGAGAAAAGGGCGTGAGTTTATGTATGTATGTGTATGTATAAGTACTTAGTAGGAAAACGAAGACGATCGAAACAAAATAAAACGAGACGCGCCTAATTTCGAGGTCGTGGGTTCGATTCCCACCCAGGACAAATGTTTGTGTGATGAGCACGATCATTTGTTCTGTGTCTGGGTGTAATTTATCTATAATATGTATGTATTTAGAAATATATAAGTATGTTTATCAGTTGTCTAGTACCCATAACACAAGCTCTGCTTAGCTTGGGACTAGATGGCGTTGTGTGATAGTTGTGGAATATTATATTATTATATTAATTTATTATGGTCAACGCACCGGACTAAGTGCCGCGCAGTGATGCGGTCGCGGGCTGAACAGGGTTGTGACGTATTAGTACGAGCGCGCGTAATCTCGGAAATTCAAAAAATTACTTAAACTTCTCGGCGTTCTAACTTCGGAAATACTGCATGTATCGAAGTAAAACAAAAACTAATGTAATGTACACGTTCTACGCTTCGATTTTAGGTGTATTTGATACGAATATTCTGACCCTTTTGTGTTCCCCAGGACACGGTGTAAAAAAATTTGCGTGTTTTTTGTTTTTCAGTTTTTGTGGTTTTTACGCTAATGCGTTACTTGGTCGATGAACAAAGTAAAGATTAAAAATGCAGTACCAAGACGGCCGCAAGGGCGAGCGAAGTGAGCTCGAAAACTTTACTAAATTACTTACAAATTATTTACTTTTAAATTACTTACTTCACGTATTTTCTCCAAGCTGATTTTTACGTATATTTTAGGCAATATCCTTAAAAATAAGTCGCAAATACTCCCAGACACTTTCCGTCGGCCGTATTGCATAACAGACGCTTTAAAGAATTCTAAACTCTTAATGATTTAATATTAAAAGCTGTTATATACCTACCTCTATGGTTGTGACATTCATGTTTACTTAGTTACGATATTAAATAAAACATATTCTTGTACGATGATTGTAATTTATTTCATTGGCGCAGGCGCGGATCCACCGTTGTGGGCACTGTGGGCATGCCCACAACCCTAATAGACTTGTGACGTCACATTTTCACGGTCACGGAAATGAAACCCAAAGAACTTTAGAAAATAGCTATTTTTGGAAATTTGATAAATTATTAACTTTCTGCACAACAGAAACTAACCACTACTATTAATACTATGAACGGGATAACCGGGTTTATCCGTGATCATGGTGCTTGTAACAGCGCCGAAATATCGGGAACTCGAAACAAAGAAAACATGGTAAATATCCCGTTCATAGTATTAATAGTAGTGTCAGTGAGCATGTCAGTTTAAAAACTTATATTACAAACTAACCATTCCAAGGCAGCAACCAAATATTGTAAGCTCGCTATTGTGTTTTGACCTTTTTTATTAAGGTCTTTATAAGTTGACGTTTACTTTTGTTGTCATCTCTGTATGAATAATCAAAAAGAACCCAATTTATGGGTCGGAGGCGGGATGCTTAAATTATGAAACTCTCTTCTCTCGCTCCTGCATTCTGTTATTATCAAAAGCGGTTTCAGTGGCCTTAGAACGTAATCCTTTCGAGGGCCAGCTTGCTCCACTGGCACTTGTGTTGTCTTGACATTGAAATTCTAACTTATCTCGGAGAACCTCCTTACCTTCCCCCGAAATCGAAGCGATCAACCTATCCGAGGTAGAACGCAAAAAAAAGTCTCGCTCTCTGCGCTCGCGAATACATCCAGTCTCGTTTCCTCAGAAATTGCCATTTGAGTGCTGTCTATTCTCAATCCCGTATGAATGAAAAGAACCTAATTTTTCCGAGGACGTGAAAAATTTTCGAGCTCGCTTCGCTCGCTCTTGCAATTTTTTTCGCACTGTTTGTTTTATTAACTCCTGACAAGACACAATTTCAGACAGTAAGAAAACCTCTTAAATTCAAAACTAACTTTTAGGAGCAAACTACGCTTATTTTTGAAACTTGCCGTATCTCGACACACAAAACCTAAAGACTCGGAGCTCTTTTCGGGAAACTAAAGATGCAAACCCCGCCCTTCCTCTCCCAAATAAACCTGTCGGCGCCCATGCACGTTTTGATTCAGAAAACTCACATGTCATGATGTCACTATATCGATCATGAGCGAGTTCAACTCGCACTTGGCCGATTTTCTGCTGACTGTGCCCACAACCTTTTTTGAGGGCTAGATCCGCGCCTGCATTGGCGACGAGGATTAAGTGATAAAATGGACGCGGAACAATTTAAAGAATTTATACAAATTCAACGGGAACAACAACAGCAAATAACAGACGTTTTGCAGCAACTCGTGTTACAACAACAGCAACCGACAGCGGCGGCCCCCACACCAGCAACACCTGGTACGGAGTCTACCAGCTCGGCGAACACCAACAACAACTGTAATAAACTCACAATTATTAAAAATTTCAAGTGCGATACGTTTAACCCTTCTACTACGTCGGTAGAATATTTTTTAGATTTTTTTGAAAAAAAATGCGATATCTGGGACGTAAGCGAAGACGACATCAGGAAAGAACTATTATTTTCTTGCTTAACTCCAGAAGTCTTTCACGATCTGAAAGTAGCACTCATACCCGTTTTTGAAAAAAGTCTATACAAAGACGTAAAGTCTAAACTACTCGACTTACATCGACCTAAGACAACGAAATTCAAAGCTTTGACTGAGTTTTGGAATTGCGTAAGAGACTGCAATGAGACTATGGAACACTACGCTAACAGGCTCAAAAAACTCGCCACCAACTGTGGCTACAAGGACGACTTGTTCGAGCGTCTGCTGCGTGATCGATTTGCGACCGGCATAAACCACCCGCAGCTAGAAGTGGATCTGAAACAGAAATGGCCCGATTTACAAGAACATTACGATGGAAAGACTGTGGAAGTTACATTTGCCAAATTCTTTGCAGTAACTCAGTCTAGAGAGCTTGCTGAAGGTGACATTCACGTCGTTTTACCTGCTGCCACAAACAAAGTCAGAGCAAAAACCAACATGGCGCATCACAACAAACAGAGTACGTCTTTACGCAGGATTGGTCCAGATCAATGCCGTCGATGCGGTGCATATGATAGACATAAGGTGGGCGATTGTAAGGCAAAAGACTATATTTGCAAGGAATGTCAAACACTAGGACATTTTGAAGATTGCTGTATCAAGACTGGAAGAGCATATTTAACGAACACCAAGTCAGGGAAGGAACGAGCAATCAAAAACGAAAACAAATTACATAAAATTAGGAACACTGACAGCGACGAGTGTTTATCAGAATCTTCTACATGCTCATACGATAGTGAAGATGTCTACAAGATTGAACGCAAAAGGAACAAGGACAGCAAGCGCATTGACGTCACACTCAATGGTGTCAAATGTACGTTGGACTGGGACCCGGGATCGGTATACTCCATCATTAGCACAGAGTTTTGGAAACGTATTGGAGCACCCCCTTTAACAAAGGCACCGAAACTACGTGCCTATGGGAACCTCAAACTCAAACCAAAAGGACTTACGGACGTAACAGTTGAAATGCTTGGAAGACAGAAAATTTTACAAGTTGTAGTTATGGAAGACGCCAACCCCATGCTTTTTGGTCTCCAGTGGAGCGAGATGTACGACATGACTTTTCCAGAACCCGTCTATTCGATTAAACCTACTCAACGAGATACCAGAACACTTAAACAGGTATTAGACACTTTCTCGCCTCTTTTTGACAACAAACTAGGAAAAGTTAAAAATTACGCAGTTAACATCCATATTAGACATGGTACCGTACCGAAACACGTTCCTGCCCGACCCGTTAAGTTCGCTTTGTGCAAAAACATAGAAAGAGAACTTCAGCGTTTAGTGGACGAGGGAATAGTTACCAAAGTTGATCCAAATATGACGCCCTTGGAATGGGCAACACCCACAGTCAACGTGGTCAAAACAAATGGACAAATCAGAATTTGCGGTGATTTTCGTAGCACTATTAACCCTGCCATGGTAACACACCACAGATCACAGAAACAACAGGAGATATGCCCTTTAGCCGAAAATGTATGGGGACCTGTGTCGTCAGTTCACACACGCAGAGCAGTAAAAACAATAGATATACGCATTCGCAAACACATCCGCATTTCTTAAAACATTACGTACTACACAATCAATTATAAACCTTATCCCTTCAGTCACAGCGTGTATTTACCATGCACCGCACAATTTACTTAATACATTTTGTTTCACTTCGACGCTAGTGATTGACTAAATCGAAAAGTTATCGATTCTTCTATTTATTATTATATTGTAATAAAGTTCTTTTGGGGTCCTGAAAATAATATATTATAAATAAAAAACAATATGTCCATAAATCATTCAAAATAAAAAAAGTCATTTATTCAAAACAGGTTGATTGAAAACAAATTTATTGATTTGTGTCTGTAGTAAATCGTACCTAATATTAACTTACACCACAGATGTGTTGCAACAGATTTTGACGTTCGAAAAGTGCTGATTATAAGCAGCACTTTTTTCTGTCTGTTAGTTTAAGTCCCTTAGGGGTTGAATTTCAAAAAATAAATCCTTGTTTATTCCTTGTCTACAGTCTAAAGGGAACCTCTGTGCAAAATTTCAGCTTTCTAGGTCCAAGGGTTTGGGCTGGGCGTTGATGAGTCAGTCAGTCAGGACTTCTCTTTTTATTTAAGTTTATAGATAGATAGATAACTCGAGCAACCAATGAATACTATTTATTCAGTCAATATTAAGCAATAAAAAGCACTTTCTATTTTCAGTATTGCTTGCAAAAATAAGAAAGCGTGATAATATAAACGTTGTTATTAGTACCTACCTATATTTATAATTTGTTGTTTAAACTAAAAATAAATTTATATTTTATTAGTAAATACATAGTACAGAATATTGGTTTTTCTTATCTCCATTTACGGCAACGCTCAGTAACGCCATAAAATACGCCTTATACTGCAGTAACAATTGTGTAGAGTAATTAATTGTATAATGCATAATATGTATAATCATTCGTACGTATACGCAGAATCATCGTATAAAATATCGACAACTACAAACATCACAATTAGACATCTCTAGCTCACAAAGACTGACAGCAGCAGCTTTTCGAAAATATTGTGTGAGTGAGAGCATCAGTAAAACACCTATCCATTGCGCTATTAGATCAGCCGATTCACTGGTCGATTTGTACTAAACAAGCAATGGTTTTTGTTCCTAATGAAAACAATTGATTTGGTTTTTCATCATGTTTCTCGTACCACGAAGTAATGTTTTAATGAATTTAATATGAAAAACATTATTTTTGTAGTACTTACGTGTGAAATGAGATACCATCTTTCGTGTAATTCACAATACAGCTATTATTTTTACAAACATTCACTTAACAACGCGGCATTTTGTAAAAAATCACGAGCAGTGAAGACGTCGCAAGTTGACATTCGACTTATTATTGAAAGTGGCATAAGGCCCCGTCGTGGCCACATGAGTTCGCATGTACCACGCCTCCTTGCCATATCTCCTGTTGTTTCTGTATCTGTGTAACACACGCTCAACCAGTCCCGCTATTTGACCAGTTACGTCAAAACCTTGCAAACGGAGTTAAGTTTTCGAAAATCGACTTAAAAGATGCGTACTTACAATTCGAGATCTCTCCAGAGTCGAAAAAGTACCTGACAATATCTACTCACAAAGGATATTACCAATACAATAGGATGCCTTTTGGAATATCAACAGCACCCTCGATTTTTCAACACTACCTTGATGAACTACTCGGTGGTATACCAAACGTAGCGATTTATTTCGATGACATCGCCTTAACAGGGAAGGATGACGCTGAACATCTCGAAACACTGTCTACTGTGTTTGACAAATTACAACGAGCTGGCTTAAAAGTCAACTTAACAAAATGCTCATTCTTCCAAACAGATATCGAGTACCTGGGTCACACAATCAGCAAGGAAGGAATACGACCAACTAAATCGAAGATTGAAGCAATAACAAAAGCGACACCGCCTACTAACGCTCAAGAACTACGGTCATTTCTTGGCCTCGTAAAGGAGATGGCTAAATTCAGTTAGGACGACTGAACCAAGCATGTATAAACATGGCACCTAGCAAAATGCAACGCTTAATAGCTGAATATTAGTATTTCATTTAAAAAACACTTTCGGAAGTTGATCGTAAGTTGAAAATCCTGAAAATAAAATCGTTTAGCTCCTACGTCAATACGTATAAAACTGCAAACAAATGTCATTGCTATGAACTTTTACTTAGGCATTTGGATGTATCTGCATTGAAATTGATATAATTGTATTAAAGACTAAACGAGCCACCCCGATTTCGCATCGTGGTACTTTAGTAAATATACACAAAGGGGTAATTGCACCTAAAAATGTAATACAACGGACTTTCTGCAATCCGCGCAAAAATTACTCCCACCCGCGTTTTTACTCTTGTAAAACAATAATCTAAAGTTTTTAACATAAAAAATATTGAAAATAAAACAGCAAAAATGTGAATGACTTTATTCTTTTCTGTTATTCTTACCTAAAAATGAAGCCGGAGCGGATAACGTGTTCTGGTCTCTCGCCCATCCTAAATACCAGATCACTGTCATTACATGACAGCAACAGCCCAGAGTTCTGTTCCCCACATTACAGCTGCAGTAATATGACAGTATGTCATCCAGAGGATTATTTGTAGTTTGGCTTTTATATAAAATATACACGTAGTATATTTTTTGAATTAAAAGTTGAGGTCTTCATTCCCATAAATGGAAGTCACATTTGTTCGACGTTTCTTATATTTTATTAGTTCTAGAATAATTCTAACTGTAGATGACTCACCTCAATAACCCACATAATAGTTAACCCACGATGGTTAACAATTGAGGTAAGTCATCTAGGGCTCTTTGGGGAGTGGCTAGAGAGTAGCCACGGCGCCCCTTCCGTCTTACGCAGGTCCTCACCGGACACGAATGTTTCGGGAGGTACTTGTACCGAATCAGGCGGGAGGAACGCGCCCGGATGCTTCTACTGCGAGGATCGACCGGAGGACACGGTGGAGCACACTGTGGAGGTGTGCCCTGCTTGGGCGGAGCCCCGCCGTGTTCTCGTAGTGGCAATCGGCGGCGGCGACCTCTCACGTCCGGTCCTGGTGCAAGCCATGGTCCGGGGCGAGAAGGAATGGGACGCCATCGCCTCCTTCTGCGAAGCAGTTATGCTAACGAAGGAGGTGGCGGAACGTGAGAGGGAGAGAACCTCTCGTCCCAGCCGCCGCGTGAGAAGCTCCGGGCGTCGTTGGCCACGTGATGGCTTCCGGCCACCGTAGACGCGGGCCTGTGGACGGTGAGTAATCGGCTAGCTCGCCGTCAGGCCGTCTTATGACGGTAATAGACCGTGTCGACGGCGCGTTCGTGTTCCACACGCGCCTCAAAGAGATGTCAGCAAGGAGGGGCCCGCAAGGGCCGACGCCCGTCGGGGCTGCGGATTATCGAAAGAAATAACGCGGCCTCGGCACAAGGGCGAAGAAGGAACATGGGTGGTTTTTAGTCAGTAGAAGTCTGACACTCGCTTCCGCTCTGCCCAAGAGCGGGAGGAGTTATTTGATGATTTCCCAGACGCAAAAAAAAAGGTGAGTCATCTACAGTTAGGATAGTAAGTAGAGCAGCAGGCAACGAAGTGATGATATGCCGCCGCAGTCTTTGCGTGGTTATACCTACCTCAGTACATGTATAGCATGATGAATATACTGCAAGTCAAGTCCGCGTTGAGAAGCAAAAGGGTCAAAGCGAGGGTGGAAATTCAAAATATAAAAGCACGACGAACAAATAAACGGCAAAGCGTTAAAACGACGTCTGACATATGACGTGTGCTTTTTTTAGAGATGAAATAAAATAATCGAAACGATTAAAAGAAAAAAATAGAACTACTTTTTAATAATCATCAGTCCATATTTTTCGCAAAATAATAACCTAACCTAACCCTCCTATATTCGCCAGACCGTGAACAACGAGAGCTGTACTCCGCAGCCATCACGATCCAGAAGGCATACCGCCAGTACCGTGGCAGGCAATATGTAGCACCATAATTCGAAGCTATCCCTTGTTTTATTTGATTAGGATTTAATTAAGCTGAATTGGGTAGAATCGACAGTCACTTTCAAACAACCCCATTTTCAAAACACAAGGAACTAAACAATACACTGAATTGCACGCCATAGATTCCCACCAAAAACTCTGATTACCACTTCTTAGTTTCAAGTAAATAAATCGTTTTAATAACTCAAGAATCGATATAATATGGACCATCCTTAGCTTGCAGTTGCTATAGCAACTAGCAGCTGTATTACGAGTATTTCACCATTTTATGTCAATGAAAAGAGAGATTTAATTTTTGCTTTTTCTTTAGTTCATGCAACTTCTAGGAAATTATTAAACACTAAATAATTAATGTTTAATTGTTTAAATACTACGAGTCAGTGTGGGAATCCTATACTTGCTGGAGGCAGTCATTTAGCCATCTCCTTTCTACGAAAGATTCATACCTCATCTGCACAGTTTCTGTGCGGACCTGCATGCACTAACTGGCGCGCGCCAAAAGTGGCGATGGACAGATAAAGAAAACACAGCGTTTGAAAATACTAAAATGCTGATTTGTGAATCAAAACCACTTGTTGCTTTTGACGAGAAGCGTCCGTTGTTTTTAGCGTGTGACGCCTCGGAAAAGGGCGTGGGTGCCGTATTATTTCATAAAGCGAATGATCAAAATATTCAACCTATCGTTTTTGCGTCAAGAAAGCTGAGATCAGCGGAATCTAAATATTCAGTTATTGATCGAGAAGCATTAGCCATATTTTTCGGCATCCAAAAGTTTGACCAATACTTACGTGGCACAAAATTCACACTCGTCACTGATCATAAACCCTTGATTCACGTTTTAGGCCCACAGCGCAATTTACCGAAGATTGTTAATAATCGCTTAATACGTTGGGCTTTGATCATTGGTAGCTATGACTACGACATCGTCTTCACAAAAGGACAACTTAATTTTATAGCTGATTATCTTTCCAGGATGCCCAATCCTGATGAGAAACCGTCCCGTGCAGAATTGACAGTAAACAGAATAATAGCTCAGCTAAATCATAACAGTTTTTCAGATTTAGCGTTGACAGAAGAAATAATAAGGGATGCGTCAAGGAATGATCCTATTTTCAAACAAATTTCGGAGAACATTAAGACAGGTTGGCGGGAAAATTCATATTCAGATATCTTAAAACCTTATGCTCGGAAACGCAACGAATTGTCCATCGAAAATAAGATTATGATGTGGCAGGGTCGAATAGTCGTTCCGAATACGCTCAGGAAGACTACATTGAAATACCTGCACACAGGACACCCAGGAACCTGTGCAATGAAAGCACTCGCACGTTTTTACGTATGGTGGCCATCGATCGACGATGATATTGAAGAGTACATCAAATATTGTCGTAAATGCCAAGAAAACCGGCCAAATAACTCTGAATTGCCTGTGTACTCCTGGTCCGTTCCTGACAACCCATGGGAAAGACTTCATGTCGATTTTGCGGGACCTTTTGAAGGAAAATACTGGTTTGTTCTAGCAGATGCACTCTCAAAATGGATTGAGATCAAGCCCATGAACCAAATAACTACAAACAAACTGTGTGAAGAATTAGACTCTATATTTACAACGTTTGGTTTGCCACAATTTTTAGTGTCTGATAACGGGACACAGTTTACCTCCCGGGAATTCCAAAATTATTGCAGAGACAAGGGTATTCTACATATTAAGTCATCTCCATATCACCCGAGGACTAATGGCTTGGCAGAACGCCTGGTTCGTACTTTCAAAACTAGAATGTCTTCAAGTGCGAGCGATGGCATGACCCTGAGAAGGAGGCTAGAAAACTTCCTATTTTCCTACCGTATAACACCTCATAGTGCCACCGGAAAGAGCCCAGGTGAAATTTTGTTTGGGCGTCGGTTGCATTGTGCTCTGGATAACGCGCGGCCTAACCCTAAAAGAACTCTGCAACACAAGCAGATACAGGCAAACATTGAGTCTGAGAATCGAATCCCATTTTTTAAAGCAGGTGACAGTGTTTTTGTTCGCGCCAGAGACGGATCGCGATGGCTACCTGCTACAATATCAAAGCGTACGCACAGATATTCTTACGCTGTGAAAACTTCAGACGGTGTAGAGAGGAGATATCATGCAGATCATGTGCGTTTCCGCATAGCAGACTCAATCAGTCCAGCTGTTACTGATCTTCCTCCTCTACCTTCGTCAACACCTGTTGGACACCCACTAACACCTCCGTCCACATCTCATTCTTCCCCTTTGCCTCGATCCACACCTACGCCTCATTCACTAACTTTTTCCACACCTATCAGACAGCGTTCACCATCATTCACATTTAGCAATCAGCCAGAGGCACCTCACCCAACGCCTCAACTAACCCAACCATCAATTTGGTCCTCCTGCCAGACTACTCAAGACTCGCCTGATATAAATCCAAATGTGATGGAGCACATCGTTCCAAGTTCATCAGGCACACAGAATCAAGCGGGCACTCCACGACAAGTCAGCGCTGAGACACCTGGTCTTCCGCTGGCCACGGCTGTCTTGCAGGGAGCACCAGCAAGGCGCAGTGGGCGCACCACCACGAAGCCACGACGTCTTGTCGAGGAGATGTCGTAGCTTCGTTGGAATGGACGAATGTTATATACCTACCTCTATGGTTGTGACATTCATGTTTACTTAGTTACGATATTAAATAAAACATATTCTTGTACGATGATTGTAATTTATTTCAAAAGCTAATTGATCGGGTTATTGCCATGCTATATTGGGCAGGCGCTCCAACATGCACCCCAGCGTTGAAAGCAACGTTTTCAACAAAATTATGAAGACACAGGCAATGGACAGATCCTGTTGAATGCCCACTGAATGAGTCCAGTGGAGGTCTGTATGTCAGCCACAAGAGCGATGCCATGCGTTCTCGGGTAAACAGTCACAATACGTTTAAGTCTAAACTTTTTGGGAACTTTAAAGCGTCTGTTAAGCAAAACGGCCGCTAGGAAGTGTCTGGGAGTATTGGCAACTTATTTTTAAGGATATTGCTACAATATACGTTAAAATCAGCTGTCAGAAAATACGTGAAGTTAGTAATGTTTTTATGTACCTTGATAGCCTGATACCTGAAAATTGGCCGTCTAAGCAAGCTAGCTGGTAGTCGTGCGTTCTTAGTTCATACTAACACTACTCAATCGTCCACATTTCCTTCGTCAGAAAATACGTGACATCTGGCGGCCCTGGGATCTTACTCTATTATATAATTTGAGATCAAAATGACCAAATGTTCTATTTAAGCGTTTGCCCGACGATTTGCCCTATGACCAGTCGGGGCCTGGGCCGGCCTATCGGCCGGCCACCGAGGCTCCGGCCCTTCGGGCCTTTGCCGAATTGCCCTATGGCCAGTCCGGGCCTGCTTTGAAGCAATGGGACGGGCAACTGGTGGAACTAATGGCGCTAGCACCGCATGAACCTAAGCTCTTCATTGGTTGAATATCTGTCAATGTCATTTTATATTTCAAAATAGCTTGACCTCATTGGTCGGATTGGGACAAGCTATGGACAACCCCATTTACCGCCGTACTGTCCCTATGGTGGCCCTATCGGCCATGGATAAAAAAAACAATGATACAAGATACAAACAAAGTCACCGACTTCCGAAAGTAAAATTATTTTAGAGGTTTTTTGTAAAAAGATTTTTAACCAGTTTCCCTTTCCAATGTTCCAGACAGATTATTTATTCATTTTATTTTTTTTACATTACTGCGAACGTAAAATGGAACGTGAAATAACGGTCAACGGCCAACGGCTGATCGGGGGCAACGACGGCAAGGGTGCATTGTTTGTAAATAATAATAATAGTTTACATACGCGCGCATTCACTCATCCTATCGTACAGTTGGGGTCGTTATTTTATTATTCATTGTGAGAGTAAACGGTGGCGGTTATTTACTTGAGATTTTTTGGTCGGGTATTAATCAAAGATAGTTTGGTAGAAGCATCGTTATTTTTCAAATTAATATTTTAGATCATGTTTTCCAAGGCGAAGCGCTTTGAACCACTCGGTAAGTTTTTCTGTTTTACCTATGTATTTCTAAAAAGGAAAATCCGCCCCTAAGACGACCCACTGACCAAAACGCCCTTTTTTCCGGTACCTGTTTATCCATATTATTTTCCAGTTGACTCGATTTGTCCAATAATTTATTGTTTACGTATTATAGAACGTTACCTTGATGCCTGCAAGTCCATTTGTAAGTGATTTGTGCCTTAACAGCAAGTACTTAGTTAGCTTTCCCATACCGGATAGCCAATCAGTTATGTTCTTGAAAAAAAATAGAGCAGCCAAGTACAAGAGCCCATTTGACTTTGCCAGCGCCTTTATTCCGTAGCATAGCAATAAGAGTGGATATCGTAGTTGACTGGCATGCTGTACACAGTTCCATTATTTAGTAACCATCACGATTTGTTCAGACAGACTTAGAATTAGCTATCAATGAGAATATAAATTACCAATCATTCCTAAAACCATATCAATTCGTTTTCAGCTCCGGGCTCCACTCAAAAAGGTCAAAGTAAACCAAACAAATCAGAAAATGATAAACCAAAGCCGACTATCAAAACCTCCACTACAGGGGCCAAGCCTAAACCATTTATTATCCCAACATCTTCTAGAACCAACACTGATGTGCAATCTCAATGCAGCTCAGTACCCAGTGTGAGGTCATTTGCAACGGTAAGTGTGCCTATTCATTTATTGCTTCTCTAAAGCACTATCTGTTTTACAGGAGTGGTAAGTGTAATAATTTTAGGTAAGTATAAGTAATTAATATTGGCCAATGTTTTAGGAATGATTATTCCTTATTGATTAGATAATTTATGTTATTTATGAATTGGCACTAGATAGAGATAAGTGGAAATAGGGAAGGGAGGCCTTTGCCCTGCAGTGGGACACAAATGGCTGATAGTAATAATTTATGAATTGTCATACAGATATCCCACATTGAAACCATTTTTTATCTGTCTGCAGTGCCAGACAGTATTCTAATATACCAGCTGTTTTTTGAAAACAGAAACAGGTGCACTCCATTAGTCTAATGCCATTGATAACTGGGAAATATTCTCACCCATGTTCAGGCATAAAGCTAGGAACAGTTCCATCCAATGCATTTTGTCGTCTTTTTACAGCCAAAGCCTTTAAAACCTGCATCTACCATCAAAGCTCCTACTAGTCTAAAGATGAAGAATGAGAAAATTATCTCCAAAGTTAAGAATGAACCTACAAATGAACTAATTCAATCTCAGGAAGTGGAAATAAGGTAATAACTGTGTTTGATTAGGTAATATTAATTTATTATTATTCTACTATAGAAGTGTGACTGACATACTAACACTTAATTATCGGGGGGATTACTTTAAAATATAGGTAAAATATAATCTGCACCAAACATCAGATTTTTTTTATCTAATATTGAAGGAATCCTTTTTTAAGTAATGCTAAAGTACACTTTGTTATCTTCTTAACTTGAAATTCACAGATCAGAAACGAGGTGTCTAACTAATTTAATTTCAATTTCAGAAATAAAGATCACACTATTGCTGAATATACTAAACTAATTGATGAATTCAAACAAAAAATCTCACAGCTTGAAAAGCAGGTAAAAGAAGTTACACAATATAACTGCAACAAATTGGATAACCAATTTTCCCAGATCACTTTAGAAGACCAGGAACAACAGAAGCAAAAAGATGCTATTGATCAAACTGAATTAATTAATGATTTGAAAAACAAAATTATTGTACTAGAAAAACAATGTGAAAAACTAGAACAAGAGGTCACTGACAAACAATTGGAATTGAGATCTGTTGAGGAAGTTATTACTATTCGAGATAGCTTATGTCAGGATTTGCAACAAAAATTAACAAATGCAGAAACAGATTTAGAAGAGATCCGTCAAAGACTTGAAATGGTAAAAGGTCATCATGCCCTTGCCCTTGAAGCAAATGAGAGCATCCGCCGTGAATACAAAGTTGAGTTGGAAACCTTAAAAACAAAGTTGGAAGAAGAAAAACAAACAATCATAAATAAATCAAAATTAGATCAAGAAAATATTAGATCAAACTACAAAACATATATAGAAACAATTAAAAACCAAATGATGAAAGAAAAATTTGAGGCAGTTCAAGAAATCCAACAAGAGTTAATCAATAAGGATGCTGAGATGAAAGCTAAAATCGAGCAGATTGATGAAACAACTCGTGAAAAATTGAGACTGTGTGAGATACAGTTTGAAGAACGCACTAGAAATATTCATGATCTTTACACTGAACAGCAAAAAAAATTGCAATATCTAGAAGATGATATCAAAGACCTGGTATATAAAATAACTTTGACTGAAGAAGAGAAAATGATTCTTCAGAAAGAAATTAATAATCTAAAAAATGAAAATGATTCTTTGAATAAAGAAAAGCTAGCTCTGATAAAAGAAAGGGATGAAATCAAAGAAGAGTCAAAGACTAAACTTATACATTTTGAAAATGAAATGAATAAACTAACAGTTGCAGTGGATAAGGCTGTAAAGGATAAGAATAAGTTTGAAACATCTCTGTCTGTAACAAGAGACATTGTAGAAGTATTAACTATGCGCTTGAGGGAATCTGATAATGAACTGGAACATTTGGAAGACAAAGTACAAAAACTATTGGGTACAAAGGAAATGTTAGAAAATGAGCTTGAAAATTATAAATCCACTCTTAACAATACTGCCATGGAGTGTAACGAATACAAGGAAGCTTTAGTAAATATCCTGAAATCGAAAGCAGCATTAGCTAAGGAGCACAACCGCATTATGGAGCACAATGTGTCCTTAATAGAAAGTTTACAAAACGTTGAGAAAGAAGCATATCGTGAATTAGGCTCAATCAAGAATGAACTTATAGAAGATGTGGAGATGTTAAAGAAGGAGTCTTCTTCACAAATTCAATCACTTCGTGAAGAGGTCTGTAGGCTGGGTCTTGAAGTTGTTCTTAATCATTTCTCTTTTTTATTTAAATATTAAATCATTGTAATTTGTTATTCTATAGGTTGAAAAGAAACGGAAGCTGTGTGAAATGGCCACTGAGCACGCGGGGCAGGCTACCGCTGCAGCTGAGCAGTCGCGTTCGCTCCTAGCTCAAGCTGCTGCCGCGATCGACCGGCTTGAGACTGAAAACCAATGCCTTCAACAACAGGTGACAAAACACTACAATCCTTTATGATGAAATAAAACGTCGTGACAAAGACGTAACTATGAGCAAAATAATGTTGATACACAAACTTATTATTTACAGATCCAAGATCAACAGTCTCTCGTAGTCGAGTTATCATTGCTTCGCCAAGAAAACGAGGAGTTGACAATGACTGTGGCAAAGCAGTCGTCTATCATTGACAAGATGAAGAAGGATTCGGAGCAATTGCAATACAAACCTAAATCACCTTCTGTCTTACGGAAATCTACTAAAATCGGCAAAGAAAACTTGCAAACCATTATTTCTCCCTTGAGGGAGCGCAATCATTGAAACATACATTCCTGTATGATATTTGAGCAGGACTCGATAATTTTTTGTGACTATTGTTATATTTGATGTCAATTGTGTATTTTGTGGATGTTATATTTAAAATTAATCATTATAAAACCATGTTACATGTTTCACTACCAAATACTATATTTTAGACCTAACTATAATTTAATTGTTCGACGACTTATTTATTTATAGTTAGTTTAAAAAGTTTTCATCTGGGTTTGTTTATTTTTTTCTAAATATTTTATAATTATACTGGCCGTTATTGTAGTCATTTGGTGTTTCTCTACACTAGTGTAATTGTTTATTGTAGTGTTTAAAATAATAAATTATTTTCCAAAGACTTCGACTTATTATTTCATTCAATAATTTATCCACCTTCAAGAATGGTGAATTATTATTATTATTCCTTTTTATGATCATTTTCGTACGGTACCCTTCGTGTGTGTGCGAACCATTTCCACATTTAGGGCGGGACTCCACCAAAGCGGAGAGAGGATGTTTTTTAAACAACCAATAGAATTGTGTTATTGACACATCTCTCCGCTCAGCTTCAGTGGAAATTGCTGTGCGGAGATGTGTAATATTTGTAAGGCGCGATGGAAGCGGAAATGTGAATTGTGCGCGGACGACGCCGACGCGCAGTGGAGACGAGGGATGTGAGCACATCGCACCACATCTCCGCTTTGGTGGAGTCCCGCCCGTACTTTACGAGTGGTGTTTTGTATACCAGTTGCCATATCGGTTTGAAATCGACGATCATATTATTTTAGCACTTTCACTCAAACAAATGAAGTTGGAGAATGCTAAAAACAAACTAGTGAAAACTACCCCACTTTAAAATGGTACCTATTAGTGGGTCTCAGATTCCATTGCAAAATAACGCATTTTACTTTGCCCCACCAGTGGGACGGCTTGGTGGGGTAAAGTAGAATAATTCTACAGAAGTCGTTGCCATCAGTGATGATCAGTGAGTGGGTTTTGATAACTCATATTTCGAAAACGTGACCCCTAAGAAGATTTTGCCTTATTTATTACCTTCTTCATTCTTGTATATATTGATAACAGTTATCGATTAAAATTATGGAAGTCAAACTATAAATAAAAAAATGCATCAGTCTTACACCAATTTATTTGGATCAATTTACACAAAGTTGTAACTATACTACGCTAGTGCAATAATAACATAATTACATAAAGCATTTTGGCAACACAAGAGTATATCGATAGGCATGGAGATTCCTCGCGAACTACATTACATTATTAAAACATAAATAACTTAACTAATACAGCAATTACAATACTGTAAATTGTTACACATATGTTAACATTTCTTTGGATTGATCAGACTTTTTAAAATCACATTAACTTTGAGACAATTATTAGAAAACTAAATAAGTACTATTAAAAAATCGAAATTAAATTGCTATTATGAATTACCCCTTAAAAGCGCAGTAGCAAAATAATATTCGAGGGGTCTGACATCACAAGATGCATTGTTATCAACCTTTGTGTTTCCGCTAGCTACAGAACCCATCTATAGCATTCACACCATAAAAGGGCTGGCGTCAATAAAAAAAAAGCTACACAGAATAATACAAAATACCCATTAATCAAATACATTTGGTAAGAAAGGTGGGACTAAATGTGATGTATACGGCTACAGACACTGGCTAAGAATATCTTTAAAAAGCTTATAAGTTTATATCACACACAAAATCTACGGCTATTCTCACATCAGCTGATAAACGTAATAAATCTTGCCAGATACCTACTGTTAGGACATTCATCTTGGAATTTCTATAACTGGGGAGACAAGAGTTTTCATAATACATATTCTATACGTTTACTATAAAAGTTTCACATTTTTTTAACACAATAAAATTGTGTCAGAAATCGAAATTTCATCAGTCCTTTGTATCAAGTTTCATAAAAATTTGTAAGTTTTCCCTTCTAACAAAACCTCAGGATCAATGTGTCCTATTATTTCATATAATATATAAAATATATTTATTGTTCATATAAAAGTAGAAAAAATATTTCTAAAACTATAGGTAACTGAAACAATTTTTACAATGTTTACTAGTAAAACGAGTAGAAAAGAGACTTCCTGATCAGATGAGATCAATGTTACATCAGTCTCACTTAATTTATCCTTAATATTAAATTGTTGCTTATTCTATGGTGTTAGCTGCTCATTGATAAATTTTAGCTATTTTAGGAATGTCAAATATCTTAATATATCCAGGTAGAATTTTGCATTTTTAATAAATTTCTATACAAAAACTAAAACACAATTTTATATCTCGGATAGAAGATATCTGAAATTGAGAAATACGCGTTAACCTACAAGCAAAAAAAGATTAAGGATTCGAGATCAAGAAAATTACTTTGGAAATTTTATACTTTAGGATAAGTAATGAATGATAAACACAAAAGGTATTTTATCCAGACAGTTTTGAGCATTCTACTTTTCGGGAATATTTTATTATTTGATAATATCTATGAAACACATACACAATCGACAGTGAGAATTATTAATAATATATAGTATCAAGTAGATATAAAATATTGGAGCAAGTATTAAATCATAATTATTTAATAACAAAAATGATGCAGAGCCATACAAATTGCTGCCATTCATATTAGTCAACGTGGGCATACCTCGGTACAATATCTTCCCTAATGAGTAAGTCACAAAGAGGCAAGCCACTAAGAGGAAGCAAATCTTGACCTACTTGAATTAAACCACTTTCTGGTCCGGGCAAATGACCATGCCACACGTAGTAATAGAAGAGCTGCTGCATAGCAGCCATGTACCGACGTTGTTCTGGCATTTCCGACTCGAATGTTCCAAGAATGGCTTCTACATCAGCATTTATGCCAGCTATGCCGGATCCGCCAGCCCCGCCGCCGGCACCCGACCCAAGGACTACATACATCGGAACAGCCAGACGCAACCTAGTAAGACTTAACAGAGGACACAATGTACGAATGGATGAAATCAATTCCACCAAACCTTTATACGTTTTATTGACGTGTGTGAACACTGAAGAAGTCAAATTCTTTTCGCCAATCACACTGTCATTGACAAGTTTTTCTGCAATGTCAGCCGTCCAATCAAGATGTTTCTTCTGTAAGAGATCCGAGTGACTAGAGTGTTGAGTTGTACCAAATACCATTGGTTTAAATACTTTGTCTTTTCCAGACTTTTTAGCCTCTTTTTGAGTATCCCAACTTTCATAAGCATGGACTCTTAGTAAATCCCCATCCAACACCAATAAAGAATGCTTTGATTCATCACTACGAGGCAGATTTCCCATATAATTTTCCAACCAAATATCAGGAGTTAAAATTTCTGTTGTAGAAATTTGTCGTAGACAACTGGCATCATTGCATTTCGTCATTTCTTTGAATCTAGTGTTTAACTTTTGGGATTGTTCCAATGTTTCACCAGGAAATATGATGGAAGGTGATGACAGCCACGCTCGGGAGTATAACTTCTGAGCGGCACCAACGGTAGTTAAAGCAGCAGTCAATGTAGCGCCCGCTCGATGACCCAACAGAGTTACTGAGTCTGGGTCTCCTCCAAAATGTTTAATATTCAGGTTTACCCACTTCAATGCTATTAATAAATCACTAAGCCCATAGTTGCCCGACGTCTGCGGGTACCTACTCTTTGATAGAATATCAAGAGCCAAAAACCCAAAAGGACCTAATCTGAAATTAGGGCGTACGAAAACTACTTCTTTGGTGCGGGCATAGAGTGCCGAAGGTTGAGCAGGACTTATTCCTCCAGCCAAAGTATTAGCTCCAATCAGAATAACGACAGGTAATGGCGAGTCATATCGCACGTGAGGAGTAACCACATCGAGAGTTAAACAGTCTTCTTCACCAGTAATTGTTGCATTTTCTAAGAATTGCAAGCAGAGAGGTCCCTTCGTTCGTGCATCAAAAGTTCCATTCCAGCATGTTGAAAGGTTATCCAAGGGTTGAGCATACGTAAATCTCTTTTGTTCAACTGGGGGTCTTGCATATGGAATACTAAAGAACTTGTAGACTCCTTGATCCAGTATACTGAAAGACAAATTTGCTATATGAGAAAAGTTATCCTATACACATTATATGAAATAAGTTAATATAGATTATAGTAAAGACACATACCCTTCAACAGGCCCGCAGCTCGAGAAAGTCGTAATGAAGCGGCCGAGACGCAGAGGGCGCTCGAGTGGCGGTCCAGCATGAGCTCCGATTATGATACCAATAATAACTGCTATCAGGACTATGATTACAATCCCAACAACTACAATATCATCTGGAATTAAGAAAACGTTTATTTACCTGTTTAATAATATGGAATATGCATATTGTGAGGCGTTTACACGCCATATTTATTTACGAAAATGTAATCTATGACTGCAGAACCTGTGTTCTCGTTGTATTTATTTGTCGATCTTTACCTTTAAATATCTCGGTAACGTGACACTTTGGGATGTTACTGGACATTTTTTGTTCGTCCATATGTCCTCTATCCATACATACCACTTTCATCGTGGGCCGCGATTTCGAAAAAAAATCAAAATGGCGGGCAGGTTGATATGCCACATCGGTTCTATCTCCTTTAATCACAATGTCAAATACGTATATATAATTTATTAAATAATTTGAAGAAGAAGAAGGCTGCTAAGTTAAAGTGGGATTGGGCGGGTCACGTCAGCCGCATGCACGATGACCGCTGGGCATAAGCCTCAACACGATGGATGCCGGAAGACGGACGGCGCCGCCGAGGCCGGCCTAGAAAGAGGTGGCGTGACGATTTAGATGCGTACCATGAGGGCTGGTTCTGGGCGAAATAATCCACAACAAAAGGACTGATCGCCCGTCTGGTGTCTGCCGGCGTCCCCGAAGATAAATAGAATGAGGGCTGGTTCGAAGTCGCACAAGAAAATAGCTCTTGGAAGGAATTGGGGGAGGTCTTTGCCCAGCAGTGGGACAGTGCAGGCTAAATAAAAAACAATATTTTAAATGCTAATGTTATTGAGTAATAAAAACAATGACTAATAATACGCATGCCTCACAGATAGCTACCATGTGGGAACAGGGTAGCTGTCTGTGTGTACAGGGACATACAAAACGCTCTCAAAAGAGTTATTTTGACGGCCCCCAAGTAACGAACAAAACCTGTGGGCGATGATATTGGCCGTCACAGACAACGCCCTCCGCTCATTACGGATGTCTGCATCATCCCTCAGCTCAGAGATCACAATGTGCCCAATATTTAAATTCTTGGAACTCTTTTTAACCTAAGACTGTTCCGTTGAATAGGTGGAACAGAATCCCTCATGCCTTTCCAATTCACCAGTCAGGAACGAGTCTAAATCACGAACCAACGGAATTTAAAAAAAAAATCTTATCTTACCAATTATAAATTTCTTCTGGCGAATCCTTTCTTTCAGTGGTAGTTTAGTGGCCACTTTACCTTCTTCAACTTCCTATAAAATACAAATAAAATGTCATCACTTGATAACCAGCTCGCCATAACTTGACATTCACTTGTTCCATAAATAAAGTAGCATAATAGTAACTTTATTGGAATTCTATGGGGATTCTATATTCTATTGTTAATTGATTTAGGGGCCATGACATGTACATTTATCATTTTTATAATATACTTCCTCAGTCTTTGTATTATTTGTTCATCTATGTAGTTAAAAAGACAAATTAACTTTAAACTTGCTATGCAACATAGATAGACAATGCCAATTTAACTAATTAAATTAAAATGTTACTAAAATTTTAATTTAATTACCAAAACAAATAAATACGAACAGTAAACGAAACTCGTCTAGAAACATATTAAATGAGATTTATTTGGCTTTAGTTCAGTCTGTCTTGACATATTGCACCCCGTTTGGGGTGAAACCCTGTATCAGATAAGTCATTTGCTCTCAGTTCGTAAATTATACATTATTCAAATAATTCTAAAAATGCAGAAAACCGTAAAATATGACTCGAGTAAAATAACCCAGAGAAGAAAAGATCTAATCGTTCCAATTCCCCATACAAAAACTGTATTTGCGGGGAGACAATACAACAAGCGATCAGCTTTCCTTTATAATAAAATTAACAGTAAAATTAACATATACCCAAAAAAATACTACGAATGTAAAAAAACTTTAACAGATTGGATAAAATTACTAAATTATGACGATACGGAGGCACTTTTGGAACACATTAGGTAAAATTTTGTGCTAATTGGGTAGTAGTAATAATCACACAACTTATCCACACCTATATCTATAAATACCAAAAGCACAACACACATACACTCACAAATGCGCACACACACACACGCACATAAATAAGATAAATAATACCTAGCTGTAAATAACTAGGTTAGTTCATATTTTGTATTGCTTAGCTATGGAAGAGCGGGGCTCCCCAACACAGGCATTACTTGCTTACAGGGGAGCTCCAAACACAAATATTGTAAATGTAAACTTGTTGAAGCAATAAACCATTTTGTATTTTTTTTTGTATTTTTGTTAAAGTGATAATCTATTTTAATTAAGCTAATAGATAGAATTAAAATGTGATCATGGCGCTTGCAACAGCGTCGAAATATCGGGAACTCATAACAAATAAAAATCACGGAAGATATCCCGTAAGTGACATTTTAAATATAGTTATGAACCGTGAAAGCTTAAAACAGTGTCCTAGGTTTGATTCATAGGTTGGACAAAGTTTTATTAGGTTTTATCCCTCAGAAATTTCTCAGTAGCAGCCGCAGACTCTAGACTTATTGATGGCAATAGGCTCAGTGAAATTATGTCAAATTAAAATAAACTAGTCGTGAAAAATACTTACAACAGGTTCCAGTTTCACAGTTTCCATGCCATCATTGGGTGTGTCCAACTTGTCATCCAAAGTTTCCATTGATGCAAGAGTAGCATCAGTGTTGTTTGGTGCACTACCCCGTTTTTGGAAAACCCTCGGATATTTTATGTTAAATAAACCCTTTTTGCGGTCTTTTTCCTCTGAAATCATCATTTTATTTATCCAAATGCTTATTTTTTTTAAAGGCGCAGATATAGTAGAACTGATAGAACCCTTACAAATTCTGTGAGTACAGTAATTAACTTACTAGATTATTCCACAAGCAATGAGTAATACTAACATAGGTATAGATAGCACAATATTGTGGTTAAGCTCTGTGGTTAATTTATTTAATAGTAAACATTTCTCGACAGCTGTGTAACTCACCATTTTCATTCTCAGGCTGTGACAAGAATTTTGTAAACTTTTGCAGGAATTGGAATTTATTCTCTTTGGTTTTGGAGGTATCATCAGTCTTTTCATTGTCAGTGTCCTTCTCAATAGCTGCCTCTTCATCCTGCATCAAATAATTCTTTTTTATCATTCCAAATTAAAATGAATATTATGATAATTCTTAAATATTAGTAGGTACATACAAAATTAGTACTGTAAAATCATTATTTTAATGAAAATGACTACCTTGGACTTGTCTTTATCTGAGTTCTTGGTGAAAAACCCAGGCATTTTGATGGCCCCTATAGGTATAAACTTGGGCTTCACTTCGCGGCCCTGTTCCGTCAAGTCTCCAGACAAGGCTGTCTTCACGGGCCCGTCATCGGTCTTCAACTCTGCAGATTCGACATTCTCCACCTCAGCCTTCAACATCATTTCCTTTTCTTCAGCCTCAATCTGCTTCTTGTCCAGAGTTTTATTATCGTCCTCATAATCCACCTTGTTTATATCCATTGTGCCTATACCTGCGCGGCGTCAAAATTGTATCACATAGTGCCACAAAGCCCTGTTCCGCTTGGGTCGGCACCAGTATATACATCACCTTACGTTAGTATATTTAAGTGCTAACGCTAAGCAGAAAGAGCGAGATGTTCTTTTAAAATAGTTATGTATGTATAAAAAATTACTCATGGTACAGGGACAAGGGAAGCGTTTCTTAGAATACTTCATAAAATACGCTTTTATATCATAAAATACTTACTTGATTATTAAGAGTCATAGGAAATGTTCAATTAGCGCACAAACACAGTAAGATAACTAATGTATCTAGTCTACAACACACAATTTTAACAAAAAGCCGTCCTCACTGTAAAAAAATGCCGCAAGCAAGCTCACAGAGGCGCTGCGTTCAGTAAATCAGTTTCCATTCAAGAACGTTACGTTTCGATGCGTTCAGTTTGTTTCGTTATTATTCCGTTTTACGTTTGATTATTTATAACCTACCGCTCAGTTAAAAAAAGTGCAACCCTAGTGCACAGGGTGCGTCCCCATTATGAGCCACGCAGCTTTTTGGGCCACTCTATGCTTTTTAGGGTTCCTTATCCAAAGGGAAAAAACGGGACCTTAGTACTAAAACTTCGCTGTCTGTCACCAGGCTGTATCTCAAGAACCGCGATAGCTAGACAGTTGAAATTTTCAATAAAATAAATATTAAGGGGGCTCCCATACAATAAACGCTATTATTATAATAGCGAGTCCGACTCGCACTTGGCCGGTTTATGTTTAACCCTAACCACAACCCAAGATACATACACACGGCTACACATCAAGCTATACAAAACCAGTAAATCTTGGCCTCACTTTACAAGATCTTTTCGCACAATGAACGATCAGATTATACTGGTTTTGTATAGCTTGATGTGTAGCCGTGTGTACTATCGTTTAACCAGCCTTGACCACAGTATAAATATCTACAGTAGTGTGACTCGGCCGTGTCCTTGAAATAAATGCCTACAGCCGCGTGGTACGTAAACATGCGAAAGGGCTGCCCGCCTCCAGTATTTTAATTACATTTGCCTACTTTGTGTTTCCATTTAGTTTTGTGATCATAAATATACTTTTTAAAACAAATAAAATACTTTGTGAATTGAATAAAAAGTGTTCAATAAACATGCGTGTTGTTTTTTGATTGATAGATTTAATTAAAAACCATGTTTTTTTTCGGGACATAAAAAGAAATACTTATCCATTAAAAAGACACACATTTTAGGCTTACCTACTAGTAAGTGAAATTATTTTATAGTCTTATCTTTCAAAGTTTCCAGGTAATTAAAAAAAAGTTATCTCTGGATACGTTATTAACGAATTCATAAAACCAAAAACAACACAATATATGCTACTCGTCATATTAAATATGTACTTGTCTTATTTTTAGAGAAAACATCGCGCATTTATTCTTAAAAAACAACACACCGTCCGCTCGTCACTGCGGCACAGTCGCGACCAAAGAGTAAAGTATATAATTGGTAGTCGCGACTACCAATTATATATACTTTACTCTCGTCTGCATGCCAGGCGCATCCGCGCATGCCTTAATCGAGTCCCTATAATGCCCGTCACAGTAATGCACATACCAGCAATGCACGACACTGGAATGTACAACACAGGAGTGTACGACACAGTAATTGGCGACATCGCGATGTCGCCAATTACTGGGGTGTACCTTGCTGGTCCGGCCCAAGAATGTACAACACAGGAGTGTACGACACAGTAATCGGCGAAATCGCGCGATTGGTTGGCCGACTAGTTGGGCAACTCGAAATTTTGGGACTTGGATACTAGGTAATTGAGCTAGGTAGTGCTGCCGAATTAAATTGTACTCCATGACGTGCGCTCGCTACGCTCGCATATTTAATAACACTAATATCTTCTGTCCCCGAAGTGCCGGGCCTCCGCCGGCCTCCTTCGTCGGCCTACGGCCCGGTGCCCATGCCGCCCATAAAGGATACTGTCGCGAGACGGTCCGACGGTCGTATTATAGGAACACGAAGGAAAAAAGAAGGAACCACGGAATTTTCCAGTATTTTATTGTATCACCCGTCCCTATTGTCACATGGCTTTTTACTTTTTTAATGTGACGTCACTGTTTGTTTTGATTCCAATTCTCGTGCTGTACATTCTTGCCCGGACAATCGAGGTTCGGGCCGAGAATGCACGACATGACAATGGACAACATTGGAATTCAAAACACTTACAGTGCGATCAAATTATCTTGGCAGCTCTGAACATAGGCTTTGCGAAATTTTACGCATGTAAACTTGGAAATAAAACTGTTATTGCCAGATAAACCAATACTTAAATGATCAGAAAATATCTAATTTAAAGAGTGAGAAATACAAATAAAATAAATATCAAAACACTTTCATACATTCGTTGTAACAAAATGACCTGCACGAAGTTCGGAGCTGCCAAGATAATTTGATCGCACTGTACATTCCTATGTCGCGCGTTCTCGTGTCGTGCATTCCTGTGTTGGGCATTGCTGGTTCCCCCTTAATCGAGACGCGTAGGCATAGCTCGCTCTTCGTCCGTTTGTATGAAGTCAAACTACTGTATGATAATATTACCGTGCCTTGACGGTTCCTGCTTTTCCTATTTTACTTTTTGGACAGTGGGTTGCCTTAAGGACGCTGTTACTTTTTCGATCAACTCATGTTTAGGTAACTAAAGTCGCCCAAAGCATGGTCTCACAATAGGCATAGCGCTCGGTTTTATACCTCCTATAAATAATCTTGATCTTTGATATTATTTTTTAATTTTATTGAAGTAGAATTTAGTAGATTACTTGGAACTTTGAAAACGCATTTGGTAATTGTTAATTATTAGTATCGTCGTCATGATAAGTAGGTTAGTATTTTCAACCGAGTCGAAAAAAAAGAAGGTGCTGTATTTGTAGGGTCCCCTACGTTGTTTCGAACGCCGCTGTTGCGACGCACGCTGTTGCGAATATTTTTTCCACTGCCTCACAGGTTCGAAAGCTCATGGACTCGAATGAAGTAGTCGCGAAAGACGCTGTTTCGAAAAATTGTATGTATCCGCGATTTTCCCAAAAGTTACTGATCCGATATCAATCGGATTTTCGTTGATAAATGCATATTGTGTTTTTAAGGAAGGTTTTACTGTATAATATAATAATAATAAGTTTATTTATTTCTCTCACAATGGTTTTGTAGCACGTTTTGAACACTATAATATTCACATTGTGAGAGCTGGTGCCTGAAGTAGGTTTAAAAAAAAGCTATACTTGATGGCAGGGCGCATAAAGCAGAAGCTACAAAGTTCCACAGCCAAGGCCTGTTTTATTTGTCCAACGCCATGCCATATTTATGAAATTGCCAAACATGACGAAAAATGGCCAAGTTTTCGTCAGTGCCATCTTGGATTTGGTTTTGACTCGCTCAAAAACCATAAAAATGAGACCCATTACGAAAAGTTGTAAATTTTTTATCGGCACTATCTTTGATTTTGGTTTTCACTCCATATTCGATTTTAGCGCCCAAAAAATCGAAAATCGACAACATTTCGTCATAGATTTGGTTTTGACCCCATATTCGTCATAATACCTACATACATACATAAAAACCGGTTAAAATCATAACCCCCTTCCCGTGGCGGATCTTTCATACAACCTGAAAAGCCCGGCTTGCCTAACATAAGACAGAGAATGTATGTGTTCGCGGCAAATATACGACAGATAAAAAAAAATGTATATTTAAAAAAAAAAAATTAAAAGGACTTCAAATTAGTTCAAATTCATTTGGTGTGTTATTCTCCTATTATTATCACGGGGGTGGCAAAGGGGATTCAAAATTCGGTCATTTTTCGTCTAGAACGCTCCGTTTTCGAGATATGTATTTGAATTTAACTTTTTTAGGTAAAATAATTTTAAACTCCTATAACTCGAAAACGGTGCATCGTAGGACCATGCTTTTTGGTCCCTAAATGGTGTATATGGCCAAAATTAACCCGAAACTGCACTAAAATTGGGCTCCATCCGTTCTACCCATCCACTTCCAAACCTCTCCGTCGACAGCTTGACCTGACCCATCCATTTCCAAACCTCTCCGTCGACAGCTTGACCTTACCCATCCAATTCCAAACCTCTCCGTCGAAAGCTTGACCTGACCCATCCATTTCCAAACCTCACCGCCGACAGCTTGACCTTACCCATCCATTTTCAAACCTCACCGCCGACAGCTTGACCTGACCCATCCATTTCCAAACCTCACCGCCGACAGCTTGACCTTACCCATCCATTTCCAAACCTCACCGCCGACAGCTTGACCTTTCAGATCCACTTCCAAACCTCACCGTCGACAGCTTGACCTGACCCATCAATTTCCAAACCTCACCGCCGACAGCTTGGCCTGACCCATTTCCAAACCTCTCCGTCGACAGCTTGACCTTACCCATCCAATTCCAAACCTCTCCGTCGAAAGCTTGGCCTGACCCATCCATTTCCAAACCTCACCGCCGACAGCTTGACCTTACCCATCCATTTCCAAACCTCACCGCCGACAGCTTTACCTGACCCATCCATTTAAAAACCTCACCGCCGACAGCTTGACCTTACCCATCCATTTCCAAACCTCACCGCCGACAGCTTGACCTTTCCCATCCACTTCCAAACCTCACCGTCGACAGCTTGACCTGACCCATCCATTTCCAAACCTCACCGCCGACAGCTTGACCTTTCCCATCCATTTCCAAACCTCACCGCCGACAGCTTGACCTGACCCATCCATTTCCAAACCTCACCGCCGACAGCTTGACCTTACCCATCCACTTCCAAACCTCACCGTCGACAGCTTGAGCTGACCCATCCATTTCTGAACCTTGTCAACAACTGCTTAACCCCACCCATCCAAATCCCGGTCTTACCCAACATAATTTCTAAATCACATTCTAATAATAAAAGTATGAAAGTCGTATTACTTTTATCGCAGTCCTAAAAACTATCAACTCCTTCCGGTCGTCGTCGGTCGTCGGTTGCCGTGGTAACCGACGACGATATGTACACTAGAATCTTTTTCTATCACGTTTATCGTATGTATTTTTTGCGAGAGAGCGATACACCCGTCCTTCCACTAGCGCTGCTGAGCGCGGAACACAGAACATATATACTCTAGGCGCGGAATGATGAACCGGGAGGGGAGCGGAAAATGTATGAAGAAATTGGCAAATGTTTTTATTATAGCTAATAATTGAATAAAAATAATTATATAAACAAAAAAAATATATCTCAACATCTAAAGGACTATATGTACCGCAATTTATAATCATTTTGGAGATATAATATGCTGTAAATTTGCCTATAATGGTACCTATTCGGACCCTACTTTTTTACATTTTCTGCGATTATTGTGATGGGAAAAACGTATTTGTGCGAATTTTTTGTATGCCGTCATACATTTTTTCTGATGCCAATCTGGAGACGAATAAATTATCTTTAAATTAAGACCATGATATTTTCACATTTGTGATTGCTTATACGTTAAAATGGTACCTGAAAACCACTGTTATTTGTAGAAAAACGTTATAGCGTCCTTAAGGTGGATGTTCACGGTAGCCCGCGAAATTCAAATTTTCTTACGTTTTTAGCGATTTGCAGGCCAGTGCTAGGTTGTATGTTAGTGAAAATATGATTCGCGGCTGTAAGACGTATGCAGTTACAGAATTATAATCATCAAAATCATCATTACAACCCTCCAAGTTCATGTAACTCTCAAGAATGACCTTTTGATGAAATACTCATTCTTGACAGTTACATGAACTTGGAGGGTTGTAATGATGCCGCGCGGCTCGTACTGCTCGTGGTGATACCTACGTTCCTGTCAGACCGTGCAGCTCAGGCTCACGAGGCTCGGCCGCGCGACCCTAGTGAGAACGCGCCTTTACGGGTGGATTTGTAGAAGTAGGAGTACTTAGTAAGCTTAAGGCAAAAACATTATTTTATACAATTTTGGGTTTTAAAATATTGTTCGAAAATCGGGCGGGTGACCTTGCTCAAAGAAACCATTTAGGTTCTGAGTGGTTCTGAGTAGCAAGAGTCTATGAGCCGACCCACCGTTTCCGAGTTAGGGGCATTCGATTTTTTAAATTGATCTATATTTCTAAAGGAATTGTACCTACATCATTCTAAACCAATTTTTTTTTAGAAGGCTGAAAAATCATCAAATGAGTTCTCCAGCTTTGGGTGAGGTGAGACAGAAAGGAGTGTCAGACTCCTGCGGACTAAAACCTATCCATGTGCCTTCTAATAATGCTTCTAATGCTCTTTGCATTCGAGCCTTGTCAGCAGGTCAAGTTTTGCTTCAGTCGTGGTCAAGTTTTGCTTCAGTCGTATCAGTCTTTATGGTCCCTCTACACATCGACAGATGCGTCTTCCAGACGTCTGCCAAAGTCAACATATTATGCATCAGCAGATGTGTGGCCACAAGCCACCAGACGTCTGTAGCTCCATCAGTCTGTGTTATTACTCAAGAGACGCAACACGTACGCACGCAACATTTTAAAAATGGATGTTGTGATCGCAGCTATTTATTTATTTACTACTTTTAACCTTGTGTGTTTAATATTTCTACTACGTAGAATTATTTTTTAATTTATTCTACTACGTAGAATTAATAAAAAAAAACTGATAAGCCACGGTAACCACCTTACCGACCTGCCTCCGAACAATATTTATTGTAAAAAAACAAACTTACATTTTCAGTTTTAAAACCTGTGCTCCCATACATTAGGAAACTATTTTATAACTACATTTTATAAGTTGGTCGACTAATACTCGTAAACCTGTAAAGCCTACTTAGCTGTGATAGTTTTCCTTTTAATTTTGTTATAATACTACTACCAGGAATTTTTTCACATGCTCAAACACAACTCGTATACCTAGGTGGTTTAGGTAGTCACACTTGAGTCTAACAAAAAATTGTACTTTACAGCTTAATTTAACAAATTTAATGAATCTAGACAAATTGTATGAGCAAAATCGCAAGAAGCACGCGTGCACCCTCAGTCGCAACTCTGTACCTACTGATGCGTCCGCAGATGTGTGTGTGGACAGACTCCGGGCGCCCGCGCTACAAGTCTTTGATGTGGGACAAAAAACCGACAACAAACGGATTGGCGGCAGACGCATCTGCCGTCATTCAATTCCTACCACAGATGACCAAATCACCCCCTCTACACATCGGCGGATGCGTCCACAGATGACGTCTGCTAAGGCGCGGGCCCACTGCGGTGCACGGCTTGGCTTGCTCGAATAGGCGGTTACATAGCTCAACGCGGTCGACGTGGGTCTACGTCTCCACTGGAGTACACGAATATGACCCACGACTATGCACAGGTCGCCTATCGCAGCGCAGTTTTCAGTCAGACACTGTCCGTGGATTGCAGTGGCACGTGCGTAGCCTCTCCGTGCGCCGTGCCACGCTATACATAGTCGTGGGTCTTCGTGTACTCCAGTGGAAACATAGACCCACGTTGTCAAACAAAAGCTAAACTGCGCCGCGTGCCCGTGCACAGCATGCGCCGCGGTGGGCCCGCGCCTTTAGGCGGCCGTACGCGACGGTTATGAGGGTGGGCGCACAGGCAGGAAGATGATGCAGATATTTTAGAAAAAGAGTAAATGAAATACATTTTCTTAATACAATAACGCATCTTTATAATTATTTTAACAATGTCTAATGTTTTTCTAAAGCTTTGACTAAAAGATCATTAATATGCGCGATCAAGTTTCTGGGGTCCAGTACGAGTCCTGCTGTCACCATGGCATTGGAGAATAACTGCTCAGAAACCATTTTGGCCAATTCCTTATCAGATGATTGTAGTTTGTGAAGTTTCTTGATTATTGGGTGCCTGGAAAATTATATTAAGAAGAATTTCTTAGTAAACTAAAAAGTGATTGAAATCGTCACAAATTATAAAATGCCACAATAATTATTGTCATCCGCCGATCGAGTCTCCGTGGCTACCACTGAGAAATTCCTGATAGGAAACCCAATAAACCTCTGCCGGACCTGGGACCTGATGGTCAGCAGTCCCGCTTGCGACCAGTACACCAATTTCAACAATTTCATTTAACCGAATTTAATAACGCGACTCACAAAATTACCCGCCTGTAGACTCACGCTAAGAGCAAATAAGTCCTATGGGTTTTGACCTATTGGGTTTGAGTTTCCACCCCAGTAGACAGTCTACCTTATTGGGCTATGATATACATATCATAAAAATGGAATACTTTTCAAGCAGAAGAAAACTCACTTGACATTTATTTCTAAATGTGGCCTCAGCAGCGCGAATCTGTTTTCTTCACTTAGACTTTGTGCTTGAGTGCGTATAAAGTGTCGAGCTGCCGCCATTTCTTGTACAGTGATAACACACGGATGAGTTTCCAACTTGGCTGTTGTTTTTACATCAAATACTTTGCCAGCTAGTTGTGCCTTCAAGTAGTTCACTACTTCGTCTACTTGAGATTTTAGAAGAGCGTCGCTTCCTGTTGAAAATATAGATGAGATGATCAGTATAAATATCTCAAAAATAATTATAACAACTTTAAACAATTAAAGCCAAAGCCCAAAGGTTGACTGGTAAAGAATGCCTTGTGGCATTAAGTCCGCCTATGTACCACGTTTGTGCATGAAGTTTAAATAAAAAAAAAATTTAAGGTGTAAAAGTATCTGCCGGGGCTGCGAGACTGTTCGAAAGAGATACCGCGACCCCGTAATAAAAAGGTCTAAGAAGGAACATGCGCGGTTTTAGTCAGTCGAAGTCTGACACTCCCTTTCGCTCGGCCAAGAGCGGGAGGGGTGTTTCGAATATTTTCAACCATCAAAAAAAAGGTGTAAAAGTATAAAAAAAAGGTGTAAAAGTATAATCACCAATGACATCTTCGTGTTCCTCCTTAGTCGATGTCTGCATATCATTCTCTATGGAGACAAGCTTCCTGTTGTTGAACTCCTTCAGCTCCAATAAAACCAGTTCATCATACATTTCGTAGCAGAATAACACTTCCACGTCGCGTTTCTTGAGTGACTCGTAGTAAGGTGATGTTTCAGCCAATTCACGACTGCAATGGACATAGTATTTAATTATGTTAATCATGTTTTTGGCATTTAACAATTTTAATGAAGTCAATAGCTGACCCCCGGCCCAGGGAGTGTGCCAGCGGTGTGCCTAGGGGCCAGCAATACGGCAAGTTCATATAACAAGCAGACCGTTCGGAAACCCGTCATTATTAAGAGCAGTAGGGTAGAAGGGCAAGCCGAGCTTGAAAGCTTGTATGAAAGTACCGCCACTACTGACACCCCATAAGTCAGCCAGAAAATGTAGTACAACTACTAGCAGTTGATGGCGGTACAGAAGTAAGCGATATTACGCAACCCACATTCTTATAAAAGCAGACCCGCACGGACGCACCCAATATTCGCAACAAATCAAGTTTAAAGCGGTCATGAAGTGATTAAAAAGAAAATTTTACATTGTTAAACAAACCTTGGGGCAGCTAAGTAGTAGATAGTTCTCTGATCTTCTGTTTGGCGAGCGGCATAATCACTCAGCGACGTCCTTTGTCCGTTTGGAAGCTTCGAAGACTCAAATCGGAGCAATTTCGCAATTTCCTCCTTAAAATTTAATTCACAAATATGAACAATCACAAACATAGTTTATAAACACTTCGGTAAACATTCATCATCAGCCTATAATGTTCCCACTGCAGGGACTCGGGCCTCCTCTCTAGGAGAGGGATGGGCTATAATCCACTACGCGGGCCCAGTGCAGATTGGTAGATGTCGCATATCTTCGAATTTTTTGGTTCTAAGACATGCCGGTTTCCTCACGATGTTTTCCTTCACCGTTTTGAGAGCAGTGGTGATGAAATAAATTACACAAAGTAATGCGCCTGCCTGGGTTCGAACCCACGACTTACTGTTCGTAAGTCGGGACCGCCACCTCTGCTCACATTGTATTGATAAACATAGCTTCACATTAATCACTCACCTTTTCGATGGGATTCTGACTAGTAACAATTCCTTCTTTCAAGAAGATACAATATTCCTTGTAAAATGATTCATACTCAGATTGGTCTTTCTTCGACATATCAATCAGGAATTTCAGGAAACGGTTGGTCAGCACAGTCTTAAGTTTTCTGGAAAATTAGATGTTATCATTATATCTGATATTTATGAGACCGCCAGTACCTATCAGTTCACTTTCGTGAATTAATAATCAGACATTTATGGGGCAAGCGCTAGGCTGGCTCGCAAAATACAAATATGTATTACGTTTTTTGCAAAGGTCAGGTTTTATGTTGATTAAAATATGGTTTGTGGCCTAAATACGCCAGTGTTTATATTAATAACATCAATCAATACAAACCTCTAAGTTCATTCAATTGCAATGTATAACTTTGTCATAAAACGTAAGACAACTAGAATTTTGCAGGCTACCCAGGCGCTTCCACTTTAACAGAAATGTAAATGTATTACGTTTGTAAAACTTACACGATAAGAGCACTATTTTGCAAAAGCTCTCTACTAAGATTCAATGGAATGTCTTCGGAATCAACCACACCTGAAAACGAGAAGTAATTGTTTAAATAAATTACAATATTCAAGAAACTACCGATTCATTCACACATTTTAATTTAAAAAATTATAATAAAAACAAAAAATTGATAAGATAAATAAAATAATCATATAATTTACGAATATGTGGTAACCCTCAATGGGGGCCGCACTATAAATAATAATAATTAAGCACATTTATTCCATATTTTCTTAACAAATATTTTTACAAATTAATCGTTTATAAATTTTATTTGATATGAATCCCTTTTGGGTAAATGCCTCCTGCATCCCGTGCCAATTTTCCCTGTTTTGGGCCAAGTCCATCCAACTCGGACCAGCGACTTCAGTGATGTCGTCCGCCCATCTCTTGCGAGGTCTGCCCCTGTTCCTCTTCCCTCTCGGTCCAGACCACTTCGTTGACTTCAATGTCCACCTTTGATCTCTACATCTCGAAATATGCCCTGCCCACTTCCATTTCAGTCGTAGAGCGTGTAGGATCTGATCTGTTATTTTTGTTCTGTTCCTTATCTCTTCGTTTCGGGTTTTCTGTATTCTCCTGAGTTTTAATATGCTCCTTTCCATGGAATGTTGGCATGATAAGATTTTATTTTTTATTTTGTTAGTGTATGTCCATGTTTGGCTTCCATATGTCATACTTGGCAGAATACAGGTGTCCATTATAATTTTTTTGAACTTCATGTGGTAGTCCCCTTTTAGGACTTCCTTTTGTGACCAAAATTTCTTCCAAGTGCAGTTGATCCTTCTATCCACCTCAGTTTCGTTATTTTTTGTATCAAATGATATTTGTTTCCCAAGGTAGATATATTCCTTTACGTACTCAATCTGGTTGCCCGATACGTGTATTTCCTTTTCTGTATGGTTCGTCATGATCTTTGTTTTGCTTGCGTTCATATGTAGTCCTACTTTTTTACTATTTATGTCCAGTTTTTGTATCATTTGTTCTAGCTCAGTTGCTGATTCCGCGAAGAGGATGATATCATCAGCAAATCTGAGGTGGCTTAGATATTGATCTTGCACTCTGAGTCCTTTATTTCTCCAGTCCATTTCTTGAAATATTCCTTCCAACACAGCTATGAATATTTTTGGTGACATGGGATCTCCCTGTCTGACTCCCTTTCCTATTACTATCTCTTCTCCTTTAGTTTCTAATCTTACTTTACTTTTGCTTTGTGAGTAGATGTTCTTTATGATGTTTGTATAAGTTTTGTTTATTCCGCAACAGGCAAGTGCTTTCCAGATCGAGGCGTGTGTTATACTGTCAAATGCCTTTGAGTAGTCAATAAAGGCTACATAGAGAGGTCGATTATATTCTATATATTTTTCAAGTATTTGGTCTAATGTGTGTATATGGTCAATAGTGGAAAAACCTTGGCGGAAACCGGCTTGTTCTCTTGGTTGGTTGTTGTCTATTTTTGATGTTATCCGGCTCAGTAATATAGAGGAAAAAAGTTTGTAAATGCTCGACAGTAAACTTATTGGTCTGTAGTTTCCAATGTCTGCTGGATTACCTTTTTTGTAAAGAAGTATTATGTCAGAAACACACCACTGCTTAGGAGCTTTTCCTGTTTCTAGTGTCATGTTGAAAACTTTTGCTAAACATGGTATTAGAACAGGGGCTCCTATTTTTATTGCTTCGTTGCTTATATTATCCGGCCCAGGACTTTTGTCAGGTTTCAACTTTTTTATATGTCTTAATATTTCCTCGTTGTTTATAGGTTCTATTTCTTCTTGCTCGTTATTTTCGGAATTTATTAGCTCTTTATCGCAAGGGTCTTCTGGTGGTTTCATATACAGCTCCTTGTAGAATTCAGTTGCATGTTCTTTAATGTCCTTTCTTGTTTTCGTTTCATAATTTTCTTTTTTAAGTTCTTGAATCCAGTCTTTATGTGTGTTTAGTTCTTTGTTGGCCCGCTTGGAGCTTCTGTAGCAATTTAAGTTTTTCTCTATTATTCTTTGCCTGTGGTTATTGTAATCCTCTTTTATGGCCTTCTTTGTTGTTTTGAAAAGGTTTTTTAGCTCTTGCTTTGTATCTTTACTTTTGTTTTTAGTTGAGATCAATTCTGTACGTCTTTTTATTAATTTTAATGTTGATTCACTTAGTATTCTTGAACCCTTTCTTTCGTTGGTTTCCTGTTTTATTTTCAAGCTGGTCGTAATTATATTCTCTAACTTGTCGTAATAGGTTTGTACCTCGTTAGTATGTTCTGGGAGCTGTTTGGTATTTTCTTTCAAGTTTTCTATGTATACTTGTTTTTCACGGTCTGTTTTAAGTGTTTTTGGAAGGGTCTTAAATGTTCTTCTGCTCAGTTTAGGAGACTTCATTGTTAGTGTTGCTCTTATTAATCTATGGTCTGATGGGAATTGTACTTTATTGAGTATTTCTACGTTTGTTATTCTTTTAGGTTTGTTGCACAAAATAAAATCTATCTCGTTCTTTGTTTTTTGGTCTGGGGCCATCCAAGTCCATTTGTGGCTTTGCTTCTTTTTAAAGTAGGTGTTCATTATGGATAATTTATTTTCGCTAGCATATTGAATCAGCCTTTCGCCTCTTTCATTTCGATTTCCATATCCATAACTTCCCATTACTAAGCTTTCATATTTCCTTGGTGATGGAGTGCTGTTTTATCTTGGATTTCGTGGGCTGCTCTCAGGTCGTTGTAGAACTTATCAATTTCATCGTCTTCTGCTTTCTCAGTAGGAGCGTAAGCTTGTATTACAGATAATAGTTCGTCTTCAAATTTTAATTTCAAGACAGCTACTCGTTCTGATATTCCTTTATAGTTGATAATATTTTCTTTAAAGGTCTTCTTCACCAGAAATCCCACTCCATATAGCCCTTTTGTTTCTCCTGTATAGCATAGTACATAGTCTTGATGTTCTTCAATTTTGCAACCTAGCTTCCTCACTTCGCTTAGGCCTATTATGTCAAAATTGATTTTCCTAAGAGCTTCTGTTAGTTCTAGTAATCTTTCTGCTGATGACAGTGACCTTACGTTGTAGGTGCAAATTTTTAGCTGTTGATTTCTTTTTGATGACGGGTGAGGGTGTTGGTCCTAATCCCCACGGTGACCAGCCGGCTTGGGGAATGTTTTTAGTTCTTCTATGTATGTTGTTCTGTTCGTATTTCGGCTGGCAACTTATTCCTATTGCGTCTCCGAGGTTGTTGATATGTTGTTGATTGAGTTGCTTCTTGTTCTCATTAAATCAAATGCATTCATTCTGCCTACTTTAGCAGGGTTGGGAACATATTGTTTCCGTGTTTGGGCATTCTCTTCCGGTGTTGTGGGCAGATCTCGTTTTCTTTTTTCACTTTTTCCTTTTTTGCCGCACTATAATCGACATTAAATGCTCACCAATTAGCATATAGTGCCAAGCACTGATCATCATACATAAAAAGAAGAAAAAAAAATACAAACCTTTAACAAATCTCAACCATTTTGGCAATATATTTTCAGCCTTGCTTTTGATCAAGATCTTTCTAGAATATAATGCTACCCCCACATCAGAATCGCGGGACAGTTCAAACAGGCCTGGTTTGCCTTCAGGTACATATAATACGGCCCTAATACTAAGAGGGACATCAGTTTTGTAATGCAATGTATATCTGGGCTTGTCATAAGCCTGGCTGATGAATTTGTAGAAATCAATGTGTTGCTCTTGAGTTACTTCTTTAGGCTCCATCAACCAAAGAGGCTGTAATCATACACAGATAATGAGATAATTAAGTACAAATTCATACTGCCAGTGTAAGTCAGTGCAATTTGTTTAATGCGGAAAGGCCTGGGAGCCAGAGAAAGTAAAATTTTGGCGTCAAATCATATTCTAGTCAACATTGCAAAAAAATGTGAGAAATATATAGCGCGGGCTACCCTGGCACTTCCCACCTTAAACACATAAAAATATGTACCTACCTTAATCTGGTTTATTTGCTCATCATTCAGAATGACAGGACTGCTGACAAAGTTGCTGTACTTTTTGATGATATCTGAAATGCATGAATAAAATATATTATTTCTGTATTAGTATATTTATTTCTTTTATAAAAGTACTTGATGATACCACTTACTTTTAACTGTATCTTCATCAGCATATTCTCTGCAGTCCATTTTTAAGTGCACAATCAGTTTAGTACCAATAGGTACCCCATCAGCTTCTTGTATTTCATATGTGCCAGAACTGAAATTGAACAACAAAAACATAGGGACCGAACTATTTTTTTTATTATTTTAAAAGGTTGTTGTTATGATAGAAATCAGACAAGTGAACAATTGTATTGCACCAAAAACAATGTTTGAGCTGAAAAAATAATAATTATAGATTGTGTATTGTTCAAAACAAAAAATTTGCTTCTTACCCATCTGATGTCCATTTGTAGCCTTGTGATCCTTCTACGCTACTTCTGGTATAAACCTCAATCTTATCAGCAACCATAAATGCCGAGTAGAAGCCAACACCAAACTGTCCTATGATTGAGTTGGCCTCATCCGCACCCTTCTTCTTGATTTCTTCAATGAACGACTTGGACCCTGAACGGGCTATAGTTCCTAAGTTCTCAGTGAGCTCGTCTCTTGTCATACCAATTCCAGTATCCTAATAAAGTACATACTTGATTTTAATTATTGTTTCAGAAAAACTTACACTTTACGTGTAAGTTACATGTCATCCTCAATGTTCATCATCATCATCAACAGCCTATTAATGTTCCCACTGCTGGGGCACAGGCCTCCTCTTTTTGATAGGGAAACCCTCAATGTTATTTTAGTCTAATAAGCCCATTTGAGGACTAATGATAATTTGTTGTATTGATTTGGGCATAAAATAATTTAAAACAACCTACCTGAAAGGTGAGTGTCCTAGCCTGCTTATCAGTGGACAGTCTTATTTCCAGTGACCTGTCCATCTCAGCCAGTTTCAGGGTATTTGAATCCGAGCTTACACTCAGGTAGCGGAACTTTTCTAAAGCATCACTGGCATTGGAGATTAACTCCCGAATGAAAACCTGTAATTTTGGCAAAACATTAACATTGGTTTGTTTTAATTTCTGGGTTTCTTTTAGCTTCTTCTTAATTTTATTGAATGATTAGGCAATCATGGGCTCAGCTCAGAACATTATTCTATTCTATTCTTCAAAAACGCTATATTGATATTGACACAACAACTCTAAAAATGTATACATTTCGTATTTATAACATTAATTAGAACTAGCTTATGCCTGCAGCTTCGCCACTATCAAGTTTGGTTATTGTCCCACAGGATCATACCCCACTGAGATAAAAGTATCCACATATGCACTGTGTGCTACATTTCATCCAAAGCTCAAGTCATTCTTGCGTGAAAGAGTAACAAATATCCAGACACCCTCACAATAATATTATAAATAAAGTAGGATTGGACAATAATATAATGTTTTACCTGAAAATAAAACAGTTATTATATACGGAACCTTATTCTAGACCTATACAGTGAGACAGCATCTTTTCGGATCTGACGTCACGACCTCTCTTGTTCCCCCTCCCAACCGGCCCCGCCCCGCTGTGGCCGGGGGGAGGGGGCGTGGAGCTTGCCCGAATAGTCAGGCGCACTCCTCACATTGCATCTCACTTCCGGTGGATTATGAGTCCACCAGGCAGGATTCAAAATATAGGTCTAGAATAAGGTTCCGTATATAATAACTGTTTTATTTTCAGGTAAAACATTATATTATACACTATGAACCGTTATTCTAGACCTATACAGTGAGATGTGTTTATTATCGCCTGGTGGCAAGCTAAGTATATGCCAATGTGTGAAAAAGAAATTACTTATGAGTATTTACATTAAACAAAATAAAACTGTGTGAGAACATTATTATTAGAAATGAAAGTGACTCAATGAAAGAAATTGCAGGGAATATTTATGAAAATAAATAAAAAACTGTATAATTATGTAAAGAAAAAGATTTTTAATGAACCACCAAAACTAAGTAGGTACCACAGTAAAAAGAACTTACACATACATAAGTTTTGCTATTCACATAACATGATTAGTACCATAATGTATGCTATAATGATATGATATTCGAAGAATTAAGATTTGCTTTGAACTAAAGTTACATTAGTTATGCATATCATACCTACTTAGATTAAATAAATCAATTTAACTGAATATAGCAATATGTTGCTTTGAACTGAATTATTTATTGAAATTACATTGATTATTTAAGTAATCATTTATTATTTAGAATCTACACAGCTTCAAACGTCAGAGATAAATTGTTACGACTTTGCGATGTGTTGATTTCGGCTGAATAGAACCGAGCAAATGTGTTGGGGACACGCCAGTTCCCTTTTGCCATGATCTCGTCAATATTTTGGCACTCAAGCCAGTTGAGAGATGCTGCGGCACTTCGAGTACTACCAGGAGTAGCCTCTACTCCTGCCTCCTTAAGAATAGTTTTAACCCATCCTCCAATCACTGTTCGGGAGGCTGGCCTGACTCTACCACGAGTTGATATAAATAAATGATTAATGTCATTGTTAATTCTACGTGATGATGATACTTCTATCAACTTACGTATCCACCATACAGGGCATATGGATTTATCTGTATGTGTGTGCAATTTCCATGATGATTGTCTGTGCGTATAGCTATCTGTCTTTGAGCCAAATGCTGGGTGTAAAACAATATGATTAGAATTCTCTTCAAAATGTGCACTATCAACCCGTAACAGTGTCAGGTCATGTACTCTACGACTAGAAGCGAGTAGCAAAATCAGTGCTGTGCGACGAGATACTTGGAATAAACTTGCATGAGGCGGCTGGTTAGAGCTGAGCCATTCTACCACAATACGTGGATCCCAAATGAAAGAATTTTTAGGTTTGGAATCAACATTAGCAAGTGAAATAGCTTTTAACATTCTCTGAACGATAGGGTCACTGCTTATGATTTGTCCGTTAGAACAGGCCAAAGTGGCAACTGTTGATTTATAAACTAAAATAGTTTTATAAGACAGTTTAAGAGTTAAGTGCAAGTATGCAAGGTACTTAGCGACTTGGGCACCAGAGGGGTTTGTATGGTTGAAATTATTATGAGTACACCAATTTAACCATTTTTTCCAAATACCAGCATACATTTTCTTCGTGGAGGGTCGCCAGCTAGAATTAAGTAGGTCTATTTCGTTTTGAGACCAATTTGTTAATTCGGCACACCACCCTTCACTAGCCATGCCTCTAGATACATCTGGTCCACGTGAACCGGTGGCAGATAAGTCCGTGTATCTAGTAACCGCCGATGAAGATTGAATATGGGTAAAGGAGCGCTCACCGCTCTCCTCTTCAGGTCTGGCCGCCAAAACACTTTGGACCAGCGCGGTACTATTAGGATGTATCGACCCTTGCACAGGTTGAGGTGTGACAGAACTCGTGGAATTAGGTGTGGTGGTGGGAATATCCACGCTCGACGGTATGACCACCTTCTGCTGAAGGCGTCGTGAAACTCTGCTTTCGAGTCTTTGCAATCTCGTGAGACGTAGCGCGCAAGCACGTGTGCGGTTTTCGAGGCGAACAAGTCGATTTTGGGCCTTCCGAACTTGCGAAATACCTCTTGACATGCTTCCTCCATTAGGGTCCACTCCCCGGGTAATTTGAACCTTGACAGCATGTCTGCTTCTGTGTTTACCTGACCGGGCAGGTACTGAGAGACCAGGTGAATCTTGTTCTCGTCCGCAATCTCGAATAACATGCAAGTTAGCCGGTAGAGGTTCTGTGATCGGAGACCGCCCTCGTTCCGCATGTAACTCACCACACTCTTGTTGTCTGACTGAACTAGCACGGTTGAATGACGTAGCGATTGCTGACGATTGGTTAAGGCCTGTATAACTGCCCACATTTCTTTTAAATTGCTGTGCCAATGTTTCTGCTCCGGGGACCATAATCCGCTCAGACAAGCGTTGTCTACTATGGCACCCCAGCCTCTGGCAGATGCGTCTGTCGTTACATAGTGTGAGACAGGATCTGGATGTATCGCTGTTCGTGTAGACATAGCTCGTAACCACCACATTAAGGTCGTCGACACTTCCGGCTCGAGTGGCCGTTTTACGCGTGCTTGGTGCTTTGGAAGCCGATTGCAGGCTACTTGTAACGGGCGGCAATGAAGCCGACCTCTGGGCACAACGAAGGCTGCAAAGTTTAGCATACCTATCAAGCATTGAGCGTCGTGCAAACTCCATCGATTTACCTGTAGTATGTGGCGTATCATATTGGAGATTTTGGAAACCTTTTCCTGGGGCAAATACTTGGAATTCAGGGCGAGATTCCATTTTATGCCGAGATAGTCTACTGCCTTGGTAGGGATCAATGTGGATTTTTTGTAGTTGATCATCCATCCCAAAGTTGTTAGGACTCTTATAGCTTCCGCAGCATGGTCCATTAGGATTAATCGATCTTGGTTCACGATTAAATAATCGTCCAAATAGACGATAACTCGCAAGCCCTTCTCTCGCAGCACGTCTGCTACCCAATTTGTCACTGTCGCAAATGCCCTGGGTGCTGATGACAGCCCGAATGGCAGACAAGTGATCTGAAGGAGCTCCGGGCTCGACTTCTTTTCTGTTGCGTATAATACTCGCAGAAATGGGTGATGACTTGGGCTGACTGCTAGGTGAAAATAGGCCTGAGAAAGGTCTATTTTGATCGCCCAGTCGTTCGGTTGCAAGAAATCCGGCACACGGTACATATTTATTAAGCGAAACTTTGTTTGCATTACATAACGATTTAGATTTTTTAAATTGAATATCGGGCGATTGCTGGTATCTGACTTTTGCACTAAAAACATCGGACAGACATAACTTGGAGATGGATCTACTCGAATCAAGATTTTCTGTTGTTTCAAAATATCGATCTGTTCTGACATCAATAAGCTCGTTGGAGTTTGAAAACGTGTTAATAAGTCTGGACTTTGAAGTGGGGGTATTTTGAAAAAGGGAATTCGGTAACCAGATATCATTTTTATAATGTTCTCTGGAGCACCGTAATTCTTCCAAATTTGAATGTAATTTTTTAACCGCCCGCCATAAAATAAAATTTCTTGAGGATAGTCACTTACGATACTGATCGGATTTACGATTGCCGGAGAACCGTTTTTTGTTTTCGTTATGCCTTGTACCGGATTTATTGTTTCCCGACTTTCGGCCTCTACTTTTCGGGGGCGCTTGAAAGCTCGTGGATGGCTGGGGATCGAACCCAGGATTGTCACCGTGAAAGGGCTTGCGTGGTCGCTTAGCTGGAGGGCCATCCTGTCTATTCCGCATAGACATGGCATGAGGCTCTTCCGCAGAGCGCTTTTGGGCAGAGAACAACTTACTTGTACCACCAGCCTTTTGCAAAAAGGTGGTTAAATCCTGTGGATTAAAAAGGTTATATTGTGTTGGGGGGATCTTTTGCAAGTCCACCTTTACATATTTGTCCTTGACACCCGACAAAATGCAGTCACGACGTCTTTGAATGATATCAGCACGTCTCCCACAACTCATTTGCAAGAGATCCTCGGACACTTTCATGTAAGATGAGTTTTCGGAAAAAGAAGCATTAATCTTTTCATAAAGCGTGTCAGCGTTAAGTACACAGCCAGGCGATTGCGCCCATTCTATGATTTGCTGAAAATTGTTTCTTAGCAGCTCATTTTGTTGTATAAGCCCATGGGTTAAAGCTCCAAACGATCTATCAAGTAATCTAAGCCAAGAAGAATTTGTATCACAATGTCTAAGTTCAGTATTAACATCAAGTTCGTAAAAACCTGGCTTAGCGACATACTTTTTCTCAGTTTCTAGGTATCTAACCCTTTGCCAATCATTAGTATCAAAATGATGTAGTTTATTTAGTACATGTAATCTACCCTCAGAGGCATTTTCAACAGTAGGTTCTCTTAGGTTAGTGGATACTGGAAATTCGAATACTTTCGCCTTCTGTGGTTTACTGAGAAGGTGATCATTCCCAAGAGAAACCCTCAAGCCTTCAGATGGATGTAAGGAAATATCAGAATCAGATTCGGGCTCGGTTTCTTTGTTTGAAAAGCGATCGTTATTTTTTAAGTACGATAAAATTTCACTCACTTGATTTGACAGCGAGTCTAACCTGCGCTTGTCAGTTTCTCGGGTTTCCTGCCGCAGTTGCCGGCGTCTCCGACGTGGGGCGGAGCTGCTCGACGACGATGAAGACGACGAAGAAGATGCCTGCGGTGAAACAGGGGGAGGCGGGCGACTCCCGTCACCCTCGGCAGGTGCTTTCGTGGATTTTTCCATTTCTTATAAAAAACACGCACTCAAACACTAAAAGTACTCGAAACACTATTACCGAGTTTTCCAATAACCACTGAATAAAGTTTTTCCACGAACTAAAAATGTAGTGTTTTTATTTAAACTAATAATTTTAAACACTAAACAGCAGCGCTGTTGCCCGCACTAGAAGAGGTGTGATCGCACCGAAAAACGATGCCAATGTGAGGAGTGCGCCTGACTATTCGGGCAAGCTCCACGCCCCCTCCCCCCGGCCACAGCGGGGCGGGGCCGGTTGGGAGGGGGAACAAGAGAGGTCGTGACGTCAGATCCGAAAAGATGCTGTCTCACTGTATAGGTCTAGAATAACGGTTCATAGTGTATAATATAAATCCATCAGCAGTAGTAGCAATGTGGGTTTGTAATATTACAGGTAAACCCCATTGTCAATGTAAGTTATGTTTTATGACAAGTCATACTAACTTCTTTGTCCGAGTATAGAGATCTTGCTACAATATCTAATAGCATGCGGGTTTCTGCCTGAAATTCCCTTTTTTCTGTTGGACCTTTCACAGTTTCCTTCCCAGAACCTTTCACTGAAGAGTCTTTTGAAGCTTCTGTCGTGACTTCTTCAGCAGCTGCACTGTAGCATCTACTTGTTTGGTAATTTGGTAGATATAAGCCTGTAGCATTAAAATGAGATTATTATTTCATTTATTATATTAAACATTATTGTTTTAAATATTGCTTGAAAAAAAAACATATAAAAAATTGTGATACACTGCGTTGAGAGCAGGGTCCGAAGTAAGGATAATCTTACAATGGATATACTTACTGATTTGGATTCATATAAGGTTTGAAGGTGAAATGGAGAAATTCAAAAAGATTTGAAAAAGTTATTGCAATAACTTGAATACAGAGCGAAAGCTATAAAACTACAACATTGATTACAATAGGTACTTATTCTTACCATTTGGTTGTTTTGTGATTAAGTTACAGGTGGAAAGATATTTAGCATTACTTATCGGCTGCATGAATAACCTCTTCGCACATAATGCGGAGTAGCGAATTTTTAATCTTAAAGCAGACATAGCTGTGGAGTTTGTATATTAAATAAGTATAAAACTAAAGTCAACGTATTAAAGAAAGTCTCTTTGATAAAACACTGTTTTACAATCTCCAGAGGTTATAAATTATAGGATTTGGATTTCTTCCTTGCAAAAAATTGCAATTGTTTTGCAAGTGCTGTCACTGTCAGTGTCATTTGTCAGTGTCACACCCACCACCCAATAACCATCGACAGTGACGTATTGGCTGAGTTGCCATGCCATCACAACTGTCACACCCCATGGGTTTCCATCGTCCAATGTCAACCATTGTGGGCCACATATAATAAAAGAACGGTATATAACCACTGATTTTAACCACTGGATTTTTCACTCGCAATTCCCACTGTTCGTACTTTTTTGTATTTTACACTTGCATTAGTTTTTCAGTTAATCTTACTATTTGAGATGCTCATTTGAGCATCTTTTTCTTATTGTACCTGAAACGCGATTAGCAAAGCAAGCGTCAGTGAGTGACATTACAGGGAGATTTTATTTAGTTAATGTTTGGCCATTCGTGTTAGATTGGCTAAGCCAAAGATTTTCTAAAATTGTTCTGCAAAAGTCAATATCAGTGTATCAATTTATTTGAACCATATACTTGTAGGTTAGTGCAACTATATTATCGTCAGTTCCCAATAAAATTATAACGTTTGTGACGATTTACAAGTAAAACTGTTTTCGAAGTGTTGACTGCTTAGCTTGTTCCAAAACATTTTTATCATTTGACGTGTTTCTTTATTTATATAATTTTAGACTGACGTGTAAGTTACAATGTTCTAATAATTATTAGAACCGGAGGGTTTCTAAAACTTGGTTAATAATTGGTGAAGCTATAAAGACTTGAAAGTTTGACAACATGAATATTATGTTGAGGATGTTCAGGACGAACTGTGTGTTTTTGATAGTGTTCTCGCACTTGCGGTGCAGTACTTGAGTACTGAGTGGGGTACGTTAAGGACTTGCGAGGAGTATGACGGAACAGAGGTGAACAGTGAGCAGGCACCGTGGAGCACCTGGTCGGAGGCGGTGGCGCGGGCGGCCTGCTGCCTGGCGCCGCGCCCGCGCAGCACCCGCCCAACATGCTGCAGCCCATGGAGGAGATGATTCTGCCACCAAAACGGCAAGCTGTTGTTGATCGCCTGAGGTGAGTTTTCCATGTTTATATTATAAAACAGTTAGTTATTATGTGGTACGGTACTTTCTCACATGGAAAAAAATCATTGTCCTGTATTTATCTCAATATCTTCAGCCTTAGTGCATTATAACAGAGTAGTAACAGCTTTGGTGAGTGTTTTAAGGAAATTTCATTCTATTTCTTCATTTAAATTAAGGTTTGTATGTTGTACAGTTGAATATATTTCAATAAGAGGCAGAGCATTATGCTCACAGTTCACAACGAATGCCTGTTCATCCTTAAAAGAAATTATGATCATGTATTTACCCCAAAGCAGTATAATGTTTTTACTGATTATATCTCATATGACTCATCATTGTTTTAGATAATACAATTGTTGCTGTCAGTGATATTTTCACCCATATAATTATTATCAGTGCTCAAATTCACATTTATTATATCATAAGTTATACCATATTTGTTATGTAAATTGTTGCCAACTGAGATTGGTACAAGGAATTTGACACATTTTTATACTTATTCAATGTACTTATTTAATATTCTGATTCTCTAAACCAGACCTTGCATACTAATTATATGAGACAGTACTGACATCGCTCAGAGAATTATTTTATTTGTGATGGAAAAACTTGGGGTTTATCTCCACCGATTGCAGTATCTGATTGAATTAGCCTCGCATCACAATCCACTAATACAGTGATCCGATTCCCTCGAAAAATGAATACATCTTTTTAACCACTAGTCATGGTACCTGTGGCCACAAGAAAAAAAACTATTTTATTTCGGAAACTGATCACAGTTTAGAGAGATACAAAATAAAGCATAATATTTTATACCTCCATGTTCATGTCTGCTCTGTATGAGAAGAGGCCTTTGCTCAGCATTGGTATGGCATGAATAATAGACTGGTATTCATTCTGTAACCTAAGATAAATAGGAATACAAATATGTGTTATTGTTACATCGGATTAAGGTATGTGCATCTCGTTGATGTTGAGCATAACTGAATTTGTGATTGAGCCGTATTTGAGTGTAGTGCAGCACCGTTGAGTCATTATACAAATAAATATGATGTTGCAATAAATTTTATATGATCAATATCTTGAAAATCATTAACCAGCACATCAAAAAACTGCTGATTCTAAAAAAACACTTGTGTAGTTAATAAGTTGTAATTATCGGGCTAGTGACTGCAACTCCACAATATGGATGCTTGAAAGGCAAAAATTGCCAGGCAACAATGTCGAAGCAAGCGAGTTTAGAGTTAACTCCCGATCAAAGTGAGGCAAGTTAAAACAAGAATCCTGAGTGTATAATATTTTGCTTGCTAATTTTTACACAACTACCTTTCAAGCGTCAATATACAAATCATATATATGTTGTGATACTCTAAGAACAAGAATTTAAAGAAATCCATAAATAATTTGTTACCATCGAGTAGACGGAAATCACATCTGTGACCCTGAGCTTAAAAAGTAGGCGTTTTGATATTGCTGTTCTAACCAATTATACATATTAAAATGTTCTGACATGAATTTCAAATCTAGTCTTATTAAAATTTAGATTCATCATGACTCAGCATTCTTGGAAAATCAAAATGAAAAACAAAACATTTATTCTAATTAGGCTGAGAATTCATACCATTTGATTCCTATCAAAAGTTACAAAAGGCTGCAAGTTTTGGAGGTCAGATAGACAGTCGCTCTATTTATAATACTAGTATTCAGCTACATCAGGTTAGACTGGAAGCTTTCTCCAAGGCAGATTATGATTATTTCCAGAAGGCAGTCTCTAAAACGCATCCCTTTTCACCACTTCTTATTTTTATCTGGGAAGACAAAATGGCCAACTTCGAAGTATAAGTACAACGGGCTGGTGTCCGTAACTCCACGTCTAATGCGCGTATTTTGTGTACGGGTGGGAATATCACTCGATCCACCCCAGCTTCCCGAGAAAAGCCAGCACCCCCTTGGTGTTACTGGCAATCTCGCAGAGAGTACCTGGGTCACCGAAGTACAACTTCGAAATAACAAAATGCAGTACTAAAATCCAACTATAATTACCACGGCCAATAGGCTAGTCAGCTCTATTACAAATTTACAAAACACTGACAGAAACGGAGTCCCTAATTAAATCATGCAGTTTTTTCAGCTCAATGTCTATCGATTTTATTTTCGATGAAGTTCAACACACCTTAATGGGATATTGAGTGACCGTTAACATTAAGGCAAGGGCATCAGATGAAATGATACAAGTAAACAATCACGAATATCTAACGTAAGTTTACTTGCGTGCCAACCTTATTCCCATGTCCCGAGTTCCATGACAACTTGGGAGTAGGGAGCGGGACGTAAACCAAGCCCAGTTCAGGGCTGCCATCGAAAAATTAAAAAAAAAATGATTGTCTCAGTGTAGACTTCCTTTGCGCGGTAGTTAGAGAAGGTTTATAGAAAGCCGGTGGTTTTCGTGTCGGATCACGCAAGGTGAAGGGTGCCGTAGTTGGATAAATTATTTGCTCATGCACAGTATTGATTTATGGACAGCGGAAGTAAGCAAATGAAAAGCCAATTATTCTAATTCAGCTGAAAATCAGAATTGTTGACTTTCAAAGTCAAAAATTATTACTTAAGACAAACCCTCATAATATCTGCCTTTCGCCACTTCCGAGTGTTGTAGCTGAGAAAATAAAGCGGTGAAACAAATCCCCAGCAACATGATAAACGAATAACCACTGTATTCATCATAATTTTATCGGAAAAATCATTTCAAGATAGCATAGTATAATGTGATAGTCCAATCCCATCACCATCAGTAATCATCACCAATCATCACAGGAGCAGTTTAAACTGATTCTGTTATGGCGTGAAGACGTCGAGTTACATGGATACAATGAATCGCCTTCTTCTGCAATTATGTTTCGATAAAACAAAGTATGCAATGGCAAAATTAAGTAATATTAAATTACTTTATCACAATTCTAAAAACCAATGTATTTTTGTCGAACGATGCTTCAAGCGCTTCTGATAAACTTCCTGTTGATAGCGCTCGCAGTTTTGTTGAATTTTCCTATACAAAGGAAAATAACGCGAAATTATATTATTATAAACGCTTCTATCGATTAAATCTCTGAACTAATAATAGTGAAATCTTTGTAGGGACTTGTACTACATCACGCTTTAAGAAATATGGCTAGAAAGGTAATGAAAGTCGTCTTACCTTCGAAAGTAATGCCTAGTACTGCTGGTAGAATTATTTTTTTGCTATTTATATGCAGCCCTGAGGTTGCATTTCAAATGATAAAGATTAGCACAAAAACTTAACATAGAGCAGCAGATATTGCTGACTCTTTACATTCCATCACTCAAGAAGAATACCCAACCCAACAAAGAGAACCTATTTGGCAGTGGTCAGTCTCATCGACGAGAAAACTTCCTTGTCTAATTTTCACAACAACCCAGTTGGTGCCACGAACTGAGTAGTCAGTCGTAAGGTGGCCTAGTATTAATCAAAGTAGCCATCTTAGTTGTTAAAAGATATCCGACACAATATAGCAAATACTGCCCTTTGTTTTAACTACCTAATAGGTGCCAAGTATAAGATTATATGTGTTCATCTCCATAGATAATTCTCTGCAAGTACTACTTGAATGCAATTGCCGGAATGCAAAAACAATAAAAAGTGTTCGTCGTAAATTGCTCCCTAATGAGCACTTGCATAATCCGAAAATACCTTCGTAGACGTTGCTTGGCTTAAGTCAAATCTGACTTTCTAAGCGCGAACGATTGACGCTGTTGATAAACTAAGCAAATAATATCGTCGGCCAAGTCAAAACAGTCACACTTAGGTGTATGCTACAAAACTGGACTGAGAAATTCCAGAGTAGAGTAGCGCCTTACTAGTGTTGTATAAGTTTATATGTCTGAAGAGGTTAGTGCATCGCGGTTTGCACTCAGTGAAATTATGTCGGGGTCTCGGTGTGTATCTAACGGTACTGAATAGCCAGTTGGCGGTGCATAAACGCTGCGCTGTGCCGCTGTGTTTTATTTACATTGCAGCCAACTTGTAACTTGATACATCGATGCATACTAACATTACTTAGTTACAATTTTAGAGATCCTTTAATAATGTTGGTGGCACATTAGAAAGTAGAGAGACTCGTTCATTTTGCTCTAGTGGAACTGCCATTTGCACGACACTATTGGGATAATTTCTAAGAAGTAGACGGGATCTACAGTGGGCATGTATAATATCAAATAGGGCATATAATGAACATAACTCGAACTCTGTGTATACATTGGTACCTATGCAGCTATGTAATAGATCGAACATATTACTCATTCATCATTGTATCATTATAGTGCAATTCGTTGCTGTTTGAGAATTATTAAGTGCAAATGTCCATCGGCAGTTGTTATGTTGTCAGTCATCTTTATTAAATATGGATCAAGTACTCATGTGGGAGAAATGGAGATACTTAGGTGTGCTTAGGTACATAATCTGGTGTCAATCAACGTGTTGAATACTTGACATTTGATCTATCACGTTGACTTGGTAGTTTATCTAATCATCATGATAGAGCCGACCCTACGAATCATTAGTGATGATTTCTTGAAGTCTATTACCTAGTTACGAGAATAATTTAATTGGATTAAGCTTGGATTAAGCTTGGATTAAGCGATAATCGTATCCTCTATGACTTCTTAAATGCAAAGATTCAGCAGTTCTTAATCACTTACGTATATCATTAATTAATTACAGAAAAAATAATAGCGTCAAAAGAGCGGTCGCTCGTAGGCTACTAAAATATTTTATACTTTCACACTTACTCATTCGTGAAAAGAGAGTTTGTATAGCGATGTAGAATGGTTTGTGACAACAGACTCTGCTTTTGTCGTGATAACTTGTAACGCAACATTACGTATTCTCCTTGCGTACAGCAGTCTTCGTTAATTCACCTTAAAAGTCTGTCCTAGCACAGGAGTTAAATATGTTGCGTATGGGGGAAATGGGAGTCGAGTCTATAAGTTATGAGGGCACATGCATTACGTTGGTTGTTCGGCCCGGATCGATATTGGCACCGTAGCTCGGAGGGACGATCCCTCGTGCTAATGGGATCATTTGTAGGGATACACCCTGATCGGCGAGACGGACTCCTAAACTCACCATAAGGTTACCCTATCTATAGTATTTGACATTACAAGGAAATCGCTGGAGAAATCTAACTTCGCAAACTTTTTGTATCATATCACTGACAGGTTAATAGAGTGACCATAATAATTTTAGGATAAAATATTTATTATTATAAGATTTAATTCTAACAGCTCTGTATGCAGAGCTGTTAGAATTAAATCTTATAATAATATGCTATGATTATTATAAGGCAATGACTTTCAATTATTGGCACTTTACTTTAAAAATAACACACAAAGCACTTCATGAATGTGTAATAATTATGTGGTCCTATTATTTCACTGCAATAAACGTAATCATCGGGTATTATTGACTTTATAAGAGAATAGAATAGAAAAGTATTGATTTAAAAATACCAGTACAGCTACTTATCTGTATCCCTTTAAACACCGTTGCAATACTTGCAATCACACTAAGTAAGCCCCTAATACAATTTAATAGAGAGGGTTGCTGGTAAGAATGGGGCCCTTGAAAATAGTAGTGTGGTCTTTAGGACCAATCACTTGAAATATTCCAAGGCCAAAATATTTGTAAAGGAACTACACGGCGGCGTTCTTATTTGAGGACCAGCTTGAATGAATTGGTCAGGTGGGAGATACATTGCTGACACGATAATACTTATCGGTCAAAGTTCGAAGACATTGAGGTATCCTTTTATTGTTTTGGGTTAGCAATAAGATATTCAATGACCTCATTCAAGTTCTTACTTGGGTTCAAAATATACACCTTGTATACTATTTTATAGTGGCGATGTGTGTAGTCCGTGTTCGCATTCATTGAAATGCATTCAGGACACCCATAGTCGTGGTAGGTAAGTATGCAAAATTCTTGATCGGTTTTGTACTTGCTATACGGATTGCTTTCGTTAATCAAATAATAAAGCCATGTGTGCCATAAGTATGTTCTAACAGCGCAGATGGACGTGCTAATTTACAGCGTAGCAAACATAGTTACGATGACATTTATGCAAATAGTTGATTGTTTGTTCTTTAGTTTTGTATCTGTCGAAAGATGATCCCGTAGTATGTGGGGATTGTCGGGTACAATGTCAGTGACATAGCGTGACACACAATCGGGACTTATCGAGGCGTTGTTTGCGTAGCGCACAGCCGCGGCGACCGGCTGGTCAATGAACTAAACAAAAACACCTACAAGTTTACACAGTGTACTGCCACACTGCGGCGTGTGCGACATTGCGCTAGGGATGCCAGATGCTCAGGATTCAGCTGGATTATGTGCGTAGTGCGTACACATACACAGCACACTTAACTCACATTGGAAGCGTTGAAGTCTTGTAAATGTGTTATTCTTTTTTTAGTTCGCCGTATCAGTCGTTGGAGTCACTCAGAAGGAATGACTCATGGTTTTGTTGACTCCGCTAGGGACCTTTGGGAACAAATTACTCCTTGGCACCGTCGTTTTTGGTAGCCCTGCAGTAGTACGTACGACACCGCGCCTTGTTACACCGCCTAAGTATAACCCAAAGTTTGTCAGGTGCCGATAATAGCACTGGATCACACTCGCTACAATAAATCTGCGTCCCACTCGATAAGGACAGATGTTTACCCAGTTACACATCACGCTCAATTGTGCAAAAATGTTACACTGATTTTACTTTAGTTTAAAATGGTATTCATTCGTGAAAGTAGTGTAGCTATTCAGTGGTTTTCACTTGCGATACGGTTGACTTTCAAGTTCTGAGTAACTGCATATTACGTACACTCATCGTATTGAGTCGTGATTTGTTATTCCTAGTCTTCCTGATTTAATTTGAACGGTATACAATTTGTTGATTGCAAAATATCATAGTATAAATGGCATAAAAAAATAAGAAGAAGAGATTAAAATTGTCTACAATTGAAATTTTCAAAGGCTCACTGACTGTGTATGGCTATGAAATGAAATAAATTGAACCGAAATAAATATAAGGTTGGGTTAGAACGGTGAAATCAAATCCTCATAAAAGAAAATAATATCGAACCTAACCCACATGAGTTTATCCTATATATATTTAACCCACCTGTGTTTAGGTTAGATTTGTAAAAATGAGAATTTGTTCATTTATAGCAGAGATTCCCAAACTTATTTTCTGGTAGACGCTTTCAAAATTTCCTGGTTTCGATAGAGCCCCCTGCTGCATTTCTTTCAAGTCCGAGGATCAAAAAGAAAAGCAAACAAGCAATTTTTTTTTCGCGCTATCTTTTAGAATTGATGTCTGAAAATGTGAAACTGCTAGGGAATGGGCAAGTAACTAATTATTATCTGCCTACATTGATAGATCATTAAAAGCCATGCCAACAATTTTGTACTTTTGTATCGAAACCAGATACATTTTCGTGTGGATTGTCTCTACCGATCCCGGGATCCGTTTTGATTTAATACGGATCCCGGCGAGTTGTCTCCAGCTCCACGGATCCCGGAATCCGTTTAAAAAAATATATCTTGGCGGATCCGGAACTCATCGGATTTTCTGGTTTTTTATGTAGGTATTCTGTAGGTATATAAAAAATTACCTATTTTTTATACATTTTTTTTATTACGTTACTCATTTATTATCCTTGTTTCTCATCTCCAATAAAAAATGTATTTGCATGGTAGGTATGTAGTTGCATGGTATTTACATTTTATTATTATGAGATACCTAATAACAATATACAATACAACCTTCATGTTTCTGGCCTCCTGGTTGTTTGTGAGACTTTACTACACTAATCCTTTTTAAACTTTAACATCTTTTCGTTTGAAAAGTACCTACCTAGTTAAAAGAAAATAATTTTCGAAAAATATTATAAGTAGGTAGGTACTTAACTTCTTAACTTAGTACGCGTAACGCGGGATTTCGTTTTACATTTTTATTTCTTGTTTCTTGTAGCGAGTTGTGTCCACACACAACTCGTCGGGATCCGTAAATCAAATCGGATCCCGGGATCGGTGGAGGCAATCTCTTTTCGTGGGGGTCCACTTACGACTCTTTTTTTCACGCTAACGTCCACATGGACCACTTTGGGAATCACTGATTTGTAGTAAGCATTTATATAGCTTCCATATTAGTGGTACGCGAATGTTAATCAATCGAATATACCTTCATCAAATCAACTTATTCTTAACCACATAGAACAACAATATTAATAGCATACACGTGTCTATTGAAATTTCTGTAAGTATAAAAGGAGCGAACATAACTCTTTGATAGGTAAGTTGCCACCCAGTACTACGTACGACTTACATATTCATGAAATTGTTCATACCGTTCGTTAGCGTCTAAATCATTACTTCTTTTATCTGTGACGTATTAATTACACTCGACAATTTTATTATTCTATTTCGTACATAATAGGTACGAGCTACGTCGGTAGGTAGATCATGTACTATTATTGATCAAAGTAGATCATGAAGAAAAATTATCTACGTGCGTTCTTTTATGTAACGCAGTGACTTTTGTACCGACCTTTACTTGCTATCAGATTGAGAGTTGAGACAATAATCAAGGATGGAGAAGGAAGTAATATCATAGTGCAATATGTATGATATTACTTCCACAACGACCAAATAGTCAGTTACAATGGAAAAATTACTGATTAAGTACACGAGTAAATACTTTATACAAGATTTTCCATGATGTAAAGTTTTAAGAAAACAGATTTTTCCTATACACTGCTACCGCTTGGAGCTTAGCAACGAGTCTTTAAAATACAATAAATATTTTATTGGTTTCCATAGATAGATCAATTCGTATATTTTTCCGTGTTGCAAAGAGTACTAGTTAGAACACAGAATGCATAACTTTAGGGAAAGTGAATGTCGAGTTGAGGTATCTACGAGACTACAAGTGGTTACATTTACATCTACCAATGACTTATACTATTATTGATCGAAGACTTATACCGTGGGCCGTGTTGAAGTGCGATGTTCATTTGTTCAATGTCAATGATTCGGCATCATACACCGTACGAATGATACTGTACCTATAGTAGTTGTAGATTTGTATACGTAGGTGCAATATAACTGACTGATATCGGTACGCTGACGTACGCCACTAATACTGCATATGTAATAAATGCTTGCACATAGACTCCCTTACATAACGGAGTGTTTACGTACGATTCCGTACGAAGCTGTTTAGCATTCTGAATTAGCTGTAGTTGAGACCTGTTGTGTGAGGGTGTTTTTATTGAAAACAATTCATTGCTTTATAATTATGTAGGTACCACAGAACAGAAAAAATACGTAGGTACGTATGATAGCGAAATAAAAATTTCCGCCACTGAATAAATACTTATATTAATTTGAAAATAAAAATAACAATTAAAATATAAAAGAGAAAGTATACAAAAAGAAGAAGAAGTAGGTGCCTATTTAAAAAAGGAATTGCAATTAAATTATGTAGCGTGATTTAGTGAAAAAAAATGGAAAATTAAGAAAATGTCCCGACTTTTTTATGGTTACCATATTCGGACTGTTGGAGATTTTAATTATTATTTTGCAACACCAACATTAAATGTAAAATAATGTAAATCCTCTTGTAAATAGTGGCAACACTATTCCCTTCCATCTGCGACACTGTTCCAATACAGACGTACATTCTATTATTCTCGTATTTTATTGAATCTTCCCCGGCACCAACGTACCAGCGCCTCACCAGCTACCCACCATCTATCACAAGCTTACACATTGGTCCTTCGAACCGGATAATAGTTAATTAATTACAATTCAAACACCACAATATTTTTGTGTTAAGAAAAATGAGAAATACTAAAATAAATCTTCAATGACATTAGTGTTAAAAAATTTCAGGTTTCTGTAACACTGTAATATCAAAAACACTGATCTACAGTATGAAACTCTTCACTATCGTGTCTAACCGGCCGACGAACTTGGCCAGCATTTTCCTAATGCCCGCAACTCCACCCATAAAGTCGAGCACAGGACAAATATATTTTTTTTTAAACGAATTAACTTCGTTCTTCAAAGGATGGGATTTCATGGGATAGATATTAGATACCCTGGCGTCTGTTGCTTTCTGTTGCTTTGTATAATTTCTTCACTACCTATCGATTAGAAAACAAGGTGAAAAACTAAGGCAGACTGATAGAAAGAAAACATATTTATTTTGCGCATGCTAAAAGTACACACTAAATAAAGAGAAACAGTCACGTTAAAATTAAGATGATGATTAATCCACGCTTGATAGAAATTTTCTAATTCAAGCAAATAAAAAATAGCAGCCTTAAAAAAACACAAAAATGTGAAAAATAGCGTTACTTTCAGAAGTCGGTTTGTTTATTAACCATCGATTTTCGAAAGTAAAGTTATTTCACTTTTTTTTAGGTATCTCCCACAAATCCTTGTCAAGTATCAATTTCACATTGTAACTAGAAATTAGTAGAACATCATCCCGATATCGCGAATTCGTCAATTCGTTATAGACAAAGAAGAAAAAATGTTTTTTATGGAGTTACCGCACCAGTGTCCTCTAGCAAATGTAAAAAGAATCACTCAAATTACGGACCAGTTATCACTGAGAAATACAAAACCTCTTCTTTTTTAGAAGTAGGTAGGTTAATAAAATAAGACTTCTCCTTATTGCTCTATGATTTGATTACACATTTTTGGGCAATTGTATAATAAATACATAATTTATGTTCCTACTGTAAAATAAAAAGAGCTGATGTATTGTAGAGACACCTCTACAATCTATAATTCGTTCCATGATTTATTTTAATAATTTTATTTCAACAACATAGGTAATTTAATTTGTTTTAAAAACAACTCTAGGTATTAAAATCTTGATTATGTACCTCAGATTTGATATGGCGAGGAAATATCATTTACATTTCCTGTATGATTTGGTCGTATCTACTCGTAACGGGTTAAATAGCGACACAGATCAAAATTTTGCATGGTAGGTAGGTATAGGAAAGTAATTTGCCATCAAAATCAGTTTCCGACGTAAGGGCTGTAAATTCTATTGGCATGATTCAGTAAGCCTTTATAAAATGGTTTACTAAACGGAGAACGACAGTGACCTTGAGGATTTCATCGCCGGAGAATAATACTGATGAATAAATGAAAAGCTTGTAATGATTTTTTTATAAAGCCGACAGACTGTCCGCATTAACATTTGCTCAAGGTGACCGCGCTCGGGAGTTGCGGCTGACTGAGCATCGCTTGAAATATTGTTTGTTAGGTACACTGTACTTGGACACCTACTGTGTACCTCCACTTGTTTTGTGCGACCACGGCATTTGTTTCTTTGTTATCATTATGTGCATTTAATTATTTGATGCCTCAGGCTAATGATGCTTATGAACTTGCTTACGCAAATACAGTCTTGCAATGTATGAATACGTGGGCTCAAATGCATTTCGTTCGTGGTCGTGACTCATTTGGTCGGCTCTTTAGTTGAAATTGTTTTGGAATGATGGCCGCTCTAGTGGCTTTAGTATTGAGCTGTAAGAATTCTATCTGTATTCTGTGAACTGTGATACATAGTTATACCCATACAATACGCCGCTTAACTAGGTACAAACTTCCTGTGGGTGTCGTAAGAGGTGACTCAGGAATCATGTCGTCAACACTTTATCAGCTAGTTGGGATTTTTCTATTTCGGGTACCTACTATAAATCAATATTATCATAACACCGCAAGACAGACACCATATTATTATCATCGATTTTCTGCCCAGTAGCTACCTATGCTATTAGAATACTTAGAAAGTAGGAAGATAGTCAACTCAAGTCAGTGCATTACGAAAGCCAATTTATTCTTGAATAAGGCCCTCGGAAGTCAGAGCACATGGAAGTAGGACATAACGAGTACTTACAACTGCAACAGTCCATCATCCTGGAATCTTACTCGATGATGATAATAATCATCTACCACTAAAACACAAAAATACTACCACTAACAACACCACACAAAAAGCACTAACATAAAAATTATCTTATTCCTAACATTGTATGTTGTCTAACACAGGGAAAGTGTGTTCCGCGGGGCTAAATTAAATGCAATGTCTCCGTAATAGAAAACAACCTACATCTTATTTAATTTGTTGCAGACGAAGGATAGAAACGTATCGACGACGCCAATCGGAATGTGTGCCGAGGTTCGACCAATCGTTCACCGGCTCGTGTGAGCAGCAAAACCTGGAGACCACCGCACTTCAGAAGCGTTTCCTCGAAGGGAAGGCTAAACGGCAGGCGAAGAAGAGCGATCGCAAGCCAGACCTGCCAGCCATCAGTGGCAATCTACACAGCAGTGTCGTCCACGTGGTAAGATTATAATATAACTGGTTAATACTTTTAAGATGATCCTTCACACTAGGATAATAAAATAGATAAAAGTGCTTGAAAAATACAACACAAAAAATACTCAACCTAGATCACTTGCACCTATAAAATAGAAAATGGTCATTAGTCAGACAAAGAACCAACTCTTTTCTGTAAATACTTATATAATGGATTCAGTAGTACACGATGTTTATAAGACCACTAAAGAATTAGTATCGTAAGTCCTGCGAGCTTCTTCGGTCAACACTATGTGACTATGTGACATCATTACATATTAATGGGGATGTTAGATATTTATTGATGAACCGGCTAAGTGCTAGTCTTATTTACGAGACTGAATATGGTGGAGCAGTAAGTAGAGGAAATCGCATAAGACTGAGATTAGATAGAAATCTGAGATTTTTAGTTTCAATGCATTTCTAAATTCTAGTAGGAATATCGACGCGATCGCTTTCTAGGAGAGAAGACTGCAGACATTATTTAGAACCTATTTTGGGCTCTACATTGTACATTCTGCCTCTACATTTTGCCATTGGGTTCGACCACCATGATCATTTAAGGTCACTTTACTTTTTCAAATGTATGAAAAACGTAATATCTAAGTGTCGTATTAAACAATGTGGCCAAAAACAAGAATAACCACTTTGGAAACCGGTTACGTTCACATGTTAAATCTATGTCCGTCTATGTTCACTTAAGGTTCCCGTTATTCGCCATAAAATATTTGGGCACAATACCGTAGTAAAAGTAATGCATTTGAAACGCTATCAAACGTCATTAGCACTTTTACCTCCTTACCGATCAATATGATAGAAACCATTTTCATTCGTAAAATAACGTATTTCTTCATCTGTGTTTCGATTGGCTCCACGATTGGCTCCTATAAATTGGGTTCTTTTATTTTGCTAACAATAATTATCTTTGAGTACTTCTGTTCTATTTCTCATCTTACCTAGCTTGTGTTATGTAAGATTACTTCCTCATTACTGTTATACTTATAGGTCACGTGTTTGCGTTTTACACGTGATTGTATTGTTCTAATACATTCTAATACAAATACAAGCCCAGTTAACACGTAAATTGTTTTGAATTCAGCCTCTTTACATTTGAGCTCAACTTCTTCCAGAGTTTTGTCGACTTCCCATTGTTCAAATTCAGGGAGTAATAATGTTGCGCAAAATGTCCTCGTTCTTTTCCATGGCTTTCCTTTTTCCTCACTCTCTGGAAAGGCAATCAAATGTAAAACGATAAAACATATCTTGTTACTTTGTCGGATATTATGTTTTGGTGTTCAGTTGATTTTAATTTTTGACTTCATTTGCTACGCTATTTTCAATTACTGTTTCGAGTTGCATAAGTTTTTCTTCTACAATACCTTGAGTGGTTTTACCCTAAGTTGAAATTGTTTTATGTGGCGTGTGATAGTCTAGATGTAAAACGTTAGACACAATTTATGGGGCATCAGTAGGTCGAGATGGGGAGATAATTAGTGGCAGCACGTGCTGTATAAGCGCCGCATCGCACACCGGATGTTGCCCGACGTCAATTGACTTGACCCTCTGGCACCGCATCCCGTGCCTCCGAGCGCTTCACTTTACTCAGCACGCGACATACTACTAACTATTATAACATTATAGCTAACGATCAAACAAATTAGTACAATTGTCTACTCAATCAAACAAGTTTTCGACACTATGTTACATTGGAAAACGACCTTCGTAGAAAAAACATGGGCAAATGTGTCTTGAGCTGTTTTGCTGTATCGATTATTGCGTTTCAATATTGTATCTGAAGATTCCATCATTTGCTTTCCTCTCTACGTGTGTTGGCTACTAGCTACGCTAATGCAGCTTCCTGGTATCTAGCCAGTTTACCTGCGCTAGATCATGTACGTATAGGTACGGTAGGGCGGTCTGCGGTTGTGCAAACTGCGCGAGTTTCACAACAAACGCCTCGCATTGTCTCGCGCCGCTCACCGCGACGACCTCCGAGCGCCTGCGCCTGCGCTGTTTTCTGACACATTTTATTAAGTAACTACGTGTTACGTTATTACGTAGTTACCATAGTTTGACGTTGTGGAATCCATTGAGCCAAAGGCTTAGCAATCCACGTTGCGCTAAAAAGCTAATGTTTACTGACAAATTAGCATAGTTAGTACCGATACAATTCTAATACAGTATGCCAAAAAAAATAAAACCGACTTCAAAAAAAAAACACTCAAAAGTGAAAAATAAACTTGAGAAGAAAGATCAGTTTCTGAAGTCGGTGACTTTTGTTTCTTTGATTTCATTTTTTTGTCACCGACTTCAGAAACTGATTTTTCTTCTCAAGTTTTATTTTTCACTTTTGAGAGTTTTTTTTTTGAAGTCGGTTTTATTTTTTGTAAAAACGTTTTTATTTTTCACTTTTTAGTGGTTCACATGTGCTTACCCCTTCACAACGTACCGGCGTGATGTTATGTTATGAACTGGTGTAAACAATAGACAGACAATATGAGATTTCAGCAATCCCAGTCCATTTGCTATCATTTATTGAGGAGTTCCGTTGCCTATCTCCGAAGTTCTTCATCAGATCTTCACAAAATAGTTTTTATAACCTTTGTAGTGAGTACAGGCGTGATATTATGTTGTGTGATGGCGTAAACAATGCTTAGATAGGCTATAGCAACAATCGCGGTTAATCTGCTGTTATTTATTGAAGAGTTCCCCCGATTTCTACAAGATCCCATCATCAGATATTGAAATGGTGACAATGGGACCACACGGGAAGCACCAGCTTTCAAATGAAAAAAGAATCAAGAAAATCAGTTCACCCAGTCGCAAGTTATGAGCGAACAAACATAAAAAAAAAAAAAAAAAAAAAAATACAGTCGAATTGATAACCTCCTCCTTTTTTTGAAGTCGGTTAAAAAAGCATTCATCATTATGATCCACAAACTTCATTGAAATATTTCTGGATCGATTAGGCACTCGACGTGTTCTGGATTATCAAAGGGCTATGGCCACTAAGTAGCACCCACCATGTCAACGACTAATAAAACTTGTCAATTGTTAGCATTAAAACTGTTTTGAATGTTAGAAAATAAAATAGCTTCTTGAAACTGGGCCATATTGCCATTGTGTAACTCGAAGCATAGACCGGCGAGCTAGCAGACCATGGCAATACCTGCCGACATCGCAAACTACATCCAAACATCCAATGACTAAGGCCCAGATTCAGAGACCACACTTTGACTTTACTTTGATAGAAAGATCTACTTCAAGCTGTTCTTTACTTAGTAAAGGCGAAGTAGTCGATAATCATGACTTTGGCCTCAAAGTAAACTTTGCATTAGTAAGCGTTTAAATAATGTAGTCCTTCGTGTTAAACTAATTTCCTACAAAAGAAAAGTGTAGTAAAGTCAAAGTGCGGTCTCTGAATCTGGGCCTAAGTTCTTAATCATGTTCGAATACTGTTTAGCTCTGATATAATTTATAGTTCATAGGGTGGCAGCTGTGAGACGGTGCCTAGACTAAGAGCTAGTTGGCGCCACTGTGTGCCCAGTGTGCCCACCTCTCACAGTACGCTACATTAAAATATTCACCAATGATCCTTATTTTCATACATGGCTATGGCGTTATCGTGCTCATGCAATTACAACACTTGGTAGCGTGATCTTCAACTCGCTTGCACTAATTACTGAAGAAATTCTATGCGACGAATGGTCAAGTGTTATCTGTTAATTAAGCAAGACATGAGTAAACAGCGTTTGTACTGTGAAGGAACTGAACCAGTTCTTTGCATTTTGCATACAAGTACTTATAAAAGTCAGTTTGCCTTCAATATAATTAAATAGCCTGGCCGGAAATAGACTTAGCATATCATAAAGGCAGATAACGATTATGTTTTGATACCTATTCAAAACGAAAATATTGACTTGACTATAAATATCAATATCTTAATAAAAAAAAAAGAAGTATCATACAGAGGACATGGCGAACCTACTATGTGGAAGAGGATGTTCGCCATAGATCAATTAGATCAATTTAATTTTGCTATCGCATAGTGGGCAATGAGCATGTGCCAGTCACGCACTTGATTAAAGCATTTACCTACCAATGTCTGGCTTACAATTGTTGTTTTAAGTATCAGGTACTCAAACTACTCATTCCTTTGTTGTAGGTCTTCCACTGTTTCATAATTAATCATAATTATGTGGTTTAAGACTGGATGGAGCAGCTAGAGCTAGAACATAGGTACTTCAAAGTCTTCTCGTATTTCTCGTTCCATATCCTGCTAAATTGATGCTCTACTTGGTCTTATTGGGCCTTGAGCCTGGCAAATCGTCATGATGCCATGAGAAAAGATTACCTGCGATAAATATATAGGAATTGAAAACAAATACTGAGCTAAGTTCGAACACGTAGGTAAAAGTGATTGCATGAATTTTTATCATAAGTTGATCGGTATTTTTATAGCACTTTTATCTCACGTGCCTCAATATTTGCATGTAGGTAAAGGTATTACATATCATTATAAAAGTAATCGTTTAGATTATTTTTGATACAAGTATGAATTAAAATAATGTTTCCTTTTGTTTCAGCAACAAAAGTTTGGGTGTGGAGATTACGAACCTCCTGCTAAACTCCAATGTGGGGGTGGTGGGGGCGGTGTCGGAGGCGAAGCCCTCACCAAGTTCTCCGTGGAAATCGTTCAGCAATTAGAATTCACCACCTCCGCAGCGGACTCGCAACCTCAGCAGATTTCCACGAACGTCACGGTGAAGGCCCTCGCAAATGCCGTAAAGACGTCTAGTTCGCCCCCTCTACCGCAAGCACCACCGAGGGTACCCACTCCGCTAGATTGCGACCGAGAATGCAAAGCTGAGTGCAAGTCGGAAGTAGCTGATGACGATTTCGTGGGACTGGACGAGTGTGCAGCGGCACTCGAGCGTGATGCGGCGTCAGCGTTCCCTGGCTTGGCCGATCTGATCGGCGAGGAAGACGGCGATGAAACGTTCGAGGACCTCATCACAGAGATATCGGAGTATCCGGAGTTTATGAAGGACTTCGATATCGATGGGGGTAAACTGAACGGAGGGGGTATGGGGTTGGAGCCACCGGAGGGCGAGCCCGCTCCGCGGCCGTACGGTGGTGGTGAGATGTCGCCGGCGGCGCAGACGCTGAAGCATATGGCGGAGCAGCACCAGCAGGCGGCGGGCGGCGACTGGGCGCGCTACCGCGGCTACGCTGGATATCGGCCGCGGCCCGCGCCTCCGCAGATGGAGCACCTGCACATGTCACAGCAGCAGCAACTGCATCTCAGTCAGCCGCACCATAATTTACAGGTTAGTAATTTTCCGTATCACAGGAAATTACTCTTGCAGAGTTCCATTGATATGACATAGCGTAGTATCGCACTTATAATCTCGAGTTAGCCAGAGCTGCTATGCTGTTCCTATCAAACGGGCACGAATCTTGAGTACTGGATTTCCTGAAAGAAGTAATCTTAAATCACTGATTCCAGGCCGACCCGGGAATCCAATCGAGGACCTCATACATACTCAGCAGTAGCGTTAACGATCACTAGACCAACGAGATAGACGTTAACTTTACTTAAACACAAACTAACTTTTCTGCAGCTATTTAGAATTGATCAGACAAAAAATCTAGACACTAAAAGTCATAAACAGTTGTATGGAACCCCTTTGCAGGCAGTGCAGGCACACTGTATTAACTTGGTCCTCTCTTTGAAGTTTTTTTTTGAATCAGTCATTATCATGAATACATCTGTTGTAACTATTTTGGTTTCCATACATCGAAGAATTACTATATTTTTTAAACAAATAGTAGCCTCCGAATAAATATAATTCATAACATGGCGCCAAACTCCCGAAGAATGAGTGTACCTTCCCGCTCTCAAATTGAATGTCGTTGCCGCGTCCATAAATGCAAAGTCGGGTGTAAAGGGTTAAAAGAAAATGTAGAATATTCTCGTTTCCTCGTTACGTCATTAAGTGCCCGTGAATTGCATTTAGTTAATTATTGGAAGTCTTTTTTGTTGAGCAATTCGTGACGTGAAAAGACATAAAAAACATGGAGTCTGGTGTAGTATCGACCGGGGAGGGTATGCGCGCGCTGCTCGTCGACACTCGCCTACACTTAGGTACACGGTCCACGGATAGTTGGCGAATGTGACGTCTGTGCGACTATATTTCTTGTTGTATAACAAGTAGATAGAGATGGAACTACATATTCATTTCAATACGAACTTAAATTCTTTACGTGCTTCATTAATATGCTTTGAGATAGGTACACAAAATGGCTCAAGCGCGCATTATTGACATAACAATAACTTGGGTTGTTTCACGCGATTCTTGATGATTCTTCTGGTCATTAAAACGCTTTTAAAGACACTTTATAGTTAATGACATGTTACTATGTAAGTTTTATTCAACACGACGTGCGTGTTGCGAATAAGCAGATGTATCGAAAGCCACATGTTTTACTTAAAGGCCGTCCATTGTAAACAAGGCTCCTTATACAGTAGTGTGTATGGTATCTTGCAACAATACAATGTTACCCACTTACATAATAATACAAATGAGATTTAATTGATGGCTATGCTAGGTAACTGATAATTACGGGTATTGTTTCTGTTTACATAATGTAGTATGCACCACTCAGCTGTACTGTATTTATCATGTGAAAAACATGGTCACCCTTGTTAACACTCTGTTTAATAAATTATGGTTTTTGTGTCGTCAACAATAAACGAGTATCACAAATGTTTGAAAGTAGATAGAAATTAGTACTGTACTTCCAGAGTTTCGAGACTTCGACCTTCTGTAACTTTACTATTTTTTACAACTTACAGTAAATTGAGAGTTCGTTACGGTCGAAACTAACTAACTGTCACATAGACAAAATAATATCATAGCGTTTTACAACATGCCACTTCGTGCAATTGACATTCAACCTTAGGGTGGTAATCTACGAGGTCGACTACACCCATACTACGGTATTGTACTTGGCTTAACTTCACTGAATGTGCTTCAAAGTTTTAATACTTATTACTTATTCAAAGTCGAGCAAATTCTAGATCTAACTAAATCTTAGAAAAGCGTAAGTGTTTGCTATTTTCGTTACTATGTAAAACATGGAGCACAATAATGTAAAAGGTTCGTCTCTGCTTAACCTTTCGCGGATCAATGGCGTGACGGTTAATTTTATAGCTGTGTATAGTATGTAGGTACGATTGCCACACCGTGCCTCGACGAGAATGGCGATGTAATTAAACATTTCACGGATCTGCGACTTGAATCATGACCTCATCATGATTTTATCTAGTACTAGCAGTCATTTTAATCTAAGCTCATATGTTTGTTCTGCTATGAGAGATAACCTGAGTCTGAAACAATGGTGGTCGATGTTTATTTACACTAATACTTACCAGGGGTAGCCATGTTGTGACTTTCCGATTCATCTGCCAAGTGTATTATGAACCTATTAATGAATGCACGCAGTAATTAATATTTCTAATTTAACATTTTTTATTCTAAGAAGTCCTTAAGTACAATTTATTAACAATTATTCATAATAATAATTATGCTGGTAAAATTTCAAATAAAAGAAATTCTAAAACTAACTTTAAAAGTGACTTTTCATTAGCGTGTTTCTTTATTTTACTCCAAACCGTTTTATGACATAACACTCCCACTCAAAACAAGGTCATAGTATTCTTATTTCGGCTGACGCAGAATCTGGTTTCATGTGTTATTAGAACAATATGTATCACATTCAAATCTCGGTTGTTTCGAAAGTCGTGACGGCGAGACGGCCGATGGCGATGACACTAGAGAATGAATGGAATAAAAAGAGTAGGGCCCGATGCCCCGATAGCTTCCTGTACCGACTTACCGAGTCAGGGAGTGAACCACGTGTCACCCGCTCGACACCTCGGCTCCGTAATTATAAGCTTTTCTCTCTCAAGTACAATGTCGTGTTAAAGATACGTACAAAAAGCTCTACTGTCAATGAAATACAAGTGTTTCGACGTCTGAGAGGTTTTTAATGTCTGCTGGATATATTGTAAAAGAATAAATTAAAGAATCTGGTTCACCTACGACTTAAAAAAGTTAGAGAACATTCAAATTAATGGAATTTAAGTAATTGACAAATTAAATCGTTTGAAGTTGAACGAATTGCTATTATACAAGACTTTTAGAAAGCTGCTTAAAGACTCACTAGGAGAGTGTCTTACTTGCTCGAAAATATTAGACTTTATGGATTGTTGCGGTGCTTGCTACGGGAATTAGGAACTTGGAACCGTTGTAGAGTTACCATTTCAATACTGAAAATTTCTGAAAAAATCTAGTCATGTGCAAAAAAGTTCAGACAGTTTTCATTAGTCATCAAAATTAATCTTAAATTCGAATATCTCCACCTAAATTGAAAACGCCGGACAAAGTCCTAACGGAGCTGAGGAAGGTCAAAATTCCGAACAAATCTGGACGGTTGCTAACTCGAACAGTTAGCCAAGGACCGACAAAGGAGAGAACACGCGCTACGCAACTACGCCAATAAGAATTTTCAAGCCCCATTCAACTTCAGTGTATTTGCATAAATGAATAAAGCCGAAAATAGATAAATTGAAGATGAATGAAAAAGGAAGGTATCGTAGTAACTGAAAGCTGTGGTTGTAGGTGCCAGTGACGAAAGCGCGTGGGCCGATCTATTTCCGCTGCTAGCGCTACGGTGACGAACCCAGGGGCTCGTGACGTCATACCTGTCGTGCCCTTCCCAACGACATCCTTTGGCCTTTAAAGCAATATCGACGATCTATATTTAAAGTTATATCGACCCTTATTTTGACAATTTTAAAAGGAATTTGCAATGCAAATAATTCGAAAGCTTCCTGGATTTTCGTTTGGATTAGAATTCTGGCAATTACTTAGTTGAGTTAAATAAGCTTCTACGTATTCTCCTGTGCCTAGATATCTATTAGGTTAATAGGTGGGTGGTAATTTCTATCTAGGCGAGGTTGATTCCTCCGCAAAATTGCTTATTCCTATACATTTCATTTAGTTGAACTGCGTTCATAGAATCAGGAACTATTATTGTGAGTGCGCACTTGGTGCAATGAGCAATCAATGAAAAGCTAAACAATCAATGAAAAATTCTCCTCGACCATAATGTCTACTAACGTTTTCCTATTTCCTCATCATGGTTCCGTGATGTCATTTTAGCCTTTAAATGTGATTCTGAGAATATGAGAGGATATGGCGAAGGTTTCAACGCAAATCAGATATCAGAATCTACACACGTAGGTACTTTACTTGATGAACGATACAGATCGACGCAGATCATTTTAAAGTAAAATGTTCACACGCCATTACATTTGCTGGGTCCATGACATTAGTAAGATGGCACTGGATCATTTGACTTGCTGCTGGTTTTTATTCTGTGGGAAAGTGGTCGCAATGCATAACACGAAGAACTTAGGCTGAGTTGCACCAAAAAAGTCGTTAAAGTTAAAGTTTGTGTCAAATGACACGTCAAACAAACATCGAAACTTCAGTTTTGTATCGGTTATGCCAACAATGAGTTGCGCCATTTGACAAATAGTTAAATGACGTCATAACTTTAAGGGCCAGCTTCGCGGACGCGCCGCGCGAAGTTTAGGTTTTTAGCGCTACACTCACAACGATCGAGGCTCGCGCACCGCACACGCACACATGTACGTATGCACAGTGGGTCGCCACGTCAGACTTTGACTCGCCAACTAAATTGTAACTTTATTGTCACTGATTTTGATATGTTGTCAAATATGTGATTATTAGCATAGCGACATTAATAATGTAGGTACACATATTAAATTGTACTACATAATTTTATTATTTTAGATGCACAATACAAAATGAAATTGTTGTGTTAATCCCAATTACAAAAATAATATATTGTACTGAAAACGTTTGTAAACTTAAATCTTGCAATTGCTTAAAAACAAAGTCAACGTCGACCAATCTGCGGCCAACAACCAGTTCATGTTCATCAGGCTGCAGCTACGGTTCCATGATTAGTGCCGGATATTCTTGATTCTGCAATAAATATAACATATCAGATAATGAAATAAAATTAAGACAGACAAGCACACACACACACCATGTCCAGGGCTCCTCCACTCGGCCGGACCTACATGGCTACAGCGATAAATGCCTACACTGTTATTCACAAATAAAATTTGATACGTTTAAGCCTTTTAACCATAGTATAAAAAAAACCGGCCAAGAGCGTGTCGGGCCACGCTCAGTGTAGGGTTCCGTAGTTTCCCGTCCGTTCGTCCGTCCGTAAAATATGTAAACGAAGTTAAGAAAAATGCTTGCATATACGATTATACTACAAACTTAGTCCAGAAATTATTTTGTGCAACTTTTTGTCTTTTTTAACCGACTTCCCAAAAGGAGGAGGTTCTCAATTCGATTGGTGTTTTTTTTTTTTTTTTTTTGTATATATGTACACCGATTACGCCGAGATTAATGATCCGATTCACGTGATTCTTTTTTTGTTTGATGCAGAATAGTTGGTCCCATACAAATTTTAGATAGTTTGGCCCAGTACTTTTCATTTTATGAACATTTTTCTTAATTTATGAACATTTTTCGTTAATGTGTGTTCGCGAATAACTTCGTCGTATGAACCAATTTTGATGATTCTTTTTTTATTGTGAAGGAGATATTTGAAGAGTCGTACTATGATATTGTTACGAGCTGGGTATGGGATAAATAAAATCACTACCAATTAAACACACGAATTAACTTTATTACTCGCAAAACACTTATTCACAATCGCAAAACAGTACTGAACACTTTATCGTACTAGATTTCACTTCGATCCTTTCGTTGTCTCGCTTAAAAGTAGACTGACTCACTTCGTCCTCAATCGGTCCTTTTATACCCAAGCAAACAAAAGACATTCGAGATAATTCTCTATTATTCAAGAAAGCATCCACAAAAAAACATTAACAAAAAATAAACTTAAAGATAAAAGAACCGACAAGGAAGAAGTTACTTAACGTCGTCGGCATACGGTCGAAATTACAATGACAACTCAAACTCAAACTCAAACTCAAATTCTTTATTTCAATTAAGCCATTACAGGCACTTTTGAATGTCAGAAGAACATTTCACAAAAAAAAACGAAACTACGAGTGCAATACGTCATTCCGAAAGCCACCACGCCGAACCACACGCCACCGAATGCCCGCAACAACGAACACTGCAAGCACGAAAGCACGCAGCGACGCAAACCGCAACAACGAATGCTCGAAACCCCGAATCACGGAACAACAAATGCACGCCGCAACGTGCAACCGCCGCTCCGCGACCCGGAACCCCGCGCACCCGCCGCCACGGCACGCGCCACCGCGCGCCCCCGCACCCACAGCACTCGCCGGCGGTAACATCCGGCGCCGCGCAGCCCGACGCAGCAACTCCCGAAACGACGCATTGCACTCCTACGCTACAGTCACAATCACAAGGCATAATAACTTGTGAAAGTACTGCAGTTGCCAGTTCCCTAACGTAGATCTCATGAAGAAGAACGGGCAAGAAACTCCATGGACACTCTTTTAAATCAGAATTTGTTACAAAATCTTGGTACATTATATAATTCATGTTGAGATGGTATATTATGTGAGAACTATGTAGCAAGACGTGCAAGTTAAGAGCGTCCAGAGTAAAGATATAATAAACAAATCAAAAAAAAAAATCTACACCATGGCAACTAAGGAATGACCAGTCTCCACTGACAGCGCCCGTTCACGAACATGACGCATGGATCAGCACCATTCAACTCAACCATTTTGAAGGGAACTAAATGATCCGACACACCCGCCACCATCAGCGAGACATTTGAGTGAGCATGACATTCTCTCAGCCACCAGGGCAACGTCACTAAAATATAACTAAATGTAAAAAGTGGCTTTATAGTACATAGTACTCACACATGTGCCATGCAATTATACAATATTAAGACATTGAATCTATACAATGCAAAGATATTTTTACAATCTTCTGCAGCCTCTACAATAACTTCACATGATAGTCGATTTATTTGCCCCTAAGGTTGTGGAGCAGGACCAGCATTGAGCCAAGCATTTTTATCATCAATGTAATCCCCCAACTTATAGTATGCTTGCCTACATAGTGTGCGTTTTACACAAGTTTTAAATTTCGTCTCACTCAGTTGAAGAATGTGAGGGGGTATTTTATTGTAACATTTTAAACAGTACCCCATGAAAGATGAGTCTACTTTAGCTAGCCTGAAACCTGGCTGAACTAGTTGGTCCCTATTCCTCGTATTATAGTGGTGTCTATCACCTCTTTTGCTAAACAAATGCAGATTTTTCCTAACGTACATGATGTTTTCATAGATGTATTGACAAGGTACTGTCATGATGTTAATTTCCTTAAACAGTTCTCTCAGAGAATCGCGCCTTCGTAGACCATATATGGCTCTAATGGCTCTTTTCTGCAGAATAAATATAGACTCGATGTCTGCAGCCCGTCCCCATAGTAAAATACCGTATGACATAACACTATGAAAATAGCTAAAATAGACTAGTCTCGCGGTATCTACGTCAGTAAATTGGCGGATTTTCCTAACAGCATATGCTGCTGAACTCAGCCGTCCTGCAAGAGATGTTAAATGCGGACCCCACTGTAGCCTCGAGTCAATCGTTATCCCCAAGAAAACAGTTTCATCGACAAATTCTAGTGTCTCTTGATTCAATACTATGTCACAATCAGTACTTTTGACATTTGGTAGAGCAAATCTTATGCACTTCGTTTTTTTCCCATTTAAGACTAAATTATTGACGGTGAACCAATTATGAACCTGCAGTAGGGCGTTATTTACGTCATCTAGATTTGTGGCACGTCTGTTTACCTTAAATATTAAAGAAGTATCGTCGGCAAACAATACCATTTCAGGTTGGTTTTTAAATAAATGGGGTAGATCATTAATATAGACTAAAAAGAGAAAGGGACCTAATATGGAACCTTGTGGCACACCCATACTTACTTTTAAGCCCGTTGAATTGACACCATTTATTTGTACTTGTTGATGTCTATCGTTTAAATACGATTTCATTAAACTGAGCGCAAGTTTCCCTAAACCGTAATGTTCAAGCTTTATGAGAAGGGTTTCGTGGTTGACGCAATCAAATGCTTTCGAGAGATCACAAAAGATCCCTATGGCATCTTGTGACTCTTCCCACGCAGTAAATATATGTTTTAATAAGGTGACACCGGCGTCAGTCGTACAACGTCCTTTGGTGAAACCATACTGTTTCTCATGTAAGATTTTATTGGTGTTAAAGTGGATGAGCATCTGATTAAGCATCACCTTTTCAAACACCTTGCTGAAAACTGGCAAAACGGATACGGGTCTATAGTTATTGGTGTCTTTACTGTCACCGGATTTGAAAAGTGGTATTACCTTGCTGTATTTCATAAGGTCCGGGAAGACTCCCTGGTCCACACACAAATTAAATATTAAGGCTAAATACGGAGCTACAGTCTCAATAATAGCTTGACAAACTTTAATCGACAGTCCCCATAGATCTTCGGTTAATTTGACTTTAATTTCCTTAAAAGCTTTAATGACTGCTATGGGGTTTATATGTTTAAATTGAAACTCAACCGGGCAGGCTGTAACGTTCGCTCTTAATAACTCAATAGAAAGCAAGGGTGATGAATTTAAGGTTTCAGTAGTTTTAAGTGGGATACTAGTGAAGAAATCTACAAATTCTTGAGCAACTTCGTTTTTAGAATTTAAAGGGCCACGTGAAGTCTCTAGAGTGATATCATTATTAATTTTTTTATTTCTATTCGTTTCACTATTGATAATTTTCCAAACCGTCTTTATTTTATTATCGGCGGATTTAATCTTGTTGCTAATGAATAAGGCTTTAGCTACTTTGCAAGCGTTTTTGAAGATTTTAGAGTAAGTTGCAACATATTTATTAAAAGTTTCTGAGTTAATGTAAGGCTTAAGACCGTACAGCTCAAACAATCGCTCCCTACTTTTCCTAATGCCCTTAGTTGCCCAGTCACTGAACATAAACTTAGGGCAAATAGATTTAGTTTTCGTTTTTATTGTATTATTGAACTCCGTGAGAATCACCGAAAAGAATTCCTCATAAAATAGATTTACATTGTCAATAATCTGGCTTGGAATGCCTAAATTACTAATCAAATAATCATTAAACTTATTTAAATTGCTAGGTGTTATTTGTCTAGATGAAATTTGTATTTTTTGTACTGGTGTGTAGGACTCGAAAACCACGGATTGACCACTGTGATCAGAAGGTAGGTAATTTACAATGGATTTCTCCAAGTATTCACAACCACAAAAAACATTATCAATACATGTAGCAGAATTTGCAGTAATTCGGGTTGGTTCTGAAAACACGTTTAACAGATTAAATGATTTAAAAAGATGTAAAAATCTACTGGTATTCGAATTTTTGTCTAAAATATTAACATTAAAATCACCACAGATAACTAGAGATTTATGACTAGTAGCAAGTTTTGCTAAAGCATCTTCCATTACTGACTCAAATATAGAGTAGTTTTGATAATTTGGGGGTCTGTAAACGCACACTATTATATGCTTATCGAGCTCAACACAAGACAGTTCAATATTATATTCAACCGATAGATTAACAATATCACTACGAGTTTTAAATTTAATACAATTTTTAATTAAGATTAATGAACCCCCACGAATCTTAGATTTACGGTTAAAGCAACTGCCCACACTGTAATTTGCGTAATTAATTAGCATCTCATGGTCTCTTAGCCAATGCTCCGTGAAACAAACAATTTCAAACTTTGTTCTTTCTAAAAACAATTCAATTTCAAGTTGCTTTGAAGAGAAACCTTGAATATTTTGATGAAATAATTGCAAGTCATTCTGCTTAGCCCCTTTTTTACATTTAGGTCTTTGAGAGCCAGAAGGTACATTGTTGTGGTTTGGTATAACATTAATGGTACTAGTATCTTCTGTTGTCTTACTATCTAGTTTAAATTAGTATTATCATCTGTAGTGAGTCCTGTGACTCGTGTGCAATCACCAGATGACAAGATACTATTACTAATAGACCCTAATTGAGAATTATCCATGGTGACATATGAATCCTCCTCCGTAAAAAGTTTGTAAACATTTATAGCACTAGTGCTATATAAATTATCTAAGGTCACCTCTTGTACACTAGAATTAGTACTAATAGATGCAGTATTAATTATAAAAGAAGACTTCGACATATTACATAAGTCTGCGTCAATACTAATACTTAATAGCCTAGCTATTTGATGTCTAAATCTGAGAGGCAGATACACTGTATTCCGCGTCGACCTAAGATTTTCAACTAAAACGTTGATGTCTAAAAACATAAGCTTGTCACAATGGTGACTGACTAAGAAATGGACATGCTTGTTAAGCATGTGTATATAATTGTTTGATCTTGCACTTAATTTTTCAAAGTAAGGAAAAGCACATAATATTATTTTACCACAATTTAACTTTAACAACTCTGATACATAGTCAGTGATGACTTTCTTATTAATCCTAGAACTATTCCCAACAAATATGGTAATAGTAGTACTTGGATCACAAACAGTTTTTGTTACCGATGCCATTATCTGTTTGTATGTTGACCCTGGCATACAAAAATTTTTAGTAGAATAAGTCATGTTGTTACTTATTAATTTACCTAGCCCTCTACCTATACTATCAGAAAACATAACTGAATTACCAAAATCGTGACTGTTTGGAAATACAAAACTACCTACCTCAGGCTGTGCCACTTGTGAATCATTAAGTAGTAAGTTAGGTATTGTATCTTGACTGATGATACAGCCTTGAGTACTCACAGCAAGGGACGGGTTCTCTGTTGCCTCAGGCTGGAGGGCATCAAGCCTGGATGACCACTGACAAGTACACTGAGTGTTGCTTAGAGTCAGTAATTCATTTGTCGCAAGGATATGGTCTTTAATTTGAGTTTTTGAAGTTTCATACCTACTAGATAAAGACTGTAGTGACTTGGTCAGAACCTGTATTTGTGATTGCAAATGCTGAGTGTCTATTTCATAAATATTTATACTATCTTCCAATTTAATTTGATAGTTATTTAATTTATTAAGAAGAGAAACACGTTCTTTCCTTAATTGAGTATTTTTGGAAAAGTGTTTTTGTTTTTTCCTATATTGATTACATTTTTTAATGATTTTGTTCAATCGCGCATATTTCTTAATTTTATTTTTACTCATTTTATGACATTTAAGTTTCAATATTGTGTCCTCTGTAAGGTCTATAGTAACAATGGAATTAGGATTGGTATTTGTATTAACTAATTCATTGTACAAATGGTCAGTTTCTAAAGCCTGAGTGTGATCCTTTTCCTTTTTCAAATTTAAAAGTTGAACATTGGCATGGATTAATTCATCCTCAAGGTCCCTAATTTTACGTAAAGCCTCCTCATACAAGTTGCTGCAGTTTTTGAACCCATCCGTGACCACCCTCAGTTGATCCCGTTCATCAACAACATTCAAATATTCCTGATGAAGGTCTACTAGCTCCCGTTTTAAGCTTGAGTTTTTGGTGTTAATGTTAATGACCTCCTCCTCACTGTCATCTCTTTCCTGTAATAGTTGTTGACATTGGAGTTTTGAGTCCTTAAGCTCTTGGAGGGCCGTTCTTAATTTTTGTTCCATTTCTAGGGCAGTAGCCTTCCGTGTCATAACTGGCATGGTTTCCGGATTGGTTACTGAAAATTAGAAATAAGGAAACGGTGAGAACTAATAGTATAGACCAATAAAGAGAATTTAGAGATGTAGGGAAAAACAACAAATAAAAATAGGAAAGAAGTTTATGTTTACTAAACGAAATGAGGTAGGCTGCTTTAATAACTCAAGGAGATATTATTGAAGGGATATTATCCTGCTTGAAATGTAATTTTATTGCTTTTACTGAATTAGAATGAAATTTAGTTTATGTTGAGTGGGTAGGTTGAGAGAATAAAATAAAAAAAAAATAAAAAATTAACTTAAGACAAAACAAATTAACGGTTATGAACGTTCTATTTTAATTAGTTAGTGAAAAGATCGAAAAAACTAACAGAATTGTGGAATTAATCTTCACAGGTTATGATTTTTACGATCCCAAGTTGTAAACAAAGCTAATATCAACCAATACAGGATACTGATTCAGCATATTTTTTATATGAGTGTGTTACAGAGTTAAAAGTGATGTTTACGTGCTAATAATAACATTAAAATGAATAATACTCCCCTTGTAGTAAAATCCGTAGTTCGAAACTTTGAACGTCAGCTGTTGATTGAAGGTTACCGGTAACCGTGTCTCCGAAAAAACTTTATTTACTTGATTCCAATAGCAAGAAAACACTTTTGCTAAGGATATATGCATTTATAATACGATTACACATAATATTACACCTTATTTTAACTTAATTATTAATTAAATCTAATTTAGAATCACGGAACAAAAATTTGACATGTCACTCGTGCAGTGTTGCCTGTCAAAAAAAAAAACTGCCGGCGACTCCCGGCGCCTGACCTTGAATACAATGTAAGTTCTATACCTACTACGGAAATAGGTACCTAAAAGAATGAACTCGTATTTTCTAGGTACTACACAGTTATTAGCGCGGTTTCTCGAAGATTCCAAATGACCGTCGTAACACTGCCCCCTCCTTAGACATGCTCGTCCCGAGCATCATTAGTCCCGTAATATCGCGCCAGTCGGTCCACATGCACAACCTTAGGCGCACCTCGCGGACCCTTCTGTATTCGGTAGGTGACATCGTTGATCCTGGTCACAACTCTGTATGGTCCATCCCATTTTGCTTGCAATTTCGGAGACTTTCCCTTGCTCCGCACTGGGTTATGCAACCACACCAGCGAACTTTCGTCGAAACCACGACTGTTTGCCTTCCGGTCATAACGAGTCTTCATCTTCTCAGACATCTGTTGCCCGGATTGCCTGATATGCTCATACACATCATTTAACTTGTTACGCAGGTCATTCGCGTAATCCGTTACACTGCGTGGGACATCAGGGGGAGTTCCAGTTATTAAATCTGCAGGCAACCGTAATTCCCTTCCAAAGTTCGCGGAGGCTGGAGTTACAGTCGTACTTTCGTGAACTGCACTCCGATAGGACAGAAGAAACGGCTGTATGTGCTTGTCCCAATCCCTTTGCCTGTTCTCCACAACTTTTGCCAGATATCTCTCCAACGTCTGGTTGAATCGTTCCACCATTCCATCAGATTGTGGGTGGTAAGAGGTGGTTCTGGTTTTATGGGTACCCATCAATCGACAAGTCTCCTGAAAAACTTGCGATTCGAAATTCCTCCCTTGATCGCTGTGAATTTCTAAGGGTACTCCAAAACGACAGAAGACTTCCTGAACCAATTTATCTGCGACTGTTGTAGCTTCTTGGTTAGGAATGGCGAAGACTTCTGGCCACTTTGTGAAATAGTCCATGACAACCATGAAGTACTTGTTTCCGCTGTCGCTTTCTGGAAATGGTCCCGCAACGTCCAGTGCTATCCGCTCCCAGGGGGCTCCCACGTTGTACACTTTTAATGCACCTCTGCTTCGCGTGTGAGGTCCTTTCACAGCCGCACAGCTGGTACATTTGCGACACCAGTCCTCCACATCATCTCGACAGTGGATCCAGTAAAAGCGCTCTCTGATCTTCAGTAGAGTCCTTTTCACCCCCATATGTCCCCCTGAGCATCCATCATGGTAGAGCCGTAAAACATCCGGTACCTTAGCTTTAGGGACAACCATTTGTAGATGACAGCTGTCCCCTCGAGCGTTTTCCCATTTACGGCACAAGACTCCATCCTAGATCTCCAAACTGTTCCATTGTGCCCAATAACTCTTCGTGATGGAACTCATCGCAGCCACATCACTCCACTTGGGCTTCGGAGCACCAGCTTTGATCCAGTCGAAGATTGGCTTGATGTCCAGGTCATTTTGCTGAGCCTGCTGTATTGTTTCCTTCCATTCGTCGCTGAGATCAGTTCTTAGCCTCCTCACAGACACAACTTCCTCAGCTTCTTGCCTGGAGCTCTGCATACAGTCTTCACGCCAAGGTCTTGAAAGTTCATCATTTTTACCGCGAGTTCTCCACTGTTGCTGGGCAGTCATATCAGTCGCCTTTTCCCGCTGTGATCGGTCTTCCCTCGGTGTGCGTCGCGTTTTACAATTTGGCCTTAGGTGGCCACTTTCTCCACAAGCGTAGCACCTAGGGCTGTACTTTCGCGGACGCTGATGTACAGGTGTTACCAAAACTTGCTTTGGACAGCTTGAGCGGAGATATCCCTTTCTTTACCGGTGTAGCAGCTGGGACTGTACCCTTGCGGACGGTCGTCTGTAGGTGATGCAACAACTTCTCTGACGTAGTGTGTTCGATGATCTTGTCTCACTGCTTCTACTTCCAGAGCATGTGCTAAGGCGTTCTTCAGCGTCTTATGATGTCCGAGTCTCACAGCGGCTCTCACTTCCAAGTCACGTATTCCATCGACGAACGCCTGTACCAAATTTCCATCGATGAGTGCAGGGGCAGACCGGTATGCTTTCCGAACCATCGTTTCAACTTCCAAGGCCCACTGTTGTAAGTTCTCGGCACTTTGTTGAACGCGATCCCTTAGTTTAGCACGGAAAACGTGCTCCAGGTGCGCGTCGCCGTATCTGGACTCTAATGCCTCCAGCAGCTGTTCATAGGTCACATCCTTCCCGAGTGCCTCAAGAATGGTAAGGGCCTGGTCTCGGAGACCCAAAGTGAGCGCGGTCATAGCTTGCCCTATGGTCCACCCATTCGCCTTCATAACGGCCTCAAATTGGATTTTATAGGCCGACCACGATGATGTTCCGTCGAATGGCGGCACTTTAAACCCGCGTACTGAAGGTGCAGCAATCACCGGAACCACAGTCCCGTCTCCAACCTTAATTTCACTCAAGGCCTTCTTCACATCGGCGATCTGAATTTCGGCCTTTGCGATACGGTTGTCGTGCTGCTGTACCTGCTCCTTCATCACGCTCAACTCTTTCCCAACTGATGCGTGAAGATCCTTTATCAGGAGCATCTGTTCCTCTTGGCGCCGGGCCTGCTCCTCTTGACGGCGAGCCTGTTCCTCCTTGTCCCGTTGCAACTGCTCCTCCAACCGACGGGCCTGCTCTTCTTGACGGCGAGCCTGCTCCTCTTGAAGGCAAGCTTGCTCCTCCTTATCTTGTTGCCGCTGCTCCTGCAACTGGCGAGCCTGTTCCTCCTTATCCCGTTGCAACTGTTCCTGCAACTGGCGCGCCTGCTCCTCTTGACGACGTGCCTGGTCTTGCAGCAGCGCCATTAAGGCAGACAAGTCAGGCACCGCTACAGCTGGAGCAACTGCGGATGAGCCAGCGACTGGCTCTGACGTAGGCTGGACACCGCCCGGTGTCTGTGTCGGAGAGTCTCCAAATCGCCTTTGGTCCATACCTTGCTGCCGCTGACTCCTCGTACGGATACTATCCGTGTCGTCCTTCGGTAGAATCGGCATTATTTATCCCCACTTCTGACACCAAATTGTTACGAGCTGGGTATGGGATAAATAAAATCACTACCAATTAAACACACGAATTAACTTTATTACTCGCAAAACACTTATTCACAATCGCAAAACAGTACTGAACACTTTATCGTACTAGATTTCACTTCGATCCTTTCGTTGTCTCGCTTAAAAGTAGACTGACTCACTTCGTCCTCAATCGGTCCTTTTATACCCAAGCAAACAAAAGACATTCGATATAATTCTCTATTATTCAAGAAAGCATCCACAAAAAAACATTAACAAAAAATAAACTTAAAGATAAAAGAACCGACAAGGAAGAAGTTACTTAACGTCGTCGGCATACGGTCGAAATTACAATGACAACTGCCGGCGACTCCCGGCGCCTGACCTTGAATACAATGTAAGTTAGAACTTACTTACCTATTTCCGTAGTAGGTATAGATACCTACTACGGAAATAGGTACCTAAAAGAATGAACTCGTATTTTCTAGGTACTACACAGTTATTAGCGCGGTTTCTCGAAGATTCCAAATGACCGTCGTAACAATATGGAAACCAGGTTCTGGTGATGGAATCCCAGAGAACTCGAGGGCAACCTTCAAATTTCATAGGCACGTATTACGTGTTTCGTGTTTTTTTGTCGAATGTTAGGTTTCTTAGTCGAATGTTAAATGTATGGTAAATATTTCTACAGGATATTAAAACTAAAAATGAAAAAGTAAAAAAACTTTTTTGCAAAAAAAAAACAACCGACTTCAAAAACACCAAAAAGTGAAAAAAAAACTTCACTAGAAAAATCAGCTTCTGAAGTCGGTGACAAAAAAATGAATTCAAACAAACAAATGTGTACAAAACTTCGGAAGCTGATTTTTCTAGTGAAGTTTATTTTTCACTTTTTGGTGTTTTTGAAGTCGGTTGTTTTTTTTTTGCAAAAAAGTTCTTTTGTACAAAAACTGTTGTTTTCATCCAAGTTCAAAATTATTTTCCTAGAAAGTCCTTATAAAGTTCTACTTTTCAGTTTTTTTTTCATATTTTCTAAACTTATGGTTCAAAAAAGTAAGAGGGGGACACACATTGTTTTTTACTTTTGGAGCGATTATTTCCGAAATTATTGACATTATCAAAAAATGATTTTGGTAAACCCCTATTCATTTTTAAATACCTTTCCAACAATATATCGCACGTTAGGGTTGTAATTAAAAATAAGATAGTAAGCGATGGGTAATTTCAAGAGTGCCATTAGTATACTAATTTTCAGTTGCCATTTTCCGAAATCACCGATGATTTTTGTCGTTACATCCTCGCAAATGGGAACAGGTTTATCTCGATCTGAAATAAATTACAACTTTACTTTTGTATGCACGAGATAGTAGGTACAGTACGATCAAATTATCTTGGCAGGTCTGGACATAGGCTTTGCGAACTTTTACGCATGTAAACTTGTGAAGAAAACTGTTATTGCCAGATAAACCAATACCTATACGATCAGAAAATATCTAACTGCAACCGCTTACTTTCCGCTGGTTAGTGTTATAGTTTGTGTTAAATTGTCTGTCAATTTTATTGTCAAACGCGTTGAATATAACCTTTAGACATCGCATGTCCCTACTCCAAGAAATACTCGCAGAAACCAGTTCTGATGACGAAAGCGATGAAAAGAAAAGTGTGATTACCTAGAGCCGATTGTTTTTCCACATGGAACGACGAATGTTTCTTGCCAAGATTTCGAGTCTCTAAAAACGTAGCTTGGTACAGTGCGATCAAATTATCTTGGCAGCTCCGAACTTCGTGCAGGTCATTTTGTTACAACGAATGTTTAAAAGTGTCATGATATTTGTTTTATTTGTATTTCTCACTGTTTAAATTAGATATTTTCTGATCGTTTAAGTATTGGTTTATCTGGCAATAACAGTTTTATTCCCAAGTTTACATGCGTAAAATTTCGCAAAGCCTATGTTCAGAGCTGCCAAGATAATTTGATCGCACTGTATTCATCGTAGGTAATTGTTCAACCAAAAAATAATACGTGCTATAGACAAAGCAATAAATATAATAGGTACGTACTTTGTTTGAATTGTGGCGACTAGCGACATCTATCGCAACACCTGCGTACTAACAAACGATCGACAGAAGTTCCTACATCGCGCTATCAACATTATCCGCGACATAAGCCTATAAAGGAGTTCCCGACTTACATATGTCGGGCAGTTAGCCCGCCGGACACAACACCCGTCCGGTCGGAGGATCCTCCCTTTTCAACGGGGGATGAGGAACTTTACACCCTGTTCCTCATACCCCCAAACTGGTGACCCCGAGCATGAACGTCAGCGCAGCCTTCGTGCAAGCACTTCAGACGTCGTCATCACTTCCCCTTCGCCTTCGAGCAGCGAGTCATTCCGTCAGCCAGCAGCCACGGCTTCATGGGGTATCCTGACCACCAGCACGCAGCGGAAGCGCATTCCTGGTCATCACCCCCAGCCTCATCAGCGAACTTGGCACAGCACACTGCACTTCGGCCGGTCAGCAAGCAGAGACGTCCTTCTCTCCTGGTCGACGCAGCAGCCAGCCACTACGCAGCACTGCACACTCCGACTCACTGGAGCATACGCAGCATCACCCCGACTCACTGGGGCATCTACGGCAAGCACTGCATCACTCCGACTCACTGGAGCTAATATGCAGCATCACCCCGACTCACTGGGGTATCACCGCAGACAGTTCCGACTCACCGTGAACTATGCGGCATCCGGTTCCGACTCACTGGAACCATCCACTGGCTGACAAGCGCCAAGACTTAACCTGCTTTCGACCTCCGGTCTCGGAGGGGAGTGATGTGGCGACTAGCGACATCTATCGCAACACCTGCGTACTAACAAACGATCGACAGAAGTTCCTACATCGCGCTATCAACATTATCCGCGACATAAGCCTATAAAGGAGTTCCCGACTTACATATGTCGGGCAGTTAGCCCGCCGGACACAACACCCGTCCGGTCGGAGGATCCTCCCTTTTCTATGGGGGATGAGGAGCTTTACACCCTGTTCCTCATGACCCCCAAAGAATGTTTGCAAAAAAAATGTTGTTTATACATATAATTAAATAAGCAGTATCTTTGTGCTCTTCTATTTGTTACGTTTTTATCCTTTTTTTTGTATTTTGTGTGTGCATAAATAATTTTTCTATACCCCTTAAAGTACTGTCAAATTTGACACAAACTTTTTTTTTTTTTTAGGCTCTATTGTTGTCCCACTGCTGGGCAAAAGCTTTAACTACAAACAAACTTTAACTACTTTTTTTTTGGTGCAACTCAGCCTTATAAAGATGTAAGATGTAACGCAAACTCAAAACGCAGAAATTGCCTTGCGTTGCGCACTACCAATCAATAGAGGTTGTGTAACAAAATGTTTTTGGAGATTTCTTTTTGCCATTCACAAAACGAACGAGTCGACTTTTCATTTGTTAGGTATGCCAAAAAGGAACATAAACACACTGATTTTTAGCAAATAATAAATATTCATTAAGTAGAGTTGTCCCAAACAGTTCAAAACCAATTCTCGAAAGGTGCCTTCAAGATTGGTCACATTGCAGTGTTTCTACCTGCGTTCTTGATAACAATCCCAGGCGTGTGGGTCATACGAAAAAATGATGTACGGATGGATAAGAGAGGTTCCGTTAGGTCGTCTGGCTTGACAATAGTGCAAACAGCATACGGGTTAGCGGACTTAGAACGATATGATATTGTTGGAGAATAACTAAAATCGCGGGTGCAGGCGGACGCAGCGCTCCAAACAGGTTTGCTGTGCGTCGGGGCTTGAGAGCGGCGGCGGAGGCGACGGTGACGTGTGCTCACACTGCTTACTGCTCACCTCTGCCAGAATGGCAGCTGTCATTGTCGCGCAACGCTCTAATAATATTTTGACACAAAATCCACGAATCGATCTATTGATCCAATCGGGCCCACCTCCAAATCAATCAAATAATATTGCATAAAGAATTGGTTCATTAATCAGCCACAATAAACATAAAACTTAATTATAATAACATGGTAATTAAATGTCGCCCTATAACCTATAGACGTTGGAATTTGAACACCTTTGAACTTGCCAAGGGTTTGCAAATTGGCAGGTGTGTTATGGAATTAAAAACCGCAAAAGCGGATACTTACATAAATTCGTAATAGGTTCTATTTATTTTATTGTAGCGCCCGCGTCCCATTAAGAAACGTTACTGATCAGGTGATCAGGTAGATAGGAAGGTATACACTTTATCAAATTAATGTAAAAACCAGTAGAGAAAAATACAGTAGGCGTTGTCGCTAACGCCCGGAGCCTCGAACCGCTTAATCATCTTGAATACGGCGATATAAAGTCCGATCGCCTAGTAAGATGATGTCTGGATGTCATCCGAACCCCTTTCGCGCCTCGCTAAGTGCGTGGTTTCATTTTAATATGATGCACGATAATATTTGTAGCAACTAGCTACGGCCACTGGAAGCCATTCTTTTATCATCTAAGTACGACTCTAATTCCAAAATTAGTTAAAATATACTAATATCCAAAGTTCGTTGTAAGGTTTCCCTATGTCAACAACTGTACAAGTCCCGAAGTTTGTAATGTTTCTGGCTGTTAGCAGTAGCTTTCCGTTGTTAGCCTGAAGTCTATTATATTGCTACTAATACATTTTGAATTAGAGTTGCTATTTCCAGTTAGTCTATAATCTGCAGCAGAACCACAGAGCAGAACTCTCTCTCTGAAACTTTGTCCCAAGCTCGTCAGGTAGATGTGACCAGCACAATTATTCCTGTTTTATGAGTTTTGCTGTGGACTGAAGTTTTGTTATGGACTCCTACACTTTCTAGTACTTTAAACCCCCAACCAAGTTTATATTATTTTATCATTCGAATATCTGTATGTATTGTACCATGCTGAACCATAATGAAAATAATGCACGTTTGCATGTTAAGATTTTCCGCTTGAGTGGCGAGTGGGGGACACCGAGGCGAGGGCAGGTGTGAGTCCCTTCATAAACACTTTCAGGGACTCTATATGGTTATGTCCGCATTCTCATTGCAATGAGTATATAATATTATTACCTAAGTTTGAAACCCTTGGAATTGTAAAGATAGACCCCGATGGCTGACATTGCTGTTGCTATTGCTCTTATTAAATATCTGTAGACTGTAGGGAACCGCAAATGGTTAGGCGTCGACGACGTAACGCGGTCCTATGGCGAATCAATATTTCATATACCTTATTATTACGTAACTTCAAATCCATAAGTTTAATCGCAACTTCCAGACCTTCCAGTTAACACAATTCTCTACTTATTATGCTAAAGTTTTTTTGGAGTAACTATAACTACTCTGGTTGGTTCCATACAGATGTTACGTAAATTGATGCCCGTATCAGTCTGAAATGTTCAGATAAATAGATTAGCATATAGGTAGGTATCCATATTTGCTGATATCTAAGTAAACAGGCCAAATTCCAACGGCTAATCAAGAATAATACCGACTTTCCTACTCTGAAAACATGAGCAAATAAGGCACACTGAAATAATAGAAAATTACAAAGAAAAAAATGAAAAGAAATATCGTTTTGTTTTTCAAATGTTTTAGCTTCAAACAAAAACTTTATAGGGTTTCATGAGAAACCAGTGAAAACGAAAGTTTTCCCTCTTATGGGAAGAGAAAAACTGAAACATTTCCTTTTACTTTGTTTCATTCAACGCACGAATTGACTCGAATGGAGTGGGAACAAAATTGATAAAAACGTTAGTTGCTCTTGCTAATTAATAAAAGTAACGCGTTATCTCAAACAACAATGACTTTATTATCGGTAAGCTAGTAGCTACATTGGCTGAACTCGGAACCAATTACAAACTCTGTTTTATAACTAAGTACGATATTATATATATTTATAGCTATACTTTATTGATGACTAGCTTTTGGTCACGACTTCGTCCGCGTGGAATTGTTACTTCGAAAGCATTTTTAATTTATGCTTTTTTTTTTTTTTTTTTTAAACGTTGCCCCACACTAGGAATTTCTCCTGTATCGTGGGTGCGTTTACAAACATTTAAACTCACATACACAAATACCCAGACCCGGAACAACTATCTGTAGGTCTTACAAATATGTAGGTCTTAATATGCTCAGCTACTGTTGGTCTTAGCATGATGTTATATACCCTTAAACCTTCCTCGATAAATGGACTATCCTACACAAAAACAATTTCAACTAGTAGTCCCTGAGATTAGCGCGTTCAACCAAACAAACAAACTCTTTGGCTACAAAATGAAAATTTTCACTCACCAATCTGTTGAGTGGACTTAAGTGCAAACTCGGTACAACAACTAGTACTTAGTACTAAATCTCAAGAACCTAGATATGCAATATTTACGTGTAGGTCCAGTCATGTCTCACGAATAGAAAATCTAGGTACTCATTTGTAAATTACCTATTGTATTAACATGAGAAGTCAGTTTCTATGACTCTAACGATCGGTGTGACTTTAAAAACACATCAACAGCGTCAGTTAGCAACAATTAAAATTACGTATCTTTTTAAACATAAGATTTTAACAAGTTTCATACAAAAAATATTATACATTTATAAAATTAACAATTATAATGAGTTCTGTAGTTAGTGACAGACTAAAAACGACACAAGGAGTGGATCTGATTGACAAAAGAAGTGGCAAATAATGTTTCTGGTTCTGCTTTTAGTTTTCCAAAATAGGCCAGTGGAATCGTGTAACTAAAACATTATATTATAATTATAACCAACATAGCATTAAAAGTTCTATAAAAAAAATGTTATTATTCATTATTTTCCTTTGTTGATATTGCGAAACCGCGCGCCTTTCTCCGCTCGGTTACCGCGTACAACTGTACGCGGTAGGTAACCGAGATACTTTCAGGAAAATGATTTTCCGCAATTTTCTTACACCATCAGCTGTGAATCACTTTCTTACTTGCGTTTAAACATTTTAGAGCGTAGTTTACTTTACAGTGCGATCAAATTATCTTGGCAGCTCCGAACTTCGTGCAGGTCATTTTGTTACAACGAATGTATAAAAGTGTTATGATATTTATTTTATTTGTATTTCTCACTGTTTAAATTAGATATTTTCTGATCGTTTAAGTATTGGTTTATCTGGCAATAACAGTTTTATTCCCAAGTTTACATGCGTAAAATTTCGCAAAGCCTATGTTCAGAGCTGCCAAGATAATTTGATCGCACTGTACGTGTACACCACACACACACACGTCACATAACATCATGACGTTATCCACAAAAGGTTAGGCAGAGGTGCATTTCGCTACTTAAATTCAAGCTCCGCGCAATAGGTGATGAACCTATTGCCATTTACGAAGCTTGCTTTGTGTACCTAAGTAAACATGTGCCTTGTTTGTTCTCAGGTGTCAGCAGCCCAGCACATGCAAGTAAGCGGCGGGGGCAATGGCGGGCACGTATCCGTCGCTGCCCAACAAGGCATGTACGCCAGTTTCCACAACCAGGGCACGCCATCGCCCCAACATCATCAAGGTAAATATCAACAAAAAAGGTTTATACATGTAAAGCTGAGAGGTGACCTCCGCGGATCGATCAATCTGCGGAGGTCATACCCGCACGGGGTTCACTCCGCTTGAAAATATGTGCCCGATATATTATGTTCGTATGAAATAGGATTACTTACTAAAAGCAGCAGAACACATGGATCAAAAAAAAAAAACATTGTTATTTCAGTGCTCATGAATGTAAGTTTGTCGCTCGTTTTGTAACGAAAATTCAATTTCATCAGGATCATCACCGCGTATAATGCAGGCATCATTCATAACATTGAACAAGCTAAATAAGTTAGAATTGAATTAAAGCCTTATCTGAATGAACAAATTCCCTCGTTGATAGCAAGCCAAGCGCATGCGTATTATCGCTTTCTCAATACACGGCGGAGTCATGCTAATGACACGCTAAAAATGATGATTCAATTCCGGCCCATTGATATTGACGAGAGTCATTGAGTGACTAATGGTTTAAACTGTGCTATTTTTAAATGTTTACCGATTTTTTTGTGGCTTTACAAATGTTTCGGTTACTGTATAAGTATGTTTACGATTTAATTGAAAATGGAATAGGCATTGTGAAAATAACGAGTACAGGAGCTTACAAACAAACCCTCAGACGATATTGTTGCCATCTCGGATTCGGATTATCCTGGATGAGACTAGCACAAGAGCGCGGAGCTTGACACAAGCAAAGAGAGGCCTATACCCATCAGTCGATGAAGTCAGACTGCAAATGATGATGATGATGGCCCTTAAAACAACCACCCAATCAGTCGTCTGATAAAAACAGGTAGCATTTCATGACTATCTGTAAACCTTTGATAAAAATAAAAGAGAACTGCTTTACTACGTACAACAATCGATGACTATCTACTAGAATATACCAGGTACAAAGTATTAAAAAACAAAGAAACCTCGCGTGCTAAGTTTATTTTTCATAACAACACACATGCGCTTTGGACACATGGCGCATAAGTTACAAGCACATAGTTCATGGTACATAGCCACAATCAAACTATTAGCATCTTTATGCTATTGCGTTAAGTGATAGCGTGAGTGTAAATGCAAGGTGGTGTATGTTATGTTACTTTACTGCGAAATTAGAACGGGCAGAAGGCTCACAATGCGTCATGAAATTGTCCCTGAAAATTCTGTGCGTGAAGTCTGTCTCTCCAATCGATTGAAGTGCTTAAAATTTATGCTCAGATTATACTTATTTCCCGCCCCGATTGTTCCCCTGAACCCTGTGTTCTTAGTAAAATTGAACAATATCATTTTGTGTTACTGAAAACATTTTCGCTACTGTGTGCAATCCCAGCAAGGTTTTTATCAACAACACAACAGTTTGTTGCTACCCGGCTAATTTTAATTCTTTCATCCATAAACCCTGGTGCCGAGTACAGTATACTTTAATGTTTCTTTGACGCGAACAAGTAGAGGGCAAACGCTGTAATCTGTGGCTAGACTACAATATTCATAAGTAAGGGTGCAAATCGGTGCAATCCAGTTTATTTGTTCGTGGTTATTGTTTTTTAAACCACCCAGAACTCCAGAAGTAGGAGCCCCGCGAAGCGGGGCTCCGTCGACTATATTAAAAAAAAAAATTACGACTGACCGTTAGCTTTTTTGCCTCAGTAAAACTGACTAACTTGAAAGTCGTGAAATACAATATTGGTGACATCTATTTAGCGATAATATAAAATATTTGGTCTGGAGTTAACTTTAAAGGCGTTTATAAATCTTTATGGTATAGAATTAAAAGGAAAATAGGTTAATTCCTATAATACTTTAGGAAACACAATTTGGTGAGCATTAATCCATTTTGGACGGCATTTCGATTTTTTTTGGTAATAAAATTGTTTCTTTTCTGGTAGGCGTTTAAACACAAGCCTTCAAATATTAGGCGACTTTGCCATCGCTTTGTAAATCTGTGGAACTTCTGCTCTCGTTTTCAACGTAATCCTTGTGGAGTGGTCGAGGGGCGGAGGGCCGAGGTTGACGCTCTGCGAGAATGCGCCAAGTCGCGCACCTCGGATCACGATGACATTAGATTGACGTGTTTATTACCTACGCACTACACCGCTGCACCGCTCTGTGCACTCGCATGATGCATCCCACTCTACATTTATTTACATACTTCGGCTACGTACAGGGGTTTGCGTTCGATTCCAGCTACAACATTGTATTGATTGTTGTAATTTTAGACCAAGTACAGTCACTACCGTAAATACTGTACATTTACGTGAAATTCGAATGCCATTTACTCGTGATCTTCGAGAAAATTTATGATTATTACGACGTACCTTGAAATTTTCATCAATACTTTGTGAAAGAAATGCTTTTAAATCTGGCGTCAATGTAAGATATTTATGCTTGTGACTTGTGACTGTACAGGCAAGGGATCAATAACAGCATCACGCCTGTGTTACTGGTACGAGTAGTCAGAGGTTTATTATAGTAAATGTGGATTGTGGACGTGTGGGCCTGATTTCGCCAGACGGTTTTGTTGGATTGATTATGTTCCAATAGGTTCCTCATACATATTATCAATAATATCAATTCACTTAAATACAATTTGGTTTAGTATTATTTAAATTCGATGATAGTATTTTTAGTCCGTCTTGCTTTAGAAAAAGTTCGTTACCAACCATTGTATTCATATTTTCGGTTTCTGTTTTACTACCTGCGTTCTTCACATTTTTCCTTGTCGTTGTAGGTATAAGACGATTACGTTCGAGAGAATAAACCTCTGCTACTTACATATCTACGTACGTAGGTATCTACAGATCTCGTGTGGGTACTTGCGTATTGTTAATCTTTTGTTTCGACCATTATTACGTACATAACACAATTTTTCCCTTAAACAATGATAAAATAATGTTTGTACGTATATCGCTATTATTACAATTTTCCGGGTAATCATTAACACGAATTTAAATAACAGGTTGTTTTCAATCTATTTTGTTTGAAAACAACATGTGTTTTTATTTTCCCTTAATTATTCGCAGGTGGAACAATTTTTCTTAAAATAAAGTGGTCCGCCGATATCGGGACCAGGATTCAACTACCGGTGGTTAGGACTCCAGTTACCCTGGTACTTAGAAACCTCTTCTTAATGCGGGCCGAATCGAGGAGTACTGTCTTCTGAATCAGGCCTTTGGTATATTTGGCCATTGGCCGTAACGACAATCGGCACAATGACAGCTGAGTTCACACAAGTACCTAGATTTTCCCTTTCTCATCTTTCACGAGTTTCTCGTCATGCGGGATGCTAAAGTCCACTGTCAATACGCGGCGTGCTGATCGGTCTATCACCACTATATCAGGATTATTGCCAGCAATAGTGCTGTCAATAATGATCTGATCTCAGTACAGCGTCACATGGTCTTTCTCGAGAACTGGGTCGGACACATACTTTTAGTTTGGTATCTCAGATTCCACAAGCTTATATTTCAAGGCAAGTTGGTGAATGATCCTGGCTATTTGGTCGTGCCTGTGCAAGATCTCGCTATAAGCCAGACGTGAACCCGGACCTGAGCGTCCGGATGACCGGTCCGGGTCACCTGACCATCATTATATGTTTCCGGTAGTTGTTATATTATGCTACATAGTTCTCACATAATGTACCATCTCAACATGAATGATATAATGTACCAAGATTTTGTAACAAAATTCTGATTTAAAAGAGTGTCCATGGAGTTTCTTGCCCGTTCTTCTTCATGAGATCTACGTTAGGGAACTGGCAACTACAGTACTTTCACAAGTTATTATGCCTTGTGATTGTGACTGTAGCTTAGGAGTGCAATGCGTCGTTTCGGGAGTTGCTGCGTCGGGCTGCGCGGCGCCGGGTGTTACCGGCGGCGAGTGCTGTGGATGCGGGGGCGTGCGGCTGCGCGTACCGTGGCGATGGGTGTGCGGGGCTCCGGGTCGCGGGGCGGCGGTTGCGCGTTGCGGCGTGCATTCGTGGTTCCGTGATTCGGGGTCTCGTGCATTCGTTGTTGCGGTGTGCGTCGCTGCGTGCTTTCGTGCTCGCAGTGTTCGTTGTTGCGGGCATTCGGTGGCGTGTGGTTCGGCGTGGTGGCATTCGGTGGCGTGTGGTTCGGCGTGGTGGCTTTCGGAATGACGTATTGCACTCGTAGTTCCGTTTGTTTTTTTTTTCTGACATTCAAAAGTGCCTGTAATGGCTAATCGATTAAAATAAAAAATAAATCCTAAGATAACAACTAACACCAACAACTAATCCTGTTTTGTCCTGTTGCTGGGCAACGCCTACCTCTCTCTTTTCCGTTTTGTGTTTTTCAAAACGATTAAAAACTTGTGTTACGCTTGCAGGTGGCGGCTGCGACTCGTACTCGGTGTCTCAGTCGCAGAGCATCAACTTCTCCCAAGCGATGCGCGCGCGACCGCAGGCCAACCCGCAGCAGCAGCAGTCGCAGCAGGGAGGCCCACCACTTGGTCAGTATTTATTTTAGAAGCTAGGCCCGAAGGCCGGTAACAAACAAACTTCAATGTAGATATGGACTGTCTAAAGGATGATGCTGCAAGAAAGGAGGTGTCTGATGAGTTGACGAGTAATAGAGAGAAGTATGGATGAAGTAAGACATACTGCGACGACCCCAAACGAATTGGGATAAGCGCAAGAGAATGATGATGATGAAATAGAACTCCACTGACAAATTCCTGAATACTATCAAACTACATTGTTGAGAGTTTGTAATTGATTTCTATGATAAACTAGAAAGTTAAGAGTGATTTTTATCTTCTTTTACGCCCAATAACTTTGGGTCGATATATACAATACAATAGTAATTTATTTCTCTAAAAAAAGAAGTATCTAGGTTACAGGCAGATTCAAACCTTTGTGAGAGCTGAAGTCTATACTGGGTTCAAGACCTGTATGACAGCTCTCCAATTCTCCATACATTTATGCTGAAACTGAAACGTTAACCTAATCACAGCAGTACCTTTTGTTGGTTTGATCAACCTATGAGAAATCCTCCCGGGGTACATCCTGCATTCAGCACCAGCAGAGTTCTGATGACATATAGAACGAAATTAAGAAATTAATTTTCTAACAAAATCTATTCAATCCACAGGCGTCGCCGCAGCCGGCATATCCCGCGAGCAACAAGCGAAGATGCTGCAACAGCAACAGCAGCAGATGCTTCGCGCGCAGCAGCAGCAGCAGATGCGACCTCCACCGCCGGAGTACAAGGCGCGGTTCGTGGGCGCAGCGCCCGGCCCCGCGCCGCGCCGCCCCTTCCCGCACCACGCGCGGCAGTACTCGCCCGACTGGCGCCACGTGCTCATGCAGCAGCAGGCCGCGTCCAGGCAGCAGTTCCCACATCATCATCAAGGTGAGGAATCCATTAACATCATCATCTGCCTAGCCATTTCTCAACTATATTAGTGTCGGCTTGATGGCTTCCAGTCTAACTGGATGCAGCTGAATACGGATATGGAGCGACTGCCTATCTGATCTCCACAACCCCTTCCTTTGGTAAGATTGGTTGTCAGACTTCCAGGTTACTGTCTACCTGTAACGACTGCCAAAGAACTACCAGTGCACAGATCATGCTGGACGAGAGACGCATAGGCTAGCGCTAGCGCTAAATCTCACCCAGCTGGTCCAGGGAGCAACGAGGGTGCCTGATGTTGAATCGCACACAGCCAATTGCTTGGACCTTCTGCACTACAGATCCAGACCGCTACTCGGTTGAGATTTCTTCACCTTTAGGTAGTTCCGACCACTGTCTGGTGAAATCTGTATCTGTCTACTCCCCGCCCGATCCCAGCCTTAAAGGCACTCGGCGGGTTTGGCGATACAAGTCAGCAGATTGGGATGAGATGCGATCTTTCTTCGCATGTTATCCTTGGCAGTCTTCTTGCTTCTCTTCAGATGATCCTTCGGAGTGCGCAGATGCTGTGACAGATGTTTTGAGGCAGGGGATGGAGTACTACATTCCGTTCTCTGACTTAACAATGTCCGGCGCGGCTCGACCATGGTTTGGCGCCGAGTGTAATCGCGCTGAAGCGCTCAAGCATGAAGCGTACCTAGCATGGGCCGATGCTCGAATCTGTAAGGCAAATAACGTAGGTCAGAAGAAGAGAGCCTTTAATAGGGCTGCCAAGTCCTGCAAGAAGGTGTTACGGAAAGCTCGGTTCGACCACGTTAGCCGAATAGGGACAAAACTTGCTTCGTACCCTGCTGGTAGTAAAGCATTTTGGTCCCTGGCTAAGTCGGTCGAATCGAACTTCTGTCGTCCCTCACTTCCACCACTGCTTAAACCCGACGGGTCACTGGCCCACTCCGCTGAAGATAAGGCAAATTTATTTGCCACTCTTTTTGCGGAATCTTCACGTCTTGACAGCGGCGACGCCAGCCCCTCGGCCTCTCCTGCTGGATGCGATACGAGTATGTCGGACATTCGCATCCATCAGAAGGACGTCTGTAGGGTGCTGCGTAATCTTGACGTGAACAAAGCTAGTGGCCCTGACGGAATACCGGCAATTGTACTGAAGACGTGTGCGCCTGAATTGTCCCCGATCTTGACGCGCCTGTTTCGCCTCTCGTTTGAGACTGGTAAAGTACCGAAAGCTTGGAAGCAGGCTAACGTGCAACCCGTGCCCAAAAAGGGCAGTCGTGCTGATCCGGCCAACTACAGGCCTATTTTCACGTCCGTACTCTGTAAGACTATGGAGCGTGTACTGAATAGAAAGCTCCTGGCATACCTAGAAGCCAATGATATCCTCAGTGACCGACAGTATGGCTTTCGCCAAAACAGGTCTACTGGGGATCTTCTAGCGTATGCCATTCACGTCTGGAGTGAGGCCATTGAGAAACACGGAGAAGCGCTTGCCGTTTCCCTCGATATCTCAAAGGCTTTCGACAGGGTGTGGCATGAAAGCCTTATTGCAAAGCTTCCTTCTTTCGGTCTACCTGCTGGACTTTGTGCTTGGATTGCAGACTTCCTGAGGGATCGGTCTATTCGAGTGGTCATTGATGGCTGCTCGTCTGACCAATTGGCTATCAATGCCGGGGTGCCTCAGGGGTCGGTTCTCTCAGCAACTTTATTCTTGCTGCATATTAATAGTCTGCTAGTGCCCGGCACCTTTGGGTATGCAGACGACAGCACTGTTGCTGAGAGGTACACGTCCAACGCGCGGGCTAGTGGGTCTCAGATCCAGTCTCTACGCGAGGCCATGGTGGAGCGGTTGAACTTGTCCTTGAAGGCTGTCTCCGAATGGGGCGACGCCAACCTGGTCAAGTTCAATGCTGCTAAAACCCAGGCGTGTCTCTTTTCCGCAAAAAGGAGTGATTTCCAACAGTCTCCTACTTTCCGTGGTGTGACCGTGCCGTTAACCGATCACATTGAGCTTCTTGGCGTTACGTTTACGTCAACCCTCTCAATTTCGGTCCGTTCATCGAGGCTAAGGCTAAACTGGCTGCCAAGAAGCTGGGAATCCTAGCAAAGGTGAGACAGTATTTCACACCGAAACAGCTGCTCAACTTATATCAAGCGCAAGTCCGATCGTGTGTGGAGTACTGCTCTCATCTCTGGGATGGATCCGCTAAATACCAGCTTGATGCGCTAGAGTCAATTGAGAAACGAGCCAAGAGGCTCATCGGCAATGACGCGCTTGTCAAGTCAAAGCTCCAGAGCCTTGAACATCGGCGACGATTAGCTAGCCTTTCGGTTTTCTATCGGTTACATTTCGGAGAGTGTGCGAGGGAATTGCACGATCTAATTCCGCCAAGCCCGTTCCATCATCGGACTACAAGACGTACGGCGATGCGCCACCGTTATATGGTGGACATCCCACCCATACCCACTAAACGGTTTGGGAATACTTTCATTGTGCGTACAGCTAAGGAGTGGAATTCCCTGCCAGAGTCTGTATTTCCTGATAGCTATAACCTAGGGGTCTTTAAGTCAAGAGTGAATAGGTTACTTCTAGGTAAGCGTGCTCCATCGTCGACCGCATCATCACTTTCCATCAGGTGAGATAGTGGTCAAACGCGAACCTATCAATAATAAAAAAAAAAAAACATGGCAGCCGGGACCAACTTAGCGTGCTTTCCGAGGCACGGAGGAAACTCGGTATGTTACGGGTGGTCATCCTCCCACAAAACAATCTAGCCAAGCGCGGTTTAACCAAAGATCGACCCGAGTGGCAGTTATTACTAGGCCACGAGCTCCTTGCTGACTAATCCATTCATACATACATTCATAAACTCACGCCCTTTTCCCATGGCGGTAGGCAGAAACCACAGAACGCCACCTGCTCTGCTACGATTCTTACTTACTCGTTTTGCCTCGTCCACATTCATACGTCTGGTCATACACGCACGCCATTAACACCATTTAAATATTTTTTTTGGGGTTTATTCATTATTTTAACCTTAGCAGCGTTCATGAATGCGCAAAGTTCAGCAACATAGGTCCTAAGAAAATAAAGACTATATAACATTGTCGGCTGTTCGGAGCACTCTTTATAATTATTGACTTAAATTTCAGGCTTCAGTATGGGCTCGATGGGTGGTATAACGCAGCAGCAGCAACAACAGATGCAACTGCAACAGGCGCGGTTGCAGCAGCAACAACTTTTGCAACACCAGCAGCAACAACAACAACGGTATGTATCTTCGATTCTAACAAGAACTTTTGTTATAAACTTATAAGGAATGAGTATATTGGAGGAAAAGTTACAGAAAAAAAAGGAAGGTGTCTATCTTGGTATGGACTTGTAATGAGGAGAGATGAAATGCATATGACTAAAAATGGATAGGTCAAAGAAAAGATGGATGGATTATGTGAGGAATAGAATGAAGGAGAATGGAGTAAATGATGCCATGACGTCTGACAGGGGAAAATGGAAGAAGAAATTGTATTGCGCCGATCCCCAAATGGTATGGGATAAGGGCTGGATGATGATGTTATTGTTATAGTACGCAGTGCACAGATTATATTCATAATAATTATATTCTTATTTGGAGCAAACGCAAATTATAAATAACACTTACTAGTAATTCCTAGAGTATTTAAACACCATTCCGTTACATTGTATGCAGCAGCCGTTACATAGTTATCCGACAGTTATGTTATTAAGTCGTTGCTCATAATTTGTTTACGTTGCAGCTCCAACCAACAACAGTCGCCGATGTCTCATCTCATTATGCAACAGAACCAGATGATGAGCGTGCAGGGACAGGTATGTGTCATTTGTTGTTATTATTTATATGCAGTTTAACACTACATATATTAACGAAGGTTAACATTTGAAATGTTTTAATATTAAGCGTGGTGTTGAGTTCTCGACTTATAGTGTTAACCGTAACGTTGCAATTCCGATAGCGCTTATTATCACGGAATACGAAATTTTCACCGTTGATATACAATCTTCTTCATAATGTTAACACTTCCATTTGTTTACAGATGCCAAATATCCACATGAGCCAGTCTCAAAGCATGTCCATGCAACAAAGCGGCATGGGTATGGGCCACCAAGGCAGCCCCATGCAGAACGGACCCATGCAAGGTCAGGGATCTATGCACTCGCAGAACAATCCCATGCAGCAGAACTCAATGATGTCCCAGAATGCCATGCAAAACCAGAATGGGAACGTTTCGCAGCACTCGTTCCCGTCTCTCCACAACACGTCTTCCTTCACAGGACAAACTACAGACTTCAACCTTGACTTCCTCGACAACATGCCTTCCACGGACGCCAGCAATCTCACCGCTCAGGAGCTCCTCAACTCCTTAGACAATTCGTTCTTGAACGACATCCTTTAAATTATAAATGGCACAGCTATATGTGTTCGTTTTAGAGTAATATAATTACTGATTGACCCACTTTAAAGTCAATTAGACTTTATCATATTCGGGTTTTGTCTACATAATGTGTTTATTATACCTTCTAAAAATACAAATGTACGACCAATATGGAACAAATGATGACCAAAGTTATTACACAGGAATTTAACAAGGCCAGAGTGGAGATGGCCAGTAGAACCTACTTACTTCTTACGAGTATACTGTGACCGACAGTACGCCACTTTACATTTTGGACCACATTGTTTTTGTAGACTATTTATTATGAAAAATATCAATTTCGTAGTGTTTATAGTTTTTACTATTGTTAATAATTCCTTTGTAAATATTTTAATTTTAAAATGTTTGTAATATTAATAAGCATAAGCTAAATATACTACCGATAGTCTCAGAGTATCCACGAAACTGACATTCTATTCTTCTTATGATAATGATTATTTAGCTGCAGAGTAGGCTAATGTATATTTATTGCAGATTTTATTCTAGTTTGTAAGGTGAAAAGCACAAAAGACAATATTTTATTTACTTTAATGAATTTTATTTATGAAAACAAGTGAAATAAATGGGGCAATAGATACCGACAGCTATGTTAAAACATAGATTAAAATAAAAATATAATCGAGGTGACTAGCGTATGACTGTTGAGCGACCTTCTGCGAAAAGGTAATTTAGGTGGTCATTGGTGAATAGTTACTATTCCAATAGATTTGGAAACAACTAATTGCGTTAATAAGTGTGGCAAGATTGCGATAGACAACAAACATTTCCGACGTCCGCCTGTATACTAGGTTGGTATTGCGTGTTGTCCGATGCCAAAAGGCTAATCACCTCGATTCGCGCATTACACAACTTTACTTTATTTACATTGTCGTCTGCTGAAACTTACTTATTGTACAACTTTTATTGGCCCAGCCACTGAGATTCTATCGACATTCGAATTCAGTTTTTATTCCACAACACATATTTTGTTGGTTTGTCACACTTGAGGCAGCCCAATTCATTTAAATAGTGCAAAATGTAAAAATTAAGTAAGAATATAATAAGATCATTCCTGTACCTAAGATGATTGTAGATTATACTGTGATGTCGGTCTCAATGGTCAATAGATTATAAATAGTATCAATTATTATACATAGATTATTGTTATTGTTAAGGATCTCATGGTATCATTTTAGTTTGGGGTTATGAGAGATTCTGGAATAAATAGATTGTTGGTTTCATTATTATTTACTTTTTCAACGAATGTGTAGCATATTCTTTGTAAAGTGCATTTTCTTTTTATTATTTAGTATGTATTTGAGAATGCATATTCACCCATTTCGTTATTTTATAGTAGTGTAAATACAAAACTGTTGTTAAACAACTTTAGGAATTTTTGATCAATGTATACCAGCGATGGGTATGAAATTAATAAAAATCATTATGTAAAAACAATCCAACCGATGAAGGTTTAGCTCTCTGATATAGTTTACAGCTGTAAAACCAACTATTGTGAATGATAGCAACATTCCAGAGCCATTGTTAATAATGTTTTAACTTTAGGACCAATTTTTGAACATTCTTTTGAAAATAATATTGCATATTGAGTGAATGTGTTTTATTTATTTTTAACCCTAGCTAAACTAATCGAACACATATTAAGGTACTAACGTAAAGCCGGAGCAAGTGCTTCAGAGAACAAATTGAACGGAACAGATCCTTTACTCGTATAAAAATAGTAAATATTTCTGGAAATATTCAATTTATGGCACATATTTCGTACTTTACTTGTTTTTGATGGACTCATAGCAAAAACTTACTACTGTTACGAAAAAGAGCCAGCAACATTAGAAATTCTAGTTTCAGCTGATAATTCTATCACCACATGATAGAGTCAGCCTGATGCTTGTATAAATAATCAGAAAACCTTTCCAACTTCCTCTCTAAAGCATTTATCTCCGTCGCTAATTCTCATACAACCTCATTAGGTTTGTTGTGGAAAATTCTAGGGTTCCGTATTCTTGGGCTGTAGAAATTATTCGGTTGGATATATTTGGCTGTGATTGGCTCCTCATGTACGGGGCTCAGCTTACATTCGTAGATATTCTCATTTGTGTTATTGTCTAGAGATCGCATCGAGAAAGCTTGTAGTATTTGCCTACGTCTCCTGAGCCGAATACACGAAAATACTGTGCTCAGCAGGACTCCTAATTTGAAGATGGCCACGACAAATAATCCAAGCATAAGGATTAAATACTGCTGTTGGTACCAGTCTTCTAATGGTCCCAGACACCCCTGTAATCAAAGAAAAGGCTGCTTATTTTATGGTCAGAAGTATGACACGAGCAGGACTCAAACACACAATCACCGACGACTATTCGTAAATCAATAAAGCTAAAGCTGTTTAACCCACTTGGCGTGTGAAGTGGTCACTCGTCAGTTTTTTTTTTTAGAAGAGGCTGTTGATGTTCAATAATGTGACATACAAATAAGGCAAACAGTGTATCTTACCGGCACATATCTAAAGGAGGGATTAGGCTGCACTTCTTGGCACCGCGACGCGTTGACAGGGGCGGGGTTGAGGTACGACACGTTGTCTTCATACTGCACGCAGCAACTGAGCGGGACCGACATCCCGCGAGGACCGAGCCGTCTCAGCTGCCAGATGGACATGTCATAGTTACGAGCGTCCGTCATACCGCAGCACTGCAACTAGAAGAGAAACGTTATGTTAACATACCATCACTTTTGTCTTCTCCGTAGGAGTAGGTAGAGGACTAAAAGTGGGTGGTTATTAGTCAGTAGAAGTCTGACACTCTCTTTCGCTTTGCCCAAAGCGGGAGGAGTTGTTTGAAGATTACCCACATTCCAAAAAAAAAAGAAGCATTAGTTCTTCTATTACCACATGCTGTGGGTAAGGTTGTAAGGTTGTCTTCTTTAAAGTTCAGTAATCTGCATAAGTGTCAAAGGTGGCATCACATATCGATAAAAAAACAATGAACACAACTTACCTCGGTTTGTGCTAAGTCCACAGCTGCAGTAAAGTGTTCGAAGTCGGGTAACGCGTAGTAAGTCTGTAGAGCGCCTACTGCGCCACCTCGGGAACTCTGCAGACCCAGACACCGCGGCCAAATCGCTGCTATCACTCCAGCAGCGCACTCACTTAGCAACATCGCCAAGACTACCAAGAAATACTGAAAGAAAGACGTACTTAAACCGAGTCTAAACTTAACTAAATTTCTGCATTCCACTGACTTCAAAAAAGGAGGAGCTAGGTTCTATGTTCCACTGCATATTTTTAATTGTAGGTATTCCTTTTTATTGTATTTAGGGTGTGGCATATTGGTCCCAGCTGTAATTTTTAGATCTTAGTCAATCGTCGTTGTGTCGCTGAAAGTCTGACAACCTGTCTTAACAAGGGGTATCGTGTTACCCAGTCAATGGATTGAGTTCAGATGCTGATGGTGTTCGGCTGCAAGCTATTAGACTTCATACCGACTCTAAGCCAGGTGATGATGATCATGTTTTTACCTAAACAACTGGGTGGCTCATAGTTATTACATTGTATATCTATGCCAAGTACCAACTTCTGTTTAGAAATCGGTTCAGTGGCTGACGCACGCCCAAAACTATGTTTCGCTTTAAAGCCAACTTACTAGGTACATATATCGGTCGGTGACCTATGTTACTCAATAGCACATTTCAGTAACGATTAAAAGTACGCTAAATAGCAGCACAATTCATCATGTCTACCATCGTTCTGTCAAGAGCGGAAGGAAGAAAAAACCGGTAAGTATTTTAAAAGGCAAAACTTACAATACTGAGGACCGTGTAACTGGGCATGTAGGTAGCCCAGCAGCCTAGGGCTCCCGTGGCGCACAGAGCCAGCCCGGCAGCCAGGAGAGCGAGGGACAGGTAGTAGAACGGTGGATGAGTCAGTAAGTCTTCATCAGGTGCCGCCAGAAGTCGTGATAGAAGTATTCTTTTGGAGTCGCAGAGTAATAGAAATCCACATATTACTTCCACAAATCCGCATGCCTATAGGATAAATAATACAGCACTTTGTATAGGTACATCTGATTCTCGCTACCTTATCACCAGGTAGTTTATATTATACTAGTAACTGGTTTTTTTTCCGACTGGGTTTAATTGGTCAATATGAGTAAATTCAAAACAGTAGTTAGTATACATAAATGACTTACAAAAAATATGGTGTTGAAACATCCAAATAGCACTTTAGCACTTTCATTTTTGCACATTTTTGAATGGAATAAAACTAGATAAATAAATAAAAAGCACACAAGGATTCAGTGTAATACGACACGGAGAAATGTGGTTAAAACGCTAGTTACACCCAATAATATGTGAGTATGTGAATAAACAAACGGACGATGAATAGATTCGCCGGTTTTAGGGAGATACGCTCTGGTGAACAGGTGGGGTGACTGAGTATTAAGGCATTTTTGTTTAAAATTAATGCATGAATCGCTCATGCATGCTCGGCATTTACACTGTGGAATAACAGGTTCGTTATGAACATACTGGCCAGTTTATTGCGACATCGCTCACAACAATGTTCAATTACAAACATTATGAAGGCCGAAGCAAAAGGGGTATTTATGGATCGTGGCCGTCTTTTAACCCACGTCCCCTGTCACCCCGTCGGTTTTTCACTTCTAGACACCCACAGTCCTGTTAAGCAGATCCAGCTCTTTATGTAGTTCCTGCCTACCCCCATGGGTGTGAGTTTATGAATGGAACTATAGTAAAGGTTTGAAATAAAATTCGTAAGAAACAGTTTAATGTTGTATATGTATATTTTATTGTATCACAAAAATATTATTCGTTTATCAATTTTGTCTAAAATTCGATGTCCCTTTTCTTAAATCCACCACAGTTTACATTTGGTACGCTAGTGATGTCATCTTGTTCCCGTTCTTTGGTCTCTTGAAGTTCTGAAATATCATAGTAAAGTTTAATAAAAATAAGCAACAGTTACTTAACACTTTCTTTTTAATTGCCCCAAACGAAGTATTATAATATCTGTGCCCCAAACAATAATGTAACTATTGGTATCCATGATTGATAACAGGAAAAAATCATTTGAATCTGTTATAGCGGCAGGACGGGCCGAATATTGGATCTGATGATAGATACCTAATATTTAGAGCAAAGAAGATTATTATCCTGCTAAAAATGGATACCCAAGGAATTAAATTGCATCTAATTTTATTCTACTTAAATTTAAGCGAGATATACAAACCAAACGACTTTCCGAATCGAAATCAAATCGGCCTGAGCTCCATAAGCACAGATAACCTCCACTAGATTTCGCATAGAAAGCAACTTACTGCTCTCCGTACATCCATGAGCACAAATAGAACTCTATGCTCGTACTATTCACTTCACTATCGATCAGACTTTAGAGCCGTGGTAACGCTAACAAATTCGCAATTTAATTATAATTTACGAAAAATCATTGAAAATGTTTTACGAACAATGCTGAATTCATATGTATGTGATGTGTTGGTAACTCCCCGCGTACCTCGTCCCTACCGCTAAATTTGGCGTAATCTAGAGGACTATGTGTGTCCATCACATAAAATCACGCCTGTAATCCCGGAAGGGTAGGACAGAGGTTAGTATTTAGTTTAACTGGGCTTTTATCCGCACTTAGCCTCTTGATTGAGCCATTGTGCGTTAGGACAGCGATATACTTAATAGTACACCCACATTTCGCTATCAGCAGTGTCTATCAGTAAGAATATATTAGGCAGATAAGGTATTATGTTTTAGGCTTGTGCTAGATCAACAAATACAAACCTGGAGGCAAATGTAGCTTCTCTATGACGAACTTCTTCCTCTTCAGTTTGAATGCCATGTCAAGACTGGGCGGTACAAAAGGCACCAGAGAGTAAATAGCTGACAACTTGGTGATATGGAACAAACCATGGTAGTCTTTATACACAGGGTTTGTCTCACGACTTGAGCCAGCAAATGCTTCTATTCTGACTGCATTATCCACTGAGTACAACAGTCTTTTCATTATGTGATCATCCTGTAAAGAACACAGAAGTTAAATCATTATTTTGGCACAGTACTTTACTTTTTTTGAGGAAATGTTATAAGAGTACAGGAAGATCAAAAAACAATGTTGAGACTGTGTGAAGGATGAAATGGTTCATAAGGGAGTACCACTGAAATGATGATAACAGTATGGAAGTAGAGGACATGCAGTGCTGCACAGATCTCAAATAATTTGAAATAAGGGCAAGAGATTAATAACTTGTGACATCTTTCAGTTGAACACTTACATCAAATAGATGAGCAGGAATGGTTACAAATGCAACTGCATTCATGTCCCTCAGGATAACCCTTAGACAATACATGAACTTGATCAGATCTTGTCCATGGTCCCCACTGGCCTCGTTGTCACAGTCCATTGCCATCCACACTGGGGACCCCAGTGAGTGTATACCAATCCTTAAGATATTACTGTTCTTCTTAACACTACTTTGATATTCTTCCTTAGAAACTAATGCTTTAATACTAGACAGTAATTTATGGTATAGGCTGTTTTTGAAACCTGAAATGAGAGCAGAACATTATATCTTAATTGTAAGAAAATACCATAAAGAATAAGATATGCAGTGCCAACCCTAAATGAAGGGCAAGAGAATGTTGATGATGATATAATAAAATAACAGTGTTGTGTATTGTTTTAAGTGTGCAATATGCTTGTAGTTTAAGTAAGAGTTTTTGTTTTTTTTGTTCTTAATGCACTATCAAATTTAGTTAATTAATCACCTAAGTTCAGATTAAAAAACGTGTTGCGCCGATCCCAAATGACATGGGATAAGGGCAGGAAGATGATGGTGATCTTACCATTGACTGCTTCATTATCCATATCCAATTTACAATACTCAATATTGCAGCTCTCAATAGTGTTGGCATCAATATGCTTGCTCAAATCAAAATGGTGTCCAAAACTAGTGTTGCTACCAAATGATGACTCCACCTGACTGAGGCCTTCATATCTCCATGCAATCTTCATCTTATCCACATCATTAGCTGTTGTTGTGACCTCGTCCTCTTGAGGGATTATGGTAGGAAGAGGTAATTCCTTTGACTGAAAATTAATGAAAGGGAATGGTTTGTTGAGGGATTTTAAACATGTTTACAGTATTACAGTGTATAGATAACTGCTAATAGAGGTGTTAAGAAGCTATTAAATATAAATTAGGTGAGGAGGATAAGGATCGCAACTCTATTTAATACAGAATTATCTTTCTCAAGCTTATGTAAACCTGTCACCATTAGTTGTTGTTCTTGTTTGTTACCCCAAGGGCCAGACCCAGTTTGAGCAATTTTTAAATGTTAGTGCACTTACAATATCAACTGGATTTTCATCTGCAGATGCAATCAATAAATCATGATTGCAAGCTACTCCTTCTGATAAGAAATACTTCAAAAGAATTCTGCTGTAGTTAGCCAGCACATCTTCCTCTGAAAAGTAATCAATACATTACAGACACCCTCAAAAAAGATGGAATATTTTTATTTTAAATTAGCAAAATATAGAAGAACATACCAACAGCAAATATGCTTCCTGCCGGTAAACCACCACCTGAAAAATTAAAAAAAAAGTCTATTGATCTCATGGCAGGATAATTTTATTGATTGATACTAATGTGTGGTACTTATAAATTTTAGGTTATATTTACAAAATGAATTTGTGAGCTTATTATTGATTACATAGAAATATTTCTTTTACCAGTTATTAACGCATACAAATAAATATTACTTACCAATGATATGGTCCAGAGAAGGAATACCAGATGATATTATCGGTAAACTGTTTTTAACCTTTGTGCCACTTATAGTGACACGTGAATCACTAGTTTTATGGAAACTACTCATGTTGGAGCAGTTTGGATTCTTAACTTCGATGGAGCTACAACGTTTACATAATCCAATATATTATACCACGACAGCACGATTTTACTATTTTCACTTTGTTGACGAAATTACAACAAAGAAGTGTCTGTCTGACTCTGTCTGTCAGTGTCACACACATTCTTGACAGATCATTTTTGTGTTACCACTGTTTGTAAAAATAATTGCCTGCTTAAAGGGCTAAGGGTAATTATTGAGACCGGTGTGGTATCCCGTAAAACTTTGAGTGACTACCTATTTGATGAAAAAGGCATTCAAGGAAGTAATATGAACTGAGAGGGTGGTATTGGTGATTTTAATTATTATTACTACTTATAAAGTCACATTTGTTACGGTCGCGTGTTATATTTTATTTCACATACAACTGACACTGATCGGCAAATTGCAAAAAACGTAAAAAAATACCGAATTTCGCAGGCTACCATGAAGCATTCACCTTAGTCGCAAAGACCGTAAATGTCAAAATTATCTTAATTTAATCTGTGGTAGTTCTTTTTGTTGAGCCGTGCCGTGTCATAAACTGCTTGTGGCACATGCATTTTTTAATAATATCTCTTTCAGAGAAAGAATTCACTTGAATTAAAAGGAGCAGACACAATTTGCAACATTCAAAATGCAGGGACCCGCAGTTTTTATGGATATATCTCTCGAAGATCAAGTAAGTTAACGTCAACATAACCTAGTCGTAGATCTAAGGAAAGTGTAAATTAGTTCTAATTAACAATCGTAAATTGCTGTCGATGCTTTCAGGCACTAGAACTTAGGAAATACTTCAAGAGCCTCGGTGCAGAGATAGCGGAAGAGAAGTCGCCGAAAGGAATAGAGGACGACTTACACAAAATAGTGGGAGTCTGTGATGTTTGTTTCAAGGAACCGAATGAAGCCGAGATCGAAGCGATACTCAACAGTATTGTCTCCATCATGGTCTCCGTAAGTAGATTTACTTATTCAGTAAAAGTAAAGCCTGCCTATTTAAAACCTGAAAAGTGTACTAGCCACTCAACTTCTTGAAATACATACAATAAATCTGTGAGATCCAAGTTTTAAACATAGTTTTGAAGTATAGTTTGGTTTGTCTGATTTAAAATAAATGATTATATTGGAATTTTATTTCAGATCCCACTGGAAAGGGGAGAAAACTTGATTTTGGCTTTCAGTCAAAGACTCACAAAAGCACCCGGGCCCAAACTTGGCATGGTTGTGCTACAGTCGTAAGTTATTTAAATCACTTTAATACCATATCTCAGACTTAATTAAATCAACCCATAAATTAGTACCTATGTAGCCCTAATGAGTTTTCTTAAATAATTTAATCAATTACAATATACAAGACAATGCTACATTGTGTAATCTTATGGTTTGGATTTTGCAAAAGCTGTGAAACATTATAGTAACGGAATGCATGTATGCCAGATGTATGAATGTGGATGAAGCAAAAGGAGTATGTAAGGATAGTAGAAGGTGGCATTCTGGGATTTCCGCCTACCCTCTTGGGGAAAGGGTGTGAGTATGAACGTATTAAAGTTACTCAACTGTTTCATTTAAATACTACAGATTATGGCGTTTATACAACAACTTGGAGGCAAATTCACCTCTGCGCTACCATGTGTACTACCATGTGGTGGAGCTGGCAGCTCGCGTTGGGGCCATTCGCGAGGTGTTCACCAGTGTGGAACAGCTCAGGAAAGAGTTCTCTGGCTGCCCACCCACCAATGAACAAATGCAGAAACTGTACAGAATCTTGCACCAAGTTTTAAAGGATCAGAACAGGTAATATTATATTGAATTACCAGCAAAATCATTGTTGTTCTAAAATACAAACACATAGTTCAGCCTGTTGGAGTTTAGTAACACTTTGGCAATCAAAACATTGGGTTTGGAAGTCCTTGCCTGTACAGTTTACGTATCACACCATTTGGAAACAAACCTACTGTTCTCTTCTGTATTTATAACAATGTTTAATATGATTTTAAGTTCATTGACAAATTCTGTACTTCCACACACTGCGGATTAGTGTCTAACCTACTCTTACTTAGTTGTGATTGGCACATTTAATAAACGTTCAGTGTTACCAAAGCCGTGTGTTTACATCAACTCACCTAACTCAAAATACTTACTTACTTGGCACTTCTTAACTTAAAGGGCAACTACTATGAGACCTTGCATTGCCAGTTCTACAATGTCTATTTAGAGTTTCTGTTTTCCAATCAGATCCCCAAACTTAAAATTCCAATATGAAGTAAATGTCTAATTTGTGCAATTTGCAATCTAACAAGATTTTGTTATTCACTTAGAAAATTGTATTGATTTCAGTGAACTGGCTTCAAAGGTTATGGTTGAACTACTTGGCACATACACTGATGAGAATGCCTCGTACGCCAGAGAGGACGCCATCAAATGTATCTCCACGGCACTGGCTGATCCCATTACATTCCTACTGGATCCCCTGCTGTCCCTCAAACCTGTAAGATTCCTTGAAGGGGAACTCATCCATGACTTGCTCACCATTTTCGTATCAGAGAAACTATCCAGCTATCAGACCTTTTACCAGAACCACAAAGAATTTGTTCAGTCTCAAGGTATATGTTTATTTCATTCTTTTATCATAATTGAAATATACTTATTGAATAATTATATTAATTTTGAAATGTGCCTTTCTTTCAGGTTTAGACCATGAACAAAATGTAAAGAAAATGAGGATACTGACCTTCATGCAAATGTCTGAGGCCAACCCTGAACTCACTTATGATGAGATTATATCAGAACTACAAATTGAAGAACAAGATGTTGAAGCTTTCATCATTGAAGGTAAAACAACTATATTCTTGTACTATCAATGCTTCAATGGACTTGAGACATTATGTGTCATCTATGATGGATAAATATTTATATGACGAACTGATAATTCCCTTATATAATTGTTTACTTACAAGACATAAAAGGTACAAAATAATGAAAGGGTCTATTCATAAGTAACAAATAACTTTAATCAGCATTTACAACCCCAAAATGTACTATGTACATGCAAAATTCTAAAATCTGTTTCTTTTCCCTTTTAGTATTGAAAACTAAGCTGGTCCGTGCACGCATGAACCAGGCGGAGCGGTCGGTGCGCGTGTCGAGCACGATGCACCGCACGTTCGGGCGCGCGCAGTGGCAACAACTGCGCGACGTGCTCCTAGCGTGGCGCGGCAACGTACACTCTGCACACGAAGCCATGAAATCCGTTGCCGCCGCGCAAATCGAATACGCCACGGCAAACCAGAAAGCATAAGAGTTGTTTACTGCAGATTTTTACATAAATTGTGACCTGATGATGTCTGGATTTGCTCTTCAGCAAACTAACTAAAGCCTTGGCTTGGAAACTCTTCTAACCCACAATCAAATAGGTACAATAGAAAAGCGTGCCAACCCGTCTTTCTTATAATTTCAGGAGGGTACTGATACCCAGTATTGATTATTTTATTATACAATGGATTTCATTTATCACATAATGATTATGTTATCGTTATTTATTCTTGTATAAAATGCGAGCAAATTCCAGGCACTAATAAATTTTATATACCTACATTGAAAGGTAAAGCGCATATATCTACAACTATTCTCTATTTGGACTATATTTGCACTTATGTGGTTACACTTTATGTAATAATCTGCGGATTGTAGCCATTTTGTATTAATATACGATTTAAATACCCAAAAGTATTTGTTTTTTTTCTACAGGACTTTCAAGACTACCCTCCATTTTAATCTAAGTAGTTTAACCATGTAATCGGTCACACATATGTGTTTGCCTTATTTTCAATAGTGTCACCAAACATAACTTTTCAATCCTTTTCAATTTTGGAGGATTGAAAAGTGCAACATGCTTTCATTACGGATGTCATTGATTACGGGAGATAACCACTCAAAAAATCAGGACAAGGCTTTGGACCTGTTTTTATTATGGATTACATAACATCACGCCTGTAATGCCCGACGGGTTTGGCTGAGGTGTACCTAATAGTACACCCACATTTCGCAAGTTATGTTTTAAGTCTCATGTAATAGGGGGCGAGCCTATTGCCATCAACCGGGTACAAATCCAGACTCCGTGGCTGTTACAGATAAATTTCTGATGGAAAAACCCAATAGCACTTTGCCCGACCCGGGAATCGAACCCAGGATTCATCATGCTCGGCAGTCGCGCTTGCGACCACTAGAGACCAACGAGGCAGTCTTTATAGCGAAACAGATTTTAAGGATGACCCGAATAAATAGAAATATGAAGTACGAAAGAAAGAGTTTTATGTACACTGTCAACATGACTTCTGATGACATACAGCTGTCACCAAATATAAATTTTAGCGCAAAAATCTAAATCAAAAAATTTATGGATTACGGTCATGGAAACAGACAGGATGGGTGCTTCCGAAACGTGTTCCGTTCCTTCGTGTGCATGGCACTATCTCTGTTACTCGGCTTGCATGTATACGCGTATTACTGGGGACCCTCTCAAGAGTCGCTCGACGGAGACTTCTCTGATATCAAATACGTCGTCATGCAGCTTACCAGAGGATTGTCTGAGGTGGCTATACAATTTATTGTTCTAATTCCCGCAAAAAAGTTCTAAAAATATCGGTAGACATTTGAAACTGCAAGGACCGCTTTCAGTGTGCGGATTATCCGTATACTTAGATAACGACAGCCTAGGGATTTGTGTGCACCATTTAATTTTGATGGTGACCCTGATGTTAATGAATGACCCCATACGATACCTCACACGTTGTTAGTTCATATTCAACAAGGTAGATGGCGTTGTTAGCCACCGTTCACATCCGTAGTCAGAGTCACAGACTACCTTCAAAATTAGCACTTCGGGCACCTTCGGGTTTAGTAGCATTGGGGCGTCAAGATGAAATAGATGGCGTTAGTTGTTCCAGAAATGACAAAGTATTTATAAGTTTTGTAAACTTTTTGGGCGGGACTTGAATGACGCCAATAGCCCGTAGATCTTCGCTTACTGTATATTCAGAGCCTCAGACTAATGTATGTGCATCGTGATTCGAATTAGAATGAGACCTAAAACAGAAGTGCAGAACTTGTGTCGAACTTAGCGTTTCTAGACTTATAGAAAATAGATGTTAAGAAAATAATATGAATTGCGTTAAAATTCGTAAAATGGTCACAGACGCAATTACTATTTATGAAAGGTGACCATTTTAGACCCCCTGATAACATCAGTTATCTGCAGATGAAAATCCCGTCAAAATCAGTCCAGCCGTTTCGGTGTTGGGGTCGGCTTCCAGTGTAACCATGGACGCAACATGCAGCTGAATTACAGTATTTTACATGAAGGGACTGCCTATCTGACCTCCACAGCCCGCCTAGTACTGCATACGGTACCCTTTGGTAAGACTGGTTGTCAGACTCTTGGGGCCACTTACCTACGTACAACTATTAGGTACCTAAGTACTCAAACATAACTGACGAAATGTGAGTGTGCTAGGGTACACCTCTGCCTAACCCTTCGGGGATTCCAGGCGTGATGTTATGTTATATAGTAATGAAAAAATATTCAAAGACAATTTATGCAAGCGCAACTTACAACCTACTATATCTTGCACAAATTGTGTTGTGTAGAACTATAAGGTAGTCGTTATGAATGATTAATGCCGCATTGATAAATTGCGCGATAATCTTTCATAGAAACACAAATACAATAGTACCGGCTCCGTGGTCAGTGAGATAACTTTTGCGGATGTCTATATCAGTTCATTAATTTCATCATTTATGTAGCGAATTAAATGACGAAGCTACCGACGTCAGGTTGAAAATGCATGATATTAAATTTTTTCAACACATTTGCTCGAAAAATGCATTTACGGAGCCTGTATACATTGTTCGAAAGTTAAAAATTACACACTATACAACGGAACGTGCGGTAAAATATGTACTCTCACTTATGTACCGTGCGGTAAAATAGGTACTCTCACTTATGTACTTAATAATAAAGAGTAAATGAGATGAAAGTTGTAGTTCTAATTTTCACCACGTGCATGTGGCGCCATTTGCAAATGCGCGGCATTTTAATATTAAAACGTCAAAGATTGTTGCGACTTTCCGACTGATATTTAAAAACAAAATAATATGAGTTCAAGCGAATCCGATATTAATATGGAATCTACTCCATTTGATATTTTAAATGAGGCGCACAGACAAGATATCAAAGTGTATAAATATAAATAATGGTGTGAAACCGCGTCCTTCTACCTTTTTTTTTTTTTTTTTTGTTTGGTGGGTGGAAAATCATCGAATAACCCCCCCCGCTCTTGGGCAGAGCGAAGGGGAGTGTCAGACTTCTACTGACTAAAAACCAAACCCATGTTCCTTCTTCTTCGCTTCTACCTCACGTGAAAACTTCCAGCCACCGCCGCCTCCGCTGCAAGCTCCGCCGCCACCGACGTCACCGCCGTCGTCGCCGACGTTTACGCCACAAGTTCAACATAATACGTGTGAAATCAGTCAGTCAGTTAAGCTTCCAAAGCACCTTTCATTGAATATTAATAATTGTTCCAATTTTACTATAAATTTCCAAGAGTAGTGACCTATCTGTATAGTTGTATAATTTTTTATTTGCCAATAAAAATAGTCTTGAAAAAGTTTGTTTCATTACATAATTGTACTGTTTTCTCGCAAATGTGTTGAAAAACGTTGTATGATACACGTGCAGAAATTGGTTTTTACAAACTCGTGACTATGGTAAGCCCTCGACTTCGTCTCGGGCTTACATTCGTCTACTCGTTTGTAAAAACCAACTTACCGCACTAGTATCATAAATAACTAATATCTAAGAGCAGTCGTGTCGTATGTTATGGGTTGTAACCCAGGCATTGTATTTATCTGGGACTGCGGGTTGTTCAAAGAGCTACCGCGGCCAAATGGGTGGTTTTTACTGACTAGAAGTGTGACACTTCCTTCCGGTCCGCCGCAGAGCGGGTGTAGTCATTTGATGGTTTCCCACCCTACAAAAAAAGGCATTGTATTATACGTTTAATTTATTTTATAACCACTGCTCTCAATCTCAAAACGGCGAAGAAAACATCGTGAGGAAACCGGCATGTCCTAGAACCAAACGTCAAAGACACGTGTCATGATCTGCCAAGTCGAGATCGAACTGGGTCCGCGTGGTGAACTAAAGGCCAATCTCCCTCAAAAAGGGGATACGTGTCCCAGGTGTGGGAACATTATAGGCTGATGAACATTATGATGAAGATGAATATAAGTTTTTTAAGCAGCAGCAAGAGTTTGACTTTATTTCCTACGGTTGAAGATTTGTCTTAATTCAATGGCACTATAGATTAATTGCCATTGTTGAGGATTGAACTAAAACATTTATATTAAAACTCCTCGCCTTCAGCTGGACGTGTTAATAGTGAGTAGGAGGAACAGGGTGTGACATTCACTAATACTCCATTAAAAACGGTGAATCCAGTGACCAGACGAGTCTTTGTCTGGTCAGTTACCTACAGTTGGGTTTTCCTGGCAGATAAATTCAGGATTTTGAAGTTCGTTCGTTGTTCACGTCCTAGATGGCCCTAGCCTACTTTTTGATAGCTTATTTTTGGACCGGCATGATATTATGTTATGTACTTATGTTATACAGGTGAATCGCAAGCACGAGCGTCTGCAGAGCGAGATGGAGCGCATCTCCTCGGTGTTGCCGCAGGTGGCGGCTGCAGCCGGACGCGCCAAGGAGGCCCTCATCGACCCCGTTATGCGAATGCGCAATAACCGGCAGGTCGGCGATACAGCTGATTATGATAGACAGGTTAGTGATGTGCAATTTATTGTATCGACTCTGATGGCCTAATTGTAGTAGGTAAGGTGGGCCGGACACCAGAAGAGCATAAAGCAGATGTTTTAGAGTCGCCGCAGACTTTCTATCGGCCGATAGTTTAGTCGGGCTCTTAATCAGTATGAACATGTACATAAATGATAGTGCGCATAGTAAATTAGGCTACATGATTGTCCCTCAAACTATGTTATCGGTAAACTATCGGCCAACTGCTGGATCAGTATGTCGCTCTAATAGCGCGCGCACACTTGCCGATTGTTTAATTGAAACAAATAATGCGCCAATATATTGATTTTTTTAAATGTGTGGGCGTATTACTTGTTTTTGTAAATAGATTTACAAAACAAGTAATACTTTGGCTTCTTATTCGTACGTCCAAAATACAAAGGAACCAGCAACTTGCAGCGGAAAAATTAGGCGGTAGGTATTGCGTAGAACCAAACAAAGTGTTCAAACATCTCAATCTCATAATTATGGTGGTTTAACATTGTTCAGTAGATTTATACACACTACTGAGATCACATTCATTAAATAAATTCGTTATTCTGTACAAAAAAAAAAAACAAATATTTCGTATGTAATACCACCTTCATCCTTAGGATACAGGTTGTCAGTAAGCAGGTCACCCCATAAAACATGTGTTGTTATAACCCCGTCGGATAGCCACTTTGTTTGTGCCTGCTACATCTTTGTCAATCATCTCCTCATATTTTACTAACACATGTTTCCGTTTTCGTTTGCTTCTGAACTTTATCATCCCTTATTCTAATATTCATCTGCCTTGCCTTCTCCCAACTGTGTTGGTTCGACTTCTAGTCTAACCGGATTTGGCTGAATTTTCATACCAATAATTTACATGAAGCGACTGTCTAGCTGACCTTCTCAAACCAAGGTACTGGGTAACTCACGATTGATGAAACCCTTTGGTGAGATGGGTGGTCAGATTTTTGAGTTTTAAGAATCTTTAAATAACACACGGGGTCGCAAAAGTGTCCACCTGAATTGAAATTCAAATCAAACCGAATGAACTTAGAAAATGCTAATGTAAGAAACACGTCATAGTCTTAATGACATGAGCTTTTTCAAAAACAAAGACGCTGTTCGTGTATGTATTGTGCTGGAATCTCCTCTATACCATAGGTTTATTGAGCAATCATTTTGAAAAAAATCTTTGGATGTACAGCTTAGATGTAACTCGAAAAATTCGATGTTTTGTCTCAACGGCCCGTTCGAGCAGGCCGGGTCGATATTTGTTGTGATAAATCGAACATATGATTGAAATATTTAATCATTGAATATGGCATATAGAGGAGCATCTCTAAGCAGATCTTCATGCAATTGTATCTCACTTCGCTATCACTTGGGCGAAATAAATTGGATAACGACGTCGTCGCATCTTCCAATCATTTTAAATTGAAAGATTAAAAGTAAAACGTGATGCACTGGGTATAAATATGAGTGTAGAACCCCTATTTGTTGGCAGTTAGCGGACTACGCGCTGGAGTCAGCTGGTGCACGAGTATTGGACACGGGGGACACCGTAGAGCACGTCATTTACGAGTCATCTGTGGGCTGGGTGCTCCATATGCTGACCTCGATAATGTGTCGCGAGTGCCTCGGCGCCCGGGCCATGATCCGGCCAGGAACCCTGCCCGGTGAGTGCTGGGCCTTCAAAGGGCCCAGGGGAGAGGCTACTATACGTCTGCTGGGCACCGTCAGGATAACCAGCATCAGTATTGAACACATACCGCCGCATATTTCACCGACGAGGTAATTCCTTTTTTGTAAATAATCAGTTTTTCATTAATTAGGTCTATCAGAAACATCGTTGCGGAATAAAAATGGTTACTTCATTAACCAGTTCTAGCCAAAGCAAAAACTTTTTTTGAGATTTAGTTTTTGTTCACAGGGAGATATCGTCCGCTCCACGCCTCTTCCAAGTAGAAGGTCTAGAGAGCCGCTACGACGCATACCCTCACGACTACGGCAGCTTCGAGTACGATAAGGATGGCAAACCTATCCAGTACTTCGAAGTTCAGTTTCCGTCCACGAAGGGGTTTAATCTCGTGAGGGTCAGGGTCCTGTCGAACTGGGGACACCCTGTATACACGTGCGTGTACCGTGTGAGGGTTCATGGGGAACTGGTGAATAACCCTAGGGGTGTGGCCGATGATGGCGATGCAAGGATAGAGAATGAATAGATTCGTGTTACTAAGAGCTTGACAACTTTGCAGAGTTTGATGAAATGGTTTGTTGTCAAGACGTGTATCTATTTATTTTTATACTTTTTGTATAGATTAAAACCAATTATGAATAGAATAGATTAAGGTATTTTAGTTCCTGTGTTTTAGACCAATTCTTATTCGATAATGCAACCTGGGTGTTGTTAGCTCAAGCTTGTTAGATTTATTTATTAAAATATGTTATTAATGTGGTATACCTCAAAGATATAATTTAGTTTTTAACATACATAGTAACTGGGTAAAGTAATTTAGAACGTTTGTGGAGATTAAATAAATATGTAGCGTCGTATGTTAATAAATTAAGATTTATTGTTAAATAAAGTAAACGTTTCCACGTTTCCTTACAAATCGTTTGTTTAAATTACAGGATAGAATAGAATATTGTAGGCACATTTTCTACATAAAAATGATATAGACAGCCAATTTTTTTGACATACAATCCAACATGGAAGCCATTATAGCCAGGTGGCTACCCGGTTATATCTATTGTGTGTTGCACAAAACGAGAGAAAGGCGAAACCAAGCATAGATGTTAATCTGGGTGTCCGGCAGCCGAACGCTATAAAACGTATGCTTTGTTGGTGGACAATGGCACAAAGTACATAAATTAAAGTAAGCAAAGTGATCATGAGCCCCCGCCGCGCATGCCCTAATGGGTTGACCGGGACAGCTTCGCTTTGTGCTAGCTAGCTGCGCCGGCGCGGCGCATTGTTGACGGACAGTTTATTTAATTTATTGTAGCAAAAGGATAGTTTGCTGCTGTATGTAGTACCTGCAAAAATATGCAGCTTTATATCTTTTTGAATTGAAAATATTATTTTTTTGTCACATTGAGTTTGGGCACAAAAAGGCGACATTGGTGGCTAAAATGGGTGAAATACTTGCAATATTTATGTACTACGATAGTCGTAGGGTTACTGAATAATTGTATAGTTTCTCAACATGAATGATACAATGTACCAAGATTTTGTAACAAATTCTGATTTAAAAGAGTGTCCATGGAGTTTCTTGCCCGTTCTTCTTCATGAGATCTACGTTAGGGAACTGGCAACTACAGTATTATACTTTCACAAGTTATTATGCCTTGTGATTGTGACTGTAACTGTAGCGTAGGAGTGCAATTCGTCGTTTCGGGAGTTGCTGCGTCGGGCTGCGCGGCGCCGGATGTTACCGGCGGCGAGTGCTGTGGGTGCGGGGGCGCGCGGCGGCGTGTGCCGTGGCGGCGGGTGTGCGGGGCTCCGGGTCGCGGGGCGGCGGTTTCACGTTGCGGCGTGCATTCGTTGTTCCGTGATTCGGGGTCTCGAGCATTCGTTGTTGCGGTTTGCGTCGCTGCGTGCTTTCGTGCTCGCATGCAGTGTTCGTTGTTGCGGGCATTCGGTGGCGTGTGGTTCGGCGTGGTGACTTTCGGAATGACGTATTGCACTCGTAGTTTCGTTCTTCTTCCGTCCTTCTGACATTTTAATTGAAATAAAAATATTTGAGTTTGAGTTTTTGAGTTTGAGTTTCTCATAGCCACTCTGGGCCACTCAAATTGTCAACAATCATCAACGTTCTAAAAATCTCCCTGAATAATAATAATTCAGAAAACATTTTTGAATCTAAGATTAAACCATCGACACCACATCAAGCTACATGAAAACTTTATTTTTCCAAATCAACCTTGAATTGAATGCCAATGACAAATTGTAGAAACTTGACGTGTTGGCGTTCTGTACAAGGTACATATTAGAATTAACAGCATATTTTCTTTCAGATTTTACCATAGTCGGACAAAATAGAGACCTCACGATAATTACAGGAGCATTCCAACTGAAAATTATATCGTTACCTAATACTATAAGTACACGACAACCATGAAATCGGCATCGTTAAAGGCAATAACGTACGTGGTACGTACATTAGGGACACAATTAGGTCGATTCCTTTCTTTAGTTGCTTCAATGTGTTTCCTTTTCTCTGACAAATAGATTGGAGTCGTAAAGGGTGAAAGCACCTCTCCATGAAATTTATCCTTCTCGACCAACGCCTACTTGTAGTCCTCAATATTAATGATTGTGATCTTAGTTCAGTGTCTGATGTCTCGCTACTTGACATGTATTAATGGACAGTATTTGTGTCCAGATTCCTCCTGGCTGGTCACGTTACACATAAAAACGTTAACAATTGAGTAATGTTGCATTATTGTATGGTATTAGTGGTGCCCCGCGGAGTTGCCCGCATTTTTGGCGATACTTTACTGATTCGTATTCTTTTGGAAATTGTACTGGAATGGTTTTATTATGCTGTTTTTAGTTTAGTTAACGAAGTAAGTATTTTAATAGCTAGTTAATATTAAATATTTTTTCATATACCATATTTGGAAATCGCTGTAGAATCGACTTCCATATACAACACAATAGGATTAGAAACGAAATAAAGGACTCTACTTTTAGTAGACCATCATCATCATCTCCCGAGCCTTTTCTCAGTTCAACCGGATGCAGCTGAATACCAGAATTCAACTACCTATCTGACCTCAACAAGCCCGTTTGTACTGGCTAATAACCCCCGGTAAGACTAGTTGTCAGATTTTCGGGCCTAACACCGAAGGAAACTCGGTATGTAATGGATGGTCAGTCATCCACAGACAAACCTAGGCAAACGCAGCTTAACTAGAGCGACTATTATTATTCGGCCACGAGTTTACTAATAGTAGATACTTCTTCGATATAAAAGTGGAGATTCTTCTTTGATGTCTAGTTAGAGCCTTATCTTTAGGAAATACTTAACTTAGAAGCAGTCTGATAAATACCGTTATGAAGGGAAGACAAGACATGGTAGATTTTTTAAGGAAGTGGGAAGGGAATACATTCAACCATAACGTATGACATGAGGGCAGTGCCAGTGTACTCGGCCTAACTAACAAAACACAAAAAAATTATCCTTTACTTAGTCCCTTTTTAACTCGACGTGTACATTTTCAGAAACTCGGCTAATTGCTTTGAATTTTTCTTTAACTAGACTGTAGACTGAAACATCTTCAGTTCCCTATTTTGTTCTATTTTGCGAAATTGTGGTGCACAATTATTTCATGTCCAAATTTTTGGTCAAGATATATGTAGAGCACTTTCTGAAATCCCTACCTCATCAATAGTTGGCGCACTTTCAATCGACGGTCATCTTATTACATGTTTTGGATTTTTACACCATTTCTGGTGTAGTCACATAATTTGGTTGACCACTGCGATGTTCATCATTCTACTTAGTAACTCATGATAATATGGCCTCGTTTAAACTCGGCCTCCCATATATTTTATTGTTATAAATGAAGTAATAGACTCTTCCGGAGTAGAATCGACTCAAATTAAAGTTTGTATCACATAACAGTGATCAATTTTCTGCATGTTCAAAAATACAGTGACGGTGTTCATTATTTAATGGGCGCAAAACAAATGATAAATAACATGGCAGCTTGACTTAGTATGTCCTCTATTGGTTGGTACTCTCTACCAAAGATCTTATCAAACAATAAGCACCACTTGTGCGGTAGGACTGCCCTCCAAATAGCGACTGTTCATTAAACTAAGAAACTCGTTCGACAGTATTATTTTTCAATTTCACCTCCCGACCAACTTTTCCAAAGCTATCGCACACATAGATCATTTATTTATCTCCAGACAGACATCTCTGTATATTGATAGTTATAATTCTTCGGCCATAACAGAAAATTATGTAAGGCCGGCCTTGTAGCGCGATCACGTAGCGGTTCGTTGTCCGCTACTATTCCTAACTACTAACAAATATCTTTGTAATGGATATCAGACAACTTTTTTACTTGTTCCCATTCTTCTGAGTCACAATAAACGTTTAATCCAGGACAAGCGATAAATCTTTAGAAACTTCAGCGACTTTATTCTCTTCAGCCTAATTGGGGATGAGGGATAAAGGGTGCATTGTGAGAGCCGCCAAAATATTTGACAATATTAATAATGTTTCTGGTCTATCGCTCGTGAAAGGCTTGCACAGTAAAGGATTGCCGATGGTTAGACGGGTAAACCCATCGGAGCGTTCTGCGAGCTTCCGCTGTGTGTGGTGCAAGTTACAGGAATCTGAGGATTTACCTTGAAACCGCAGTCGAAGGGATCCGACGTCGTAGGTTTAAGCGTTTATCTAAATCTATCTTATATATATCTATATAAATAAAAAGAGAACTCCTGACTGACTGACTGACTGATTGACTGACTCATAAACGCCCAGCCCAATCCCTTGGACCTAGAAAGCTGAAATTTTGCACAGAGGTTCCCTTTATAATGTAGACAAAGAATAAGGAAGGATTTTTCGAAATTCAACCCATAAGGGAGTTAAATAGGGGATGAAAGTTTGTATGAAAAATCGTCATTTTTGATATTTTCCGACATCCACGCGGGCGAAGCCGCTGGCAAAAGCTAGTTCTTTATAATTTAGTAGCTTCTGTTATATGTTTTCTAGCAAACGTGGTTTATAATTTTTTTTCGTACAAAAAATTACTCGCTCACTGAAGAGCTAGTAATTTATAAAACAAGGAAATTGTATTAAAAAGAAAGATTTGACTTTTGTGATATATGTCTAAAAGTTCGTATGGTACTCGTAAAATGAAATAAATCATCCAATCATTTGAAAATCTGTATGCAATTGTAGGTAAGTCAGGTAAAACTACTACAAGTTTACAATTTGCACCACGCACCAGCTTGATGCTGTGTGCGTAGGTGTCGTCAAGGGATTCGTTTTAAATAGTCTCCGAAGGCATTGTTTGGGAGATGAGCATTGTCCCGGCACATTAGAAATACTCTCGTGTTCGGTCCACTGGCTGCGATCAATGTCGCCTTCAGGAAATACGATTTTAACAGCGAAAACATCGGAATTACAAGTCATCGCGTCACACTCTGCTGCCTCCGGGCAAAAGGGTTTGTTGTCAATGTTGTCATACAATTACGTATCGCCTAAGTTTGTTTTATCCAAACAATGATACATAAAACCCATTTCTAAAGAGCTCCTTTTGTCAGTAGCAAATGTTGTTTACTGTATTTGTGTTGTGTCGCGCTGAATGGGTTTAGGAGGTAGGCCTACATTGTTAGGCACATTACATACGAGGGAGGATCTACACAGAAGCTAACCCTTGTATGATCAGCTCTTATAAATCTCTTTATGTAACAAGTGTTTTGTCTTTGCAATATCAATAAGTATTTCACGATACAATTGTCCAAAAATAATGTTTTGTTAGGGTCTACACTCTACAGCCGCGCCGCACTCATTATATTTGGGTGGCGAGTTATGGTCAGTGGCGGCCACTTTCTAAACGATCGAATTGGGTTGCCCGTCGCCCACTCGCTAACCTCACCTCTCATAAAAAATCCTGCAAATAAAAGCAATGAAGAGTTATTACTCATTAGGTGTGGGGTGAAGGGCTCGCGGCAGGTATGTCCGTATGGCTCGATCAGCCCTTCATAATTTAGAAAAAAAGCCATTTATTAAACTAGAGCCCTTAGTAATTATTGGGACTCCATTTCGACATATTCGCTATTGCTACCTGCCGGCAATTTGCCATTCGGCCCTTTGTCTGGCGGTGTGGCGCCCTAAAGGGTTCTAATTTTAAATGCAGCGTGTAACCATTGGGGCTTTATTCGTAAATTTCTTTTTCGCGGTGGTTAGTGGCCTGCGCGAGCGCTGGACGCAATATGGCGCGGTTTTTTGTCGCTAGGCAAGGGTGAGCAATTAACTGGATACAACGGTGGCTTTGTTCGCTTTTTGCGGTTGATTGGTAATGGAATGTGTACACCACTGACGTCTTATTAATTTTGTTTTCTGTCGAACTTGAATGTGAACGGGTAAATGAATCGGTTAAAGTTTTACTTCTAGTTGAGTGACATTTTTGAAGTAAGTATTTCATGTGTAGGTGTGTATTTCCTTTTATTGGTGATATATCTTTTTGCACATGTCGACTGGTGAGAGATGATCGCTAATGTTTCGATGGTAAAATGACACGGTAGAGTGCTGATAGAGCAAACATTGTCGCGGCGTCCATCTCGCCAGTTTGTCCACAAACAAGGATCGAATGAATATAGACAAGCGTGTTTGCGGTGGCGGCTCGCGTTACAACAACAAATACATACGGTTTATTTATAACGGCTACATATATCATGTGATCAGCGATCGGGTGGCGGAGTGCGGAGTGCGGAGTGCCAGATCGCCCCCACTCCTAATGCTCCTAATGCCATGCAGTCGTCATGGCAACGATGCACTCACCCCTACGCACATTACACACGAGAGACCATAAAAAAACAGAAAACCGGAGAACAGAAAAGTTAGTCGACGTCACCCCGGTTCCTGTCGAACGTCCGAGTGTTCCCTTCTTTCAAACATAATTTATGGTTTCGGGGAAATAAACATAAAAAATAGAAAAGGAAAAACGACAGCACGCACGATAAAAAAGCTCGTCGTAAAAGTGCGAGGGGTGCGGGAGGGGGGCGCCGCCCAGCCGGGCTGTCGAGGCGGCAACCCTTCCGCTGCCGCCCTCCGCCCGGCCCTCATACCACCGTATTAAAGGGTTACGGCGACTAACCCTCGTCACCGTTGCTATGTATGTGCTTAGCTATTGATGTACGGACCGTACTATTAGTTCTCCAAGTAAATGCTGTCCGATAGTTCAGTTCTGCTGGAGTGAAACCCTGAAACATATGGCTATAGTTTGCATTAGATGGCATCTTATTACAAGACATTGTTTCATATAAATCGCAACCTTATGACTACTTTTGGCAGTAATCACCTTCCGAAGTGTTTAAATGGATGTGTCCGAAGGGAAGCATTGTTGTGGCGAGTGCGAGCGATTGGCTGGTGATTACGACGTGGCGAAGTTGCCGCGAAACGACACTTTGATGTAAATGCGCTCCCGGGGTGATGTGCAGCCCACACCGGCTTACTGTGGCAAACAACCCCTGATTTTTCGGGACTTGTCGGGATTCACAGGAAAATAAAAAGTGGAAAGGGTACGAAAACAGGCTCAATGGTTGTATCTATTTCTTGGTCTATTTTAGTTTTTCTGAACAATATTTGAGTGTATACTTAGGTATACACACATAACTTAATGAAAACATTCAGATCATCGCATTCTTAAGTAGTAATACAAAAATATCGCTCAAATTACATGTTTTCCTTTATAACCACCAATTAACAAGCTCAATTTTCCAATATTGGAATTCTGTTTGGAACCTCAGCATCCCTTTACAAGTTAGAGTTTGCAACGTAGTTCGGTGGCTGGTGAGAAGGGCGCGGGAGACATACGTCCGCGGCGACCGGCCGTCTGTGTGGCCACCCTCGCGACCTGCGACATACATACGCGCATACAGAAGGACAACATGTCCAATTTTAGATAATTTACACACAAACAACAGTAAGAATAGAAAACAAAATCTTTTTTACAAAAAATAAAACCGACTTCAACAAAAAATCATACACAAAAAAGTGAAAAATAAACTTAAGAAGAAAATCAGCTTCTGAAGTCGGTGACTTTTGGTTGATTTATTTCATGATTTTGCCACCGACTTCTGAAGCTGATTTTCTTCTTAAGTTTATTTTTCACTTTTTTGTGTTTGATTTTTTGTTGAAGTCGGTTTTATTTTTTGTAAAAAAGTTTTTATTTTTCACTTTTTAGTGGTTCACATGTGCTTACCCCTTTACAGCGTACTGGCGTGAAGTTATGTTATGATCTGTAAACAATAGACAGACATGACATTTCAGCAATCCCAGTCCATTTGCTATCACTTGTTGAGGAGTTCCGTTGCCTATCTCCGAAGTTCTTCATCAGATCTTCACTGAATTGAAATGGAACCACTCCGAGAAAGTACTCCTCCAAAAACTACTCAAATCACTTCAAGTGTGCCTATATATAAAATTTGAAGAGTTCTCTCTATTTCTCCAGGATCCCATCATCAGATCCTGACTTGGTGATCATGGAACCACTTGGGAAGTATATCCTTTCAAACAAAAAAAAGAATTTTTCAAATCGGTTAGCAAGCGACGGAGTTATGAGGTAACAAACATTAAAAAAAAAATTATATACAGTCGAATTGATAACCTCCTCCTTTTTTTGAAGTCGGTTAAAAAAATATTTCAATGAACAAAGATCACATGTAACATAAAATACCACAACTTAACCCAACTCTAAATATTACGATTGCTCAGCAAATGAACCATACAGCAATGGTTGAGGTACTGGCATTCAAACCTCTCCGCAAATACCCATAGGATGCTGTTGAAGCTTGCCCGAACCCTGCGGACCAGGGATGTGCACCGCAACGTCGCGGCGTCGTGTAGAAACGGTCTACTTGCGATTCGGCGAACATCCCTGAAACGCTACAGAATCGTGGCAGCCTCATACATATTTTTATATCTTTTGGTCAGTAGGTATACCCTTGGCTGGATATGCCTATCAAACTTATATAGGCAGCTGGCTGGAGCAGATTAGATACAGAAGGTGTAGAACCGAGCGAGGAATGAGAGACTCTTATCCTGTCTTTGAGTAAATTCCGATAGGCTGAGTTGATATAAAAGACCCATATATGGTCCCAACAACATCTTAGCAGCTGAAAAGTCGCTTATTATTTTTAGATCAATAATTTCTGAAATGAAAACTTAAACTTTCAAAGTACTACTACTTTGAAAGTATTACTACTTTGAAAGTTATAGTTTCAGTCAGTTTTTAGGGTGGGCGACCTGCGCGTTCAGTACAATAACGCATTCAGGGTGCTTTTGGGGCTGCCATGGCGATGTAGCGCGTCAGGGATGTTCGTGGATGCATGCGTCGACGGGTTCGCCGCGATCATGCGCAAGCGATGCGCTTCCATGATGGCGCGCTTGCGCTCCTCCTCCAATGGCATCCTGAATGTGTTTTCAGACAGATGGGACTCACCTCTTTTACGTAAGTGGATAAGTGTTCAGACACACTTATCCAAATAAACTTGGTGGACAGTGTTGTTAATTTTTGTAAATTTAATTTAATACTAACATTAGGCTAAGTTATTTTATAATTACTAACAAAATATGGAATTCATTCCGAAATAAAATATTTGAATTTGAATAAATTGCAATCTTTAAGATTTTAGAGAAATCAAATATTATTATATAAATGGGATTATGCGCCCGATCAAAATAGGGCTTCTGCACTTTCTATGTGGTGCACACACACTAAACAACCGCACAAAAATACCTACTTTAGTTTCCACTTTCCCCCGAGAGTTCGACTGTCACTATCAAACAGAATGTTTTGTGAGCTGCTGTGTGTGTACACGATTTTACACATTAGAGGCTTCAGCTTATACTAGTACCTTAGAAAGTATAAGTGTAAGAGTAACTTTTAACATACAATTTTATGTTAGTCACCTGTTAAGATGGTGTTTCTTTCTACCCTTAATAAACAACTTTCGATATGAAGTTCAAAGGATTATTATGAGCTTTACTAAAAATAAAATTTTAGTTAGTTTTTTAATTTTTTTTTTGTAATATCCTATACAAATATTTGCTATGCATTTATTTTACATTGGTACCAATACAAGTCGTGGTAATAGGTTTATCCCCAATAAAATGGAACTTTATATATATGATGACTGTCGAAATGTGGGTGCACTGTACTCATCTGCGTACTCTTTCAGAGCATACAGGCGTTTTATGCTATTTTATAATATTGTGTAAACATCCAAGCGATTGCAGCAAACCCGACAAACATTAAATAAACAAAACAAACTCACACACACATTAAACATTTGAATTTGCTGTGTATTATTGAAGAGTTCCATTGTATATAGCTCCGAAGATCAGCATCACAGATCTTCAACATATTTAAATGAAACCACCGCGGTATAAAAGTCTTCGGAATAAAAATAATCGTCGAAATCGGTTCACAATATTTCACCAAAAAAATCTAATTAGTCCGTCAGTCAGATTATCGAAAAATATTTTTGTTTTTATATTTTAATTAATAAAAATTGACGAAACTAAAACGTGTAAGTACTAACCTTGTGATGTCACATGTCTTGACATGAGTTTTCGAAGCACTGATGCACGATGATGATCTGATGATCTTTTGTTTCCGTGAAAAAAGAAAAAACATGTGTCCCATATTTTTTGAAAATCTGTCTGACGGACTAATTAGATTTTTTTGGCGAAATACCCTATTGTCGAAGATATTATGTAACGAAAAAAAAGACAATCGAATTGACGAACCTCCTCATTTTTCAAGCCGTTTAAAAAGTACTCTATCATACATACACGCATCGAGATGGTTCATTTACGTGGTATGGTATATGAATTCGATTATTTTATCAGGAATCAGATATGAGCTTCATTAAAAGTTTATAAGCTTCTCTATGCCTAGGACCACAGCTTTGTACACTAATCATATGATTAAATACGCAATCACTAACATAATCCGTTTCTTTCATACTTTTTGATACCATTCCTATTCGCTTCACCCTCGATCTTATAATTATTTATCCCTTCACTTGGTAGCGTGGTCATTTTCTCGTAATGTTTTTTTACTCTTTTTCCGCTATCTCCAAGTGATACGCACCACTGCTCTGCTTTACCAATCTTATTTATTGCGTCTGTATCTCGAGCCGAAGGAAAACTCACATCATGTTAATTTCCTGTCTGAGCCCGTTCACATGGATATCTCGGAGTCTGTCAACCGATCAATACAGACATTAAAAATATTAATAACGTGATCCTGTTATATAAAGATACGATAATACACCTTTCTCATAGACCAGTGTTTGTATTTTTGTCTGCAAGATTATATTATTTGCAAAATAACATCCTCTATTATAGCAGGTAATAAAAAGGTGGAAGCTAGTGGACACGTAAGCAATCACTGTCAGCAGCATACATGTATGTTTTTGTCGTTAGAGGCCGGTATTAATAACGACCGCTTTTATGCGAAGAGCCCCCGGCCAGTTCCCGAGCCACTACACTTATTTAAATTCCCGTTTTTGTACTAAATTTACATTACATTCCTTGCCCGCCAAGATGTCAAGGTACAATGGGGAGACGATGTCATGTCCCTTCTTGTGTTGTAAATTGAGGGTCACACAAAAACCGTTGCGCCCGTAGCGAGCCCATAACGTCCAGCCGCCAGCCGCCCCGCTCGGACACGATCACGTCAAAAACTACGGATCCACTTATTTTTTTATTCTTTTGATGTCCGCTCGATACATTAACAATTCGCGTTTTTTTATCTCAAATGCAGTGAACGCAGTAACCGGTGTACTGTATGGTTTAAATTTTTGTGAAAAAATGTTAAATTACGAGGGGACGATTATAAACACATGCGCGAGCGCGTCAAATCTTCAGCCGGCGCGCGCGCATCGTCAGGGACGTATTATGGCTTTTTTAAACCGACAGTAGTACAGGGGACGAGCATTTTTTAAAAATAAAATTTACTTTTTAAGTAGAAAACGTGTCCCCGCAGTCGAATCCAATTGTTGCGTGTCGGATGAGCACGAGTTCGATTTTATGTGAGGAAGGGATTTTTTATAGTGTGGTGTGTGCCACGCGGTGAGAGGCAGACGCGGGGTGATGGGGTGGAGTGACAGATAGCATCGTCTTGGCACCGAGGCCCCGTCTCACCAACACGCGTCTGCACGCACAAACCCTTTGGCTGCGTCCTGCGATGTTTTATGTGACATCACTAGCCGCGGGCGTGACTACCTTTGTACTAGCACATACAAACACTATTTTTGTTGTCTCTTGTGTATATTTACGTAAAGGTTTTACGTCACAACGTTTTCAACTGATGTGACATGCCGATAATAGTTTATACAAGGTTGAAAGATTCGATACATTTTTTTTTGCTATTTTGTTTTCAACCCACGTAAGGATTGTTCTTGCAAATTTTATTATTACACTATACAAAAGTCTCTTTCCTCAATGTAGAATTAGTATGCTCTGTTATTGCTAAAATCCCATAAGTAATAGCGTAGAATCGAATGTAGGTACATTTTTCCTTAATTCAAATGAATCCTTAATATGTAAATATCTCGACCATAAACCTGCTAGAGGAGAGAACACTTGATGTTTTTGCTTTCTAGTGGTAAGTATTGTTACAACAGCTACTACAATCTGCTTAATTGTCTTCCTGCTCAACTTAATGATATTAATTGTTATGTGGTCAAAAATAAAACAGCACATAAAAAGTACCGATATTTTGCTCTCCTTTTGACTATATTTATCATCGGAAAAGGCATCGGCCGTCTACGAAACCGGAGTTTCGTAACTGGTTTCGATGAAGGAATGATTTGTCCTTGTACGTAACTGGTTTCGATGGAGGACATATTTGTCTTTGTACGAAACCACGGTTACGTACAAGGAATTTTTGCAAAAATATGAAATTTTACTAGTTACGAACAAGGAATAATAATTCTTTTATCGAAACTATTGATTTATGTGATAATTGGTCCAGGATCTCATAGCCGCAAATATCAGGCTAGTTGCAGTAGTCCGTTTGTTAGTCCGGTTGAATTATAACACCGAACTACTGACACTCTTTAGTGGCAACAGTTCGGTTTCTTTTTTTTGTTTGAGAAAATAAGAATAGGTAGTAAAGTCCCAAAAACTACCAGGAGAACAGAAGTAGGAAGGAGTTTTTGTATTACAAAAAAAGATACCGCAGCCTCGACACAGGGCTAAGAAGGAACATGGGTGGCTTTTAGTCAGTAGAAGTGTGACACTTCCTACCGCTCTGCCCTGGGAGGAGGCATTTGGTGATTTCCCACTAATTTACCATTCTGGCCTCCTAGTAGTTTGTGGGACTTTACTATCCTGGTTTCCTATCTCCAACAAAAAAATGCATGGTATTAGAAAGGCATAGTATAGATTTGATTTAAAGATTTTAATACCTCCTGTCTACTTTTGTTCTCCTGGTAGTTTGTGGGACTTTACTATTACTATCCTTGTTTCTCATCTTCAACAACAAAAAAAACGGCCTGGTATTAGAAAGGCATAAAGATTTGAATTAAAGATTCCAATTTCCAATACCTCCTGCCTACTTCTGTTCTCCTGGTAATTTGTGGGACTTTACTACCTATTCTTATTTTCTAAAACAAAAAAAAATAATCCGTACTGTTGCGACTAAAGAGTGTCAGTAGTTCGGTGCTATATTTCAACTTACCTTGTTTCAATAATAATTACAAGATGAAGGTCAGTTCAGTAGACAGCAAACGCGTCTACTGAACTACTTCAATCACCAAAATAATACCTCAATCGAAACTAGTTACGTACAAGGACAAATCATTCCTTCATCGAAACCTTAACAGTAAATTCTTCGTACGTTATCATGATACATAACCGTGGTTTCGTACAAAGACAAATATGTCCTCCATCGAAACCAGTTACGTACAAGGACAAATCATTCCTTCATCGAAACCAGTTACGAAACTACGGTTTCGTAGACGGCCGAAGCCTCGGAAGGCTAATACTAACTAAATTAGCCGCCAAGTAAAATAATGCGAAACTTACTTTACCATTATTTCATCATAGTCATCATACACTCGTTGGCATCCATAAAATTATTTACGAAGGAACCAGTTACCTACCGATTTAAACCGTGTAGGTATATAATAAAATTCGGCAATAAAAAGCTCACGAGTAAATCCAGCCGCGGTGGGCGACACCGAAAGAGGTGAACAAGTCACAACTACTTTTTACTCCCTTCGTAGGGAGGCCGGCCCTCTTGCTCCCCTCCCCCGCGCTAGCCCCCTCACACACGCTCTCCAGAGATGAAAGTTTCGTGGGGTTACACACACGAGCGAGGCACAGAACAACAAACGGCGTAGTTGCCTAACTCTAACTTTAATTGTGTCTTTTCAATCGATAGTTTCTTGGGCCCATCTTTCATTGAACGTTTGCTGTCTGTCCAGTGTCGCTGGCTCGCTGTCGTCCTGCCTTTGACGTCGCCATTTAATTTGTAAGGTGAGATGGGGAATTCGTAAAGGATTCTTTTATTGACGGGCCTAGTTCTGACTGTCGATGTCGGCTCTAACTTATATTTTGGCACGAAAATGATTGGTTCTCTTTTTGAAGGTAAAAGGAATGTCCCTCGCGTGAGTAAATCATGTCATTCACGTCTATTATGCGGAGTTTTTAGATAATTGACACATGAAGTATCGTAGGTGGATCCTATTTACAGCTCTCTCTAATCAGACAGCCTTGGACACCATTTTCATATTCTAATTAATAATAAAAATACCATCACTGACCCTGTACACGCATGCATGTGTGTGAACAAGACATAGGGGTGCTGCGTGGCCATCCCCTGCGTCCGCCGGCGTCCGTCCCTTGGCGCAAAAAGCGGACAATTGCATCCTCGGTCGTTGCTTTGCATAATCAATAGTACCGGCCGTCATTGTGAGCTCACATGGGGTGAATTATATAAAAAAACTCAATCCTTACATACGCACAAAGAGTTCTCGCTTGTGATTATAATAATTTATTTTTGTGAGAGCAGCCATGATGGCGTATAGCCAGCAATAATGGTTGTACGTTCAATTTTTATTTACGTACATTATTTATGGACTTTATAGGGTTGAGAAATTTCTAGAATTCTTGGCTACGTTCTAGAAGGATCATGATAATTGTAGATGAATATGATTTGATATGCTGGGAGGGAACTCTGTTGGGATAATTATCTTCTAAACGATCTCTAGTTATCTCCATAGTGGTTTACTGCATAAACAATTTACCTCGACATAAAGCTTCTCTTAATATAAAAGGTCGCTTTTCGTGTCTACATCTAGGATCACGTTGTTCTTAAATTCTTAAGTCTTCAACGGATTTTGATGCAATTTTTACTATACTTTAGAGCATTCGTTTCCAAATGTTTATTTGTAATCATCATCATGCACACGAATACTGGTATTTTACATAGAGTGACTGCCTATCTGAACTCGTTACTGAGTAATACGACACACCTTGCTTAGACTGGTTATCAGCGTAACGACTGTCAAAGATGTACAAATGAGAGTCAGGTCCGACGGCTTTACGTGTCATCCGAGAAACGGAGGGTAGGTTCTTTTTAAATGGCTGGACACCCATTCATAGATGGACCTCGGTAAGCACGACTTAACTTTGAAAATTGACCCGTCCGGCTGTTATTTAGCCACAAGCTCTTATATTAATATTAATTATCTTATGTTGTCCCACTGCTGGGCTAAGGCTTCCCCTATAGCTTTCCACTCTTCACAAGCTTTAGGGTAGGCAGAAACCAAAGATCGCCACCTGCCACAACCAAACACTACCACCTATACTTACAAACTCTTTTTGTCTCGTCCACATTAATACATTTAATTTTGGTCCTATGGTCCTATACACCGACCTGACGTTTCTGAAGAACTTCACGAATAAGGTCAGTGTATGGTCCTTCTAGGGCGTCTCTTCCCGACGTTGTCACTCACATCTGCCTTGTAACATCGTTTGTTATGGCCGCCGTATGATAGACGTTCAAGTAATTTGATCAAACAAGCTATTTCAAACAGTTTGGTCAAATTGCATAATTGGCATGACTGTCTGTGGTAAAATTTGATGAAATGAGAAATCAAATGGAAGGAAGAAATATGAATTTTCGTATTTTTATTTGAACAAACAGTTTGAACTAGCCTGTTTGATCAAATTACTTGAACGTCTATGGCGGCCATTAGTCGCCTCTCAGTCATCCTGTCCACATAACCAAACTCTTTTAAATTTCTGTCACTACTTCTTCTTTCAAACCTGAAAGTTCTCGTATAACCTCATTCCTCAATTTATTATTCAGAGTAACTTATAATATAGTCAAGAAATGTCTCTATTTTGCCAAGCATTGCACCCCTGTGAACACTGGACCGGTCGCTAGTCACGCATAAAATGGTCAAAGAACTGCAACGGACACAGTCTGCATTTGCATTGACCATACTATCGTGATTTGTGAGGAGATTAGAGCTTTCGATATAATTCAAAAAAAGTAGGTCTGGTGCAAAAAACATTAGAACAAAGTTTCTCTTGGTGATTCAGAAACACCTGTCAGGAATGACAGGGTATATTTTCCAGCGTTTACTTAATTTCTGAAAGACATTTTTAGTCGTTCTTTGAGTCGATTTTACCTGATTTGAATTGCAAATTATCGCATTAAAATTTACAAGACTTGTCTTCTTGCTTAGATTGTATTACTTGATTAAAATACAGATCAATTCTCGGGAAGAGATCGGATGTCACGATATCGTTCATATATTTACACATGTTAGAATTCCATTGAAAAACTAGATTTATTTTAATGACAGGCAATCGTTTACTATAAATCAGATTCAGTAGCAAGAGCAACACAATTTTACTTAAACAATACAATATTAACTGTGAAATCTGTATAATTTATTTAAGAATAAAAGATTTCATTCAGTGACCCGTTGTTTTTGTCACAATGCGTTTATTTTTCGAACCCGTCAGCTTTCGACGAACGATTTAGAATTCCAAAAATACGGAAATCATCGGGCGGAATATTTAGTTTTGTCATCGATTACGCAAACTGTTTCAAGGGTGCGCTGCGCTACACTATTGTGAAAAAATATGAGAGCGTATATAAAAACTGATGCAGCTGTCGGGTGGCACACATGCGAATTGTAGCGGAGCGGCGGTTGTGGCAGGAAGGTCGTATGTGCACGAGTGGCGGGTCCCAGCGGAGACGTTGTGGCGTTACACGGTGCGCCGCGGCATGTACAGTCAGTGTTGCCAGATGACCGTCTCGCGTTCCCCCCAAACTTTCTCCAAAATCCCCCCAAAATCCAGGTTTTTAAGAAAAAAACCCCACAAATCGAAAAAAAAATTTTTATTAATCATTATAGATTTTTGAATAAAAAAAAGAAAAAAATTTTATGCTATTTCAGCAATGGCTTCCATGACAGTTAGTATCTTCACACGAGTCGTCTGCAGTCCCGTACATTTTTTCAGAGTTAAATCTCTTTAACATATTTGCACTGGGTTTAAAATGAATACACCCTTCTACTAATGATTATCTTATTCTAAAGATGGATTCGGCAGTTTGAATGGCTAACCTGTTTCGTAGCTTGTCTTTTATAATCGCTACTTGCGAGAAGGCTCTTTTCACAACTGCGTTAGAAAAAGGCAACGACAAAATTCCAATTGCCAATTTGCTTTCGTGTGTGTCAATGAATATAGTAATATAATATAATTATGGTGTGTGCTTTCACTGATAAGTTGGTGGTTTGATCGCGATCAGGTATTATATTTTCTAATCAAACATTAATTAAATAAATTTTGTACTTAAAAATCCCCCAATTCCCTCCAAACCAGTTTTTTTCCCTCCACGAATCCCCCCAAAAATACTGTCCCCCCAATTGTCCCCCCATACCTTAAAAAAACCCCCAGATTTGGGGGGATTCCCCCCAATCTGGCATCACTGATGTACACGCATGCTACGCGACCCTCGCGCACATAGGAAGGGTTCCGGACTCAATCCGCGCGCCGGGAAGGGTTCGCACGGACGCGACGCCCGCCGACGCGCAAGCGCACGCGAACTTGCAAAAAACTCTCACAATGCGCACAACATCGCTGTTTTTGTTGTTAATACACTAGATTGTTCGTAAATTCCCTTTCTTCACAAAAAATGTAATATCATCAACTCGTTCACGCCCGGTCTTTCAATGGGAGCTCTTTGAAGAGGGAACGCCAAAATTGTTAAAAACTGGTAAAAAGTGGGTCAGAAAGGGGTGCTTTTGAAACTAGTAATCACTACGTCGCGTATATCGATTGCCGTTATTATACAACAAAATCCTTTTTTAGAATCGACAGTTGGGAATTAGGATCTTTTATTATTACGGGATAAAATAATAAGTGAACTAGTTGAATTATTGAGAAGGGAATAATTAAAATATCTGATTACCGTTCAGCTTCTGTGAACATGCATGGGGAGAAGGAAACTATGGAGAACAAAATATGTAATATTATATTATGAGCCGAGTCGCTGATAGATAATGTTGCATTGTCCAGAATTGGTGTGATTTAAAGAATATGCAAATTAACGATCATATGATTTAAATGTAAACTTAGTATGTTGATTTTCTAATAAGTAATTTGTAAAGTTTCAATTTGGCTTGGTCTCGTATTTTGAGTATTCTGACTAAAAACGAGTTTAGTCTGAACCAGTTTTACTGGACACAAACTGAACACAATAAAAGCGACATAGATCGTTATCGCACATTTTTACCCCTTAACTGAAAAAAAAACGAAATCTCAATCATTTATAAATTAGCTTCGCGGACAACTAGTCTGTTCATCCCTTTATCAGTTTTACAATCGGCCACAATAAAAGGGTACGGATTGATTGTCGAGGTAGCTTTTTATACTTTTTTATTTATTGTCACCGTTCGATTTATGTTCCAATTTCTATGACAGCGACTATAGACACACCGAATTACGATAATGGCCCTTGAAACCGCTAATAGAGGGAATGTACTGATACACTTTGTTGTGTTGGCTATTTTAAGAGTTTCTAAAGAAGTATGTGGAGTCATTTCAAAGAATACATTTGAATTTCTTTTTTTTTGAGTTTGCTGTGAAGATATGGTTCTAGTAGGCTGGGATAGGTGTTATTATAGCTAGGATGAAAGACCCAACAATAGGACAGTGTCTACGCCTACGTAGGAAATAAATTCGACGTTACTCATAAGACTAACGTCGTAAGTGACAGATATCATCATCATCATCATCATCATCAGCCAACGTCAGACGTCCACTGCTGGACAAAGGCCTCCCCCATAGAACGCCATAAAGAACGGCAGCCTGCCGTTTGCATCGACAGGTTGCCCGCGACTCTCACGATGCCGTCGGTCCACCTGGTGAGAGGCCTACCAACGCTGCGTCTTCCGGTTCGTGGTCGCCACTCGAGAACCTTTCTTCCCCATCGGTTGTCTGTTCTTCGAGCGATGTGGCCTGCCCATTGCCACTTAAACCCGTCATATTCTGTAAGCTATGTCGGTGACCCTGGTTCTTCGGCGAATTTCCTCATTCCGGATTTTGTCGCACAAAGAAACTCCGAGCATAGCTCTCTCCAGGTATATATAAGTACAAATTAGAATTTCTAGAAATTAGTCACAGCAACAGACGTCACTGGTTCATAGGTAAATTTCTAGAAATAACACAGTCAATTGATACACCGTCATATTATTATTATTATATAGGCGCATAAAGTACTGTGTGGGTGGGTGAGCTTTTCTTTGATCTACTTTCATAGGTGCCAGCAGAATTCTTTTTAGGCGAGTGCCTCTGCATGAAAACATTATAATATCACGACCGAAGTAAGTTTTACATGCAAAGTGAGAACTTGAGAAAGTTACTGCTGCACTTAAGTAAGCCGATTACACTGCAGGTTTAACCGGTGCACGGTGGGGCATAAATCCCAGTAAATCTGAAAATTACATAGTGAAGTAACTGAAGTGGTCACGAAGTGCAACCACGATTAAACAATTTTTTCCGAGATGTCCGGGCGAGCTAATCAATCTCATAAATAGAAGCTCAGTCACAATTATTAAGTTCTATTTTGTAAACCATGCTGAAAATGGACTTGTTTTTTGAATTGAAGAATGATTACAAGCTTAAGAAGTAAGTCACCTGGTAACCTGGTATGAAGCTCGAATCAAGCTCTAACTATTTTACCTCACTTAAGAAATAACTATTTCAACTCAGTAGAAAATGAAATAGTGAACGAAGCGAGCTAGAAAAGAGCACCCCATTTTTAAAACTTGTATTTTGAAGGTCACTTCGATGTCCGTTTGTCTATTCGTCTGTCTGTTGGTCAAGACCCTTTCAAGAGTAGGCTGGTGGTATCAATTTGGAATTAATATCAAATACTAAAGTCTACAATCCCCTGGAACTGTAAAGCAATCAATCTTCCTAGTCATTCTTCAATAAAAAGATAGGGTCATTTATGCTGCAAATTTTGATCATACGAAAATCGTTCAATTGTACATAGTTTTATCTGTTTAGCAGGAATATGGATGTATGGGAGATTATTATTTGAACTGCAAATTAAGAGCTGATGATGAACTTGAATCTTTGAAACCTGATTTCTGTGATTGACCAATCATCATACAAGCAAAACTCACAGTTACTTGTCCGGGTATTTTTTATTTTTAGGGTTTCGTACCCAAAAGGTATAAGGTAAGTTATGAAAAGACTAGGCAGCTATTTGTCGACTTTTTAAAACCAAATTGTACGTATTATCTGAAGTTGATTTTCTAAATATTCAAAGTGTACTTCGGAGGCATCTCGTCGTTCGTTGTGAATTGTTGATAATACTCGTATCTTGGCTTGTTACTGGTTATTTTATAATGGCATACACGAAGAAAAATGCCGTAACGAGTTCTTAAAACCTCAGACAATATTTTCCAAGAAAACTTAACGAAATAAGCTACAACGGCGGCTTCCTAGAAAGAAAGCAATGGTTGGTATGACATAGAAGCATGTCGGAAAAATTTAAATGGAAAGAGCTGAAGCAGAATTTCTTAGAAAGGTAAAGATACTTAAAAGAAAATTTTATAACGTGGTCCTCGTCTACAATACCTCGTTTTCTTAGCAAACCAAACGTTACTACACATTGTTGCAGCAACATGTTTTGTTGTTGCGCGCACATTTGGGAAATAATGTTGCTGTAACATTTTTGCAACTTTCGTTAACTACTAACAAGATGCAGTAAACTGAGCATAGAAAGGTTAAATTAAACCGAACCCTTTTACCTGTTGTGTGCAATTACACGATGTTTACACGGACATTATTCCTTTTCAACTCTTCCCCAACCCTTCCATTGTGACGTTTTTTGTGCGCGCGCGCACTTGCGGCCCGGACGCGTTCGTAATTGAGCTCGAGTTAAAACATATGCACATTCCACTCATAAAAAGCTCTAAAAACTTGCGTAGAAGCATCAGGTGAGAGTAAAGTTTCACTTTCAAATATTTCTTTATTCAACCCTTTTTTTCCGAGACACGCGTGGGTCTAAAAAAGATTAAGTATAATACAACCCTTTCTTTTGGTTTCGCCTGTTATTGAACAGTGGTTTGTGATATGTCTTTGATTTCAACGAGTTACCGTGGTTGAATAAATCTTTTAAAATTTTCAGTACTTAGTTTAAAACTCAGAGCAGTATTTCGTTGATTATTCTAATCAGCTAGCTTACTTATCCTGTGCATTGGTCATAAATCTAGCTCATAGCTTGGAGGCAAGTTTTTTAATCTATCAACACTCAGATCTACTAGTCGTAAATAAAGATTATGTTCGCATGTTCTTGCAACATGTGTCACGAATGTTTATTGTTTAGAACATTTTATAAAACATATATATTCAAAGAACAGACATACAAACAGGTTCCCTTTATTGTTAAGTGAATATTAATAACGGTTACGAATATTGTATCGGGTTAGTTTTTGTTTAGCTGAAAAAATATCAGATAGGTGCGACAGTTGAAGCAAACAACGTTTCGTGGACACGGTCCGTTTTTTATACCGACACCTGTTGGTCCAGGATTATTGAATTTGATAAAACAACATATTGCGTTAATGCAGCCCTACAAAAAAGGGTTTTTTATAAACAGTAGAAAATGAGTGTGGGTCCTCTGGTAATGCTAGTAACTTATATTATAAGTGGATGTTTGATGACTGTTATGAAAGTAAGTTTTTTGCACATGTGTGTCTATATTAAAGTGAATTGAAATTTATAGTTTGGCCACAATAATGCTGGTGTAAGACAGATACAGATATGAGTACCAAACTTTTCAGGCTGTAAAATGATGGGGAACCTGCACAACTGCCAGTTTAGTTCCGTACAATAATTGTTAAGTGTAATTGTGTTTTTCCATCAGGAATTTCTCTGTAGCAGCCACGGAGTCAGTATTTGCAATTACATGGTGATAAGGGACATATCTGGTGTGGGTGTAATTATTAAGTACACCTCTGCCTAACCCTTCACAAGGCGTTATGTATATTGTTATGTGATAATTGCTAATATTTAACTTAATATATTCCAAAATAAAGGAAAACGATAGGCTTAAAAATTACCATATTTTATAAAGGCAGATGTAGAGACACATTGCTTTTCAGAAAGATTATCGATTAAACACGATCCAATTAATTGATATCGAAACAATCGCCTTTTTGGACGTTAACGGCGTTCAAATAGCTCTATCAGTATCCTTTCGAATTAGGGGTAGTTATTCGATCCGACGGTTTTTTCTCAAGATTGGCTTCTACCCCTTTTTTAATCGGATTTGGAAGGCGCGTGTGCGTTTTTTACGCGTCTCAATAAAAAGTCCAATCCACCTTATTGCAGCCGTTGGGGTCACGTTTTTTTTTAAGTTTCCGTCGAACCGCGGTAGGTGAATGTATTAATTAGTGAGTCCTCCCGCTAGCGCCTAATAATTGTGAACGTTCATTTATAACTTTGTTAGCATAATTTAACAGACCGTTGCGTGTATAGTGTATAGGCAGATAATATCATGCTCACCCGCTACAGTCAAGGGGTTTTATCAATTAGACGTTCTTAGGGTGGTCATCTACCGGAGCCGAGCTGTGTGAATCACATGCATCATGTGGAGTTTACCATGATGGGAATCATTTTTGGGAATGTTTTCGAGTTAATTTTAAATAGCCAGCGTTAGCGTCAAGGACAAACTTAAATCATCATATTAAATTAAATAATAGTACCAAATGGTGACCGTTTACTGGGTCGTATTAAGGAATAATAGCCATGGCCGGAAACACGTGACATTAAAAGAAATTTGCTTAGAATGGATCGTTGGAAGGAAAACTGCGGAATGTCATTAATATTCAAAACGTAACTAGGAGGGATTATAAAATAATAGCAGTAATTTGGAGCGGCACGCGCCCCGTCCCCCGCGCCCCGTACCTCACCACCTACGAGAGGAATTCCTTGATAAGATATGCATGGAAATATGTCCGCTTTATTACATTTTTTCAAGTGACTAACTTAGATTATAATGGCCCATATTTGACTCTTTGTCCCGTATTTACTTCGGGGATGGTGGAAATATTCGCCTCGGGGAGAATATTTTTAATTAATATTTGGAAAAGATGAACGTACGTATAGATAGTCGAATTTCTACTGAGCCTATAAATGGTATATGGATGTCGCCTTGTTTACAAAACTCTGTTGGTTCCAAGTTCCATTACGAGCTCGTCCTAAACCATTTGTCGTCGGCTACCAGTCTGAAGTAACCCTATCATTAAATTCGATTAGAGAAGTCGTTTTTTCGGCAAAAGGATGTCAACTGCTGCAATTAGGCGCGTTGTAATTACACCTTATTAGTTTTCCCTTCTTTTTCGAGCCAGCGAGTAATATAAATTAATTTCGGTCCCATTTTCTACTTTGACTTTCGAAATGTAATTACAGGGTGAGTCGGTGTTTTTTCCTTCGGAATTAATATTGTATAATTCTGAGTACAATTATAAGGTTTTTTTTTAAAGGAGCGCTAAGTTTCCTAGTAAAAAGTCTCAAACGTGAGAGTAACAGTTTTTATCAACAGTTGTTTTGCATAAAAAGAACAAATACTTTGTGAATCGCAAAACGGTTATGCAAACCGTTGACGTCGAATTTCTGCGAATTTGAATATTGGCACAAACTCTTTTGTTGAGCAAGAAATGTAACAGAAACACAAAGAGAAGTCATTTTGAAAAGGAGCAGTTTGAAATGATATTGCCATATTCCCTTTAAAACGACACTGGAACTAAATTAGCAAAAATATGACGCATAAAACATGGACCCAATTTTTTTGAGATTTGTATTGTTTCCTTAGAAATGTCATTATAAAGTAGCATGCTTTGTTTGGAAGAAAGAACTGCATCATAAAGAATACGCAATAGATTGTAAATTGGTTACTTTGGGATTTTCAGTTTTCTACAACATGCTGAATATTTCGAGAAAATGTTCCTTTACATCTTTCCGAATGATCAAAGTTCGATAAACTACTTGCCGTTCTTAGTTGCAAACTCAGATCAAATAGCAGCTATTTGATCTGAGGTTGCAAAGTTGTTGTTTTAAGTGCTTTTTCATTATTCATCAAAATCATAGCAATTTTGAGATCCAGAAAAACATAATGTTTTATTTGCCGGTCATCTTACCTCTAGGAAACTCAATATAAGTACAATGTCAACTACTTTAAGACCAACAGTTGCTAGTTCAATTTAGTGCTTTTGACTGCTCGTAGCAATCGTAGCCACTAAATTGTAGCCATGCGTAGATGATAAGCTGTAGCGGTGTTCTCATATTCATTTCGTCTCTACATGAAAAGTCGGCCATCGGTAAATTATTTGTTGTTTATGATTAAGAGCTATACTACCTCAAATTAGCAACTCTATTTGTGTTGGTTCGTTTGAAATACTGTTAGAATAAAGTTCTAATCAGCTTGCACTACAAAGCGGTTGTTACGTCTTTCGCTGCGGCCGAATAGTGCGAAATTAGTGGTATTTTGCGATTTACAAAAAAACTATTGATTGGACTAAAAAAAAATTAAGTTCAAAAATCTAAAACCCGACTACTAACAAAATCGCGGTCTTAAAAGTAGAAAACAAGAAAATAATTCTTGTCTGATATTCTTCGTAGTCGCATGCCACTGATACCTGATGCTCCTTCATGGCGTTCTCATTGACAAAGAAGCCAGCTGCTAATTGCTGCATTAGCAAGGTGGCATGCGACTACGAAGAATATCAGACAAGAATTATTTTCTTGTTTTCTACTTTTAAGACCGCGATTTTGTTAGTAGTCGGGTTTTAGATTTTTGAACTTAATTTTTTTCTTTGAATTTTATTTTTGTGTGTACTTAAACTATAATATAATACATATTTGTAATGTGCTCGCCAAGACCTTTCATTTGATACCAAACTTGCGATGATTATCTCAATTAAATATTTTTTGAGGTAAGTTTTTGACATTTAGTAGAGTAGAGTAGAGTAGGGACTCCGTTTTCCGCACTTAGACTCTTGATCGGTCCGTTGTGCGTAGGTGTCCTGGCTAAGATAGCCAGCCTAGCTCCACCCAGAAGCACAGAAGTTTCCTGGGAGCTTCACAGGCTTCGCGGAGCGACCTCACCGTTCCGAGGATTTGTCTGCGTTGAGTAGCCACGACCTCGCATTCCAGGATGACGTGGGCGGCTGATTCTTCAGCATCAAAGCAGCCCCTGCAGAGTGGGCTGTCCGTGGCGCCTATGGTAAAAAGATGTTTATTTAGGGGGCAATGGCCCGTTATTGTCCCTATTATTATTCTAAGGTTATTTTTACTTAGGCTAAGCAGTCGTTTTGTTAGCCGCGGATGTAGACTTGACATCGCCATTTTTGACTGTCTACAATCTGTAGACCGTGACCATTTGCTGTTATGGAGTTCAGTTGATCTCTGGCGAACCCATGTACGGAACTGTGAGAAAGGTAAGGGAAGGAGTGGGTACGGGCCAAGCACTGCCATCTCGGACCCTCTCTTAGCAAGTTCGTCTGCGGCGTCATTTCCCAGGGATCCACTGTGCCCCTTAATCCACTGGAGGGTAATACTGTTGGACAGCGATATACTCTCCAGGGCGAGGTGACATTCAAATATTAATTTACTGTTAGTATGTTTGTTTTCTAGGGCTTTAAGCACAGACAGGCTATCAGTTACAAATCTGATTGCGTGGCTGTGAATCCTCAGACACTTTACGGCTGTTGCAGCTTGTGTTAGGGCGACACACTCGCATTGGAATATCGAGCTGTGTTCGCCTAGTGGTAGGTGAAAGTTAATGTTGAGGTCTAGGGAGTGTACGCCAGCCCCTGAGCCGTTTTGAGTTTTGGAGCCATCTGTGTAGATGCGTACTTCATTGACTGATCTCTTAATTCCTCTGTTGTTTGTATGCTATAGCTCTTGTTGAACATAGGTTTGTTAGGTGTCCTATCACACGGGGCAGCGATGAGAGGTTGATACTCAATCACCCGGTCCAGGATGCCTGCGTGGGGACTTGTGTGATTCTTACCCCATATGCCCAAGTGCATGAGCCTGATGGCTGCTAAAGCTGGTTTTTGACATTTAAATTCCGTCATAAAAAGAATTTATAAAATTTATATAGCCTATGTCACCCGGGCTATTTTTACGAATCTATTGACACCTAATTTATTAAAGTCTGTTCAGTAGTTTAGGCGCTACGGTGGAACATACATACATACATACATATATACATAGACTACCAAAATCATTACCCTTCCTTTTGGCTTCGCCGTAGTCGGGTCAAAAGTAAAACACTATGATTTTAGTGTGTTGCTTGTAGAATTATTTGGCAAAAATATCAGAACGATGACATGTATTTTAGTATGGTTTTTACTCGTTAAAAGAAATTTTTAGAGGTATCTTCGTGATTTTTTGCTATCAAGCAAAGTTAGTTGTATTATATTTTCACAACACTATGTTACTAGCGTATATCCTGAAGAATATCATATATTTTTCTGATTTTGTTTACTACAGTGAATCATATACTTTTACGCATTATAAAACACGCGTTTTACGCCTGTTGGCCTCTTAAGGCTTGTAATGAATGTTAGTTTTGGTTCAAATGCACTTCAGTAGCCATGATACGAAGCTCATTTATTTTAAATCACCAAGCTATTTTAACCATCTGCATAAAAAAACTGAAAAAAGGTTCGACATTTAACCTTGGAAACAAAAATAACACCAAAATCATAATTGTTTAATAACCAACGCACAAATTGTAGCAATTTGCGCAGCTACAAATAATGTGGTCGAAATAAAAGGTCTCGCAAAAAATCCTTAAAATATGGTCCGTAAGTAGTCCAAATAGGTTGGTTACTAAGAAGCCCGGTTTACCGGGCAGCGGTAAAATAATTGTCGTTGCCAAGGACTCACTAAGTCCTCTCAGATAATTGAGAGGCTCTCCGAATAGTCCGTATCTGTGTACTGCTAAGTACCAATACGGACGAGGTTTATTTTCGTTCAGATGAGCTTGTTTATTGTGGTAATTTGTTCAGTATTACAAATAATATGTATGTTATGTAGATGTTTTAGTATTTTGTGGTGGTTTTTTGTGTAGTTCGTGGAGGTATTGATGGTAGAGAACAAGTGTCTGCTACTTCACATTATCTAAGGAGTTACTACCTATAGTTACTACCTATAGGTAGTAACTCCTTAGATAATGTACCTATCAGAGATGAACATAAAAAAAATCTTAATATATTAAGATTTTTTTAATGTTCATCTCTGATAGGTACCTACATGTATAATGTTCATCTCTGATAGGTACCTACATGTATAATTTACTTAACATTTATAGCTTTATCTGCTCCCATTTTCCAACGATAAACTCGACAAACACAAGACTCAAGAGCTTGTTATCCGCAAGAAAATATGTAGCTGTAGGCATTCAGTGGCGGGATAGGCTGATCAATCATGAGCCTACCCCTTCTATCCCGCCCAGTGTCGGCGCGAAAACAAACGGTTGCTTAGCAACGCGCCGGGGCGGGGGCGCCCACACGACCCGCTACCGCATCGCTGAACCCCACACACGACACATACGTCTCACACACACACAACGCACACTTCGCACGATGCACAAACTTCACTCGATCTATGAACGAGTGCGAGACCCTGTACATGATGGAGTTGGTAATGTCATGCAACATTCTTGGGGTCTGTTGTGTTTTGTTAGTTCTTCACACTATTGTGTACAATCATAAGTATCTGAAGTCCTATCTAAAAATACGCAAATCACAAAAAAAAACATTTGATGCCTATTAAAATCATCTTGTAATAAGTACTGATTGATATGTCTGAAGATAAAATCAAAACAAGGTGCTTATATCACAGGATATCGACGTGACTGTCGATATTCACAGATAGGTACTTACATAAAACGAGCGTAAGTACAAAAATATACGCAAACATATCATCCGAAATGAGTTGTTATGTGTTGGTGTAATTGAGAACCGAAGAGAAGGTCGGTTGGCACGGAGCGGCGCGGTGATCCATCATCCCTCCGCTGACCGCTCGCCGGCGGGAGCGCCCCCACCGCCCCCACCGCCACCCTCTCTTACTTTTCACTTTCTCTACATATTTTAAGGAGAATAAAACTTTCCCTTCACCCCCGACGCTTTTATTTTGTTCGGAATTGTAATAGAGTTGCGGTCACAGTTCGTTTCCGGTGAGATTCGGCAGTTCGGCAGTTCGGGACTCGGGACACTTCACGAATCTTAGTTGTCTCGTTATCGTGACGATGACGGCTTCCTTCAGACATTCTAATGTAAAAATGTTATCTCGGAGATTTGCAATTCTGTTGGGAGTCAACTTCGCTTACCCGTGTCAACTCTAACTTATCTTTTAAACGATTTCTTTGTAGCCCATTTAAAAGTTGCTTACGTAGGTGGCGCCGCGTAATTTGTATCAATCTATCTGCTACGAAAAATTACGGTCGTTTGTAATGTCGAAGACATTGTTTGGAATTAGTTGGATTTACTGGAATTTTGATTAGAATTCATGAATAACCCGTAAACTTAGCATCTATTTTGGCAGAACAAATATTGTGTTCTTTTAAAAACGTTAATTGAAGAAAGATCTCTAAAGTGATTGCTCTATTGTGTAACTAACGAGAGCAATAAATATTGATTGATATTATAAACATACAAAGATGCATTACAATGAGCAGGCAAGATTGCGAGTATCGTAGCGAGTCGGTGAGCGGGTCGCGGTGGTCCGGCAGGCAGCATCACAGTGTCTATAATAAATGAACGGGCGCGGGGGACGCTGACCAATGGTAGTCCCTCCCTCAATCAATATGATGGACTCGGCCGCGAGGGGACGATCGCTCACTGATTTTTTCCCTCGCTGACAGGGTTCGGGAGGACGCGTTTTTGCGCCCTCCGTGCAGCCACGCGAAGGGAGCTCGCAATTAATAAGTGCGTCCGAGGACCGCCGTGTCTCGTTATACTTCTGTACCCGACTGATCTTATTGTTCCTCCTTACAAACATTGGACACTCCTTTTTCTTGTACGAGATTAATTGTTATTGCTTATCCCCTTTTATAATTACTTTTATGGATCTCCGTAAGTATGTGTATATGTTATATGCAGGTCTGCAGCGATGTTCTAACGTATTATCATTGCCGTTTTTTTAATAACATAAATCTTTAAATGTAACTTTAGTTTTCGTTTTAGGATCTGGTTTTGCCATACCCAAGCAAGTCCCACACACACGATTATTAGATTATGTAAGTACCTATGCATAGATATATAAGAATTTCTGTGAAAATTAATAATTCTTAATATTTTGATGAAACCCTCATTAAAATAAGTAATTATGAACAAACATCTTTTAATATTCGCCGTGAGTCTCTTATTCATGAAAAGCAATTAAAAAGCAATTAGACTAGATTGCTTAAAATTCATACTTCTCACTCAAAGTAAGCTTCGGAAAATTCTGTCGAAAACATCTCGCAGTTTCAAACATCGAAATCTTAATCTAAGTTTAAAATTTCTTCGAGAATCGGCAAATTTTGCACTAAGTCATTAAAGTATAAAACTTCGGTCATTTCGTTGGCGTTGCTTAAAAGCCTTTTTAGGCGGAGGAAAGTAATCTTTCATTAGGCGGGGGAGGAGCTAAAACGGAAGTTCTCTTTGAAAGGAAAATTACACGTCGGATGTGTCCGCGTGGCGTTCGCTGAGATGGATTTTAATTATGTCAAACAAAGTTTAGAGAGAAAGTTGGCGACGTGACGCGGCCGCCATTACCGCGTGTAGTATTAGCAATAGCGCAGATCGTTACAGTACGAACACTCACTAATGACTCTTCTCTTTCAACTCCAGTACATTGTTTCTCTCGTTACAACTTATGCATTAAGCCGCTACGCTGAAAGCTCACCCCGATCTGATGAAACCAACTCAAAAGTCCATTAAAAGTAAGTATACTTCTTGTTAGATTAACTGAAATTTGAAAGAAAATGGTTTCTATTGAATGGTATTATGTTTAAGTAGACAAATAGTATTGAGTTTGTAATACTTTTGTATTTCTTTGATAACTAGTGAGGTAGTCGTAATATCATAAGTAATAGCACGGAGTCTGGATTGGACCCGATTGATGGCAATAGGCTCGACTCCTATTACATGGGACTTAAACATAACTGGTGAAATGTGGGTGTACCAATCATATCTCTGCATAACCTTTCGTGGATTACAGGCGTGGTGTTATGTTATGTTGTGACATGAAAACATAGAAGAAAACATTCGCAATTAAAACCGAGATAGGTACCTTAGTAAGACTCATACTGGACGCTTCCCCCTATCTCCTGCTGAAATATGAAATCTATACGACAAAAGCTCTAAGTCCTTCAGTGGAACAAAAATCACTTTCTACAAAAACTTTCACAACAGAACCCAGATTCAAAGTTATCAATTATTTTAACAGCAATGAATAAAACGGCTGTATTCCACTGATAGCTATTTGAATGGGCTAAAAGGTGCGATAAATCGGCCACGCCCGGCCTCGCGGCTCCTATAGAAATGTATGGCACGACCACTGGCGTTAATCAGAATTCAGTTGCCATTAATTTGATTAGGGTTAGTGGGCGAGGGCCTATCAATCCGCCACATTACCATGCCGGCTACTAACAGGGCTATCAAGCTTGTTATACGGTAGTCACTGATAAGATTACCAACTGTTATTATACTTGAGTACGCGTAGCGGTGGTGTAGATGTTTCGTGATTGTTTTGTAAGTGTTACGGTTGTCGTAGAAGATTAATTGTATTAAGGTGTATTCTAGGGAACAACTTTGTAAAAGTATCGTATTACTCAGTATTACCTAGGTTGTGGAGGTCAGCTAGGAAGTCGCTCCATGTAAAATACTGGTACTCGGCTGCATCCGGTTATACTGGATGTCGACTCCAATATAGTTGGGAAAAGGCTAGGGAGATGATGATAAATGCTTAGGAGAAGGTATTACACAGTAGTGTGATAATTGTCGAACTATCAGTGCACTACGTAATTATATTTTACTTGCTGTTGCCAGCGGCTTCACCCGCTACAACTCGAAAATTACCCCACGGGAACATGTGTGATGTTCCTGTGCAATTTACACATGGTCCTCCACTGTTAAACTATATTGTAGGGTATCTGTGCTGTGTGCACTTCTAGGTATACTACTGTCGGGCCTAAGATTTGCAAAATAGTTACTAAATAATGACCAATTCCTCTGTTTTAACAAAAACAATTCCCTGTTTCATTGGACAGCCCTCGCGGCTTGTAATTTCGACCGATTCGTGTCCAGTACTTTTAGGTCAATTAGGCAGAGTCACACCCGCGGCGTCCGCTAACTAATCACTGGGCACGCCAAACTTTATGCCGTGTTAATTTGACTAATGCGCGTCGGATTACAACAGTGATAAACTAGCCTAACCAACGTAAAACCGTGCGTCCGTCACTCGCTTATGCTTAATTTGTTTGCTCGAACGATTACTGTTGTTTGTTATAATAACTATGAATTATGATGGTTTAAATAGTCATCTTTTTCATTTAAATATAGGTTCTGATACATATTTAGGCCTTGATTCAATTGTATAAAGCTCTGATTGATGTGTCTTTACTTTTACAGGCCTTCTTTGTAATACTAATCACATTTTAGAACTGCAGCAGTGCTATCCTTAAAACATTACATTACAATTCTATAATTTTATCTCTTGCTTCGCTGAAGGAAAAATTCGTGAGAAAACCAGCATGCGCAGAGAGACATTTCTTCATGACATGTAAGGCTGCCATGCCCATGACTGGCATAGAAACTCTACGGTTCTATAGTATAGGTCGACCATTGCTAGTTACTTACAGTTACGACCAAGAAGGGGTGCATCAACCGGATGATAAATATAAATTAAATAATCGCGGGAGAGGCAATTAGGCAGCGGGCAGAAGGTGTCGTGTCCGGCGACAATTAGGTCGTGCTACTTAACCAATTAGGAGGAAACAATCGCCCTCATAGCGACCACTACAGTGTGAATACGCCCCTATCAGTGCGCCGACCGAACACCGCTTTATGACGTTTTAAAAGGCACCTCATTATTTACAAAAAAAAGGAAAATTCTTTCAAAACACATTCGTAATTGGGCTGCACTCATAGGGGACAATTTATGCTTTCATACAGTTATTGTTGTTCTGGGAGTCTCACTAGTTCCATGACGTGTCGCTAATACATTACTTATTCAGCCGAGTTTATGTTGGCCGTGTTTTGTAACTATTTTAATTCAATCAAGTTGCCGGACATTGTTTGGGAGGCATTATAGTAATTTGGTGAATAATCCCCCTTTCATTACCATTGTCCGTGTGAAACATGACATGCGGTACACTCTGTTTATGGCTCAACGTACCTTTCTGTCTTTAAAAGTAAAAGCTATTTATTGGATTATTAAAAACTCGTGTTGTTTCGAACCGGGGGATTACAATTTAAAATGCTTTTAATAGCACTAACAAGGATATCGTGTCAATGATAATAATATGTATCTCCATAAAAGGAATAAGTGATAATTTGTAAATATATGTTCTCAAATGGTTAGTACAGTGATGCACATAATCGTTTTGAAATTAATAGTCAAGCAAGCAACTATGTTCATAGATTCCTTTAGATACAAAATAATACTGGTACAGTATAAAAAAATACATTAAATATGACATGTTTATTTTGTATTTGCAAAGCACTAAACAAAGTCCTAAGCTGTAGGCTTTAGTAAAATATTACGGGACTATAAAAGGCAATTCTAGATATCATTTCGTACCCGTGAGGCATAAAAAGGGTTGGCCGTCTTTCATCCATTTACTATAAAGAAAACAATTCATAGTTTCGCATTAGTATAGTGAGATTATGTAAGTATCCCTTACGTAATAAATAAAATCAATATTATATTTGTTATATTCTTGAAAAAAGACAATTTTTAAATGCAATCGTTTTTCAGCCCATAATAAACAGTAATAGGGTAGTTGACTGACTAAAAAATATATGATTCTGTTTAGTCCGTCAGTTAGATTATCGAAAAATATTCGATACGTGTTTTTTGTTTTATCAAATTAATATAATATGTCAAAAATAAACTTGTCAAAGATCATGGAGAGGGGGCTTTTGACGACATAGTCTGGTAAAAATGGACCAACCTGTGACGTTACACGACTTTTCCAAGCACTGTATCGTCTTCATTTTTTGTTTACGTGAAAAAAGAAAAAATATGTGTTCAATTTTTTTGGAAATCTATCTGACGGACTAATTAGATTTTTTTTGTCAACTACCCTATTCTGTTTATTATTATTATTCCCTTTATTCACATTTTAACAAATTTAATACATTTTTAAATATTTCCTATAAAAAAAAAAACATTTAAAAATATAAAAAACTGTAGCCCACCGGTATCAGGAACAGGATCCAAGCTACCGGCGGTCAGGGCTCCAGAGAAAGGAACCTCCTAACAATGCGAGCCGTGTCCAGGAGTACCGCTCTCTGTATCAAGCCCTTGATCCAGCTGCCTAACGAGAGCCTCCTCAGGTGTTGGTCGAGGCTCTTGGCAATTAAGCCATTGGCTGTAACGACTATCGGCACAATGATCGCTGAGTCTACACCCCACATGTCGACAACCTCGCGAGCCAAGTCAAGATACTTGATTTGTTTATCTTTCTCGGCTTTCACGAGGTTCTCGTCATGCGGGACGGTTATGTCAACAATCATTGCGCGCCGCTCTGATCGATCCACCACCACTATATCAGGCTTATTAGCTATAATAGTCCTGTCAGTGATGATGGATTGATCCCAGTACAGTGTGATACTGCCATTATCGAGAACTGGGTCGGGCACATTCCTGTAGTACGGCACTTCCGATTCCACAAGGTTGTATTTCAGAGCAAGTTTTTGATGGATAATCCTGGCTACAAGGTTGTGTCTATGCAAGTATTCTCCGTTAGCCAGACGAGAACACCCGGAGATAATGTGACGGATTGATTCGCCTGGACGGTGGCATGCCCGACATATGTCAACCGTACCGTCCTTCACAATAAATCTCCGGTAGTTATTCGTCATCATAACTTAGTCCATAATTGCACAGACAAAACCTTCGGTTTCTCCAAAGAGTTCCCCGGAACGTAGCCAGGCTACGGACGCTAAGAAGTCTACATCGGGCCCGTGTAGGGCCCGGAAAAAGCGTCCGTGAAGCTCCTTACTCTGCCATACCTCCATGCGGTCGTTAGCGTCAAGCACTGCAGGTTTGCGCCAGTTCTCTTTAGCCAAGGAGAGTGGGGTGAGGCCCATGTCCACCGCGACAACATCTCGATGCATCCCCACGTCGGCTTTCAGGAAATATTCCCTGAGACTGCATATCTCACGATTGTGGAGAGTCTTAGCATTTAAAAAGCCTCGACCTCCACACTTCCGTGGGATATACAGTCTCATAACCGAAGAACGTGGGTGATGCATTCGATATGCCGTCAACAATGTACGGACCCGCCTATCCAGGGCGTCTAGCTCTGTTTGAGTCCATTTAAGTATGCCGAAAGAGTACATCAAAACCGGCATGACCCAACCGTTGAAGGCACGCACCTTATTTCCGCCTGACAAAAGACTATTAAATACCTTTCTCAGGCGGCCAAAGAAGCGCTCCCTCAACGATTGTTTCATGTCGGCAACGTTGATGCCCAGGCCCCAGCGCTTCCGACATACCCAAATACTTATAGGTTTCGGTTGCTGAGAGGGATCTAAGATTTATGGAATCTGTGAGCTGGGTTCCCACAGATTCCACAATCCCCCCTCGCTTTACATGCATGACCGCACACTTGTCCACACCGAATTCCATCCTGATGGCGCTACTGAAAGCTTCAGTAATCTTCAGTAGCTCCATCAGTTGCAAATCGTTGGGGGCAAAGAGTTTGAGGTCATCCATGTAAAGGAGGTGAGATATAACCTGACCACCTCTCTTCAACCGATAGCCTAGACCTGAATCCTCCAGCAGCGTGCTAAGAGGATTCAAGGCTAAGCAGAACCAAAGTGGACTCAAACTGTCGCCCTGAAATATACCCCGCTCTATCCTTATCGGTTCGCTATTCCTCCGAATCTGCCGACATCCTGGATAGAGAAGGACTGTCCTCCATTGCCCCATACACGACATCAGGAAGGTGCGCAGGGTTGCATCAATTTTATACAGCTCTAGCACCCTCATGAGCCATGTATGTGGCACCGAGTCATAGGCCTTCTTATAGTCTATCCAACATGTTGACAGATCCTTTCGGGAACGGCGAACCTGTTGGCTAATGGCCATATCAATGAGGAGTAGCTCCTTAGTACCACGGGACCCGTTCCCACATCCATTTTGCAGCAGACATAACAGAATTTTCGTCAATATGTTTATTTATTTTAGTTCTCAAAATGGAGGTAAGAACTTTATAGACCGTTGGAATACACGTAATCGGTCTATAATTTTTGCGTTCCGCAGTACTACCCGATTTATGGAGCAGGTGAGTTATTCCAGTGGTCAGGAACTCTGGTAGCGACCCTGACTCCAAGGCTGACTGGAATAGGGCTGCCAAGCAAGCATGCGACCTTGTTAATCATTTAATCCAGAAGTTATGCAGTCCGTCAGGCCCAGGTGATTTCCAATTAGGCAACGGACGAACTGCACAAGCTACGTCTTGAGGGCTGATCGTAATTGCCCCCATTTCTGTTATTGGTTCGCACGCTCGCTCGACGTCCCGAGTCCATTCACCCTCGGTATGACTGACAGGTACCGACCAGATGTTGCGCCAAAACGAACACATGGCGTTATCATCCGGCAGGCACGCGCCAGTCACACCTTGGTCCGGTCGCTCCCAAGCCCTGTAAACCCACCTTTCATCGCTCTGGAAGGTGCGATTTAGAGAGTACCGAACTGGTGTTGGCGTCGGGGACGGAGAGAAGTACTCGTCGCTCGAGCTCGACACTACTGCCGCGGCCGGTGTCACAGCACTCACGATGGGACTGGTTTCCGGCGGCGGCGAGGCGGAGCTGAGCGACGGGTCCGGAGGTGGAAGGCGTGCAAGTTTAGTTCTAGCTCTTGTCAACATTCTTTCGGTCTTTCTAACATTTTTGGTATTTTATGGAATGACACGGAATGACATATGTCATTTTTTTCTTCTGTTCGGTTTTCTTTTAATAGGTCCCATTTTATGAATATTTCTTTTATTTTGGTTTGAACAATCTATTATATAATATAGATATTTGAAAACGGAGGTACCAAATCGTTGAAAAGCAATTGTATAAAAATTAAAATAAAATAAAATCGGAAGATGAACCAGAAAGACGTCTGTCGACTTTAGTGTTGCCAGCTTTTTTTTATTATTATTATTTTTATTTACAGGCAATCCCAATTTACATAAAAAAATACAAAATTACATCAAAAAAAAAAAATCACTATTATGAAATCACTTTTCTCTTACACAGTACTAAACTAATATGGCCGGTTGTGTTCAATTGATAGGAGAGGGTGACGGTACTTAATTCATTTGTGGTCGCATGCGGGATCATTTTATACTCTTACCAACGCGGTACATGCATCACCACACCGCTGTCATTGCATTTACAACACATCCTCCAAATGTAATGTCGTCTCCTTGCAGGTCCGGGGGGAGGGTGGGTACCTATTTCGATTCGACATTAACGTAACTCAATGTCCATGTCTGTGTCTATTTTATCCAATAAACAGTTGTTCTGCAATCCTGTAGCAGTGATTAAAAGACACGACATTATTATGCCAGTGTATGCACTTCAAAATATCAATACTGAGCTAAAATAATATTATAACTGTTTGGTTTCAAAAGTTCTATCAATTGAATGGTTCATCAAAAAATAATATTATATTTTGAATGACATAGTAATTTAATAAATTCTGATTTTTGATTCTGTCATAAATTCCTAACAAGTAGAGTAGAGTAGAGTAGGGACTCCGTTTTCCGCACTTAGACTCTTGATCGGTCCGTTGTGCGTAGGTGTCCTGGCTAAGATAGCCAGCCTAGCTCCGCCCAGAAGCACAGAAGTTTCCTGGGAGCTTCACAGGCTTCGCGGAGCGACCTCACCGTTCCGAGGATTTGTCTGCGTTGAGTAGCTACGACCTCGCATTCCAGGATGACGTGGGCGGCTGATTCTTCAGCATCAAAGCAGCCCCTGCAGAGTGGGCTGTCCGTGGCGCCTATGGTAAAAAGATGTTTATTTAGGGGGCAATGGCCCGTTATTGACCCTATTATTATTCTAAGGTTATTTTTACTTAGGCTAAGCAGTCGTTTTGTTAGCCGCGGATGTAGACTTGACATCGCCATTTTTGACTGTCTACAATCTGTAGACCGTGACCATTTGCTGTTATGGAGTTCAGTTGATCTCTGGCGAACCCATGTACGGAACTGTGAGAAAGGTAAGGGAAGGAGTGGGTACGGGCCAAGCACTGCCATCTCGGACCCTCTCTTAGCAAGTTCGTCTGCGGCGTCATTTCCCAGGGATCCACTGTGCCCCTTAATCCACTGGAGGGTAATACTGTTGGACAGCGATATACTCTCCAGGGCGAGGTGACATTCAAATATTAATTTACTGTTAGTATGTTTGTTTTCTAGGGCTTTAAGCACAGACAGGCTATCGGTTACAAATCTGATTGCGTGGCTCCTAATTTCTAACAATATATTTGCACACCTCGTATGGTATAATACAGTGAACCATAAAAAAACGTTTGTAACACTTTTTAAGCAAATAAATGATTTGTATTTGTATTTGAAAGTTACCAAGAACGTACAGAAGTACAGATGGAATTATTATTCAAAACCGTTAAGTTCCCAAACAGCCATACAAGTTTGATTCTCACAAACAGGTTTCTTGTTCTCGTAATTCGATATATCTAACAAAAAAAAATCCTTAATCTTAATCAAAAGCTTCACGAGCGATTCAAAATAAAAAACGTATAGAATTCACTTAGAGATGAGCCCCGCCTTCCACGGGATTGGTTGATAACCCTACCGCGGCGAAAGGGTTATTATTAGACCCCTTCCGAAGCCGCGCGCGCGCCGCCTCGCGTCGTCTTCGTAGTTTTTTACTGCTGCGGTTTATTTATATTTTTTTCCAACACACGAAGCGTTTTGATTGGGTGAAAGGGTTAGGGTATTAATAAATCCGTGGCGGCATCTACGTGAAGCAACTTTACATAGGGCGTGCCCTATCGCGGTGAAAGGGTTAGTTTAATTGTTGTTTTGTAAGGGGAGGTCGTATGGGGTTAAGTAGAAGCGTAAATCATGATGGTGTAGATATGTAAACTGTTATGTATAGGAATATTATCCCCAATATGGCTACGAGATGTCGCTCGTGGCACTCACAGAGCCGCATGTGGACTGAAAGCTTTTAGTTTTGCAATGGTTGAATTTTTGATAAGTGCGTTCTTTCCTGTTCTTTTACGATTTATCAATGTAATTTTAAAATGTGGACGGATAGATACGACATAACTCGCATGAAATTAATATGTGTCCTTCTTTACGATCGATCGATATTACGCATGCATCATGTTGAAAGAAATTTAAACCTACTTCTAAATGCCCTACGGGCCTACGACTTCATATAATTTCCATTGTCCTAGTGGACATGTGATGCGGAGGAATGAGGAAAACATTGAATATGAATGTAGAATGACTATAAGAGTAGTAGACGACCAAAGAAGCGGTGGATGGACTGTGTGAAGGATGATATGGCTAGAAAGGAGATGGTTGCTGAGACGAGTAAAAGAGCAGTATGCAAGTAGAAGATATGCTGCGCCGACACCAAATAAACGGGGATAAGAGTAGGAGAGTGATGAAAAATATTAGGAATGCGCTATTTAAGGTTAACAATTCAACACCCAGCGCAATTAAGCGTTACCAATGAAACATACACGTGCGGAGCGAATTTATTGCATTTTGTTAATCTGCACGAAACATTCGAACATGGACGATAATCCGGTGACAGTTTAAATTAAACCTTTGTTGATTTTACGTTTATGCAAGTGTCATAAAGTGTGCGATAGTTTTGGAGATGTGACGTGATGTTCAGAGCTACACGAGGATTAGAGAGGTAACACCTTGCTCGTTTGTAAGCTTCGAGGGCTTGTCATCGCGGTTATAATACTGCTCTACACATCTACATTTAAAGGGATTATGTTTGCGCTATTTGGTGATTTAGATGTTACTATTACTAGTCATGGAGTTCTCCGTCTATTAGGTTTGATTGTTATTAGTTTTTAAAACAAAACAGACTCAATTAGAAAACATGATTACATGTTTTTATCAACAATAGAAGTTGTAAGTCGCCAATATTTGGCGCTTATTTTTTCTCTTATCTAATGATTTCTTTTAAAGATACAAATGTCTACTATTCAATCAACATTTAGCTTAACATCAAATTCCTTGTCAAAGGAGCGATACGGTAGTGTTGCCAAAAAAATAACGAAAACATTCATTTATCATGTCCTTTGTACGAATAAAAATCGATTTATGAAACAAAAGCAGCAATTAAACAAAACGTACGCAGAAAGATAGCAGGTTGGCACCAAAGAGGCCGAAGCAAATTATCTTGCCAAATCTTTAAAATATAAGATCTGAGATAGATGGTATGTCGCTGGACCCAAAACAACCCTAATATTTTAAAGTTGGATCATCTGAGGCGGACTGCGGCGGCTATAAATTATCTATTAGGCGAACATCACTTGACGTGTCCACAATAGGCTAAGTTAACTTTTGTGCAACTGGGTTGAAGTCGGGGGCGAACAATGTGGCTACGGAACCCTTCCTCACCTGCATTCCCACGATGCGTTCTCTCTAGAAAGTGCATCGACGCATTGCAAAGAAAAAAAATTGCGCAAATAGAATTTCACGTCAAACATTCAAATTTTACGTGAAAGGGTCCGATTCGATTGGGTGTTCAAATAGAACATGTGAGCGGTGCGCGGTGTGTGCGTGGGAACTAACTACTGACGATGATTACGTCAACTATTACAGTATTGACGCCAATGGGTTATTGTGACTACTTTCATAGTTTTTTTTTTCTTGAAGAAACGGAGTATATAAACACCTACCTACATATGAAATCGATTGAAATTATTAATACAGTCTTTGGTAGAGTAGGAACCTCGCACTTACTTAGTATTTTGTAATTGGATATTTGTTGTTTCTTGTTATAATGGGTGTTTAGCTGATACTGGTCAAGGTGTCACGATTATACGAATGGAAAGTAGATATCTAATTATTAATAATGCCATTAAATTAACTATAGCGATTTGAGATGACCCACGTTCCGTAGCGGACGGCTACGAGTTGCTACGAAGTTGACATTTTTAAAGCTTGAATGGTTATTACATATTTATAATACCTAGTGATGAAGTTCTAAAATTTCCGGAGCCCATGTAATTCAAGATTCTCTCTCACGTATCCCATACACATCAAAGCTCACCTTACTGAAGACCTGATAGCGATCAGGATGCATACAAAATGATAGCAACCTTCCAATAGAAATTCATAGAATGCAAATAATAACGAAATCTCCGTCAATCTAGAGGCGAAGGGCGCATATTCCCACGTGTTTCTGCTTAACATTCGCATCTGATCGGACAAAAACCGAAGAAGGTCAGTATCCGAGAGAAACTGCGGCGCTCTCGTATTGCACAGACCCTTTCACTCTCGAATATACCTGCGCTTTTTACTGCCTTCCCGGAATCGCCTCCGTTCAAGGGACCGACCACCGAATGCTGCTGTGTCTCAAAGTTTTGTGTCAAGCGTGACGATTGAATAGATAAAAATTTTGGAGGCTAATAACATCAACATTTTATAATTATTAAAAAAAAAAGAATATGATTAAATTCACTCTTTATCTTAAATTACATCAATGTCGATCTTCTTAGGGTGTCGATGACAATTTAAATTGAGTCGGCCCTAAATTTGGCGACGAGTTTGACACTTTTAGTAGCATCCATCAGCTTCAGTGATGTGCAAGCAACAGGACATGCAGATTACGATATTAAATGTCCCATCGTTTGAAGATATTTATGATGATTTAGATAATTAACATTGACATAATGATATTTTTATACCTGGTTGAAAGATTAAATAGGATGCAATTGACTGAAGTTTGAGAAACAGAGTTTATTGCGCCGAATGGGCTGTAATATTTCGCAAATTCTTCTTTTACGAATGAGCCTAAAAATAAATCAAATGTATATGGGATGGTCACAAAAAGTCGGGTTAATTACTCGCCTTTGGGATACTCTATGAAAGGATGTATCGGTTTTCACTAAGTATGCAGTAGGTATCCATTTCTATCTTGTCCTTATAAAAACGGATTGGTCCAAAATGTTTTCGGCCAAATGTCTGAGGATTTATGGCATAAGAATTGGGTAGTTGCTATTTTTTTTCAAAACAAGCCATGGCAATGTTTTCTGACTATTAAAAACTATAATTCTGTACTTATAGAAAACAGTAATAGCTATATTTCTACTTGTAAGAACATAAAATACCTAGCGTAATTTTATCGACTTATATGGCTTGTAGCTTTTGTCAGCTGTTCTAGAGGACGATTGCTTATATGCATTTAGAAATTAATAGAACTTTGAAATAACTCGACTTACCTACTAGTATTATCCACCAACGAAGCATACTTACAACGTAATTTAATTTAACATTTTTACTGATATACTAACTCAACCCAGAAGGCACAACACCGAAGGAGTTGGAAAGGAATGATGGAGGCCTTTGCCTAGCAGTGGGACAGGCTTGGCAAGGCTAATTAAAAAATAACAAGATCTAATCTTAATTTACAAAATTACTATTTTATGACACTTGCTAGAACTTAGTATCTACTGCTATAATCAAGGACTTGTATTTAAACCGTTTTGCACAATTTGATTGTATTTTGCTATAATAGTAGAAATAGTTTTTGCAAGTAAATTTACCTAAATCTCTCTTTTGTATTCAGGTAAGGATTATTTTTTGTCCTACAACCAGTGTACTAGAGAGATTTTAAACTTAAATCCATCAAAATAGAGTTCAAACTCAACTGATTTTCACCTTTCGATTTGTTACATATTGATGTAGTATTGAAAATCGATATCGCAAGTTTCGATCATTTATAACTCGCGTCTGACGGGCAAACAAAACGAATGATAGAAAAAAAATATCGGAATGCGTAACTGGAAGAGTGGAAATGAAGTATTATTGCAACACTTGCACTTTCGATGGCGTCTTTTGTCGGATCGTATTGCGAGAGGCTCCGGTTTCAAAGCAATTGTTATCATACCTCCACGTGGTTACATATGACCTGATATATAAAATGCCTTTTATTCTTCTATGTATTTTCGGTTCTAGTAAATAAAACATTTGCAACCTTGAGACGTTTATTAGCAGGCTACCTGTTTGTTGCCATTTTGCCTCTGATGTTTCCGAATATTTTACTGAATGAACAAAAGGTTGTAATTGTAAAAACATTAAGAGTAGGTAGCAGTAGGTAAAGTTGGTAGGTACATACCAACAGCTCGGGCGAAATACTTCATTTGCGTACCTGCTACTTGAAATTAACTGGTAGAATGTGGGTGTACTATTTGGTACACCTCTACCTAATCCTTGAGGGATTACATGCGTGATGTTATGTTTTACAGACAATTTCCTAAAGACCAAAATAAAGATGGACGTTCAAATAGCACTATTTTACTTCCGCTACTTTACAAAACAGCCGCAAACTCTTTCTACCATTTCCTCACAAATTATGTACTTCAAATTATGTTCAACCAAATTCCTTTCAAATATATTTATTTGGTTTCGAGTGGATAATGGTCGAGTGTTCTATTAAACATGTATCTGTTCGTGTTTCTGTTAGTACAGTCAGTGATGCCTAAAAGGACTTTGTCGGCATGTGTACAAGCCCTTTACAATAGTACGTGAACGGGTGATTTCACACTCTAGTGGGCCCGAGCAACGCAAGCAAGCCATCGCTTCGGTGCATCGCGAGACCGCAGAGAATCGTAAGCAAACGAGAACTTACAATATGTTAGGCAAAATAATTATAACATAAAGAAAGTCTGCACTTGAAAAGTTTCAATTTTGTAAATATGGTATTAAAGACTTCAACGGGTACGATTCAGCCTTTCTAAAGTAAGTAAGACATCCTTGCATAAATGTTTATTTTTTTAATCGCGAGTTGATACCACAAGACGACATAATGTTTGGACAAGTTCAGGTCCCAGTCTGAATTGTATGTATAAAGCAGCCATGCATTTCTCTCATGAGGTAAATGAGCACTAACTTTAGATAGTTGTGTAAATTAAAGGGGTAATAAATAACTATCATAATAGTATTGATAGCTTAAAAGCAAACTTACACACTATACGTTAACCATGTAATCTATAATGTCAATACTCAAGTCGTGACGTGTTGGTGATGCATCGCGCAACGCACGTCGTGCATCGCACGCGAAGATTTTCGCTCGCCTGCACTCGAGAGCGCGCACACGTGCACATTACGCGTCTCAAAGGATTTTTTACATTAAAACATGCCGCTTTTTGCTTTACCCACTTTAAGCTCGATTATAACCTTCTTACCTACATTTGCTCCGGTTTTTGTGCAAGTGAAGCCGCGCGAAATGTTACTTTTAACTGCTTTTAACCATTCCTATTGAAAATCTCCGCTTTTTGAGAATTATTGAATGAAACTTCGGCGCTATAGTGACCTATATTTCATAAAGGCTTATAAAAAGTGTAGGTAAAAACAAAATTGTCATAAAAATACATATAACATCAAATGAGCTAGCAACTGACTGACCAATAGTTCGTAGACCAGTGCTACGACGCGCTACGACATGCTACGAAAATCTAAATTGACCTATGATTTAAAATTCATAATTTGCAATGTGGACGTGACGATCTGGACTCATTCTTAACAGATTGGACGGAGAAACCAAATAACAAACAAACTTGGAAAGCCATGGGGGAGGCCTTTGCCCAGCAGTGGGACAGCGTGGGCAGATAAAAAAAAAATTTTGCAATGTGAAGGTACAGCATAAAGTATTATAATATATAATGTTCGTTGGTTTTATCATTGTAGGGTCGGGACGTTTCTATATTTAAGAGTAGTCGATCCGCGAACCTTACCTCTTGTTGGACCATTAAAAGATCACTTAAAATACACTTGTTTTTTACCTTTGATCTTAAATAGAAAGTAGACCGCCTATAAATAATTTTGGAGTTGTACTGAAATCTTTCTAAAGGACAAAATAATCATTTATTTGTTGTACATTAAGGGATGGGTTCATTAATGATAGGAAGCTTGGTTCTAGTAGACAGAAGGGAATCGGAGTGTGAACCAAACCCGATGTGTGACGAGATTGTCGTTTTTGTTTATACATAGTGAAGTGTGGATGAGACGGCTCGCATATGGACCCGCAGGAAGAACTCGCGGAATATCGCTCATCTTTTGCTTGTGCAATAATAACAGGGCTGCTGCTACGATAGTTTTACCCGATATAGGTATAATTTTGCTTTAATGTAGAAACTGAGGAATCTGAGGATACAATAATATTATGTGCAAAATAGAAGTATCGCCAATGCATGCGGAGACGAGAAGTATATTTTTTTTAATTTAAGGCGGGGGTGCAGTACTTTTTAAGATTTTTGAACCTATGAAAATCGAACTAAATACGAGTTTTTTAATAAATAAAAATCATTACATAAAAATTGAACATACTCTCTAGTAAATCGTAAAGATAGAAACGCGATTTAGAATGATCGGCTCGATACTTTTTTTTATCAAACATGACTTTAAGTCACAATTTCAAACGTGTACTGCTAAGACATTTCATCATGAATTTATATAAAAGTTATATTAATAGATAGAACTTTTTATTCTGAAGTAAATGTTGAAAACATATTGTATGATTTCTTTATAGTTTTTCTCCAAAAAGCAAAAAACAGTCAAAATTTAGGCATTATATCGCTCGCGCGGCAGGGCGGGGGGTGAGGTCGTGCGTACATAAAAACAAAGTACTGCAACCTCGCCTTAATAAGGGCGCTGTGGTTTTTGAAGTTTATTTGCATAAGCCCAAACTACATCTTATTCCGAATACCTATGCTATGGTTTGGTATATCATAGTTGTATTAAGAAGAACTTAAACACCCACAGAATTATAAAAGTAGTTGTTTTCGTGTTGCGGAAAATCGTGGTGGTAATGTAAACATAAGTTTATTTGCAAAAATTAAATATTATGTAATACCAAACATGTCGGCATCAACCCTGGCATGGTTGCGTCGTCTCCCACGGTTGGTGTAACCTGAGTCGGGTGTCCGTGGCTTCCGTCCGGCTTTTAGCGGAGTCTCATCGGTCACCGCGCCCCGCCCGCGCGCCGCCGCGCCGCTCGCCGCCCATCCATCCTCGCACATATCTAATCAAACAATGTCTCGTGTACGCTACGCCTACGTACACCGCGGCACTCACATTCCACTGAAAGCATATAAAGCCATCAGACAGAAATTAACGCGATTGTCCTGTGTAGGTGTCAGATAAAGGAAGCTGGCGCGAGGTGGTGCGGGTGCGGACGCGGCGCCTCCTGGGGTCATTAATATTAATTAGGCGCGGTGCTGCCGCCGCTCAGGCTCAATGCGCGGCCTCTTTGCTTCTGACTCGCTGCGAAAATTAATTACTCGCAATCTTTATGTTCCAATTATAAAGGCCTTCGCAACAAATTAAATCTGTCCGGAGCAGGCCTCTTTTGAGAGAGGTTTCACTCTCTTTGTGCGCTTGATAAATGTTCCTTTGCAAAAATTCTTTGAATTCAGCAAAATGTAGATATTTGACTTAATACGTTAAATAACGAATATCTGTGGAAACTTAAAAAGCAATTCAATTATAAAGTTTTAACAATGAGATGGCAATTATAGTAGAAGTTCGTTACTATGGATGTGAACGTGTGTAATTGTATGTTATTTGGTGCTCGTCGAGGGAATAAAAGCGAAACCGATTCCGAGATCCAGCTTTTGCATAAGTGTACACGACTTCCGCGTTTACTGAGCAAAAACGAAATCTCATAGAAAAAACTACAAGTTTCCCTTTCATCGTGAGGCAAAATATTTAACGGCCGTAACCGGATATCTTGGTGCGGCTCTTGGAAACAAAGAAAAAACCACCAACGTGTTATTACGCGAAACCAACATTTAATAAGGCTATTTTTTATTTTGCATTGGTTTTGGTTATCCATTAATTCGCTTTGGGCAAAAAATATTTGGGTGTACGAACGCCTGCGTCGTATTTGAATAGTTTGTTGGCGCACTCATTGTTGTAGGAAGATGCGGAAATGGGATATTTTCTTTCTAGAGAAATATAATATTCTGTGGCTTTATGTTGACCCGATGCAAAAAGTCTGCAACCAGGAATAATTGTGCAATTTTTGATACTTGTACGGAGAAGGTGTGCCTTCTGCCTCCTATTTGTGTTCAACACAAAACTCTTTGACAAAATAAAATAATATAAAATAAATAAATAAAAAAAAAAAGGTAGCACTCCGGGAGTGCCGGCAGAAGTGAAAACTTCAATATTAACTTTCAAACTCGCGTCAGGGTCACGTGATGCTGAAAGATGCGTGAAAGTCCGATTCGCAGAATAGTAATGCAAAAACCAATAAAACTTATGATAGATGCGTACTAATAATAAAATGAATGTTTATAGAGTACTCACTCCTCAGTCTCCTCACTCATTTTCTTTCACTATTTTTTCGTGACTTTCTTCATTAATAAATGCACTTTGTTTATTCATATTTAAAACACTTTGTACACAAATTATACGAGTAAGAATATTTTAGAAGGAGAAAGCAGAGAGACAAACAATTATTTAATTTGACAACCTCAGTTGACAACCTTGTTATTTTCCGTAACCATAGCAACCTGGTTGAATACTGAATCCTGAATATTTTTGTTAGGAAATCTCTGGATTCGCTCTCCACGCTTAACTCAAGGCCCGCGATAGAATCTATGCAATAGATTAAAAATAAAAATGTTTATTTCATCACTTAAGATTAATAACTATGTTAGGTTTGGAGTCACCTTTTAAGCAAAGATTTGCTTGTATTAGGTGGTTCCGCTCCACCAATTTACAATAATATTCCACAAATGTGTGTGGTGTGAAATAAGCAAAAAGATTAATTTAAAACTAATACTAACTAATTGAAAACTAATTAACATTTCATAACCTATATAGGTATAAGTAAGGGAGCGCACTGAAAGAATAATATTTAACAAAATAATATAATAGAACCGCTTTGGTACTTGTACTATCGATGTCAATTTAACTAACAAAAGCGTTGGCGATATTTGCATAAAAATCGGGCAAGAGTAGGACATCCAAAAATAGTGCTGTAGTGCCTAGATTAAGATAAATTAGACACCGAACTAAAACGGGGCCAGCTCATTAATTCAGACGATTCAATCTATTGAATGAAGTATTCTGAATATTTGAGGTAAAAACTATCAATTTGTGCACGTGTTTTCGCGTTGCTAATGTGCAACAATGTATTTAATAGCGACCTACCTACCGTGTGATGTCCTTTTATGATCAAACTTCGACATTGATATAATTTTGAGTGACGTCGCCCACACAATGGTAAATCTGTATTAAATGCTCTTTTGACACTAATATTTTCTATAACATTCTATTCTGTATCGTATTGGACAGGAAATGGTTATTAAAAACCTCAAAGGATCGAGATGTCAATTTTGTCAATGTTTTTATAAAAAGTGGAGTTATCTGAAACACTTTTTATGGAAGCGTGAAACACGCTTAAGTGATTTAGGTAGTTTGGTCGAAAAACATTGCGAAATGTTTGTCAAGCAACATACTAAATTCAAACAAAATAATGTTGAAACATGTTTTTATTTACTCATTTATTTTAGGGTGGAATAGCTTTTAATCTCGTCAACACTCCTAATAGATTTCATATCGTAATAATCTGAATATTTTTATAGTTTTAATAGTTCTTCTAAAAAGTTTTATGAAAATACATACTGAATTTTGAAAAGAACTTTAAAGTTAGGATAAGGCAAAAGCTTGGATAAACTATATAATTATCTAATGAAGTCAACTTATGATTCAGCTACACTCAGCTCGAGGATTCATATCACATCAGTTTAGCAAGTCACGTTACTCATGCAAAACATAATTTGCCCATCAAGTGGCCACAGACAATGTGTGACCAAGATAATTGTTCTGGGAACGTGTAGATCTCTATTAATTTGTTTGTAAAAAAAAAACGATTTCCTATCAACAACTGACCAGACACAAGTGGGAAGAGATGTGAAGCTCAAGATTAATGAATTTACAATTAGATACGTCCGAATTGAAATGAAATTGGACTTTTGAGATCGGAAGTTGTTGAATGGTGCAGTATTGATGGATTGTTGCGAAACGTTGAAAAAAGTGCGGCGTCCGCAAACTGTCCCGCAGCTGGCCTTCAATTTGAGTAATCCGATCAATATTTTTTACTTCCTTTAAGTTTTTTTTTCGGTAGATATCGGACGTCAATCACGTTGTGGGTACTTGCCTAGGGAGTGTATCCCTTGGTGTGGGATGCACACGATTTAGGACGAACTAACAGAAAAAGCGCTCAAATGGTAGTTTTGCTGTAGACTTACTTCTTCATCATCGTATGGTTATTGCACTAGCATAAACACTCTGACACCAGGATAGGCACAAGCCTGGTATCAGAGTTTTATGCCGCCCATGGGCGTCATGGCCTTCTATTGTATGCACGACGTTTTCCATCACCGAAACAAATGGTATAGTTATACACACATGACTCAGACAAATCAGAGGTGATCTTGGGTTTGAACTCGAGACCTATGAAATGGTGCTAACTACAGTTATTGAATAAATGTCTCATTTTGCGCCTGTAAGGCTGTAACGTCGAAAAGCTCAACTTTGAGCCTCATTTGCGACCATTTCTCAATCTAAAATTATTGTATTGATCTTTACTGAAATCATTCTTGAACTTTCGGGTTTACAGGTACCGGATTGCAAATAGAAACGTCTTTACCAGTGTGTTGTGTGTATTGATTTGTGTATGAAATTGGACAAGCGGAGGGTTTGAGAGGTTACACAAGGGCCGTTGTGAGGATCGCGTCAAAGATGTTGTCAGTGGCAGGAGTGAGGGCTACGGACGTACGGAGGGCAATCCGCTGTCCGGTGACTGGGTTGCCAGTCTATTTAGTTTTTAAGTAGTTACTTTTTTGTTTACAGTTTGGTTGGTACAAAAAAAAAACTTTATGTTAATGAAAAGGTTAAAGCTTGTGGCAAGAAACCCTGAAACAGGTTACGAATGATATTTTGTATATTGACGTATTTTCTAAGTACTTTCTTTTATTTGGTTTTCTACTTCTGCACACACATTGTGTCTGTCTTTGAATACCTAAAACTACTTTCAGGAAGTGAAAATGTTAACGTCGTCACTTTAGAACTGTAAAGTGTTTTCCATAAAACTTTCTTTAGAGTATCAAGTTGTGGTAAACGATTTCCAAACTGGAGCACGAATGACATATTATTACAGGTTCAGTGCTTTATTTATCATCATTAAGGTGAAGGTGCTAAAGTAGTTCGTGAAACTCCAATTTCTTACATTTTTTTTGTAATTTGCAGTTCAGTGTTTTATGTGAAATAAAATAATGATTCGCGGCTGTAACACGTTTGTATGGAAGAAGTATACATGATGCACGACTCCCAAACGAATTGGGATATGGCAAGAATGATGATGATATCTGTTGTCGTGTACCCAGGCGTTTCCCCCTTAAATCAGTCATATTGTATATTTGCAGAGAGGGGCATGGTCCAATTATCGGTTCAAAGTTTGTTAAGACGAATCTTACCAAAGGTTATCATGCTACCCAGTAACTGGGTTTGAGAATGTCAGATGCATACGGTTAGACTGGAATCTTACCCCAACATATTCGGGAAAAGACTAGGCACATTAGTCTGCTTAGCCTAATAACGAGGGTGATCGGACTATCTGTGAAAATATAGAATTGCAACTTACCATCATATCGTAAATATGTGGTTACAGTTTTTGTGAGTAAGATTTCCGATATGGACACAAATGTGTACGCGTCGCTTAGCACCGCAGGAAGCAAATTGCTTAGAGTACCCTGTCGAACACTAGCTCCTAGGCTCGTGTGTGAGCGAGGGTTGTCTATCAAATAACCTGTTTCTATTAAGTAATATGTTAGTTTTCTATTTTTAACCGACTTCCAAAAAAAGGAGGAGGTTATCAATTCGATTTTTTTTTTTTTTTTTATGTTTGTTCGCTCATAACTTGCGACTGGGTGAACTGATATTCATGATTCTTTTTTCATTTGAAAGCTGGTGCTTCCCGTGTGGTCCCATTGTCACCATTTCAATATCTGATGATGGGATCTTGTAGAAATCGGGGGAACTCTTCAATAAATAACAGCAGATTAACCGCGATTGTTGCTATAGCATATCTAAGCATTGTTTACGCCATCACACAACATAATATCACGCCTGTACTCACTACAAAGGTTATAAAAACCATTTTGTGAAGATCTGATGAAGAACTTCGGAGATAGGCAACGGAACTCCTCAATAAAAAATGATAGCAAATGGACTGGGATTGCTGAAATCTCATATTGTCTGTCTATTGTTTACACCAGTTCCTAACATAACATCACGCCGGTACGTTGTGAAGGGGTAAGCACATGTGAAACACTAAAAAGTGAAAAATAAAAACTTTTTTACAAAAAATAAAACCGACTTCGACAAAAAAAACACTCAAAAGTGAAAAATAAACTTGAGAAGAAAAATCAGTTTCTGAAGTCGGTGACAAAAAAATGAAATCAAAGAAACAAAAGTCACCGACTTCAGAAACTGATTTTTCTTCTCAAGTTTATTTTTCACTTTTGAGTGTTTTTTTTGTCGAAGTCGGTTTTATTTTTTGTAAAAAAGTTTTTAGAGATATATCTCTTTTGTAACACATTGACTGGCTATCTCTTTTCAAGTCGAGACTCTGTAAATATTCTTATAGATAAACAACCCTAAGGATTACTGGAAAGATTGACCCCAACCTCGTAAATTTCTGCAAAAAACCTCGCATCAAAATGTAAAATTCTAATCTTATTAACAATGGGTAGTGTGTATAAAAATATCTTTTATGCGAACGCGCACCTGGACGGTCTATTTGTTGTCCATGTCCACGGGTCAAAAAATATTCAATAGATACCGTCCAACGGATTCCCGTTACATAGTCGTTGGTAGGTCACTTTTTATCCACATTTTTTGGTAAAAAACGGCATGTGCTCACAAATTATGCATTTGGCTGCATCACAATAGCACGCGTCATGTCGTGTCGTGCGCGCGGGCACGAGTGTACAACTATTATGTTTTTAAAAAATTGCGAATTGATGTCAAGCTAAGCACCTATTGTATTGTGTGGCGTCCTCACCGCTAAGATGATTTGCTTTAAGTTCCATCTTGTGAACTCTACACATTGTCCTAATGTGACCTGTCATGTTTTGAATAATAATATGATGGTTTTGTTGCACTATTCTTTAGTATGTTTTAATATGTCTTTAATTGGTGAGCTTTTCGTTAGAGGATAAAAAATATTGTCACGTCAAGTTTTCCGTTTGGAGATGTGCTGTGAATGTTAAAACATTATAATCGAAAGCAAATACGGGTTAGGCGTTTCTGAGTTTTATGATTATAGAGATATTCGAAGTGTTTTTCTAAGGAAAGGATATGGAGTTATGAATCTTTGCTTATCGGATCAGATATGCAACATGTTTAGTTTACTTTTAGGTTTATGGTTATTCCATAGCCATTCATGATCAATATTCGGAGATAAGCTACAGGACACGTCCGTTGTTTGCATCAAACAAAGATGAACGCGAACTTATCTAACGTTTGTACAGGGTATTACAAAAAATGTATGTCGATGTTATTTTTGAATTTGTGCAAGGCGTTTGACAGCGGACGACGAATCGTGTGATACAAAAGGTGACAGTTTCGACTGGAAGGAGTGCGACGGCCGCACAAAGGGTCCCAGACGTTTGAAAGACGTTATGAATGGGCTGAAAGAAGGAGTGATCGAGCAGTGACCGTCCGCCGTCCGTCGGCCGCCGCTGGACCGCGCTCACAATGCCGCGCGATAGCATTAATCCTTTGTGAACGGGAAAATGCCAACATTTACAAATGAACGGTTTACATAATGTACACCGTCTTCCGATCGCTGCGGATACCTACGGACCCGGCCCACCATCTATCTAAAGATAAACGTATAAACTGTTACCCATATGGGTTTGAAGAACAACTTATTTATCTGTTTATGGTATGGCCTCAAATTAAGAATTCACATGTTTAAATTGACTTACAAAAAACACCAAAAAGTGAAAAATAAAACATCAGTAGAAAAATCAGCTTCTGAAGTCGGTGACATTTGTTTGTTTCATTTCGTTTTTTTTTTGCCACCGACTTCAGAAGCTGATTTTTCTTCTGAAGTTTTATTTTTCACTTTTTGGTGTTTTTGAAGTCGGTTGTTTTTTTTTTGCAAAAAAGTTTTTTTATTTTTTCATTTTTAGTTGTAATATCCTTTAGAAATATTTACTATACATTAATTTAACATTCTACTAAGAAACCTGGCCCTTAACCTTCAAATTCCCTTATTATTGCTTTCAACTTCTAACCTTTGAGGAGTAGTACCTTCCATCATCAGCTCATCAACATGAAGTGATGACTGCTAAATGCGAATACTTATTGTGTAGCGTCAGAAAAACACGAAACACGCAATACATGCCTATGAAATTTGAGGGTTGCCCTCGATTTCTCTGGGATTCCATCACCAGGTCCTGGTTTCCATATCATGGTACCACCCTTGAAATATCTCCTTCACAATAAAAAAGTAATCATCGAAATTGGTTCATAAACGACGAAGTTATTCGCGAACATACATAAACGAAAAATGTAGATAAATTAAGAAAAATCTTCATAAAATGAAAAGTACTGGACCAAACTATACTAAATTTTTATGGGACCAAATGGCAACTATTCCGCATCAAACTAAAGAAGAATCACGTAAATCGGATCATAAATCGCAGCGTAATCGGTGTACATACATAGAAAAAAAAAAACATACCGATCGAATCGAATTGAGAACCTCCTCCTTTTTGGGAAGTCGGTTAAAAAGGAAATGACATATTGTTTGATATTGATCAACAAGCAGTTTTGCTCTTTTTAACCTGGAAGTTGGTTCAATGAGTAGATACTACATTAATAGAATTTAGAAAACGACTTCGAGGATTTAGTTATCTTAGCTTTTCGCCACTAGGTGAATGAAATTCATCTTTCAATGTTTTCACTTGAAAAGAGAGTGTATGTGTTTTAAGATTCATCAAGGTCTGATCTTGCACTACCTATAATAATGACAAATTTTAAAAGATAAAGATAGTTCTATAAATAAACTATTATAAAATGTACTATTACATAACAAGAATATGTTTTGTCTGGTAGCCAAATAACACGTAACCGCTCGTAATGTTCAGTTGGGGAAAACATAAATCCAGCTTTAGCGTTGAAATAAAAAGAGGACTTCTGTAAGTGGGATAGTGTAGGATATAATTCACATTTATGCGGAGCGGCCGACGGTGCGTATCGAGTCGCCGGGATAGTTCGCAACGACAATTCTCCCGGAGAAAAAGGGAATTATTCATCACACCCGGAAGGGGAGAGCCCGTGACGCAAGTATGGAATAGCCACCTGCCGCGCCACGAAAGGCCTATCCACCCCTGCTTATTCAATCCCTTTTCGACCGAAAGCTGACGAACATAGAGTCTATTTTGATATGCTTTGTTCACCCTGTCGGCTAACCTGATCAATTCCGAGGGTCCAGTTGACTGTTGCCAGTTGCAGAATCAAAAGTTTAAACGGCCGTCGAGAACAAAGGGCAGTCGGACAGGGCTACGCGGCTAGGGATAAATATTCAATGCGAATCCTTTGGAGGCGATATTTTATACTTTATTCTTGTTCGATTGTCGCTCTCACCTGCACGATGAGGCTCTCGTAAAAGCCGAGAATTTTATATGAGAACTTACTTTGCTGGGGTTGAGACGAATAAATGTAACGGACTTTAGGATCTAAGAAAAAAATCAAAAGAATAGATTACTCACGCTGCCCTAACAGCAATAGCTGAATTTAATTACTATCCATTGAACTTGAAACGGTTTGATGAAGGTTACAATTATCTACATTGTACTACTGGTCTTTCTGGTTTTAGATATGACAAAAAAAGTAATTAATACAAAAGAACTTTGCAATATCGGAAACCCAACGTTTCCCTAAAATTGCAAAAGTCGACATATTGATTGGCGTGTTAATGAAACTCGATTTAATTGTTAAATATAAAAACGTTGTAATTAACACAACGCTCACTTTAAACTTTGACACGTTCTATTGAGGTGTCAATCTCCTCAAACAAGTTTGTAATCAATCATAAGATTGTTGTAACGATATCGGTTCTTGATCAACCGCCCTTCTATTATAATAAAGGAAAACCAGATTTTGTCCAAAATTTACTAAAATTTACATCGAAATCGCACACAAACACAAAAAAACTGGTAGAAATTCGCTTCATTGTGTGCGATTGATTCGTAACGGCCGAGCGCTTTAATGTGAATAAAAATATTCACAATTTTTGTAATTCCGTGGTGAGCGCACATCTGTCGTTCACACGGAAGGGATCGAATCACAATACTTTGTTGGGCAATTATTTTTAGCGACCTTTGCCAAAATATAATTTCTTGAAAACAATAAATACTTGTAATGGTCGCACAGAAATAACTACCGGTTAACTTTTTGCGAGTAACAGAAGACTTTAAATGTGGCCTCGCTTTTTTATTGCAACCTGGTGATTTTTCTCAATATCCAGTCTATTGTGAATGATTGTTATTCTGGTGCAAAAAATTTAGCAAGGTTTTATCTGTATGGTACAATGCGTCGGAGGCGTCATAAAGCGTCGCTGTGCCCCAGTTTGCAAAACGGGTATAAAATATGTATTGTTTCAGATAACAACGCAATAGGACAAATTACTTGCGCATGTCGGAACACTTTGTTCTGGACCCTTTTGTTTGTTTACTTTCGCTTTTAATGCCTGCTTTATGACGTCAACTTGCGAAAATAAGGTTTGCGCGATATTTTACTATTTGCCTCATTATAATATATCTAAAGCACTCGCCGAAAATATTAATACTCTCGATTTTAATTGTTTCTAGCACAAGCCATAATAAGTAATAAAGCGACTCATTTGAATTCTAAGAAAACTAAATGAGCAATCATTATGTAAGGCATACAGGAATGGATCGACATTCCCGTAGAATAGCCTAGTTATGAATGTTGCATTACATAATGACGTCCTTATTCACTGTGCTTAACTGTATCCATTACTACATCCATACCAGTGATATCAGTGATAACAGTGACTCAAATAAAGTGAAAGGGTTATCTGAAGAACAATACTTGCGTCGACTGTGAAAGGGTTCTTTTGTTTACAACATTGAATAAGCCTTTCAAACAATACACGCCTGGCGAATAACCCTGCGCCAAAGAAAAGAAAAAGTAAGAGTGTTACACGAATACCTTTTATTTGCGAGCAAAGCGATGCGTCCTTGAATTCACTTCGGCAAGGCTTAATTGTGGTTTCTCGTCTTCAAAGAGTTGGGTCCTTTGAAGAGCGCGGCGGAGGATGGGGCGCGCCGGCTCCTCGAAACAAAGGAATCTCAGCGCTCATTTTCACTCTGGACAGAGCCTTCTTTATGAATAACGTTATAGGTAACATCGACTTACATATTACGACAATTTTATATCTGTGTGTAGACAAAACTCATAAAATTGAGAGCACAAACATAAAAATGGTAGATCAACTTTATGTCCAATCTTCCATCTGTCATTAGGGCATGTGCGGTAAACAAGAATTCCTAAATCAACATTAGCGAGATGGCATCAGCAAACTTAAAATATAATTCAGCATTTGGAGTATATTTAGGTTAATTAACGATGTCGCCGTGATGGCAGATAGTGTTCCACCTGCCTCGTTGGCAAACTTTATAGTTTACTGCGAATGTTGAAGGGACAAAGATGTTGTTGTTGCCCAATTTATAGTTACCCTGGTAAAACACGGCCGCCTGCCCCCGAAACCGAGGCAAGGTGGCAAGACGTGTGCCAGATAACAGACTTAAACATCCTGACAGATAAGGACCATGCACTACGAGGGAAAGGGACAGATACATAGTTTTTTATCTAAAAAACTTAGTTGCACATAATTTGTACAAGCACAATAGAGCTTAAAGCTTGTAGTTATAGGGGTGGTTTTTGCGTGAAACTTTTGGGCACGCGACAGCAGCAGGTGGGAGCAATGCTCTTAAAAAACTTAGAATCTTTTTGGCCGTGCGTCGTATTGTTAAAGAACGGTGTCTTTAGTCTTGTTTGATTTATTGATGCTGATAAGTGTGCTGTTCCATAATAACACCAGTTCCGGTAAAAAATATTACTTTATATAAATAGAACTAATTTAATTAGTTGACGTAGTCAGTAGTATTCCTACTAGTCGTTAAGAAATGACTTTTGTAAGGGGATACCTACTTCAGTGCGACAGACGTAAATCATCGAATATCGTTTCTTCGAAAACCTTTCATCGATATCACTATACTGCGACGCTTTGTTAAATCGACGCCTTGGTACTGCGATGTTTCATTACATCGAAAAACTGTACTGCGAACGATTTTACTTCGTGAGTATCATACTGCGAAGCCTTGTTTAGTCGAGGTCTTGTTACCGAGGTGTTCTGTTACCTAGGAAAACTTACATTGATTGATACAAGTATGTACATTGATTTTCTTTTTCAAAACAATTGCGAGTTTCGTTTTTGCTATAACTGATATATCAGGCGTTTGAGGTAGCTGCGGGAAGTTCTATGTACACAAAAACAAAAACTTTTATAAAGAAATATTAAAAATGTAGGTATTGTTTTGAAAAAAAAAAGAAAATCAATGTACTTGTATCAATCAATGTAAGTTTTTCTAAGTAACAGAACATCTCAGTAACAAGACCTCGACGCAGTATGATACTCACGAAGTAAAATCGTTCGCAGTACAGTTTTTCGATGTAATGAAACATCGCAGTAACAAGACTTCGATTTAACAAAGCATCGCAGTATAGTGATATCGATGAAAGATTTTCGAAGAAACTTTATTCGATGATACGTTTGTCGTACTGAAGTAGGTATCCCTTTAGACAAGTCAATTAACCGATATTGTACATCTTAACTGGTCTTGAATGTTTGGCTACATGTAATCATAAAAAAAACCAAAAGTGTCCAACATTGCCAAACACGGCAGGTGAAGTTGTAAGTGTGACAGGTATGCACAGAAAAAAAAAACAATCCTTTTTGTGGTATCTCAACCTACACGAGATGTTTTAGCATTTTATAGCAAACTCAATTAAGAAGATGTAAGCTTACTTTTATGTTCGTACTGTAGTCCATCAAGATGGATTACCTCTGCACCAGTTACCATACATCTACGACGTTGATAGTCTATTAAACCCATTTGTGTCTCCCCAAATGATATAACCCGAAATAACTTCCCATAATGTTGTCTAAAAAACACAAAACTCTAAAATAGGTGCAGCCAGTCATCCACTCGTTTATTTCCCTGAGTCGGGACAAAAAGCAACACTAGGGAGGCGCGTGCTCACTAAAATGGTAAAAATAAAGTGGTAAAAATAGCGGGTACAATAAAAATGGTAAATTTACGCGGTCCGCCGTCTATGGTCGACACTTATGCTTTTTATGCGTGTTGTCTTTGGCTAATGATTGCCTCGTGACTGCTGCAAGGCCGCCTTGCGCCGGTAAAGTTCTGTGGAGCGATAACTTTGTTACGCCCACACATGTATTACCGAATTAGATGCGCGTATGAACGCTACCATTATCTTGTGTAATTATAGTGTATTAGTTCCTCTTCACTTATTCTGAATCTGTATGAACTTTTCCAGTTCTTTCGTCAGAAGTTGTCTGTGGCGGAATTCAATGGGAGCTGTCTCGAAATAACAATTTTTCCTGCGATTCCATGATTCCTTCCAGTGGTATGGTATTGATAGGTAAATCGTCTTTTCGTGGTAAAATACCTATTTATACAAGTAGTCTTTGACACATTGTGCCATTTCGATGTCATTTTTCTATTTTTATTCAATTATGTTCTGAGGTATAAACAGATATTTGTATTTCGCAGTAAGTGCTTATTATTATAAAAAAAAATTATCGTTTCAAGTCTCAACAATGATGAGCAGCCGATCAATATGTGTCCCACTGAGAAAGAACTGAAATAGAAGGTGATCTAGTTTTCTAATAACGTTACATAACATAACATCACGCCTGTAATTACCGAAGGGTTAGGAAGAGGTGTACCCATTATTACACCCACATTTCGCCAGTTATATTGAAGTCTCGTGTAATGGAGACGAGCCTATTGTCATCAACCAGGCACAAATCCAGCCTCCGAGGGTGCTACTCAGAAATAGATAGATAATACTGATATCTGAATGATTGAATAGTAGTAGGTATTAAGAAATGGTTAAAAGTCTCCTGAAATTTAAAAAAAAAAAACGAACTTTCATAAATTAACTAAAGCATTTTTTCCAACTGTCCCAAGTAAACAATAAAAAACGAAAAAGACAGTAAATGTAAGTTACAATGATTAATAGTGTAGCAATTAAAATTCCAACACAAAAGAATACAATTTCAACAAAGCAAACGAATTAATGTGACATAATCAGACATAATGGTCATTTTTTATCGAAAATACTTAAAAAAAGATTTGCTATCCTAAAAAATCGGCCTAATTACTTGTAATAAATACTTAATCGATAAACCTGTTTATGAATCGATACACTTTTTAACCGGAAAAGTATTTTATAAATGATTGTAGTTATCAGTGTCGTTAACTAATCGAATTATGTTTTTTAGCTCTATTGTTTTAACGACGTTATATGATGGATATTTTGCGTGACTTAAAAAAAATGTGTACAGCTAGAAAGTGAATTATGGATGTAATATAATTGAGTACGAAAACTACAGTGGCTGAAAACTTTAAGTTTCGATGAGCGAAAAAAAACAAGCATTTAAATTATCCAGCGAGATAAACTTTGTTCAGAAATAAGGAATGGTGTAAGCCAGGGCCCTTTTTAATAAACGTTACAAGTCTACAATTTTGTAGATAACTGACATATTATTTGTATTTTTTTTTTACAAGTGCTGTTTAATAAGCCTTACAATTTGTAAGAATTCTACAAGTAAAAATTTTACAAAATGTACAATTGTAAATGCTGTTTAATAAACGTTTACAATTGTAAAAAACGCCTGTAGATTTTGATAACAATTAGTAGCTACAAATTCGTAATTGGAAGTTACAATTTTACATAAAATGTAAGTTTTGTTGAAGATTCTTTAATCGAGGGTAATTTCATAAATCTTATACATTTAGAATTTGGTTTAACTTCTTTTATATTTGTTTGATTCCTAATAAATATGAGTGGAAGTAAGAGGTGCATTTCTCCTAAAATCGTATTTAAGATCGGCAGTTTTTTTTTTCAATACACGTAATATTTGATTTTCAAAAGTAAAGTTAATCTTTTTACGAAAAAAAAGTCACCGTTGCCGTTCACTCATATTATTCATCATCACTGTTGTAGGGACCCAACTTTTAAAGAATAATAATGAAATTTCTTCACTTTAATTGAGGTAAAGAAATTGTAAGTTTCTGACACACGGTGAGTCCACCTGTCGAAATTTTTCTACAATTTACAAATAATGTAAACTTGTAGTTACAATTATGCGTTAAATAAAACAGTTTTCCCTACAAATTTGTAAATTGTCACCTGTAGAGAGAAAATGATTATTAAACAGAAATATGTAGATTTGTAGCTACAAGTCTACAAATTTGTCAGTTTTCCACCATGGTTAAATTGTAAATTGTATTCTTTATTAAATAGAAACTTGTAGAATTGTAACTTGTAGCCTACAATTACAATTTGTAAGTTTTATTAAACAGGGCCCAGATCTTGGAATGTATCATTATTTTCCTAAACTACTACATACTTACAACTTTTTTCAATTAAACAGGAAAATGCTGCCAAAATTGTTAAGCATTATGTATGTGTAAATGTATGGAAAAAGGTTAATTGAATAAATTAGTATTGCATAAAAGTAAATGATTATTGTCTTGTTTATTGTTACTTTAGAATTAGCGATTAAAAACAGTCTGAATTTATATCTAACGGATAAGTTAATCAAGAAATTAGAACGAAAAGTGGTAGTAAGTAAAAGATGGGTGATGCAAACATCAGTCATATATTTTCATCATGCATGCTCCAAGAATTACCAAGATATGTCTAATTTTGACTTCAATACAAATATAACTCTTAAAGTTGTAATCGCCATCTTTATTATAATAACTACCGAAGAACAAACAGTTACAAGATAAAGCTGAGTAGGTATGTGTTCTCAAATTAGTTGCAGTCAAAGAAAGTACCGACCGGAGCACGGGAGCCGCTCGTAAAACATAAAAAGCGCTTATGTGGCGCTCGCTGCGAGGGCTAAAAAACTACGTCAGGAAGGAACATAATGTAGTAGCGCCCATAAAAAGTGAATGCATTGCGTGCACGTGGAGTGCACCGGGGGGGTGCGCGGCGCGCGGGGCCCGCAGGGAGGGGCGTGGGGGTGTGTTTACCGCGCGGAGGGGCGGCCGGGCCGGCGCTGCCCGCGCGGCCGCTGAGCCGCCAGTGTTGTGGTAGGTCACACGGAGCGCGCCCGCACCGCGTGCCCGAATCATTCACGATCGCGACTCCGCGCCGACATAACATGTAATCGCTCTCCAATAAACATTATCACTTAGTTTTTTCTCGATCTCACAAGGACTTTGATAACAAGTTGTTGAACAACGATAAACTTTATAAACAAACTAGTGCAAATAAATGCATTTTGCCGTGACCCTGGAGTGAGATGGCCCTGTCGCTGCAGTCGACGCAGAATTCGAGAGGTTTGTGAAGTTTTAAGTTGAGTGCGCCTCACTGTCTCCTCGGTCCGCTGAATCTGGAAGTGCATGTGTGGAGTAAAGTTTTAAACGTTGCCGGCGCTCGGCATGCGTGGCGCGAGCGATGCGATTGGCCGCCCACACGCCACACGCCGCGCGAGCCGCACACATGTTTATTTGCATTCGGCGAACTTTGCAGATTCAGTGAACCGTAGGCGGCAGCGAACGCGTAGCGCCGCGCTACGTCGCTGCTACGAAACCGCGTAGTACGTGCTACGAGATTTTATTTATTGTTTTTTTATGTGATTGTTGCCAGTATTTTGTGATATGTGAGTAATTTTTACTTTTAATAATTCTATAGTGGGATTTACAATACTATTCTTGGAAAAGTTAAGAAGGCTATTATACAAAATTAACGAAAGACAAAAGTAATAAACTGTACAATTTCATCTTATTTTCACTCATAAAATGCTGGTATTATAAATAAAATACAGAGTGCCGGATCATATGTTTTAAGGTAAATAGTTTATTATTGTCAGAGGTTGTTGTTGTTTAACATTTTGTTGTTTTTTATTAGAACGTCTTATTCAAGAAAATTCCTTTTCTACTTAATTTGTTATCTAGTATCCCTAAATTATCTAAGTAAGTACTTATTCAGTATACTTTATAGATTGACAAAACCGTTTTCATTGCCGGTAATTGTATAGGTATTAATGGGTTGAGTAATTGCGAAACTTTCGTTACTACTAACTACTTCGACGTATGTAGTCCATTGTTAAAATATTATATGGTAATTACGCGTCCGGTAAATTTTCGTAAGTACTTAGTTAACCATGGCATCAACTTTGCATAATTGGTAACCAATTTCTAAATTATTATTTTAATTCTCTTTCATTAAAGGATTTATTGTAGTAATGATAGATACTTAAACAAGTATCTAACATTTCAAACGATGGGGGTCTTGTTCGTACAACTAACGCCATCTAGTAGCGCGAACGGGAGACGGTGCTTTAATTAATTCTTTTTTTTTTAATAAATATGTGGACTCGTTTTCTTACGAAACATTTCTTATGTATGTATATGTTAATTTAATATGATATAAATGTTATATGAATTTAATAAACGCATGTTGGTTTTTAAACCAATTAACTTTACTGCTGTTAATGATGTAATCTCCAATTCAAAGCAATATTATCATTTAATTACTTCATTTAATCAGCCAATAAACATTGTCATTAAAATCTAAACATAATAAGATCATTAAAAAAATGACAAAAATATACCTTTTATTAACTTATGTGCACCTACTGTTCTTACTTCTTTGTATTTCACAAAATTTGAATACAGCCCAAACATACTAAGAAAGAGCCAATAAAATAATAAACATTTTGGAAGCACACGTTACAAATATTAGGGTAGTTTGAAACTTATTGTTTTACTGTCATAATCATAAAGTTTAACTACCTACGTTTTTGTTTTATATTTATTGGCTTATTTAACAGATTAGCCGTTTGAATAATGCTTTTAAATAGTATAAAGCAACTTTTTTAATGTATTCGCACGTCTATATTGAGATAATTACTTCGTTATTATTTTCAATATAGTTATATGTTATTTATATAACTAATGATAATTGCAAAATTTAACATGATATTTTTTCGTTTATTTCTTTGTACGAATGAAAAAGGTAAAGTCGTCAATCTGTTTCAAAATCCATTATTCAGAACATAAATCTTTATGCTTTAGAAAAGGCTTAAAATATACTGAATAAAAATCTGTAAACTTGCCAACTGTTAATGGGGAAATTATTCATAATCATTGATAAAGAGAAAAAATGGACGTTCGTAACTCTCAAGTTCGAGGGCCTAGAAGTCTGTACTATAGATAGGCGACGCGTAATGCCGACAGATCCCCCCAATTACAGTGCCATTTAATCACAAAAAAGATATTTTTGCAATTATAGATATTTCCCCCAATGATAAAGGCTTATTTTCCTACAACGTTAAAGTACATCGCATAATACCGATCTCAGAACCCTACGTATGTGCCTACCTCAGACCGGGAAAGGCGTAATTATCCTTTGAACTCTGATCACAAGGAAAACTCACACAATTTGTTGAGGAATGGCCTATTATGAATTTATAAATATTTTTTACTTTTTCTTCTACATTATAAGAAAAATCTATTAGAAAAAGTTTTACACAAAGTGTACATTTAGGCGCAGCATTGTTATATCTCACACCATGGTATAATTAGTGCTTATAAGTAAAGCATAACTAAAATATATAACAATTGCAAAAAATGAAAATGTTGTTTTCAAAGCGACCTGACCGATCTAGGTTTATTTAAACCCATATTTCAGGCCATCACTTTACATATCACAATTAAAATTAGGACATGAAAGATACGAACGAGATATCTTCAAACGTTGTTCAAATAAAAGATTCTCGTTTCTCGATTTCCAACAATAATGAAGGTTTTATTTTCCAAGGTTAATGAAGTACTTCCATCAGTTAAGTTGGTTGTTACGGCTACTGTTATGTCAGAGAAGCCCCATTACGGCTGTATCCCGCTTAACCCTAAACCGCCGAAACCGTAGGAACTCTGTAATCTGTGCAAGTACTAGCCCAAAGCCGCCGGCAGCCGCAGGTTAATCCCATTATATGGTACACAATGTAATTAGGTCATTCTGAACAAATGAGGTCTGGCCGGTTTCAAATTTAAATTGAAATGAACAAAAATGGTTTATTTACTCTACAAGAGCTAAAAAACTGACCGATTAAGTAGCCGCTTGATCACATAATATGAGAGTAAAAAGTCTTAAGTTAGTAAGATGCGTTACTATCGGAATTTCTATAGTGTTTAAACAGTAGATAACTGAAATATCAAATATTTGTATTACCAAATAATTTTATAGTGACTTCTCTTTTGTATTACAAAGTCATTAAATAGTTTGACCTATTAAGTCTGTCTAATGCACAAAGTATAAATGGAATAAATCATTGTAAAGAAAGGATGCCTAAAGTTTGATAAGATCTTTAATAATATGAACATCAATTAATATGCAAATTGAATGAAATGTAGGTTTTAATTTGAATAGCTTCATTCAAATTATCATAAACATCATCTTCAAATAAAGTACTACGTTTTTCAGTAAAAGCTCATACTCGTACACCGCTCGCAGCAAGTGCGTAGCAATAAGGACGTCATTGACACGTCCGTTATCGGGCGAACCCTTACGCAATAATGAGTTATGGAGTGGCGGCCGCAGGCAACTCCATAAAAGTATTGAATATGGGTTATTGACAAATATTTATGGCGTATAAAGAGGGGATAATTACAACTCTTTAGCACATAAAAAGCTCCGTGCGGAAGGGTGCGGCGCGCTGTAAAAATTTATCACCAACATTGTCACCCGGCGGGCTGTGGGCTCGCAGGCCCGGCCGACTAATAAAAATGATACATTATGACGCTCTGCACAAAAAATGTACTCAATAAGTAATCGATAATGTAGTAGCCTTTGTCAGATTATGCCTGTTCAATGACTTTATCGAAACGTTTACGTAATTACTTAAAAAGGATTCTGGAAGTAGATTGAGTAATACCGTTTATTTTATTTAACTGTTTCATTACTTATGATTGGTTTCTTCCATAGCCGTTGGAGTCTATTTCTATACGATACTTTGAATTTTATCCCCTGTAAAAGGTAAAAAAAGCATCTGTTGATCCGTTTTCAAACCTAATTAGATACAACGTCAGAATACAAGATTGTTTTAAAACAAAATGTCAGTATTTACTTGTTTAAACTTTTACATTAAGCCTAGTATTATAATTCTGATCACATCACGAGTGCGGTTCGCTGTTCGTCCTCGAAACATAACGAGGAATGTTATTAAAAAGTTATGGGATAAGCCGGTACGTGCCGCGCAAGGCGCGACGCCTAATCACCAACTTTAAAATTATCTTATACTACCAGACTTTGTGGACTTATCAATACGCGGTTTCAATAACCAATTAGAATATGACATTTATAAAAGTTTATTTATGAAAGGTGCAGAAATTATTCTTTCATGAAATAATTGTTCGTTTTAATAAAAAAGTGTAAAGTGCCTCGTGTCAGCACTCGCGAACGACAAAATATTTTGCCTTTTTCAATTAAGCGCGATGGCTGAGTCCAGAGCCGGGCCGGGAATTAATTCCACGGCTAAGTAGATAATGTAAGGAGCTCCCTCCTCGTGCCGCCTCTTCACGCCTCGAGGAGAACTTTCAATTATGATTTTGTCTAATTTTAATTAAGTGCTCTCAAAAAGGCTTTTCTTCAACGAAATTAATATTTGAATATAATTTGGGCGGAGCGGGCGGGCGGAGTTTGCCGCTCGAGGAATAATTAATTCCATTATATAGGTAAGTGGTCTGGTCGCTTCTGCCTCGTGCCCCCCCGCGCCCGCGCCTTGCCTCGCCACGACACTATACAAACTCGTCACACCAATGATTGCTTTTCACTCCTGACATTTTGAAACTGACGGCTAGGCCGGAAATATTTATTTAGGGAGATAGTTAAACATGTACACCAATGATCAAGGTAAAGAAAGTAATTAGATTGAGTTGGAACGGTAGCGTCTAGCGAGTAGTGGCGGTGTGCTAGTGTGGCAGCCGCGATTTGCGCAACAGGTCGGGGCGGAAGCGACCTGCAGCGGCGTGATTGCGACCAAATGTTTCCTTTACAACGTCTGGTTCAGTTTTTGCTCTGTTTTTTGTCCTCTCTCACTGATAAGTATGCTATCGATAGGTTCGACTGAGTTGTTTGTTTAGGTCGAAACTAACTCGTGACGGAAGTGTTGCCAGAGAAACTATAACTGCATTTTTTAGATTCTCCACCTTGACGAAAGTAGGCCAAGTGTTATTAAAAGAAAAACTTTAACTTGCTAGATATTGTAATCCCATACTCTACTTAACTCCTCTGACAATAGTCTTTATTGAAGTATTACTGTTTTAAGTCACATTAACATGTAATCTAAATCCATGATTTCCTTTGTTCAGGTGTGTCAGTGAGACCTCTGTCAACCATGCGTCAAGAATCGCTGCCGATGTTAGCGGAAAGGCTGCTGGCGACCCGCGCGGCGGCGCTGGTGGCGGGGCTCCCGGCCGAGCTGTACTCCGGCGCGCTTCTGGCAGCCTGGCCCCCCTCGCCCCCCGCACCGCTGCTGCCACCGCTCGACATGGAGCGCGCGCGCAAGCGTCGCCGCACGCCCAAGCTCGACGACACAGCCACCGCACCGCCCTCCCCACCATCATCGGGCTCATCACCTGGTGCCGCTGACCCGCCGCGAGACAAACTCTTCACCTGTAAGGTCTGCTCACGCTCTTTTGGCTACAAACACGTCCTTCAAAACCACGAACGTACCCACACTGGTGAGAAACCGTTCGAGTGCGGTGAGTGCCACAAGCGCTTCACGCGCGACCATCACCTCAAGACACACCTGCGACTTCACACGGGTGAGAAGCCGTACAGCTGCCCGCACTGCCCGCGCCACTTTGTGCAGGTGGCCAACCTGCGACGCCACCTCCGCGTACACACCGGCGAGCGGCCATACGCGTGCGCGCGTTGTCCAGCGCGCTTCTCAGACTCCAACCAACTAAAAGCACACGCTCTGGTACATGAGGGTGACGCACCTTTCGCGTGTCGCTGCGGCGCGCGCTTCAGGCGGCGGCAAGCGGCTGCACTGCACCGCTGCGCCAGCACGGGCTGCGAGCCCGACACACCCAGCCCGCCCGCAGCCGCCGCGGCCGACTGGCGCTGGGACGAGTGGCCCGAGCAGACGGAGCCCGAGGACCTGTCGCTGCCGCGGAGGCCGGCCACGCCGGATTCCCCCACCGACCTGCGGATGCACTCCGCGTAGTGGGCGACCCGCGCCCGAGCGCCCCGCGCGCCGCCGAGCCGGTATACGAGTTCCTCCCGCGTAGACCCGCGCTGCCGTCGGCCTCCGACGCTGACGCTCTCCCGCTCGCTTGCTCCGGAGACGCTCTCCACCAGCTCCAAGATTCTATGCAAATTCCTTTCAAAGTAACAATAATAGCCACTATTGTTCTAAATTCGGCAACAAACGGTTACTTTTTTATAGAGTAATTTTTTTTGCTTACCTCGGTAAGACTACCGACATAGTCTCGTTATTTAGTCCTCTATTCTTTTTTACGATTTTGCATTTGCAATGTTCGCCATAAAAAGTACTTTTTTCATCCACGTTACAGTTTAGAAGTTTATTGTTGTACTATTTGCATAATCGCAAGGCGAGGTGAAGCAAAAACGACGACGTTTTGTTCTTTTGTTTTGCAACGTTGCTAAACACCTAAAGAACATATTGCACAAAAGATATTTTTTGATTTATTGGTATCGTCTATTGTTTCGAGATAAAAACTAAAAAAAATGTTTCGCTATGCTTGGCATTTATTGATTTCCAATCGGTGTCCTCCCTCGCGCTTAACGAACGGAAACTGGAATATGGTCTAGCCGGGAAGGTCGCGACATTGCCTCATTATTTCGGCGACAAAGGCTACTTTACAAGCGGTAATTATTACGTATTGAACTCGATATCGGGTTCCGACTGACAAAGCTGTCGCTATTGTGCGACCCCGATCCGTAGCGACTCGCGATAACTGGTTCGTAATCACTCTTTTATACATTTCTTAAGTTTTCATTCAATAGCTCTTTCAAAAGTTTACACGTTTTGGACATTTCTTTTTGGAAAAATACCACATAATTGCGATACCGGTTTCGAATACATGATACGGGATAATTGTATAGAATCTTGGGAGCTTTTGTAATTAAGTGAATGTTCGCGAGCAGTCTCCGGCGGCGAGCGGCGAGGTGCGCCGGCGCAGTCGACCGCGCGCACCGTGCTTCTGTACATAATGCTGTCTCTTACAAGATTATTTATTATTTATCGATTAGTTTGTAGAAGTTCGATATCTATACGATATCTAATCCGAATACGGTATTGTTAATATTACGTGTACATATTTATGTAGTGTTGTAAAGTACGTTGTAGAGAAGTTGGTGTCTCGAAAATTATATTTGAAATTATTTAAATTCGATACCGAAGCAACTCTCAGCGGGCTGTGTTGTATTGATATTGAGACAAGTGGATATATGTGTTAATAGAAACGATGTTCTATTATAAGTAGGGCCATACGCACAATGACTCCATGTCGTTAAGGTGCATATTTACTTGTAGTTGTAAGCAACAGTCAAAAATATTTAAAATGTTGTACATAATTATTCTTAGTGTTAAATTATGATGATCTCGTTGCGCGCATGGCCTGTATGTTATAATGGTGTGTTCTCGTTTGACACGAGAGCGGTGTAGTGAGCATTATTGCAATTTGTTCTACGGGTATTAGTTTCCTACTAGATGTAATGTTTTATTTCCCATGTTTTTAATATAATTTAATGTCATAGTAGTTGTTCTGAATGTTTTAGCGCACATGATTTATAATATCGTATGTAATTGTATGGTTAGGCTGTACTGTTTGTTGATTATTATTATTTTATTTTCTTTAGTCATGTTCGAATAGGGTTTAGAGTAAGGAATCAGTGTAGGAGTTAACGATATATTTTTTTCCAAAGAAATTATTGGTACAAATATAAATGTGTACAAATTTAATGATAACTTTCGATTAGAAGTCGTAATTTCATGTTGCAATGTTGTAATATTGGTAGTTGTAAAGTTAGGCGGTCTGCCATTATCTACCTCATTTAACTACGGTTACTACGCCAGGGTAAAGAGCCAAAGTTCTTGGAAATATTTTCTATAGTTTATCTCTTCGGAGATAACGTACAAGTGACAGGATTGTATAGCTGTTGGCGAACACTGGGTCGCGGGATCATTAGTTCGAGACTGATTTTTATTCGTTATGTTGGTACGAGTCCCACTCGTACGGTACGAGTCACTCGCTCGTCTCACAGTCTACCTGTGAGCACTCGCCATCGCACTCGTCTATGATTGTGTATCTTCTACGTTTACTATCATACGTTGACATTAGCAAATATCTCTGAACTCTCTTAGAACGGCAAGAAGAGACACATTCATAAACGCAGTGAAAATGGTTGCAATTAATTTGAGTTCCTATTTAATTAAAGTGTTGTTTTGCTTAATATTGTTTATAATGATTAGTTAGCGATGTATTATTCAGTGCCATCTCACAACACAGACCAATCCGTAGCAAAACACTAGTTAAGATTGATGTCTACTAAAATATTTGCGTTAGATAGAACCCACTTAACCGATCTACCTCATGTTAAATCGAGATACAGGTATTCTCTAAACATTCATTGTAACTTAATTCGGAATTATACTGTACTTGTACAAAATATTATAAGATATAATGTGACATAATTGTGGTACGACGATCATATATGTATTTCTTTATCAATGTCCAGTACATAATTATTAAAATAAAGAGATGTTTGTTATTTATTTCTTTTTTTGTTATTTCACACCCTTTCACAACTTTAATTATAATATTGGTTTGTTTTAAACACAATAATTGAATACCACTACTACAACGTAAAGCATCAGAAAAAAGATCCATCATTTACATTCATACATTAATTTCACCTAAGTAGGTAGATAGATCATTTCATCTAAATCGTATAAACGTGAATCTAAAAGATTCTCAATAAGAAAACAGGCTTCGAAACTTTTCAGTGTCCATCTACCAATAATATACAGGGTAAGTGTTCAATAAAACTAATTTGTTGTTAGTGTGCGATAGGCGCGTAGTATCTACTAAGTAAGAAAAGTGTGTAATTTATCTAAGATCGGGCGTAAGTAATGAGTTGTCGCACTAATACACTCACACACTCGGCTCGTACGCACACACACACGCACACAGTCGCACACCGTCCCTCTTTCATGCTCAGGGTCGAGCCTCCGTGTATGGAGGAGCGTGTTCATTTTAAGTGACTATTTTTCGGTATTTTGTTGATAACTGATATGATATCAAACGAGAGATGCGGAAGAACTAGTCATTATGAATAACCATTACAAAGTAAAAGATTGGTCACCAACTATAAATCTTTACGGTATATGGGATGATGAAAACTAAGATTTAAGAACACTGTTTTCTACGTATCAATAAATGGGAATATAAATATAGAAACAATGGCAGAACGTATAACAAACAGGACTCAACTTTATCAGTCCTTTAATAATTTGACATGCCACATCCTATGCTTTGGACCTTGTGTCGTATATTGCTATCTTAAGCCCTCTTTAATGTCGCTACACCAACCATCTAGAGGTCTACCTGACTTGTCGTCGTTCTAGGAAGCCATTCTACACTGTTTTATTTAAATTCATAGCAGAATTTTAAGAGTGTAACATTACAAAATGGCTCTCAAACAAATAAGGGTGAGGGTGTAAAATAATGAATGCAAAAATACGACTACGTTTGCAAAATAGTAAAAATTGAATGGGGTTTTTTTTATGTCAACTGTACGAAATTTTATTCAAGGTCCTTGTTTTACACAAAGTGTTGGAGAGAATATTTTGATTGAGCGTTTGAAGTTATACCTTTGCCTTGTCACACGGGTTGGAGTGAAACGTAGGTATATGACCTCGGATTGGTGATTTTGAACACAAAACTTACAAATTATTTTAAAGCAATTTAAAAGACTACATTTTTTTTTTCAAAACATGCCTATTCCCAGCAGTTGGTGAAGTCGGGCTGTGGATGATGTTTTCAAAGTGTTGTGATTTTTACCTGCTGTTTTCAAATGATGAAGATGACAATATGCAATATTCGTAGCAATGTTCCGTAGATTAAACTCTGACAAAATGTGAATTTATGTCTCTGCCTTACCCACTTAATAATACAAGTGTACTAATATTATAATGTTCTTTAATATCAGATAGGCCCACCATCATAAGAAATTTGAATGGATACTACCAACAACGGACAGAATCGCAATCAGTGACAAATAAATTAACCTTTAAGCTGCTACGGGCTACGCGCTACGGGGCTACGAGCTACGACTTTTGCTACGAGAATCACTTTCTACTTGAAAAAGACTTTAGCGTTTAGACTTGAGATATTTACTTGTATGTGTGGTGATATTTGGGAAAGGCTTATGCCCAGCAGTGGGCTACTTTGGTTGAATAATGATGATGATAATGATGAAGGAGTGGGTAGTGGTAAGAGAGAATTAATTGAGTAGCTCTTGTAATAAAACTCTTTTACCAAAACGTGGTCATTCCACAGTGATTAATAGTATTTATGCTATCAGCTATAAATACAATATGTAGGCCAAGATAGAGTCGTAATTCAAGAACCGCCTCACGCCACCGCATAGCTCGGAGACAAACGCACCGGAATCCGGTTGGTATTTATTAAATTAATCGTTCACCCCCGCACCCCGCGACCTGCACCCCCTCCCCCCCCCCCCTCGGGGCACACCGTCACACTCCACGATTAGTTCGTGTGTTTCTTGCGAAATATCCTTTATAACTATTAAGGGGATGGGATATGGGAGATATATTATACCGACTGTTTAATTACAAGGTAGAAATTACAAGAATACGGAAGTTATTCTTTAATTGCTTTTTCTATCAGGAAGTTAAATTAGGTTTACGGTTTATAATAGGAAGCTCATTTGCATTTTACTGCCTAATAAAAAAAGAGTAAAATTGCTTAATTTGGACACCACAAGGTAAAGATAAGGTTACTTTGAAAATTACGTTTATGTCCTTCTTATCAGTGCGGAGTATACACTATACAGCATGTTTCTAAAATGTGTGGCTACATTTAAGGGTTAAGTGACTGGTGTAGTACATTACCTACAGACGATCTAACTGAATCAGTCTCTTCGTGGGACTAACATCGTTATAAACAGCTGTCCTAATAAAACTTCAATATCATACTCGACCTAATTAAATGGGACAGCAGATTTATTTATTCGGCATGTTGATATCATAGAAAAAGTTGTACAGTTCAACAGCCTATCACCCTTTAATGAGACCACACATTTCTCAAACACGCTGTATACACCAGCGTTTTAACAGCCGAACTCTGAAACAACAATAAAAGGCGTTTTATCAAAAATCCTCGTCGTATCTCAAAGAAAGAAAGTAGGAACGTACACTCGTAAGTTATCTATAAAGTAAATCAAGATTAATAGCTAAGTAATAGGCATGTTTGAAACAGTAGTCGCGAAATGTTCGGGACTTCGGGTACAGTCGGGTATAGAGGACGAGCGGGCGAATTATAATTTATTTGGAGAAGTGGCAACGAACCCCGCGCTCCCCGCGCGCCGCGTAGCCCGACCTACCCTTTGCTTTCGCCCTTCGTTACGGGCGCGAGCTCCAACAGTTGTAGCTCGGAAATTTGGATTGGGAGTTTGATTTTTTCTTTTAGGTTTTATGGAGTTTTTATAAAATATCTTTGGATGTATTTAATGTCTTCGGATGAGTGTATAATATTTACTTGATTACATTCTTTATTTGTTTTAAATATTTATAGATTTCTTAACGTTATTTTTTATTATCTGATGTTATTTTTGGTTAACCTGTGCTTATTACGATAAGTTCTTACCTGGATCACATAGGCCGACAGTTTCCCAAAACTCTCAGAAAAGGCTTTATCTTTCTAACTTCGGACTAAAATCCTCCTAAAGTTTGACTGTTAGATGAATAGTAAGTATTTTCGACTAAAATACTGGTAAAAACCAGTTTTGGTAGTTATATAATTTGAAAAAAACTAACATTTAGGTGTAAATAGATTTCCAACATTGTACCAAAAAAAAATTGTAAAATTAAACCAAGTATCTTAGATTTGGTTCAACATAGAGCCAGCATATTGTATACGTATTACTCTGTAGGTATACTGTCGGTGAATCGTCTAAAATCGTATGATAAATATTTATTTTGTTTCATTCTTATAAAAATTGTTCTGATATTATCCTGACCATAATAATATAGCACAGCGAGCGTGTTTTAGAAGAAAGTTTCACTTTGTGATAGAGCGTCACCTGTACCATTCGTTCCTGAGCCTTTTTCCAAAACTCGATGTTTCACACCGACTGAGTGCTACTAAAATCTATAATACACAATAATTACTATTACAAAAATCTATAAAACACAATTTTATAAAAAATCAGGACGAAAAAAATATAATTAATTAAGCTGCAACGCTTGGGGAGTGAACTTTATACTTTTCTGTTTTTTCTCTAGGTAGGTTGCGTTCAAAGGAGCTGGCGGGGCGCGGGGTGAAGTGGCGGGCTCGCGGGGGGGAGAGCCACGGAATTAAGAGGGAGGAGGGGGGCGGCCCGCCCTGGATACTGAGAGGAGTTTTAACCAATTAATTTTGTTCCTCAACGCAAACTCCGCTATATAATAAGGTATAAGTAGGCATTAAGTGAGGCGCGCCGATAGCTAGCCCGGCCGGGGGCGACTTGGTCGTCTCCTAGCCTCTTATAACGATGTTTTATTTCTTGTTAAGCTCTCTGTTTCTCCACTTTTAATATTTAATGGCATTTTCATAGCTCATTTTTTATAGCGCACTTACAAACTCCAAACATTATTGATGTTGTTTTATAGCAACGTTGTTGTGCTATTATCTAGCCAGAGATTTAAGTGTTGCATGTTATTAACATATTAACACTTGTTTACAAGTTACAAAATACTACAACGGTCAGAAGTTTTCATATTTATGACGAAATATAACAAAGTTTATCATCTTACAAATAGTCTATATTGTTTCACTTGTACGAGTACGTTTGTGTAGTAAATTGACATAGTTACATATGTGTAACAGTCAGTGTACCATATGCAACACCTGCCTCTCGTGAAAAACATCGGCTTTATCTAACGAACCATATGTCTCGCCGCTCGTGCTTTACCCACCTCCTTTCCGCTCCTAAGATATAAATACAATATACACGTCTCATATAAAAAACAAAAGTCTTCCCCTTTACCAATCCGTGACTAAACACTGAAAACTTGTATACCCCATTTACCAGAAGCGATGAGATTTAAAAATAAGATCCTTCACAAAAACACTAGCGATCGCGCCTTTAGCTCGCGCCTCGCGTCAATATGACGCACTTAAAAAACGATTCTTAACAACGGTATTGTGTTGTTAAAAAACAGGAACGCATCACCCGAAAAAACAAACCGCAGAGTACGGTTAAAAAACAGAATGCAGCACGCGAGCCGAGCGAGACACCCTTTCCCTTTTGCGTCGCGACCTACGTTTTTTCTAAGTGAGGCGAGGGTTGTGTTTTTTTTACCGCGATGCCACGTATAAATTAATAACTGAACGTGCTCGTAATCTGCTGCCTGGAACACTTTCGGCTTTGTTATTATTGTTTTTTGTAATAAGTTATCATTCATTTGTTTTTGTGTGTGGTTCTGCGGTGGCGGAAACGAACGCCGTCTATTGATTACGTCCGCGGAGACAGGTGTTGCACTTTGTTCTTGAATGCACATTAACACGCTGCATAAATTGATAGCAGTTGTGAAATTACAAATGTTTAAAGTTGAAAATTATATTCATTGCCCATTGCCATTTTTACAAGGTACTGCCTACACACTGTAGCCAGATATAATTGGTGATACAGTGACTTCTAAATAATGACAAATAAAATCCAAAATGTTGTTTTTTTAAAGTGTTCCTAACGGGTTGTCCCGTATTCCCTCAGTCGTTCATATACCTATCAACCTAAGAACTTTGTAAGACCGTTAAAAAAACATTGATGTTTTTCTATGATACCTTTGGAAACATTCAGCCAAATGGCATGAATACCGGAAGACATCAGGAAGGATGGACTAATAATGTCGAAACCAACAAAATGGTTTTTGTTCACATTCCGACGCCAAAATTTAACGCAGTTGCATCCAAATACACCGACACATTTTTATCCGTTGGTTTAAGTAACGCAAAAAGGTTTTAAGAAACTTATAATAATCTAAAATGTCAACAAGTTTATTTTTTTATGATTTCAGCAGAAGGTTGTTTTATTCCAATTTCAGTACTGATAAGTAGATGATTACTAATATTTTATCAATGTGACGGCAGCCATATTGTTTAGCTGCGAGAGACGGCGACTAGATGGCGCTAGTGGAACGTGCACCGGACGCATCATAGAGGAATCATTTTGCTTAAAATATTTAAATTCAAATCCGGTAAAATGTTTTTAGGTTGGTACCCCCGGCGATCGCCTTTAAAAGCGACTGAGCTGTAGAGTCGGCACGCATTTCCAACGGATACGTCCTGGTGCACGGACCACTGTCTCTCGACAGTCAGTACAGTCCTACTTGACCGCCCTTACTGCCGTTATAAGTTTTATTTTATTTTATATTATTTCTGTGTTTAAAATAAGTTCTATGTGTTAGTGATAACTACTGATAAATCAAAGTGATTGTGTGATATAAGTGATTGTGAAATAAATTTGTGTATTGCCATATCTGAGTTTCACTTCTGATGCCAAACCCGACATCAGAAGTGGGATCGGATTGTCCGCCCACCTCTGGCACTTCATCATCGCAAAATATGCAGGAAAATGTTCCGCTACCCTCAAACACTCTAGAAGCAATTCTTTCAAAATTAACTGAAGCTTTACTACCCCGGTCCAATGCACCACCGCATCCTTTCACAGCGTTGGTACCATTTGATCCTGATGACCCTAATTCAGACATAGATGGTTGGTGTCGGCTGTCAGACACCATAATTAAGGGCAAAAATCTAAAAGGTCTCGATTTAATCATGACACTGACCCATTGTCTTCGAGGCCGTGCAGCCACATTACTGACCAAGATACCTCCCAGTCAATATCAATGGGAAGATATACAGGAGACTTTAAAAGCTCAGTTCTCTCGCCCTATGCTGGTTCAGGATCATTTTGACAGTATCCTCAAATTTCAAATTTCTTCCAATGAGACCCCGGCTCAGGCATGTCTACGTCTTTGGCAATTGATAGAAAATATCCCGGACGCAAGTTTACCCGAGAAGGTTGTGACGGGGTTTGCCATCTCCGTATTATCCCAGTGTGACGTTCAAATACGTCGTGAATTAAACTCTACTGTGGTAAATGACAAATCCCAGCTATTTCGAGTACTACGAGGCATATCCTTGAAAAGAAAGTCGGAATTGTCCGAGTCAAACGATTCTGATATCAAACGCCCTCGTTCTACGTTTCCCTTTCGTGGCAATTGTAACATATGTGACAAGACTGGGCATCGTGCGGCTGATTGCCGTGAAAGAAACAAGCAACCCAATCGTTCTACAGTAACGGATAAACGCGTCAACCAGAAGTCACAAGTTACGTGCTACGTCTGCGGGGAGCCAGGCCACGTCGTCTCCACCTGCCCAAAAAGGGTTGACAATACGAAGAAGGAACAAGCAACTACCGGAAGCAAAGAAGTTAACGTGTGCTCGAAGATGGTTCGAGGTACTATGGACTGTAGTGGTATGACATTTTCCTTTATTTTTGATTCCGGTTCTGAGTGTAGTTTAATTAGGAAAAGTTCTTCACACCTTGTTACTGGAAAAAGATCGCATGACCTTATCAACATGATTGGTATTGGAAAGAGTATTATTAGTAGCACAGAGCAAATCGTTTGTGATATAAAAATTCAGTGCATCGAAATTAACATCACTCTTCACGTAGTTCCGGATGATTGCTTGCGCGACGCTATTTTATTAGGTAGAGATATACTTGAGCGTGATATTCTTGTTGAAATTTCCGAGACCGGTTTAACATTCAAGCAGGGTAGAGAATTGAATATGTGTACCAAAACCAAACCTATTTTTGACATTGATTCAATTAATACTGACCTGACAGGACCTGATAGAGTAAAACTTTTTAACATATTAACGCAATATGCAGATCATTTTATTGTAAATTTTCCTACAACCAGAATTAAGACGGGACAGTTGAAAATTGATTTAATTGATCCTCATAAAGTAGTACATAGGAGACCTTATAGGCTATCCCCTCAGGAATCTAAGATAGTTGATGAAAAAATTCAGCAATTATTGACGGCAAATATTATTAGAGAAAGTTCATCTCCATTTGCAAGCCCTATCATTCTCGTAGAGAAAAAAGACGGTAGTACGCGCATGTGTGTTGACTATCGGGAATTGAATAGCAATACTCAACTGAATCATTATCCTTTACCTCTGATTAGTGAACAAATTGATAAACTTAATGGTGCTCACTATTTTAGTAGTATTGATATGGCCTCTGGGTTTCACCAATTACCTGTACATAAAAGTTCTATTGAAAAAACAGCATTTGTAACCCCAAAAGGGCAGTTTGAATACTTAGCTATGCCTTTTGGATTACGCAACGCCCCTTCCATTTTTCAAAAAGCTATTAATACTGCTTTGAAGCCTATGAATGATGAAAAGATTTTAGTTTTCATGGATGATGTACTTTCAATTTCAAAAGATATTAATGAGGGGCTTAACCGTTTAGATAAATTACTTAAAATATTGTCCGAATCGGGGTTCTCGTTTAATTTAAAGAAGTGTTCATTTCTGAAAGTCCAAACTGAGTACCTTGGGTACATAGTTTCAGCCGGAGAAATTAGACCAAATCCAAAAAAAATACAAGCCTTAATTAATGTCCCTACTCCAAAAACTGTCACTCAAGTTAGGCAGCTCATAGGGCTAGCTACGTATTTTAGACAATTTATTCCTGATTTTTCTCAGATAATACGGCCTCTGTATCCCTTAACAAAAGGAAAGGGTAATGTTAAATGGACCCCAGAGCATAACCAAATACACCAAAAAATTATCCACATTTTAACATCCGAACCAGTTTTAAAAGTTTTTGACCCTTCTTTGCCCATTGAACTCCATACCGATGCAAGTAGCGAGGGATATGGTGCAATTCTTATCCAAAAATATAATGATACCCCTCATGTAGTAGCGTATTTCAGCAGGAAGACCATAGATGCAGAAACACGTTACCACTCTTATGAGTTAGAGACCCTTGCGGTAGTAAAAGCAATCGAACATTTTCGTCATTATTTGCATGGGCGAAAATTCACGGTATTCACCGATTGTAATTCCCTTAGAGCTTCTCACTCCAAACGTGATTTGACTCCAAGGGTTCACCGTTGGTGGGCTATGTTGCAGGCTTACGATTTTGATATCGTGTACAAAGAAGGTCGAAAGATGGCTCATGCAGATTTCTTATCACGCAATTTATCTAACACAAATTATTCTGAACCCCGTAAAGTAAATTTCCTTGAATTAGATATAGGTTGGTTAATTGTAGAACAAGAACGCGATTCGGAACTATCTGAAATCATATCAAAATTCCGTAATAATCAAATACCTGAAGAGATATCGCGTACTTATGATTTAAGACAAGGGATATTATATAGGAAGATAGAACGTAGAGGAGTTTCTAGTTGGCTACCAATTGTGCCCCGTTCTTTGGTTTGGTCCCTCATTAGCCATGTCCATAATGAAATAAAACATTTAGGTTTTGAGAAGACTTTAGACAAACTTTACGAATTATATTGGTTTCCTGATATGGCTAAATTTGTAAAAAAGTTTATTAATTGCTGTGTGGTATGTAAAACTTCCAAAGGCCCTTCAGGAGCACAGCAAATGCAGTTGCATTCGATTCCTAAACATCCAGTTCCTTGGCACACAATTCATTTAGATCTAACAGGAAAACTTTCAGGCAAAAGTGACAGAAAAGAATATTGCTCAGTTTTAATAGATGCCTTTACGAAGTTTGTACTGCTTGAATATACTCCGGCCTTAAGCTCTTCCTACGCGGTTAGAGCAATTAAAAATGCTGTAAACTTATTTGGTGCTCCAAAGCGCATTATCGCCGATAGAGGACGTTGTTACGACTGCAGTGAGTTCAAAAACTTTTGTAATGATAATAAAATAGAGCTTCATTTAATAGCAACCGGTTCTAGTAGAGCAAACGGACAGGTTGAGAGGGTCATGCGAACCTTGAAGAATATTCTTACTGTTATAGAATGTAATTCTAATAATGCCTGGAGGGATGAACTAGGAGAGATTCAACTTGCTCTTAATAGTACACGTTCCAGGACCACAGGTTTTACGCCTATGGAACTGATGTTTGGCATTCAAGGTTCTTCACTTAATCTGGCTAAAATAACTCCTAATTCTTCTGAACCCATTGTAATAAATGTTGAAACGGCTCGTTCATCTGCATCAGAAAATATTCAAAGAGCAGCTAACGCTGATACTATAAGGTTTAATAAAGGGAAAGCCCGCATTAAACCTTTTTCAGTTGGTGAATTTGTTTTCGTAAAATGCGAAGCAAGACATCAAACTAAATTAGATAAGAAATTTAAGGGACCTTATAAAATAGTCACTGTATTAGATAATGACCGTTATGAACTTAAACATATTAACGGTTCTAACAGAATTTATAAATTTGCTC